>CM046436.1:38406327-39034300 GCA_025506505.1 Flaveria sonorensis | reverse complement strand
TGCGGGTACTTTTGATGTGAACACAATTCCAGAAATCAAATCAATTCAAAGAACAAATCTAACTCTGATCTGAAAACAGGTTCAGGTCCAAAGTCTTTTGGTGTTAACAAAAGATTTGTATCTAAGGAGTCTAGTAATAGTGTTAATGAACAAAAGTCAAAACCCAAAATTTCAAAAGAACAAACTCTCAAATCAAAAATAATAGATTAACTTTGCAACTCCTAAATCCAAACAAGGATCAAATGCTTCCACATCTAAGGTAATCAACAGTTGTTTAATTCAACAAAGGTACTGTGAAATATGGATATGTCAATCATAATAAGACTGATGAATGTTCTTTACAGGTACTGTCACATTTATGATATGAAAACCATTCAACAGCTGAGTGTTATTTCAACAAGTATTGTATCATTTATGATGAAAGAAATCACAAAACTGAGAATTACTACTTCTGAAGGAACTCGCTAAGGAATGGATATATCAACCCATAATTTCAAAGAAATCAAGTGTTGGTTTTCCAAGATTGACAAAACAACCTTCCTTAGGCCTTGAGTTCTTTTTAAAGGATTGATTCTGATTGTGATGATTCTTATGCTGTGAAAACAAAGAACTATAATCAAGGAAAATTTGTTCCACGAACTATGAGAATGAACAATGCAAAGTTTGGTAATCAAAATTTTTCTAAAATGTTTCCTCTGATGGCTTGAATTACCTTGACGATGATCTTGAAAAACGTTACCATGCTTTACGGACTATGCAAATCAAAGATAATAAAATATTTGTCAGAAACGGAATTGGTAACTTTAAACAACAAAAGAAGCCTGATTTGAATAATCTTCATTTTAAACAGTTTACCATTGTTGTTAAATTTGGTAAGCCCAAGATCATATCAGCTTGGGTTGATAACTCAACTTAAAACTCTGTGAAATGCAAGTACGCCCAAGAAGACCTATTAACATAGTATGTTGATAGTGGGCATATGACAGGAAACCATGCCTTGCTTTAAGATTTTAAGTTAAAAGATGGAACTCATGTTGCATCGGAGGTGATGCAGGTGGTAAAATAACAGGCGAAGGATAGTGTCCAATGGGATTATTAGCTTTGATAAAGTCAACTATTGTTCATAGTTGAACCTTAATCTTTTAAGTGTTTCCCAAATTTGTGAGAAATCTTACTCTGTTCTATTTGATGATTCTTTTTGTTATATTTTAAAGCCATGTTTTCACATAAACAAAGAATGGGTAGTTGTTAAACCTGTACGAGATCGAGATGTATTCAAGTTAGATATGTTTCAAGTAGATCCATCTATAGAAACAACATGCCTAATTGCTCAAGCACCAAATGTCGAAAGCCAGTTATGGCATAGACGTCTCGGGCATTCCAATTTCAAGAACATGAACAAGCTTGTAGCAGGAAATCATGTAGTAGGTCTTCCAACAAAGAAGTTTGCTACAACAGATCACTGCACAACATGTTTAAAAGGAAAGCAACACAGAGAGTCTTATAAGCCCAAGCTGATAAACTCAAGTTCAAAGCCTCTCTAGATGTTACACATGGATTTATTCGGACCAACAAATATGCAGAGTATTGAAGACAAATCTTATGTTTAATTATCATTGATGACTTTACAAGATTTTCATGGGTTTCTTTTGAATGCTAAATCTAAAAATGCTGAATTGTTAAAGAATTTATCATTAAAGTAGAAAATTAATTAGAACAAAAGGTAAACATTATCAGAGGTGATAATGGAACTGAATTTAAAAATTCTAATGTTGACATGTTTTATGCAGAAAAAGGAATTACTCGTCAGTTCAGTGCTCCTAGAACTCCACAATAAAATGAAGTTTCTGAAAGGAAAAACAAAACATGGATTAAGGCCGCACGCTCCATGTTAGTAGATGCAAAGATTCTAATTACTTTCTGGGATGAAGCCATATCCATTGCATGTTTGTACAGAATCACACATTGCTTGTGAAAGATAAAGAGAAAACTCCTTATGAGTTGATGTTTGGCAAGAAACCTAATATAGATTTTCTTAAATCTTTTGGTTGTCCACTTTTAATTTTAAATTCAAGTGACCAGCTAGAAAAATTTGATGCGAAATCTGATGATGGATTTTTTGTTGGAAATTCGTCGGTTTCAAAAGCCTTTAGAGTTTATAACTCTAGGATGAATGTATACTTGAAACTTTTAATGTTAAATTTCTTGAAAACTCTTTTCCATTAGTTGCAAATGGTCCAGCTTAGTTGGTTGATTTAGATTCTTTGTCAAACCCTTTAATTCTAACTTGTTTGACTCTCCATGTGAGAAAAAGAAACAAGGAAGAGATCTTGGATCTTTCAGTGATGATTCTAATTCTAATGATATGGATGATTCTAGCCCAGATTATCCATTCTTTTATTTTGTAAAGATTCTATATTTCATTCTAAATCTCATGATCAATTCCAATCTCAACAAGCACAAGAACATCCCGTTTTTGAAAATCCCTAT
Organism: Flaveria sonorensis; assembly: GCA_025506505.1. NCBI lineage: Eukaryota > Viridiplantae > Streptophyta > Magnoliopsida > Asterales > Asteraceae > Flaveria > Flaveria sonorensis. The sequence goes on along the minus strand of CM046436.1, from coordinate 39,031,810 downwards.
GTTTCACAACCAATTCCTAAAGATGGTCCTGAAATTGTACAACCTGAGTCTGGAACGTCATCAGTTTCTGATGATGTAGTTGTTACTGATAATCTTGATTTCTTTATCAACTCACCGACCCAAGTTCCTAATTTCAATCCACATACTTTGAACTTATTGCATCAGCTCTCCGACTTGAACCTATCTAATCGGAATGTTAATGTTCAAGAAAATGAGATTCCAACATCTCGTATTCATAAGAACCATCCTACGTCTCAGATTATCGGTCCATTGAATGAGAGAATGACGAGAAGTCATTCACAAGCAAACCTCTGCTTATACTCGAGTTTTCTATCACATATTGTTCCTAAAAACATCACAGAAGCGTTAAAGGACAATAGTTGGATTGAGGCAATGCAAGAAGAGTTATTGCAATTCCACAAATAGGAAGTGTGGAAGCTTGTGGATTTACCTGATGGAGAAAATGCCATAGGCATAAAATGGTTGTTTAGAAACAAGTCAGATGATCAGGGAATTATTGTTCGCAACAAAGCAAGACTCGTTGCACAAGGTTACACCCAAGAAGAAGGAATAGATTATGATGAAGTATTTGTTCCAGTTGCAAGACTTGAATCAATTTGTTTCTTCCTGGCTTATACATCATACATGCAATTCAAGGTGTATCAAATGGACGTTAAAGGTGCTTTCTTGTATGGACCAATCACTGATGATGTGATGTCAAACAACCTCCAGGTTTTGAAGATTCAGAATATCCTCATCGTGTGTGCAAGCTTAGTAAAGCATTGTATGGTCTCCATCAAGCACGTAGAATTTGGTATGAAACGTTAACATAACATTTGATCCAACATGGATACACGAGAGGAAAATTGATCCTACTTTGTTTATAAAGAAGGATGCTGATGATCTCTTATGTGTTCAAGTGTATGTTGATGATATCATATTCGGTTCTACAAGTCCAAAATTATGTAATGAATTTGAAGAAATCATGAAGTCTTGTTTCCAAATAAGTTCTATGGGAGAAATTAACTTTTTCCTTGGTATTCAAGTGAAACAGTCTGCAGATGGAATTTTTATAAATCAACAAAAATCATTGACAAACTCTTGAAAAATTTTAAACTACAAATTTTCAATCCATCAAACTCCAGCTGACATCAATACCAAGATTGAACCTGATCCAAAAGGAAAATCAGTTGATCAAACTCTATACAAATCTATGATTGGATCTTTGATGTATCTTAATGCATCTATGATTGGATCAGTTAACCCGAAGGAATCTCACCTAATCGCTGTTAAACGAATATTTAGGTATCTCAAAGGAAAACCGACTTTAGGGTTGTGGTATCCTTATGAAGGAAACTTTGAGTTACATGGATATACAGATAGTGATTATGGAGGATGTTGCCAAGATCGTAAATCTACAATGGGTGGTTGTTAGTTTTAGGTCCCAGATTAGTCTCGTGGCAATGCAAGAAACAAACAAATGTCTCCGTTTCAACCGCAGAAGCTGAGTACATAGCTGCTTCAGCAGGATGTTCTCAAATCCTTTAGTTACAAAACCAACTGCTAGATTACGGGTTCAATTTTCTTAAAACTCCAATTTACATTGATTACACTGCTGCTATGTTTATTACAGATAATCCTGTCTAGCACTCAAAAACAAAGCATATCAAAATTCGATATCATTTTCTCAGAGATAACTCTGGAAAGGTTTAATCATTTTGATTCAAATTACAAGTGAAAAACAGTTGGCTGATCTATTTATAAAAGCCTTTTTACCAGGTCGTTTTGAGTATTTGGTTGAGTCATTTGGACTTATTAACCATGTTTAAACTGGTTTTGAATAATTGAGTTGTCTTGATCTTAAAAATGAAAAGAACCCTCCCCTACCTAAATAAGACAAAGAAAAGAGAAAGTGTCATAGTTAACTGCCTGATTTTATATATTGTCTGTGCATGTTCAATAGAAAATGAAAATGCAAATACAAAATAGAAAATTGCAAAATCAAAGAGAAAAGTATAAAACAAAAAAACCCCAAAATAGAGTTTATGTGTTAGTTAATTATTTCAGACTGAATCTTTCTTTGCAATTTGTAAGAATTGATAGCTACATTAGTTCTAATCAGTTGCATTCTTCGCTCGCTTCTAAAGTCTGACGTGATTAGACATGATGTGCAGGTAAGCTCATGCATTTATACTGAAAAAGTAAATTCTTATGATTAAACTAAATCAATCATGCATTCGTGTTTGTCTATCTTAGTACCAATGAGTAGTGTTGACTTCTCAAATTGATTGCTTGTAAAGTCACAAACTCACACCTAGTGGCGATATGAATAACCATGAGCTCTAATTATTCAAAGCATCTATTCACTTCTCTGTTATGAGTCATCATAGACCTGAAGTGACGAGATATCCATTGTTGTAAGTCATTACATACCTGGATATTCTCACTTGATGCAAAAGATACCAATGTGCACAATCTAAACATGAGATCTGGTTATAAGTATATGTCAGGTTAATAAGTTGAGAAATGTGAATTCTTGCATATCATGACAAGAGTTGAGGTCTTTTAGTATAAGTGTGACTTACATAATGTCATATCTAATTGTACCTTAATAATTCCAAGAATTGAAAAAGTAAGTGTGATGATTATCTTGCCAAAAGTACTCTTTTTCTGTCCTTAGATCTCGTGTCTCCTCTGCTGCGGGAATGCTGACTATCCATCATTTTATTTATGTGCTGATCTTGACTGATATGATCTCACTGCAGGCATGTGATTCAATTGTGTATAGTAGATTTTTCTTCTGATTAAATTTTGATTTTTGAATGATTTTCTGTGTGTAGGCATGTTGATAATGATTAGTTTGCTCTAATTGCAAAATAAAAGAAACTTTTATGTTTGCGAACTTAAAAGTTTAGGGGGAGTAAAAATATAAAAGAGAAAATCAATGGGAACTTAAAAGTTTAGGGGGAGTAAAAATATAAAAGAGAAAATCAATGAAAAGTGTCAAAATATAAAAAAGATATAAAAACTTAAGTGCTTTGGATGAAAAGGATGAAGCTGAAATTCAAGCATGTGTGTATTTGATATGACGTAAAAATGAACCTGAAAAGGATTCAAAATAAGTGGAAAAGCATCTTGCAAACAAAACAAGACTATTTGTGTTGTAAAAGTTTTAAATAAAGACTAAAATGATGGGAAATTGTTTGAAAAATAAAAATTGATTCAAAGTGTTTTCCAAAATGTGCTTGGTGGTGTTGGAATTGAAAATTCATGTTTAAAAATGAAAATATGAGTTTCAAATGATTCATGTTGATTTTAAATAAAAATAATTTGATATTGTTAAATTTGAGTGTAATTAATGTATATTTTGAGTGATAGTCAAAATTTGACTAAGTGTTGAGACAATGTGTATGAACGGTGATAATGCGCATAAACAATGTTCAGATGAGTATTGTGAAAGCTTCCAAGTGTCAGACTGATGGAAGGTTTCTCATGCGCCTGCATAGTGATCAAAAGTCTAAATCAGGAGTAAGATGAATTTCAGGAATTTGTACAAGTGTTGAGCGTTTTGTTCAAGTACATGCGCCTAAACAGTAGTCATGTTGCTGAAAATGGTTAAGTGTTGGGCGTATCAACTTATGCTCATACGCCTGAATAGTTTCAGACTTTCCAATGTGGTTAGACGTTTGAAGGTGATGTTTACTCTAAGTTTAGGTGTTTCAACAAGTCTCATGCGCCTTAATAGTAGTCAAGCGCCTGAACAGTGCCCAAGCTTCTGAATAGTGCTCATGCGTCTAAAGATTTAGTGTGAAACTTAGACTCATGTGCCTTCACAGTGCTCATACGCCCAAGAATTTTTACACTTATATATATTCGACACTTGTAGTTTTCATTCACTTATTCACACACTCAAACTCTATGATTCACTGATTCTCTCACCCGATACACCCATTCTCTCAACATTCGATTATACCTATTAATCCTTATGAGATATAGGTATATTCAATGAATCTAAACATCATGTTGATAAAAAACATTTGATTTCATTACCAATTTCAAACATTGATTGGGCGTTTGAACTCTATTGAGGCGTTCGAACCCTAGTTGTTTAGAAAACTGAAATCTGAGATTTAAATCTGTGATGAACTAAAATCGAACATTAATCTATTGTTATAACATGTTTTCAAACATATTGTGATAATCAAATCTCAATTTCATAAAAATTTGTTCTTGATGATTCATTGTTCATCAGTCGGGTTTTAAGAACAAGAACAAGAACAGTCAGCTCATAAGTTTTCATCTAAATTGTTGTGTTAATCATCAAAATTCATCTATTCAATTGATATTGAGAAGATTTTAATTAGTTTAGTGTACTTTAAATCATTTGAACATAAACTTGAATGTGCTCTGCTCTTGATAGAGTGTGTTCAACACTTAGAAAATTTAAGTGTAAAATGTTAGGTTTAAAATTTAAAATGTGCTAATTCAATTGAAATTCAATCAATTTTCATGTTTCATGATACATTACTTGATTTAATCATAAATTGTGTTGCATCAAAATTCTAACCAGTGTATACTCTGTTCATGTAATGGGTTGTACAAAACACTTAGGAATTTTTTTTAAGTATTATTGGTTCAAAATTGATAACACAAAATATGACTGAAATCCTTATAATTCAAATGTGATTAATATTTCGTTCTTTGTATACAGATGGCAGATCTTAAATTCAAACCAAAGCATAATGTAGCAGCCTATCTAAATGAAGATGTTTGTGAGGCTGGTGGTTATGAAGAAATGATAAGATTTCTATTGAGAACAAGATATGTGTATGCCATGTGTACGCAACCAGTTATATATGCTCGTCTCATCAAGAGATTTTGGAGTACTACTAAAATTGCAAGAGATGATGAAGGAAGGAAAGTAGTCAGAGGTTTTATCACAAACTATAGTATGGTTGAGGTCTCTGAGCGGTAGATTAGAGAAGCTCTAAGACTAGGTGATAACGATCCTCAAGATTCAGCTTAACTTACTTTTAATGAGAGTAAAGACACATTTTTAGCCATGGGACATCCAGATCACTTTCCGAAGAAATTGTTTTTCAGAGCAAGAGTATATAACCACTGAAAACTTGTAACACCTGGAAAATTTCAGCAAAAGAAAAGAGAAGTATAAAGAAAGAAAGGTGAAATAACCCAAGTTAAGGGGTTAAAGTTGTGCAAGAGACAAACTTTATTATAATTATGTTTAAAAGGTGGGCATGCCCGCCCACTCCTCCTGCTCAACAACTGCTCGACTGCAGAAAGAAGAACATCAGAGTTTTTCCATTGATTTTTAGAGAGAAGAAGAAGATCAACTTAAAGGTTAGTTTTTTGTGTGTTTGTTCAGTTTCAGCTGAATTTTTAGCTTATGGACCGAGTCTTATGTGTTCTTCTGTGTTTGGTTGTGTGTTTTTGGTGTGTTAGGTGTTTGAACTCCAAGTTCTCTTGAGTTTGGTGGAATTTTACTCGAAAGCTGTTAGAGGTGAGTTCTAGATCCCCGATTTTTACTTGTTTTTAACTTGGTTGGGGCTGAAATTCATATTACCTACTGCTTTACAACCAAAAATATAAACTGATCTGTGTGCTTTGCACCTGTTGTGCATGTGAGTTTGTGTTTCGAATGCTTGATCGATTTGTGTGGTTGTATGTTTGATCTAAGAGTTTAGCATGCTAGATCAGTGCTGAGAATGTATAAGAATGAGGATTTTGAACTAAATATAGCATAGGTTGCAACTGCAGGTTGGTTTATTTCATCCGCATTTAGACTTGAATATTCGCATAAGTGTTTGTTCATGCACATTTGTTGTGTTCATCCGCATTTGCCTTCAGTACAGCCAAAGTGTTCATCCGCATTTACTACAGTGTCCATGCGTATTTGCTTTAGTCATCCGCATTCGGTTCATGCGCACTTCCTGACACTTAGAATATTTGCTGAGAATGTTCATCCGTATTTGTTCATCTGCATTTGTCTAAGTTCATCAGCATTTGTCTAGTTCATGCGCATTTGTCTAAAGACTTGGGATTTTTTGAAATTTTGGGAATAGAATTTAAGTGTGGGGAAATTCTGTATAAGGGAAGATTATGCTTGTTTAAGGATTATAATGCTCAGGTTTTTCTTATGTGCTGCTTTTACTATGTCAATCATATTTTCATGTTATGTAATTAAGTAATGAGCATCTTAATAAGTATTATCCATAACAAGTGGACACAATGGAATAAAAGAAGAACAGTGAAACTTAATGAATGTTACCCCCGAGCCCTTATGATGAATGAAAAGCCTTGAAAGCAAATGAATGGAGGTTCACGACTAGGGGTCTAATCCTGGGGATTGACAAGTGAATGAATGGGGTCCTAGTTCATGAGCAGGCTTCGTGCCTAGCAGTGTGGATCAACTGTCGATGGGTTAGCTACCATGATAAACGTTTGCTGACAAGGGTTCGGTATCTGTTGCCAACAAACAATATAGGCTCTTGCTTTGTGCAAAGATAAAGAAAGAAAGATAATGAATCTCTTAATGATTGATTATGTATTTTGATGACTGATCACCAAATGAAGTTTACAAAAGTGTATTTTCTATTTTATTAAACTAGGATTCACTCAGCAATACTGACTTTTTATACGCATATCAGTTCACAGGTAAGGATGTTGTTGAGGATGGCACGGGGCTGAAGCTACTTGGTGATTTGAGACTGGAATCCATTTATGCAATTATGATATTTTTGTCTTGTAATGCAACTAAATATTCTTTTGTAACTTTTAACAACGATGTATTATTTGGGAAAAGTTATCATTAATGCAAGAAATGGTTATTGGTTAAGTTATTCTATTGCGATTGTTTTCCTATATTAATGTTATTTAAGGTGTTTTTAATAATGAATGACGCTATGAATGACCAACTATGGGGTTCATGGGAATGGGGCCTTACAAAACTCCTGTGTCATATCTTTCAAAATTGTATGTCTAAGAGAAGTGAAGGATGGAATTCATTCCCTGTAGACATTGCTTCTCCTATTGTTGCTATTATCATAAACAGAAGGTTTAATATGGCAAAATGGATCATGAATGACTTTATTTTTTATTTGGAAAAAGGAATTAGGAACAAATACTTGATGTATCCCAGATTTCTGTAGCTGATTATAAATGAAAAGTATCCTGATTTCCATGCTTATGGAGTAAGTAAAGAAAGATTAATTTTGGAGCACATGACTGAAACTGTGTACAAAAGACTTGCTATCGTGACTGGTGCTCAGAATGTTCAAATGTTTGATTACATGAGAGCAGTAGCAAGAGATGATATGAACATAGATGAAAATCATTTTCATTTGATTAATGATGAACTAATTAATCCAAATGATTTGATTGAAGAAGTTCCTCAAAGACTTTCTGAGTCTGAAGCTGAGGATGATGATGAAGATAATGAAGATGATGATGAATCTGAAGATGAAGGAAGTTCTTCTTCAAGTGATGATAGTGATGATGATGATGTTGGAGGTAATGAAGTTGAAGAAGTTAATGAAGTTGTTACAGAAGTTGAAGAAGTTGATAATCTGAATGAAGATGTTCATAATGTTAATGATTCAATAGATGTGAATGAAGATAATGATGAAGTCAATGTACAACAACAAATGGAGTGTGATCTTCAAAATGTTGATGTATTTAAGCCTGTAGTACCAGGTAGTTCACCTGTTGTACAATCTCCTATTTCAACAGCACAAGAGAATGTTATTGCCGAGGAGTCTTCTCTCGAGGTTATCAAAGTCGTTGCTGATTCACCTACTCATTTGCCAGATGAAGGTGAAAGATCAAATCAATATGATACAGTTCTCATTGAGAAATTAAACACTGAGCAGATAAAAGAAGATTTGAAAGAAGAGAATATCAATCAGCTTAAGATAATTGAGAAGCTGAAAGATGAAAATGATCAATTAAAAGCAGAATCTTTAAAGAAAGACGTAAAGATAGCTGAGCTTGAAGAAGTTCAAGAGATGAATATAAAGAACTTTGATGTTTTGCTCAGAGATTATGATTTGATGGAAGAAAAATACAAGAAGTTGAAAGAAGATTATGATAAGTTTAAAGAAGAGCTTGAAATTATGAAAAATAGATTAAAATCTCTATCTTCTCAACCACAAGAAAAAGACCCTTTAACTTCAAAGAAAGAGGTTATTCCTGAAGTTCAACCTACTGAGGCTGAAAAATTATCTGAAGCTGTGAAAGGAAAACAAAAGATAGATGAATCTGATGTTCAAGTATTGGCAGAATCATGATCCAACCCTCCCTCAAAGATGCAGAAAATTGTTTCTGAAACTCATAAATAGTTTAAATGATATTTTGAGTATAGCTGTTGTTTTATTTTTATATGCTTGAATCTAATATGTTTTTTTCTTATGCAGTGAATGTAGATCATCCTTCTTTACAGAAAAGTGTAAAAACAGACATACAAGAGCAAATTGGAGCATTGGATGATTTAGATCCAGAGATCTTTGATGCTTGGTATGATGAAGTATTGGAGGAAGAAGACATTGCTAAAACAGCATATTCTTCGGTTGAAGCCGAAACTGAAGAGATCTGTTTAGACATTGATGACATATATAATTATCTGGTCAAGAAGAAATACAATCGTGTATTCTTAGATGGTCTAACAGTTTCACAAATTAATGAATAGTATGAGAAATGTATTATAGCAGAGTAAACAGCTCCAGTTGATCCAGATGAAATTGTTATTGAACATGGAGAGTAGAATCCAATACAAGAAAGTATTAACATTGAAGACCTTCCAGCATCAGAATTGCACCATCCAGATCCTGAAAATATGACAATTGTTGAGCTTAGGTTGTGGCTACAATCAAGGAATTATCCAAGAAAGAGATTGAACAGATTGCAAACCAAATCTCTAAAAAATTTGGTCAAAAGTTTTCAAGAGACAGAAACAAAATAACAAGATGATTGTGTTAGATATGGATAATCCATAGTAATTGGAGATTACAAAGAGAACTCGAATCTTAAAGCCTCAAGAAATAAAAGAAATGGAGTTAGTGAAAAGTAGTCATGAAAAAAGACAAGAACTGATTAATATGTTCCCAGAGACTGAGAAGCAGGCATATCAAGTCTTGGTTGATGTAAGGCTCCGTTCCCGGAGACCTCACAGTTGGACATTCACAGCACTATTCATAAAACACTTCATAATTCATTATCACGATGCAGTAGAATTTAAACATTTAGAAGCCATTCATTAATTCGTAAACGCTGTTGCTAAGTAATACATGTTCGGTACAGTTACAAAAGATCATTAGTTTGCATTACAAAACAACAATGTTATATTTATGAATGGATGTCAGCCTTGTCCCGACGAGTGGCCTCCCCGAGTACCATCCTCAGCAATATTACCTGCCAACTGAAAACGCATAAAAGTCAGCTTTGCTGAGTGAGTCCTAGTTTTAAAATCATAAAAATAGCTTGATAGATTTGTATACAAAATACTTCTTAAAGAAAATATCTTATCTTTCCTTCGGTTGTGATCACACATCATACATACAAATCATATCCATTATATTATCACCATTCTCTTTCTTGCTTATTATTATTATCTTTCACTGTCGATATGGACCAAAGTGCTATACCCCCATAAAATGCGCATAAACCTTGTACTGGGCCTTGAAGTCTATAAATAGACTCCATCCGTGGTGCACATATGCTGGCACCAGTACCGGGGCAGCAACAGTGGTCCCCTCAATCTTAAAGATTGACCCTGTGTACATCCTTTGGGTTAGCTAAACCGTACACAGTTGAGCTAACGACAACATGGTCGTGCACCTCCTGTAAATTTTTACTTGCAAGTCTTTCATTCTTTAAGTTCCACTTTTCATTAATATTAATCTTTCACTTGATTAATAATACTTTATGATTATAGGCAATCCACATAAAGTCACATAATAGTATCATAATAGGCACATAAGGGCAGCCCACATCATGCATAAGATAACCAAATAAAAGCATTAAGTCAACCATGGTCAAATCCTAATTTCTGATCTTCCAAAATTCCAGAAAATTTCTTAAGTCCTAAAGAAATGCGGATGAACAAAACCAATACGGGTGAATAAAACTAATGCGGATGAATACTTGCAAAATGCGGATGAATAACTTGCAAATGCGGATGAACAACTTGCAAATGCGGATAAACAACTTGCAAATACGGATGAACAACTTGCAATGCGGATGCATAAAAGGAAATGCTGATGGATACTGTAGCAAATGCGCGTGTATAAAAAGAAATGCTGATGAACACTTAGGCAATTATCACGGTGTAAATGCGGATGAACCATCAGATCAGTAAATGAGACTTATGCTATAACCAGTTCTAAAACCTCATTTCATGCATTCTTAACATCGATCTATCATGCTAAACTCTTAGAACAAGCTTACAGCCTCATAAAACACAGAAATTCATACACATACATAAGCAGTCAACATACACGACAGTTGTAAAATATTTTAAATGCATTTTCAGCCCCAAAGAAGTTTAAAAACAGAGAATCGGGGTCCTAGAACTCACCTATTGCAGCAAACAAGTGAATCTCCCCCCAACTTGCGTGCACAAGAGTTCAAACACCTAGAACAAGCCAAAACAAACACCAAACACCAAGAACACATAGAAATCAGTTTCTAAGGTTGAAAACTCATAGAAACCGAACCAATTAATCACAACAACCTACTAACCTTGAGGATTCTTCTTCTTCTTCACAATTCGATCGAGAGAAAACACAAAACCCAGCTTTCATTCTTTTCTTCTTCGGACAGCAGCAGCAGAAAGAGCATGGGCGATCATACTCTTTATACACCCACTTTTGACTTTTGTACTATTTTACACTTTTCACCCTTCAACTTTGGCCTTTATAAAAATTCGGGTGTTACAAGTCTACCCCCCTTAAAGAGGTTTCGTCCCCGAAACCTGTCATTCCTGAAATAACTAAGGGTAGTGTTGCCTCATTTCTTCTTCAGTCTCCCATGTAGACTCATAACCCTTCATGTGTTTCCACTACACATGTACAAGCGGAACCACTTTATTTCTCAATCTTTTCTCCTTCCTGTCTATGATGGCCACTGGTTGCTCCACATAGTTGAGTCTTTCATCCACTTCGATATACTCCAGTGGCACAATCATATCTTCATCGGCTAGGCATTTTCTCAGATGAGATACATGGAACGTCGGGTGAATCCCACTCAACTCATCGGGCAATTCTAGATGATAGGCCACCTTTCCTACTCATGCAATGATTCGGAAAGGCCCTATGTATCTTGGACTCAACTTGCCCTTCTTCCGGAACCGAATGATCCCTTTCCAAGGCGATACCTTTAACATAACTTTATCACCCACGTTGAACTCGATGGGTCTACGCCTCTTATCGGCATACGACTTTTGTCTATCCTTCGCCGCCTTCATAAAGGCTTTGATCTTTTCCGGCTTCTCAGTCATAGCCTCAATCACCTCGATGCTTCCCAATTCTTTCTGCCCAATGTCTCCCCAACACACGGGCGTTCTACACCTCCTACCGTACAGCATCTCATATGGTGGCATACCAATGCTGGCATGATAACTGTTGTTATACGAGAACTCCGCCAACGGTAGGTGATCATCCCAACTCCCTCCAAAGTCGATCACACATGCCCGGAGCATATGCTCGAGCAACTGAATCGTCCGCTCAGGCTGACCATGTGTCTGTGGATGGTAAGCCTTGGTAATGTGTAGTCTCGTCCCCATGGTATCATGGAATCTCTTCCAAAACATCGATGTGAACCGGGTGTCACGATCTGACACAATAGACACCGGCACACCATCGCAAGCTACAATCTCTTTGATGAACAGGTCCGCCAGTCTCTCGGAGTAATACGTCTAGCGGATCGGTAGGAAGTGAGCACTCTTTGTTAGACGATCAACTATCACCCATATGGTATCATACCCCCTCGTCGTACAGGGTAGCTTCATGATGAAATCCATGGTGATGTGCTCCTACTTCCACTCGGGTATATCCAACGGTTGAATCTTCCCGTATGGCTTTTGATGCTCTGCCTTCACTTGTAGGCAAGTAAGGCACTTACTCACATACTCTGTCACGTCACGTTTCATACCCGGCCACCAGTAGTCAGTCTTCATGTCTTGATACATCTTGGTAGCACCGGGATGAATGGAGTATCGAGTCTTGTGAGCTTCGTCCATAATTCGCCCATGTAGATTCCCATATCGAGGAATCCATATTCGCCCAAAGCGGGTTTTAACACCGTGGGTATTCTCCCCCAATTCTGCAACTAGACCTCTCATTTGTTCGGAGTTGAGGTGATCTTCTTTTAACGCCTCACTTTGAAACTCTTTAACTTGCGTCATCACATCTAAGGTCATCACCAACTGATACGCCTTTACCAGAATCGGTTCGGGTCTCTCCTTTCGGCTAAGGGCATCGGCCACTACGTTGGCCTTGCGCTGGTGGTAATGGATCTCACAATTGTAATCCTTAATCAGCTCTAACCACCTCCTCTGCCTCATGTTGAGATCTTTCTGCTCGAAGAAATATTTCAAGCTCTTGTGATTCGTGAAGATTGTGCACTTGGTCTCGTATAAATAGTGCCTCCAGATCTTCAACGCAAAGACCACCACAGCCAATTCTAAATCATGAGTGGGGTAATTAACATCATGGGTCTTTAACTATCAGGACACGTAAGCTATCACTCATCCACGATGCATTAGCACGCAACCTAGTCCCGAATAAGATGCATCTGAATACACCACTAAGTCTTCACTTCCTTCGGGCAATGTTAAGACAGGAGCTTGAGTTAATCTTGCCTTTAACTCCTCAAAAGCGTCCTCCTATTCTCGTCCCCACACAAACTTCACATCCTTGCGTGTCAACTTAGTCAAAGGTGAGGCTATCTTGGAAAAGTCTTGGATAAACCTTCGGTAGTAACCCGCCAAACCCAAGAAACTGCGAATCTCGGATGGCATCTTTAGAGACTCCCATTGCATTACCGCCTCAACCTTTGCCGGGTCCACCATAATTCCTTCGGTATTCACTACATGACCCAGAAATTGAACTTCCCGCAGCCAAAAAGCACACTTAGAGAATTTAGCATACAACTTCTCCTTTCTACGTGTCTCCAACACTTCACGTAGGTGGCCGGCATGTTCTTCTTTGCTCTTCGAATAAATCAGAATATCATCAATAAACACAATCACTGATTTATCTAACATCGGCCGACACACTCGGTTCATCAGATCCATAAAGGCAGCTGGCGCGTTAGTTAAACCGAATGACATAGCGAGAAACTCGTAATGTCCATAACGCGTGCGGAACGCTGTCTTCGGGATATCCTGTTCTTTTACCTTCAGCTGATGGTAGCCAGATCGAAGATCTATTCGGGAAAACCAATTGGCACCTTGAAGCTGATCAAACAGGTTGTCAACCCTTGGTAGGGGGCATCTGTTCTTCACCGTCAATTTGTTAAACTCTCGGTAGTCTATACACATTCTCATACTACCGTCTTTCTTCTTTACGAATAATACCGGAGCACCCCAAGGAGAGATACTCGGTCTAATAAACCCCTTATCCATCAGTTCCTGTAGCTGATCCATCAGTTCTTTCATCTCGGTCGGAGCTAACCGATACGGTGCCTTGGCAACGGGTTGCGAACCGGGTATCAGGTCGATCTGAAATTCTATCTCACGGTCCGGTGGCACACCTGGTAGATCTTCGGGAAACACATCCGGGAAATCACGTACCACTGGCACTTCTGGTAATTATGGTATCGATGCGTCCACTTCCTTTACGTATGCCAAATAGGCACAACATCCGCGCCTCATACACTTCTCTGCCACTGCCATCGAAATCACTTTCGGAACCGTAGTGACGCGATCACCATAAACTATCACTGAACTCCCATCGGGTGCAACTAACTGAATCATCTTCTTCCGACACACGATGTTGCCTCATAGGCTGCCAACCAATCCCTCCCCAAAACTGAATCAAATCCGCCTAGGGGCATCACAAATAGTTTAGCAGAGAACCTATGGCCTTCTAACTCTATGCAATAATCCTCGATCATATCAGAGATTCTGGTAGACTTACCAATAGTAGTTTCTACATCAAAAGGTTCATCGATGCTCCTACTACTAACAGGCAATTTAGCACAGAAGGCAGCAGATATGAAACTCCTACTAGCACCAAAATCAAATAATACAAAGGCACAAGTTTGGTTTACAAGAAACACACCTGACACGACGTCGGGGTCTACCCGGGCTTCCTCTCGGGTCATCGTGAAGGCTCTAGCACTTGCCCTCTGCCCTCCTTCTTCCGGCCTCTTTTTCAACCCAGAACTTTTAGCCCTTGGCTTCTTGCAATCCTTGTTCATATGGTCGACTTCACCACAGTTAAAGCATCGTGGGGCTCCACACATCTTTGAAATGTGACCGGGCTTGCCACATTTGTAGCAGACATTCATTCCCAAGCGGCATTCCCCGCTATGTTCCTTCCCACACTTATCACATCTCCTCAACCCCGAGCTTGCAGTAACCACTCGATGATCATCCATCCTCGGCCTCTTACTGTTCGGGTTAAAACCACCACGCTCGAATCTCTTCCCGTTCCAACTCCTGTTATTTCCACCCGTCTTCTTCACCTCCTCCACCTCCACTTCTCTTTCATCATAAAGTCTCCCAGCTAAATCCACCACCGACCTAAAAGTGTTGGTCGGGAAACGATCAAGTGTCTACGGATGTCAGCAGGCAACCCCTGAATATACCGCTTGATCTTCCTTGAAGCTGGTGTAACTTGATCGGGCACCAGCCTCACCATTTCGTTAAACTTGGTGGTATATTACTGGTGGGTCATGGTTCCCACCTCAAACTGTAGGAACTCTCTCTCTATCTTGTCGAGTTCCCGATGAGGACAGAATTCCTCAATCACTAAATTTTTCAGTTCACTCCATCTCATCCTCCAGACAGCCCTGTTGCCCTCGGCTTGGACAAGATTGTCCCACGAACACAGAGCCGAGTCGACAAATGAGTGAGTGGCAAATTTCACCTTCTGATCCTCCCTGCACACACTAATATCCAACACTGCCTCCATCTCTCTAACCCAGCGGTGGGCAGTAGCAGCGTTACCGTTGCCGTTGAAAGTAGGTTGTTTACACCATTGGAATGCCCCGTAGCTGCATCCCCTCGTGGTTTCCCGCACCTCTACATCTTCTTCATCTTGGAGGGTCCCTTTTCGACATTTATCTCCTCCTCAACATCATGATTTTCCTCATTCTCCCTTCTCCCAATAGCAGCCCTTCTCTCTTCCTCCCTTTCTTTCCTCTCATCCTTCCTTACGGCCCGGATCACTTTAGTCACGACAGATGGTAGGATCGTCTGCATGACTTGGTGAACCTCCTCCACCACTGCTTCTTTCACTGAGGCCCTCAAATTGGCTCTCTCATCCACTCCCTCCGGGTGATGAAGCTCAGGCTCAGCAGGAGCCGTCTCTGTAGTTCTTGCCTTGTTCTTTGTGGCTCGGGGTCTGCCAGCACGAACACCCCATACACCACCTCTAGAAGCCTTCGAAGATCTACCGCCGGCCATTCACTAATACGCTATAAGATTCAAACACCAACACGGTCATTCAAGGTAACAACTCAGTTTATGTCAAGTATAGTAAGTCCCCAATTACAGTGGCCACTTATGATTAGCCACTTACTTTACTCTTCATACCCATAGCATTTCCTATCCTGACTACATCAGTATCTAAATCTACTAAGGCACATAAATCAAATAGCATGCGCACATAATACCGGTTATCATAATAAAAGAAATACCTGATCGCACGTAGCTACTCGGGCTGGCATCCCTCCATTCGGTCCCATTTTCAGTTTAAGTTTAGGTTTTTTTTTTTTTTGAAAATATTTACCCATTTCTCTTAAACTTTGGCTCTGATACCAACTTGTAAGGCTCCATTCCCGGAGACCTCACAGTTGGACGTTCACATCACTATTCATAAAACACTTCATAATTCATTATCATGATGCAGCGGAATTTAAACATTTAAAAGCCATTCATTAATTGGTAAACGCTGTTGCTAAGTAATACATGTTCGGTACAGTTACAAAAGATCATTAGTTTGCATTACAAAACAACAATGTTATATTCATGAATGGATGTCAGCCTTGTCCCGACGAGTAGCCTCCCCGAGTACCATCCTCAGCAATATTACCTGCCAACTAAAAACGCATAAAAGTCAGCTTTGCTGAGTGAGTCCTAGTTTTAAAATCATAAAAATAGCTTGATAGATTTGTTTACAATATACTTCTTAAAGAAAATATCTTATCTTTCCTTCGGTTGTGATCACACATCATACATACAAATCATATCCATTACATTATCACCATTCTCTTTCTTGCTTATTATTATTATCTTTCACTATCGATATGGACCAAGGTGCTACACCCCCATAAAATGCGCATAAACCTGGTACTGGGCCTTGAAGTCTATAAATAGACTCCATCCGTGGTGCACATGCTGGCACCAGTACCGGGGCAGCAACAGTGGTCCCCTCAATCTTAAAGATTGACCCTGTGTACATCCTTTGGGTTAGCTAAACCGTACACAGTTGAGCTAACGACAACATGGTCGTGCACCTCCTGTAAATTTTTACTTGATTAATATTTCACTTGAGCTAACGACAACAAGTGTTTAATTCTTTAAGTTCCACTTTTCGTTAATATTAATCTTTCACTTGATTAATAATACTTTATGATCATAGGCAATCCACATAAAATCACATAATAGTATCATAATAGCCACATAAGGGCAGCCCACATCAGGCATAAGATAACCAAATAAAAGCATTAAGTCAACCATGGTCAAATCCTAATTTTTGATCTTCCAAAATTCCAGAAAATTTCTTAAGTCCTAAAGAAATACGGATGAACAGAACCAATACGGGTGAACAAAACTAATGCGGATGAATACTTGCAAAATGCGGATGAACAACTTGCAAAGGCGGGTGAACAACTTGCAAATGCGGATGAACAACTTGCAAATACGGATGAACAACTTGCAATGCGGATGCATAAAAGGAAATGCTGATGGATACTGTAGCAAATGCGCGTGTATAAAAAGAAATGCTGATGAACACTTAGGCAATTATCATGGTGTAAATGCGGTTGAACCATTAGATCAGTAAATGAGACTTATGCTATAACCAGTTCTAAAACCTCATTTCATGAATTCTTAACATCGATCTATCATGCTAAACTCTTAGAACAAGCTTACAGCCTCATAAAACACAGAAATTCATACACATACATAAGCAGTCAACATACACGACGGTTGTAAAATATTTTAAATGCCTTTTCAGCCCCAAAGAAGTTTAAAAACAGAGAATCGGGGTCCTAGAACTCACCTATTGCACCAAACAAGTGAATCTCCTCCCAACTTACGTGCACAAGAGTTCAAACACCTAGAACAAGCCAAAACAAACACCAAACACCAAGAACACATAGAAATCAGTTTCTAAGGTTGAAACCTCATAGAAACTGAACCAATTAATCACAAAAACCTACTAACCTTGAGGATTCTTCTTCTTCTTCACAATTCGACCGAGAGAAAACACAAAACCCAGCTTTCTTTCTTTTCTTCTTCGGACAGCAGCAGCAGAAAGAGCATGGGCGATCATGCTCTTTATACACCCACTTTTGACTTTTGTACTATTTTATACTTTTCACCCTTTAACTTTGGCCTTTATAAAAATTCGGGTGTTACAGTTGAACAGAAACAACAATGGAACAAAGCTAGAACTACAGGAGATTTAGTCAGGAACGTACTGCAGAAAGACCAATCTATTTCTGAGTTGCTTAATGCAATGATTATGCCGGATAACACAAAGAATGTTAAGATAGTTTCCTGGAAATATAATGAGATCTTTGATGCTTTTCTAATTAAACGTGTAAATGCAATTTGTGATGTTTATCATTTTTAGACAAGCATAATAGCTTTGCCAGTGCAAGATCTCAAGGAGTTAAATAAGTTGCCTCTGATTAATCCTACCAAGTCAGTTCAAGGTAAAGACTTTGTTAAACTTCTAAATAGAGGCATTACCAGAATGGACTCTTATCTTAAAACCATATATGATCAAGAAGATAAAGAATATTTCATGTCTCTAAAGAGTAAAAGAAATGTGGCTGCTCATCCAGAAGAAAAAGAACTGTTTTTGGATGCGTATAGTGATCAGTACTTTGAAAAGGTCACTAACCCAAGCTTGAAAGTGATAGATGGTACTCAAACATCTAAGCCAATTTCGAGATGGTTCTATCATGCTGACTCATTCCAGTTGAAGTTAGTTCATAACTTGGATGATTGGGATCTAGATATGATTTCCTTATTTGGAATTTTTGAGATTAAACTTCTCCATCCAAGTTATATCTTTTTCTTGTCTAACCAGAAGTTTGATCATGTTGTGCCTGAAGTTGCTGATAATGATAGAAAATAATTTATGACAATTATTAAGGTAATAGATGCTGCTATGGAGCGAATTTCATTGTGAAAAGCTCTAGCATTTGCAAACATCGTGAAGAAGGACATAAATTCTATTGATTTTATGAGAATATCTAGCAAAGACGTGTTGGAAGTTCACTCTCACGATCATTCTAAACCTTATGAGTTCTACGCTAACATAGATATTGCAGGTCTGACAAAAGAAACTCTGGATGAAATGGACAAGATTGAGATTAAAACAAACGAGTCAAAGACTGAGCAAGCCATACTTGCCAAAAAGTTCAAGTCAGCTATCAAGAAAGCATTGCGAGAATTGGATCTTTACAAAGAAAATCCGGTGTTCAAGATTAAAGATGAACCAAAAGAGTTCAATGCAGACTGAAGACAATGTCAATCTTAGGAGGGAGTATTGTTAGAGCCCTTAGAAGATTATCATTTCTCTTTTGCTTTTTATCATAGTATAGAGACTTATTTTGTAAATATATGTTTCTTGTTTTTATTTGATAGTAAAAATAGGATAGTTTATGTATGCGTAGGTAGAGACAACAAAACAGTTAGAACAGAACTAGGCGACTGTAACTCACCCTTACACTTTGTATCCTAAGCATCGCTATTAATGAAATCTATGAATTTTTGAAGTAATTGCCTGTGTTTGATTACTTAGTGTTTGAATTGATCATTGCATTATGATATTATCATAGATCGATCCATTTGAACCTATCAGTTGGCTTGATATCTTGCACAAATACATGTAGCAAACATGATATCGGGCCTGCTGGCAATGTGGAACATAAAAGACCCAATCATAGCCCTGTATAGATGCTCATCAACACACTGTGAGAAGATGATGCAGCCCATAGAAAGCTTTGTCAAGATTGCAGACATAATCAGGATGATCTGGGTCTGCAAAGCCAGGTGGGTGTTTGACATACACTTCCTCATCAATCACCCTATATAAAAAGGCATAATTGACATCAAGTTGGTAGACCTTGAAATTCTTGGATGCGGCAAAAGCCAGTAACATCCTAATAGCTTCAAGTCTTGCTACATGAGCAAAAACATATGTGTAGTCAATCCCTTCTTCTTGGGTGTATCCTTGAACAACCATTCTTGCCTTGTTCTTGAAGACAAGTCCTCTATCATCCTTTTTGTTCCTAAAAACCCACTTGGTACCTATGGTAGTCTTCCCTTGAGGAAGAGGACATAGATTCCAAACCTTCTGTCTCTTGAAATGAAGCAACTCCTCCTGCTTTACTTCAACCCAACTTCCATCTTTCAAAGCCTCTTCAATCTTCTTAAGCTCTATCTGGGACATGAAAAAAGAGTGAAGACAAACATTTTTATCATGGGTTTGTCCTCTTGTTCTCATCCTAGTCTCAAGATCTCCAATGATGTTTGTGGTGGGATGAGACTTGTGGATTCTTAGCTGAGGAATCACAGCAAGTTTCTTGGACAGATCTAAATTTGTGAAATTCAGATCCGGTGATTGAGAATCATCCACCATATCAACACACTTATCCAGTGAAACTTAATCCAATAAGTGTGTTACATCATTGATGTTGTCTTCTATGGAGTGGTTATCAGCATCAAGAAACTCCTGGTCACTATCACCACCTCCTTCTCCTCCTATATTAGAAATGCCTTTATCTAAGTTTTGTGCCCCTTTGCTAGAATTTATAGGCACCTAAGATGTACCAACTAAAGAATTTGTCGTGGTTGTGCTAATAGGATTTCTAAATGCAGGGCTAGTTACCACTGTAGCTGAAGTAGTTTGTACACTTGGTCTTCTCAGCTCAAATCTTGGATCGAAATCTCCTATTGATAAGATACCATTAGATCCTAAAACATTCTCACAAGATTTGTTAAAATAGTTGGTTACTAAGTTAAGATCAAACAGGTAATTAGGATGAGAACCTTTCACACTGGGTGTGTGCTCATTGAAGGTCACATTGGCTAACTCCTCAACTTCTTTGGTTCTGAGATTGTATACTCTATAAACCTTGGCTTAGGAAGAGTATACAATGAAGTGTCCATCATCTGATTTCACATCAAACTTGTCTATTTGATCCCTGGTATTCAAGATGGTGTATGGACATCCAAATGATTTGAGAAAACCAATGAAAGGTATCCTATTATGCCGCAGTTCATAAAGAGTCTTACCATGAGTCTTAACCACTAAAACTCTATTCTCCGCATAGCATGCAGTATTGACTGCCTCTATCAAGAAGGTGATTGGCAGTTTAAAGTCAGACAACATGGTTCTTGCAGCTTCAATATGTGTCATGTTTCTCCTCTCAGCAACACCGTTTTGCTAAGGAGTCCTAGGAGCACTGTATTGTCTTGTAATACCCTTTTTATCACAAAATGTATCAAGGATTTGATTTTTAATTTTTTTCCTTGCTCACATCTTATGATCTTGAGCCTGTGATCACATTGATTCTCAATTTTTAGAATAAAACACATCAAGATCTCATTGGTCTCATCCTTAGTTCTAAGAAAGAAGACCCAAGTGTATCTTGTAAAGTCATCTTTGATCACCAAGCAATAAGAGGTCCTTCTTAAACTCATTACACTGGTGGGGCCAAAGAGATCCATATGTAATAAGTGTAGGGGTGTAGTGATGGAGTTCATTTCCTTTGGCTTGTGAGATACCTTATGTTGCTTCCCTTTCAGGAATGCCACACAATGATCATCACTTGCAAACTCTTTCTTTGGCATTCTAGTTACCAAATCATTCTTAATTAGTTTATTCATGTTTTTAAAGTTTACATGGCATATTCTTTTATGCCAAAGGAAAGACTTATCACTATTGGCCTAAGACACAAAGCAAGAAACTTCTCCTGAAGGGGATGTTTCCTACAAGTCCATCTTGTACATGTTCCCTTTCCTGGGGGAACTGAGCAAAATATGCTCTTGAGGAATGACCATCCCGGGCTTAAGAACAATGCACTCATGCTCAGTAAAGAGCATGTTATGTCTCTGATCACGAAATTAGGATACACTCAGAAGATTATGCCCAAGCTCCTAGACAAAGTTTACCTTCTCAATGCTAAGCTTGCCATTTGTGACCCTGCCCGTTCTAGTAATATAACCATAAGAATATCCTCCAAAAGCAACTGGCTTGGCTTCTCAGTTCTTGGAGCTGCATCAGTGTAGTTTGGCCTTGGCTGTGCTTGGCGACCATTTGCTCTTGATGCCTTGCATTCTCTAGGAAAGTGATCCATTTGGTTACAGTTGTAACACTTCACTTTGCTTTTGTCCAGTCTAAACTTTCCACTGGCCATATTGTTAGGAAACTTTTTGCCTATCCTCTTGTAGAACTTCTTGGCCTTTTGAGTGAGAAGAGCCATCTGCTGGACTATCTCCATGTACTCCAGATCAGCTAGATGGATGCAGTACAAGTCTTCAAGAGTGAAAAGAAAGTTGCCACAACTTTCATCAGTAGACACAAAGGCTTGTGAAGCGCTTGTCTCTTAGAATGGGCTTCCTTGGATGTAGCTCTCTCTTGGTATCTTAGGGAAGGTGATGGAAGGACCCTTTTGTGAGTTTTCAGGGAAGCATATGAGACGATGTTATGGTTCTATGCTTTCCCTATCAACCACATGAAGGGCTGAGCTCTGCTGGTTGTTGGAAGAGGGACTGGATGGATTTTGCAAGTTCATCTACATCCGGTACCCACTAATGATACCATACAGCTCTATAAGAATAGGAGTAGAGAGGTTCTCAGTTCTTTTAATGGCCACATAGTAGTGAGTCCATTGTATTAGAAGAGAGAACATGAACTTCCACACTATATCCATGTTCTCAAGCTTTACACCAACATTAGTAAGAGTATCCATAATCTCAACATACCTGAAGTATTGTTGAGTTATGGTTTCACCTATCTTGTAGGTTAAATTTTCAAACTACTGCTTCAAGGTATCCTTCTTGTTATCCTTGGCTTTATCAGATCCATAATACATCAGCCTTAGTACATCCCAGAGCTGCTTAACAGTTTTGCACTTCTTGAAGCCTATATAAAAAGAGTTGGATACAGAAGTTTGAAAAGTGGTCATGGCCTTCTGATCTATGTCTATTCTTTTCCAGTCTTCATGAGAATAGTCAGCCATTTCCTTTGGTATCATGCCACCTCCAGATGTGGTTGAAGAGGTGCATGGAATGTATGGTCCTTCGACAACAGATCCCCTTATTCTGCTATTTTGAGATTTGATGAACCCTTCCATACGTTGGCACCAAGTATCAAAGTCATCTAGAGTGATTAGTGGAGACTTAGTCATAGTACGGTTTCCATATCAGCTATAGCAAGAGCTGCGATTTGAGTTGTTAAGTGTTCTATGAAGATGAAGTGATCAAAGATGGTGAGATCTTACAATCAAGTGCCCGAAATACTCTGATACCAATTGCAGGACTGGTGAAGGGTGGTCAATGCAACAGTTTCACAAGGATGGAGAGATATGCCACTTAACAGACGAAATAAGGAACCGGTTATATGATACAAAGAACACAAGTAAAAGAACAAGAACAAGAACACTCAAATATGGTTTTCAAGAATGATATATATTGCTCTCAAGTTCTTACAAGTATTACTAAGCATACATAAAATACAAGTACTTGAGACACTTTATGCTGCATCCTATGACCGGCCATACTTTGAAGGTTAGCCAGAAACACTAATCTAGACAACAAGTTCAATGTAGAGTCAAAAAGCACATTTACTTTTGACTAGTGACTATGACATACCATAGCTCACATCCTAATATATTACAAAAAGGATAAAAGGTACAAATGTAAAAAGTTACAGAACAATGACCATAATCTACAGTTTACAAAAGCATGGATGTTTTCAGCAACTCGTATAAGTTGGTAAGTCTTCTGAGTGGTAGTGGAAAGTTGTTTAGCTTTTGTCAATAGGTGATCAGTGAAAGTATGTCTTCTCTGTCTTTGAAAGAAATCAATCTTTCGCTTCAAAAGACTTTGTCTCTGAAGCTTTGGAAGACTTCATCTTTGGCTTTGAAAGATTTTGTCATTTGGTTTCAGAAGATTTTACACTTAGCTTATTTCCCTTGAGAGGTGTAAAAGATCTGAAGTAACTTTACTTTCTACTTCATGCATGCATGCTGAGAGCTCTTTGGATCCTTTGGTTGAATCAGCATTTAACTATAGACCTTACAATCATATTTCTTTGAAATCAATTATTAACATCACCTAGCTGAATCAGCTCTTTGGATCCTTTGGTTGAATCAACATTTATCATATAGTATGTATGCCTTTGACATACCTTTTATTATTATGCCCATTGGCATCTTTTATTCATATATGGCCTTTTGGCATCTTTTTGCTCTTTTGTTAACTTTCTTTTGTTTTTGCTTTTTGCATGATTTTCATCTGTATCATTATATATATATAACACCCATGAAAATTACTGAATTAGAAAGTAACTGCCTTGAGTATGACTAGACTGTAACTCTCATTCTGTTTTAGCATTTAATTAGTGTTACCAAAAAACCTTAATGCGCAACCCACTTCAGTCATAGAGAATTTAATTTCAGTGCATCACAGATTGTAGTGCTTTTCATTCTTGGAAGTTGAGTCTATCAACATATCAAACATAATCCAAGTCAATTCCTTTTAAAACAATAAAATGTAATATATCAAAATCAAGAAAAGTACTATCATTTCCTATTCATCATTGAAAATCCATTTTTTCAATTTTTGCATAAAATCTTTTTGTGATTTTTCAAACTTTACTCCCCCTAAGACCATCTTTTTCTATACATTTTCATATTTTCTCCCCCTAAAATTTTGATTATCTAATAAGAAAATGACAATTTTAACAAAAATGATAGAAAAATATTTTTGAACAGGTTGTATGGTTAACATTAACCAAAGTTAACCATTCCCAGAGATTAAACTATAAAATCAAATCGGGA
The DNA here is from genome assembly GCA_025506505.1 of Flaveria sonorensis. Lineage (NCBI taxonomy): Eukaryota > Viridiplantae > Streptophyta > Magnoliopsida > Asterales > Asteraceae > Flaveria > Flaveria sonorensis. The sequence goes on along the minus strand of CM046436.1, from coordinate 39,007,324 downwards.
ATGATCAAATGCCTTAGTAAATAGATCTGCAATGTTTTCATCTGATTTGACATGTTCAAGATAAATAAGCTTTTGGTCGAAACAATCACGGATAAAATACATTCGGATGTCGATGTGTTTTGTTTTTGAGTGTCGAATAGAATTCTTCAAGATGTTTAACATTGCTGAATTATTACACAAGATTTTGGTGTTGTAAATAATAAGAGTATAATCAAGAATTAGTTGTTGAATCAAAATGATTTGGGAACAACAATTTGATGCAGCCACATATTCAGCTTCTGCAGTGGATGTGGAAACAGTATGCTGCTTTTTGTATTGCCATGAAATCAACATATTTCCATGAAATTAACATCCACCTGTTGTTGATTTCCTATTCAAATGACATGCACTATAATCACCATAGGTATAAACATATAAATTGAATTCAGAATTTCTATGATACCAAAGTCAAAGTTTTGGTTGGCCCTTGAGATACATGAAAATCTGCTTGACAGCTTTAAGGTGAGACTTTTTGGATTACTTTGATATCATGCATATTGACCGACAGGAAACATAATGTCAGGCTGCTTCTAGTGAGATACATCAAGGATCCAATCATTGGTCGATACAAATGTTGATCAACATCTTCACCTATGAGATCAGGAGTTAAAGTAGGACAAGACATAGGAGTTGGTGCAATCTTGGAATCTTGAAATTTATACTTACCTAGAATACTATGAACAAACTTTTCTTGATGCATCAGAATACTGATCATCTTGTTTAACTTGAATACCGAAGAAAAATAAAATTTCTCCAATAGAGCTTTTCTCAAAAATAATGTCATCAGCATAGATTTAGACAAGAATGAGGTAATCACCAGTCTTGCCAAAGAATAATGTTTGATCAATAGCACCACTTATATAACCATTTGCAAGCAAATATTCAGTGAGTGTGGCATACCAAGAATGAGGTGCTTGATGTAATCCATAGAGTGCTTTGTCTAACTTGTAAACATAGTCAGGATGATCTGGATCCTCAAAACCAGGTGGTTGACAAACATAGGTTTCTTCTTTCATTTCACCATACAAAAATATAGTTTTTACATCCATCTGATAAACTTTGAAGTGCATGTATAAAGCATAAGCTAAAATGATCCGTATAGCTTCAAGTTTTGCTACTAGAGCATATACTTCTACATAATCAAGACCTTCAACTTAATAGAACCCTTGAACAACAATTCTGGCCTTGTTCCAAATAGTAACACCTTTCACATCCATTTTGTTTTGAAATATCCATTTAGTTCCAATCAGCAGCTTATCCTTTGGAAGTTTACAATATTGCCATACATTTAATTTCCTAAATTGCATCAGCTCGTCTTGCATGGCCTCAACCCAACTATTTTCTTTCAAAGCCATCTCTATGTTCTTTGGCACAATTTGAGAAATGATGCATGTATACAAGCATGTATTGATTGCTCCGTATTGACTTCGAGTGTGAACACCTTGTTATAACAGACCAATGGTTGCTTTAGTTGGATGATCTTTATGTATTTTCAACTGAGGAATGAGATCTTCTGAAATAACTTCGTCTAAATTAGACATATTACCAACATGTTCTTCAATAGTAGTTCCTCATTCAGGTTGATAAACAATATGTTCATTTTGGTTGATATCTTTATTGATAGATAGATCTTCAAATGGAACTTGAATTGTGTAAATCAGGTCATCTTGTGTAGAAGAAGAACTTGAATCAGATTTAGAAACTTGATTTAGATCAAAAACTGATGGTTTAATAGCTGATATATTAAAAGAAGAATGTATGTCTGAAAATTTTCTTTAGTCAAAAATGAAATAGATCAAACATCATTAGATAATGCATCTTGAATGAATAATGTCAAAGGTTGAGTAGTTGTAGACACAACAGAAGATTGATTTAAAGTTTCAAACAATGAAACATAATCGTATACCCAAGAAGGAGTAGATCCTACATCTGTTTTGTTAGATTTATGCCAATCTATATCAAATGACTCAATTAATTTTTTTTTCTTTTTTTTTTATAAACCCTATATGCTACTTTGTTTGCTGAATATCCAACAAAGTAACACTCATCAGCTTTTTTATTAAATTTTGATTTTGAATAGGAAGTGTGCAACAAAGTACAACAACATCCAAATGTCTTAAAGTATTTGACTTTGGGTTTAGATTTAGAAAATATTTCATAAGGAGTCATTTTTTGTTGCTTATTGATTAAGACACGATTCTGAACATGACATACGGTGTTAATAGCTTCAGCCCAAAAGAATGAAGGTAATTTGGTTGATGATAGCATTGTTCTAGCTACTTCAAACAAAGTTTTGTTTTGTCTTTCAGCAATTCCATTTTGTTATGGAGCTCCTGTAGAGCTAAATTGTTTAGCTATCCCCTTTGAATCACAAAATTCATTCATAATATGATTGCAAAATTCTGTTCCATTATCACTTTTGATGCACTTGATGATTTTATTAGTCTAATTTTCCATAAGAGTCATAAACTTTATCTGCAAATAAGGCATCTCATCCTTAGTTGCTAAAAAGAAAACCCAAGTAAATCTGGAAAAATCATTAGTAATAACCAAACAATATGCACCCCAAACTCAAAACACCTACCGGACCAAACAAATCCATGTGTAACAATTGAAGGATTGATTCGATTTTGGTATGAGCAACTAGTTTATGAGGAAGTTTATATTCTTTGCATTTTGAACATGACAGACAATGTTCATTAAGTTGAAATTCTTTCAATGGAAGGCCTACAACATGATTTCCTCTAACCAACTTAGTCATATTCTTAACATTTACATGGCCAAGACGACGATGCCATAGCATTTAATCACTCTCTGAGGCTTTTGATAATAAATAAGACACTGTTACAAATGAATGTGAGCCATTAATATGGGGTAAGTATGTGTCTTTGTCTCTTCGAGTTCTTAATAAAATCCACTTATCAAGAAATACAAAGCCAGGTTTTAGAACAAGACATTCTTTATCAGTGAAATATGTGGAATACTATTTGTCATAAATTTGAGAAACACTTTGCAAATTATATTTTAGTTCCTCAATAAAACTAATATCTTAACACACCATTAGATATTGTACCTTTCTTTAAAATTTTACCACCACCGTCTCCAGCAAAAATAACATACCCTTCGTTGTAAGGTTGCACGTTGTTTAATAGAGATATGTTACCCCTCATGTGTCTAGAATAACCACTGTCAACGTGCCAAACACTGTTGTTGACTTGCCTTGGTTGTTCCTGCACATATTAATGAGATTATACAATTTTAGAAACCCAAGCCATTATTGACTTGAGCTCATTGTTGTCATCCAAATATGATACAGACTTTGAGATCGTATCTCTTTTATCATTGAAAACATAACCTTCAACAATATTAGGCTCTGATTGTTTTTCCTTGATCTTTCATTTTTAAATTGGTTTGATCAAAGTTTTAACAATTTTCTTTAATGTATTTTGCACTGGAATGAGATTGCTTTCATCAACATGTGAAGATTTCTTATGTAAATTTCCTTTATTTAAATCAGTTTTTATTTGAACATTTCTTTTATCAGCAAAAATATTTGAATGATTTGTATTCTTATTAAATCATGCATTTAAAAAGAATTGTTTTCTATTAAGTGAAATCGAGTTATGAAATCTTTGTTTGCTTGCTCATTGATGTGTAAGGCCCCGTTCCCAGGACGCTTACAGCTGGACCATCATTGCATAAAATATTTAAAACAAACATTACTTTTGCAACGGAATTTAAAAACTTTCATTAATAATTAAAACATATTATCATATTACATAAATCATTTACATATCACAATACAACATCATATCAAAATGTGGATGCCAGACTCAAAACGTTCCCAGTAGCGTGTGCATCCATGCCTACAACTCCTCAGCATCAACAAAATACCTGCCAACTATCATGCATACAAAAAGTCAACGACGCTGAGTGAGTTCTAGTTTTATAAATAAAATACTTTACTTTCTTTAAATCATAACCTTCGTAATCGTATGCGATCACACATCATACGTACACATTGATAATATTTATTATTAAGTTCATCATCATTCATTTCGTACGTTTCGTACCTTCATAATTATCTTTCACTTTAATCTGCATCCTGTCTCATGCAATACCCAACTCATGTCCGAAGACCGACAGTACCGGGGTACGCGACAAGTATCCCCTTCGAGTCGATCCCAAGGATCGATCTCCCTTCGAGTCAATAATAGACTCCCTTCGAGCCAATCTAAATGATTGAACTCCCTTCAAGTCAACCCCGCGGATCGAACTCCCTTCCAGTCAATCTCAATGATTGCACTCTATCACTCGGGGTCAATCTCATGGCTTAACCCCTGACAGTCTGTTGCGACAACATGGTCGCTCACCTCAATCATTGCTTGCAAGACTTTCATTCTTTGATTACGTTCCACTTTTCATTATCGTTATCTTCCACTTCATTACATAATACTTTACATTCATTCATAGCCATACATCAAACCACGTAAAGTCATAACATCATACACAATGTATAATATAATATAATACATACGTTTGAAAACCGTTTAACGAAGAAAGACAACCCATCACACACACACACCAAAGACCCCATCACAACATCATGCATGCATCAAGCATAAACCAACACAACACCAAGGAACCTATCTCAAACATCACCTCTTAAAGCCCTTAGAAAACCCTAAGTCTAGAACGAGGCACATAGGAACATTCTAGGCACATCAGCATAAAATTCTAAGTATAAACAGCCTGGGCGCATGGGCACTATTTGGGCACTATTTGGGCACATGGCCTTGGGCGCATCAACACTTAACCATAATTCAGTTAGGCGCATGGGAACGTTTTGAAAATATCTCAAACTACCCAAAACACCCGATAATCATTCTAACACTACCCAAACACAGATCTAACATTCTAAGGCCCTTAAAACATGCTAACAATAATTCTAACCCCCAAATAACCTCTAAAACATCATCAAAGCTAAAACCACAGAACATCATTAGAGCAACAACAAGCATACACATACGGTTCCTTTTAAAACGTTTGCTTAGTATGCATAACAGTCCCAAAACTTCGAAAACCAAAAAAAGAGGGGTCAGAAAGTCACCTTGAAGCAGATCTTCGAACAAAACACCTCCAACCCGAAACCCACTTGCAACAGCAGCTTCAAAAATCCTGAACACAACCTCTAAACACCGAGAACTTCGGTTACAAGCTACAAACTAAGTTAAAACCAAACATAAACTCAAGAACTAACCTTTTTGTAGCTTCTTCTTCCTTCTTCTTCTCAGAACCGAGTTTCCTTCTTCTTCTTTCTGCTTTGGCGAAGAACCAAAAGCAGATTTGTTTTTAAAGAGGTGGCCATACCTCTTTTATTATTAAAATAATGGACTTTTGTCCTTTTACCACTTTAGCCCCTCCACTTGTGTCCGTTATCTTTTCTTTCTTCGTACTTTCCCTTTCTCTTCTTTCAAATAAAATTCGAGGTGTTACAGATGTTGTTGAATGCAATTTCAACCCATATGATTCGGCTTCCCACAAACATAACAACACAGATTATGATATGTATTTTGCACTCGTGTATTTGCCTCGAAGTACTTATGATAACTACCAAATTTATCATAGAATCTGGCTCTAGTATTTCCTTGGCTTTTTTATTCTTTAATAGTCTCTCGTTTCTTTCTTTCATAAGAACATTTCTAGCTTAATCCGAAAGAATTCAAGTATCTTTCTTAATAAATTGATTTATTCCTGAAGTCGATGAGGCATGCACAGTAGCTTTAATCTTTTGAATCGTAGGTACTAGAATGGGACTAGTGTCCTTGACATCTGATCTACATGTATCTTGTTTCGAAGGATTAGCTGTAATAGGAGTTTTATTTTTAAAGAAACTAGCATTCGTTTCTATAAAAATATAATCTTCCTTATCTTTGTTGCCTTTTGAAACAAATATGTTCTTAAAATCAATTCTCAAGTCAGATACTGATGTTGTAACACGTTTTCTCTCCTTTTTTATGAATGATCTTTGATTTATATTTTTGTTGTTTGTTTGCTACATTTGAACAAGCCTTTGTAGAAACAGAAACATTAGAAATTTCATTGATAACAAGTGATGATTAACAAGAAGATTTTTCAGTACAACTTTAATTATCATAATCTGTAAAAACTATTTCATCATCACTTTTGCACTTTTCAACCAAACCGTTTATCTTCATACTTTCTACAAAAGAATGATCATTATTAAATTTACTTTTGGTTTTTGTGATAGGGTCGACAGTCAATGAAATTTTGACTAAAGGTTTTAAGTCGGAAGTTGGTTGAAAACCCAATCCTTAGTTTAGTTCTTCAACTATTGTATTAATCGATGAAGGCAAACATGTATGTTCATGATAAATTGGTGGTGCAATATTGGAATATTCAACTCCACTTTTACCCCCATTAATTTTGTGAGTCATTTGAGACTTGATTATACCTTCAGCCATGTCTGAAGATAACTCAAACTTTTCAATAAGTAGTTTCACAGACAAGAGTTCACTGTTAAGTTTGTTAATTTCCAATGTTAGATCATTATTACGTGAAGTCAAATCATTGATTTTACAATCTTTATTATGAAGATTTAATTTTGATTGATAAATTGATTTATTTAAACACTCTATCTTTTCTTTAAAAAATTTCTCATCCTTTACGAGCTTGATATTGAAGTTTTCCAACTTCCCGAATCAAGTGCTCGTTGTGAACTCTATATCATTGAATCTTTTCTACACATGTATTAGTACAAAGATTGATGTATACCTCATCTATTTCTTCAGTCTTTGTAGATTTTTCAGGCATCACTTTCACCATAAACGCCTTCAAAACATCTTTCCTTTTCTGCTACAGTTGCTGGAGTGATCTTAACAGCATTAACATCAGAATGAGCAGGTGCTAGAGTTCCCTTAACAATATTAATTTTCTCTTCAATCATAGCTGGAATAGTCTCAAAAGCTTCTTCTTTGCTTCCTTCTTTCCATTCTTTAGTTTTCATTGGTTGTGTTGGAGTAGTCTTAACAACAAATTCATTAAGCACCTTTTCATTATTCTTGATCTCCTTTTCAGCAAAAACACCAGCAAGTAAATCTTCAGAAACAAACTTAGTAAACAAATTTTCCTCAACACATTCTTCACCATCCTGATTCTTTTCTAACAATGCTGTAGACAACTTAATATCCAAGATCTCCATCTGGTATGACCAATCATACTCTTCATTGGTCTAAGAAACTAATGCTTTGTTGTTTGAAGAACTTGCCTCATCTCCGTTTGCTTCAACCTCAACCGTTCCTATCTTCGTGCCCCTATTATTTTGATTTATCTTTCCCTCAGTACATTCCCTTGAGAAGTGGCCTGGTTTATAACAGTTGTAGCATATTAAGCTTGTCTTGTCAAACCTAATCTTGCTTGAGTTGTTTACACCAAACATTTTCTCCTCATCCCCCTAGTAAAGTTCTTAGCCCTATACACCACCATTGCCATCTAGTATTTAATGTCAATTTCTTCAACATCATTAGGATTTACTTGCTGCAAGTCATCAACCAAGATATTAGGTGCACTCAGTCTACCAGCATTGAATGCTTTATAGCTATTCATAAATGTTGTGAATAGAGCCTGATGTTCTTTGGCAATTTGGATTGTTTGCTTGAATAAAGCCTGAAGTTCTTAGCCCCGTCTACAAATCCAGCCTCTACAACCTCAGTCTCATCTCCTATAACACTTTCTTTCACTCCACTTTCTTTGTTAACTCCTGCTTCGGCATCTGAGCCACCCACACCAGAACCACCAGCACCATTACCACTAGCACCAACTCCAGCTCCACTTGTGCCCTCTCCTACCCCAATTATACTACCCTCCTTTAGAAATGAGTACTTTGATGCATTAGTGAGATCATCTAACTCAGCATAAGTTAACTGATTGGGCAGGCTGGCATTGGCTTTCAGCTTGTTACTTTCTTAAGTAGCCTCTTGATCAACTCCTGTTGATCTATCATCAAACTCTTCATGCTTTCCATCACCTTATCTTTCTCTTTTTCTCTCAACTTTTGATTTACGAACTTGGTTTTTATCCTCCCCAATTCATTTGCCAAAGATGCATTTAGATTTCTAATAACATCTTGGTCTAGCTTTGATCTGGCATCTCTTCTTTTAGGAGTTTCAGAAAATACGTGTTGCTTGTGCTTTGTTCTCCTTTTAGTAACATTTGCTGGCTCTCCCTGATCTGCCTTCTTCTTTGATTATTTCTCTTTTTGCACCCTCAGTTCTTCTTTAATTTCATCAATCTCATCTTCCAAATTCTACTCCTTTTCTTTGGCATACCTCTTCCTTTTCTTGATTGCTTCAGCCTATTTTTCTTGATTTTCTTCAGCATTCTTGTTTTCAGTCTCAATCAATCTCCTGATGTAATTCCACCTCTCAGCTTGGTACATGTTTTCCCGAAGATATGTGATCTTCCCACTAAAGTCATTTCTTACAGCTGAACAGTTTGCAAATATCCTGGTATTCATCTGAACCAATCTATTTATTTCTCCATGTCTAGGCACATTTGGAATCAGGTCATTTATGAACATCTGCATGAATCTTGGATATAATAGCCATTTATCCTTCCTTAATGCCATTATGTTTTCAAACATGCAATCAAATATCAATTGGCAATGTTGGCCTTCTGTCCTCTGCAAAACACAATCATGGCCCTGGCCCAATCCAAGTTTAGCCCATCAGACCTTCTTTTTCTATGATCCAGACATATGATAAACACGTGTGCAATGTATCTTCATTCCTTGGAAAGAAAGGACTTCTTGATCTCTTTTCTGGTCCCAAAAGGAGGTCCTTCATAACTAATGCTTCTGAATGCATCTAACACCTATGCCTCAGATAGCAAAACTTCATCTCCACAATCATTCTCTAGCCACAACACCCTGGTTATAGTCTCAACAGTAATGGCTATATCGTTGCCTTGAACTCTAGCTGCAATCCAATGTGGATTAGACCAAAGGTCATACTCAACTGTTCTCCAAAAATATCTGATGTGCAGATCATAGATAGGGACATATGAGATATGGCATAGAATATAAGGGACTCCTTCAACCATTTGATGCAGACTCTAAAACTAGTAGCCTTTGGGTTGCCATCATCCAGTAATGCTACTATACTATTCCTCTCGTCAAACTTTAAATTTTCCATCTAAACTGAAAAATAAACAGAAGTTGGTTAGTTAATACATTGATATAAAAACTTAATAATGAAGTGAAACAGAACATAATAAAAATTAGAAAGTTCAACAGTTTCGCTGATAGCAAAACTGTAGTTTCGCACCGGCAAAGTTTAACAGTTTCGTTGCTGTCGAAACTGTAGTTCCGCACAAGAGAAAGTATAGATTCGCTGTTACTCAGACATAAAATCATGTGTCCGAGCGATTCTGTAGTTTCGGTGATAACGAAATTATAGTTTCACAACAGAGAAATTATACATTCGCCGGGATTCAGACATAAAATCATATGCCCGAGCGAATCTATAGTATTGCTGAAAGTATCCTGGCGAAACTGTCAAGTACGTATGGACAGTATGACTAGACAGTTTGCTCGGAACTTTGAACTTTCATTTAGATTCGCTGGTTACACTTGTAGTTTTGTAGAACGAATCAGCGAACACTACAACCCAGTGAATTAATCTAAAACTACAATGTATCGGTTATAATGATTATTGTTGTGGAATGGGTTCCAAACACCCACCAATGAAGTTATAAACACACAATCGCGACGGAAATCAACATAGATTAGTTTCATTAAAGACTGTTCAGAAACTAGGGTTCAATTTTGTCATGCGAATGTGAGAAACTGATCCACTCTGTCCAATATGTATTATTTAGTTTTGCTGGCAGCGAAACTATAGTTTTGCTGGCAGCGAAACTATAGTTTCGCTCGGCATGACATTTAAAATCGTGTTACTCAGAATTGAGCGAATGTGCCAAGGAATCTATAGATTCGCTTAGCGAACAAGCGAGCGAAACTCAGTTTCACTAGAACCTAACACTTAAAAGAAATGAAATTTTTTGAATAATTTTTTAATTTAATTTTTGAGAATTTAATATAACTTCAACTCCCCACAAAATCAAAAACAAAAGAAAAATAAAATAAAATAATAAAATAAAAGAGAATAAAATAAAATAAGAAATAAGATAAAATTAAGAATAAAAGGATGTAGACACTTCTTTTTCAAGGAGTTGATCCAAAGAGTCAAAGATTGGCTGGATTGTAGATATGTTTGTCCTTTTAAGCTCATGCCTTATTCTTTTCAACACGTAATCTGCAGTTGTCTTTATTATGTTTTGGTTTAATTACAGAAACTCTAATGACTTTGTCCCCACAGACATTTGGCAAAGGACTTATCCTGTCCTCATTGTTTATTGAGAAATATGATTAACTCTGCTTGATTTTCTTTTAGGATTTCAACAACGATCTTAATTTAAGAATAATTTTGCCTTTATTTTTGGGGAACCGATGATGATAGCTCCAGGTCTATACTTAAGTATAACAGAGGAGATGATCATCTGGGCTTGCTGATGAGAGCTTCAGGTCTATACTCACGTATAACAGGGAAGATCATTAGAACGTGCTGATGAGAGCTCCAGGTCTATACTCACGTATAACAAAGGAGATTATCACTCCATGTCAATGTTCAGATAAAGCAGAGGAGATAAGCACAAGATATACTTCTGAAGAGCTAACGAGAAGCTTCAATTCAGAGACTTTTCTGAAGAGCTAGAGTACAAGCACTTATTCTGCTAACTAGAAGCATCATTCAGGACTTGGGAATAGAGAGATTTTGGGATTTTTTGGAAAAATCAATGTAGAGATTTGAAACACTTAACCCATTTTAGACAAGGACTTTTAACTATGAGCAGGCCAAAATGTCAAGAGGATAATCCTTATCATCGAGTTCTTAAACTTTAATTTAGCAACACGATCACTGTTTACTTCGTTTTCGGGCTTAGCCTACCATGCATATCCCAACACAATGCTATTGACCTCCATAAGACATTTTTTTCCTATGGTTCCTGAAAAGACAAAATTAATAAACTTAAGAGTCTAATCTTTATTCTCCCCCAAAATTTCTTTTTAACTGCCATATAAGAGAAATTTCTATTTTTCATATTTTGTTAAAGAGCAATGAAGTGAAGGAATACATGACACATAAGTTTTTCGGAAAGAGTTTAATAAAAATTGAAAATACACAAAGTAGTTATTTACAATACTTGAATAATTTGTTATGATAAGAGTTTTCAAAAAGATATTAAACCCAGCATTGAGATCAATTCATAAAAAAGAGGTTTATCAAATGTTTTAGTAAAAAGATCTGCTCTTTGATTCTTTTGTCAATTGGAATAATATCAATGAAACCCTTTTCCTGAGCATCCCTGATTGCATGAATCCTTGTTTCAATATGTTTGGTACGAGAACGATGAATTTGATTTTTAGCGATTCTTATAGCAGCTTCATTATCACAAAAGAGTGGTGTATGAAGAAAATTGATTCCGTAATCCATCATCTGATGTTGTATCCAAAGTACTTGACAGCAGCAACTTGATGCAGCAATATATTTAGCCTCTCCTGTAGATAGAGATACTGTTGTTATTTCTTGCTTTGCCATGAAACAAGATAATCCCCGCGATATTGACATCCACTAGTGATGGATTTCCTGTTGATCCTGCAACCATCGTGATCACTATCAGAATAAGGATGCAAATCAAAGTTCCCTTCTTTTGGATACCAAAGACCTAAATAAGAAGAACCCTTTAAGTAATGAAAGATTTGTTTAATAGCTCTTTCATGTGATTCTTTTAGGTTGGCTTGAAAACGGGCACAGTAGCACATGGCGAATGTAATATCTAGACGGCTAGACGTGAGATACATGAGAGATCCGATCATATAACGATAGCGATGAGCATCCAAGGATTTCCTATTATCGTCCGGAGTTATGCAGGTTTGAGCAGTGAATGGAGTATGTTTTGGAGAAGCATCATCCATCTTGAACTTCTTGAGAATCTCTTGAATGTACTTTTCTTGGTGAATAAGAATACCATCAGGCTTTTGTTTAACTTCATCAAATTCTCTACACAGTTTCTCGTTTGTAGACCCAAAAATAGTATCATCAACATACACTTGAACAATCAACATCTCACCATCAACCTCCTTCTTGAATAATGTCATATCTATAGTTCCACGAGAGAAACCTTGCTGAGCAGATGCTATGTCAGTGTTTCATACCAAATACGAGGAGCTTGATGTAATCCATTTAAAAATTTATCAAGCTTATATAATTTCTCTGGAAAATCTGGATCCTCGAAACCTGGTGGCAGACAAACATAAATCTCCTCATCAATGTTCCCGTATAGAAATACACACTTCACGTTCATCTGAAAAACTTTAAAGTTCTTGTGAGCAGCGTGAGCAAGAAAAATTCTGATGGCTTTAATGCGGGCAACTGGAGCAAATACTTCAGTGTAGTCAATTCCCTCCTCCTGAGCAAATACCTGAACAACCAGTCTTGCATTGTTTCTTACTACCACTCCCCGATCATCTGGCTTGTTCCTAAACACCCATTTGGTATCGATGGGATATTTGTTTGGAGTAAGATCAAGTAACTCCCAAACTTTCAACTTCCTAAACTATTGAAGCTCCAACTGCATAGGTTCAACCCAACATGAGTCTTGAAGTGCTGCTGAGATATTTTAGGCAACAATTTGAGATAAGAAACATGTATAGAGACATTCATTTATCAATCCAAATAGACTCCGAGACCTCACACCATCTGTAATGGAACCAATAATGTAATCATATGGGTGATCTTTTAAGGTTTTGAAGTTGGTGTTAAGGGTTAAGGATTGGATTAAGATGAAGATATGGTTTGTGATGGTTGTGAAGGGGAAATTGGTTGTCATGGAGGAATTGTTTATGGTGGAGGTGTAGGAGGTGTAGGTGGAACATCAAATGGAGGTGGAGATGGACGGTCAATTAGAAGTTGTGGAAGAGGTTTAGGAGGAGGAATGATTTGGATATTGGCTTGAGGAATGACATTATTGTCAAATACTGTAAGATTGAATGATTTGAAGATAATGTAGGTGTCAAAAAACCATTCCGGGTCTGGCCCCATGTTTGGTGAATTAGACTCCTGCCAATCAACATAAAAGTAATCCTGCACAATACGCGTTCTTTTATTGTACACTCTGCAAAGTACATGAGCAACCAAACGAATGAAAGAAGTGAATCAAGGGTTTCCTTTTACGAAGAAGCTCATAAGGAGTCTTCATCTTTTCTTTCACAATAAGAACCCCGTTTAGTACATAGGATGCACAGTTGACTACTTCTGCCCAGAAAATGATTGGAAGCTTTGACACAATTAGCATAGTTCTTGGGGCTTCAATAAGGGTCTGATTCTTCCTTTTAGCAACACCATTTTGTTTAGGTGTCCGAGCAGCACTGAACTATCTAAGAATCTCTTTGCTCGCATAGAAAGAATCAAATATATGGTTTTTGAATTTAGTTCCTTTATCACTTCGGATGGCTATCACTTTCCTTTTGTTGATGGTTTCAATTAAGAGGATCAGCTTCTACAACTCTTCTGCGGTGTCTCCCTTATGTGTTAGAAATCTTACCCAAGAATATCTTGGAAAATCATCGTTAATAACCAAACAATAAGATTTCTTAGCAATGGATTTAAGACTAGTAGGACCAAATGAGTCGGTATGTAACAATTCAAGGGGTTTTGAAATTGTGTTTTCAAGCTTGAACTTGTGTGGCCTTTTATGCTGTTTTCCTTGAGCACTAGCCAGGCACTTTTCTACCACTGGAAAATCATTAAGTGGTAGCCTCCTCACAAGATTGTTCTTAACCAACTTATTTTTATTTTTAAAATTAACATGTTCTAATCGTCTACGCCACAAAAAGGATTCAGAAGATGAAGCTTTTGATAGAAGACATGTTACAGTGGATGTGGATTCGTTTGATGCCATATCCAGCAGATAAGTATCATTCTTGGAACATGCATGATCACTAAATCTTCAAGGATAATAAACTTTGGTTTGAGAAACAAGCATTCATTTGACATAAACAGCACTGGAATGTCTTTATCATAGATTTGTGATACACTCAACAAATTGAATGTCAACTCTAGGACATAATTCACTTTCTTTAGAGTCAGGGAACCATTTGAGACTTCTCCCTGACCAATCATCTTTCCACCCTTCTTGTCTCTAGCAAATGCTACATATCCTCCATTTATTATGCGATAATTTGTAAGTAGGTCCTTCAACACAGTCATATGCCTTGAACATCCGCTATCAATGTGCCAGAAGCTATTGACAGCTTTTCTGGAATGATCTTGGCATTTGAACAAAAAGAATTATTAAGATTTGGAAATTGGGACCCAAGTCGTGACTAACTTAGGTCTCGGAAAAGAAGATTTTTTACAGAAAAAATTATTTACAAAATGATTTAATCCACTTCCTAATGAACTATTATTTATATTTCTCCTAAAAAGCTTAGGGCAATGTTTAATTACATGATCATCCTTTCCACATCTAAAACACTAAGATTTTAAACCTTTCTTATTACATTTTAAGACAAGAGCTTGATCTATTAATATCTCTTCCTCACATTCAGACATATGTGAATCAGAATCGCTCTATGAGTCATATGATTCTTTTGATTTTTCTTTAGTTTCCTTAATTTTAGCAGGTTTTGATTCATTTACATTAATATGACTGACATATGAGGAAGTTATCTCCTCTTTAGGTTTAGAAATCCTAATTGGTGTAAAAGATGGAATTGGATGAGAGAAGAACTTTTCAAAACAATTTGATTTTGTTTGTCTGTCTGAAGCTTTACTTGAACAAGCATCACTTCTATTAAGACAAGCATTTGAAACATCACTATTTGATTCATAAATATCTAAAGATGAACAAGATGGACTAGAACTAGAACTACACATGCCATTATCTGTAATAGACTTTTTGGAAACAAATCTACTTAAACTATTATCTATTTAACACTTTTCGGAATCAGAAATGCTAATACTAGAGCTGCCAGGCCACTACTTGCACCATAATCATACTCCTCGCGAATCTCCTTATGATTTACTCCTTCTAAACCTACATACAAATTGTTAGTATCTTTCTGAATTAATTCTTTAGCTGGATGAGGTGTAGGCATGGGAGAATAACATTAAGTACTAAGAGGAGGATAAACATGAGTGGTTTCTTCACTTCCCAAACCAGCCTTAATTCTAGCCCCCCGTCGTTTCATGCAAAGATCCCCATGTTTCATTCCAGAGTTTGTCCACTTTCCAAGTTGGGTTTTTAATTTGCTTGTTTCAAATTCAGCAAGTGCCACATGTTCTGTTAAAGCATTTATTTCAACATTTTTTTCCAAAAGATTTCTTTTTAAATGCTCATTTTCTTGTAATGCTTCATTTACCTTGACAAAAAATTTTGACTCGCTTTTTTTAAGTTCTTTATTAGTTTGTTTTAATTCCATTTTATTTTCTAACAATAACCTATTAGCTTTATAAACCCCGAATAAACGAATTTTGCAGGAAGGAGTGCTATTTTTGTATTCTTCCTCCTCCATGGTTTTCTTTCTTGCTTCCTCAGCTTGACTTCCCTCTTCCTTTCCTTGATCATAAATCTCTAGCTTTACCTCACTTGATTTTCCTTCTTGTTGCTTTCCAACCTTAGCATCTTCACAAACTGTCATCCTTTTCCTATCAGCTTCATAACAACCTTTATCTTCACAAACCTCGTCACTCTTTATCTCTTGAGCTTGAACCTGTTGCACGCCACCTTCAAGAACTTCTTCATCTTGAACTTCACACCTAAATTCTTTGAAGGGATCAAAATCTTCACCTGAATCCACATCACTATCCACCACCTCAGCCACCAGAGCATGATTAATTTCTACTTTAGTTTCTTTGATTTTAGCACTCCAATCAAAGTTTATGATCAGTGTTGTTTCCTTCTTTGGCTTGGCTTCTTCTTTTTCAGTGATCAGGATGACCTTTGAAGTTCCAGAAGTTCCCGGTTCAGTAATGATTGGAGATGGACATTCTCTTTTGAAATGGCCTAATTGTTTACAGTTGCAACATCTCAATTTGGACTAATCATATCCAATTTTTGAGTTTTGAGTTTTGATTTTGATTGCCAAAGTTTTTCCTGCCTGTTTTTTCCATAAACCTTCTTGCATGTAACGTGAGCATCGCCATCTACCCCTAGATATCAGTTTCTTCCAAGTCATCAGGGTCCACCTGATGCTTATCCTCTATAGTCATTACTTTTCCTTTCAACTCCCCCTCAACCAAAGCTTCATAACTTTGTACAAACATTCCAAACAGTGCCATTGCATCTGATGGAACTTGAGTAGTGACTGATGCCTTTGAGCTTGAACCAACACTTGATAGTCCACTACTAGACTTGTCTGACACGCCACATCCAGAAGACCCACCATATGCTGTACCATACATTAAAGAGTTTCTAGCGGATGAAATCAATGCAGCATTTTGTGGATAAACTGTAGCTGGCACCATTGATTGATTGTATTCTCTCCTTTTCATGTCCAAATCAAATGACTTCAATTTCTTAATCACATCCATAAGTTTATAATCAGCAATGTTTCTTTCTTGCTTCAACAGTATGACTTGCAAGCTCCTTTATGGTGGAAGAGAGTCCAAGAGACTTGTTCATGATTACCCAACTGTTCATCATATTTCTTTAAGTTGCTTGAAACAGATAGAAATCGGTTGGTAAGATCAGTACGGCTTTCATTTTTGTGTCCAACAAACGAATTAAACTCCTTTTCAGCTTAGGCTTTCTTGTCCTTTTTCAAGTCTTCATTACCGTCATAAAACTCGCACAAAGAATCATACAAGGATTTTGCATTCTTGTGTTCAGCAAAACGATTGTAAATGTCTAGAGATAAACATAGAGTTAAAGCCCTGAATGCTTTCTGATCATGGTCGATTAACTTAAGGTCTCTTTTTGTGAAGGTTGATGGATTAGTGTGTGGTTAGGTAGTTTCACCGACAGTGACGGTAGGAGTATGAGGACCATTGATGATTGATTCCCATTGGTTGTGATCGGTGTAGTAGAAGAAGGCTTTCAAACAACATTTCTAATCTACAAAATTATCACCATTGATAAGCCTCAGTGGCCTATTAGGAGCTACACTTTCCAAGTCAGAAAGGGTGATATTGGTTGTTGTCATTTTCAAACCAGAAGGTAAGTTCGCTGGTACTTTCGCTGGCACTTTTGCTACTACTTTTGCTGGGAAATTTGACAGCAGTTTTGCTTTAACAAATGAGTGCTAGGAAACTCTAGTTTCGGCAACAGATTCGCTGAAACTAGTAGAACTTTCATACTGAGGACAATTTAGGCATCACTTTCGCTTGTTTTGGCAATCAAAGGAGGTGAACTTTGTTCATAATGAGGTACTTTCGCTGAGTAACAAAGATCAATTTCCAAGAATACAAATTTTTGTAGTTTCGCTGGAACAGTATTAGTTTTGCCGGATGAACAGCAATTTTGCTGGATGAAACCGTAAGCCTTTTTCGAACACTATATCAACAAGAATTCACCCAAATCACAATGAATTTATGATTGGATGATTGGGATAACTTCCTATACAAATACCAGATGATTTTCAATCGATTTCCATACCAAAAACACAGAAGATAAGATTCAAAATGAAAGGAATAGTGTTTTCGCTAAAAACCCATCAAAAACTCAACAAATCAAGAGCACTAAGGCTCTGATACCATATTGTTGGTCCATTTGATGGATAATGAGTGCAAATGATTTATGAAAAACAGACATCCCACTAAATAAACATAAATCTTTCAATGACATAATGAACAAGGTTCAAATATTTTCAATGATCTCCAAACTCACATAATGAATATGAAACAAAGGCTTAAATAAGATCAAAATAAGCTTCCAGCCAAATAAACAGAATTGCAATAACAATATTTCACTATTAGGGTTTGCAAAACTTTCTTACAATGAATGAAACTTTCAATATATAAGCAGATCGTAGTTTCACGGACAGCGAAACTGTCTTGACCGTAGTCTAGTTTCACTTGGCAACAAAACATAGTTTCGCCGGGTAAACTAGATCAGCTGACTACGAGCAAAACTTAGTTTTGGTCATAGTTTTGATGGGCACAAAACTTACAAAATACAATATACAATCTAAGTAAACTAACATTTAACCTATTACATTAATAAACACAATAATAACGGTGAGTCCAACCTATACTAGATCATCACAATTGTTGAGTTGTTTCTTTCTCTATACAAAAGGAAGAAATAATGTCATTATTAAATTTAGTATCCTTATGAGTTCTTAAATTTTTGACTTTAAGATCTAATTGATTTTCAATTTTAGTAATAAATGATTTGATAATTTTTGTTGTTTCTGACTTGTGTAGAAGAAAGAATACCTATATTAGTCTGATGTAATCATCTATTATCACAACATAGTATTGTTTCTTGCCTATGCTCAAAATGTATGTTGGTCCAAAGAGGTCCATATGAAACAATTTAAGTGGTGTTAGATTAGAGTTTACTAGTTTAGACTTATGTGACACTCTATGTTGTTTTCCTTTCAGACAAGCAGTGCAGTGGTATATACAAGAAAACTCTTTTTGAGATACACCAATTACTAGATCACCTTTAACCAATTGATTCATTTTGTTAAAGTAAGAGTGTCCAAATCATCTATGCCATAATTGGGAAACATCATCTGATGATTTTGAAAATAAACAATTTTCGGTGGTTGATGTTGAAACTGTATTCATATCAATTATGTATGTGTTCTTTTGATGGGGAGTTTTCAAAAGGATGTAATCTTCTAGTATTTGAAAACCCGTCTTGAGGATGTAGCATTTGTTGGAGTTGAAGAGGGTGGCATATCCCTTGTCACAAATCTAGATACACTTAAAAGATTGAACTGGAGGTTGGAGCAGTAGTTGACATTCTCAAAGCTGATCAACCCATTTAAAATCCCACTATCAACATAGCAAATGTTATCAGGCCTTCTTTGATGTCCCAGCACAAACAATGAAAATATTTAGATGGTGCAACCATGCCAAGATGGTCTTGGGTTTTCTGTCTTTTCCAAGTACACAAATTTCCTCAAGGGATGTGAGAAGTCAAATCAAGATGAAGAAGATCAAGTTATGCGAGAAGTCAAAGTTGCCACACGAAAACTGATTCTCGTGCGACAACATCAATTCATTCGAGAACCAGTGACTCGTGGGAGAACTTCTAGATTAGTATAACAAGTTTTGTAATGTAATTAGTAAGCTTTTGTCTCATTTCCTGATTTTCATACTTACTGTAATTTGTGCAAAATCAGAGAGCAATACAACGAAGTTATTACATTGTGTGTTCATGTTCTTAAATTGATTCAATCTCAACCGTAATGTCTACATTCTGCATATTCATTACGAGATAAATCTACGTATTGTACTGATCCTTACAATTGGTATCAGAGCTTGGTATGCTCTTGATCGATTGACTGAAGATTGAAGTGAGTGCTATGAAGTGTTCTTGAGTTATGAGCTGATTAATACTTGAAGATCTACTTGATTTCTGCAACTTTCGTTCATATTTGAGGATGATGCAACTGATTATCTCGGCATTTGAAGAATTGAAGATGTTTTTGACCTCAATTGAGCTTTATTGAATCAATTAGAGACAACTAGGATCTTAATTGAACCTAAATCACTAATTGAACATTTAGTTAATCAAATTTTAATAATTTTGGTGAAAAAGTGAAGATGAAAACCTTCGAAATTGCACAAACTAAACAGGAGAAAAGTTGGTGATTTTTTGCGAAAAGTTGGATTTCACGTGAGAAGTTGTAGTTTTCGTAAAAGGTTGTTAGAAGTTTGTTACAGAAGATTCCTTTCACGCGAGAGGCAAAGGTTTTTGAAGAATTCAGATACAAAACTTTCCACGCGAAAAGTTTGTGACATTTCACGTGAGAACTTGTCCATTCATGCGAAAACTTCAAGTTTCAAGAACTTTGAGGAAGTTGATTTCAAGTTGTGAAAGATGGAAAATTTGAAGCACATTACTGCTACACTAGATCTGGACAATGAGATCGGTACTAGCACAAAGCCTCCCCGACTTCTCAGCTAGGAAGACTATCCGGATTGGGTCTATCACTTCGAGAATCATGTCATTTACATGGAACCCAGGATTATGAGATCTATCTAAGAAGGTCCATACATCCCAATCTATACCAATGACAAGGGAGACCTAGTGCCGAAGCCTGAGCATTTATGGGATGAAGAAGACATGAATAAGATGGAGCTTGATGACAAAGCGTATGTTGCCATCACTATGGCACTTACCACTGAGATAGCCTAGAAATTCAAAGACTTCTTGAAGGAAAAAGATTTATGGGATGCTATGGAAGAGTAGATAATGGGAAACAAAGACATGCGGGAAAGCAAGAAACACATGCTTAACCAAGAGTTCAATATGTTCAATCATATTCTTGGTGAAACTTTGGAAGTCTAAATGTCTAGGTTTGTTAAACTGATAACCGAGATGAAGAGTGAAGGAATCACACAGGAGAACATTTCAGTGAACAAGAAGTTGTTAAACTCACTACCGTATAGCTGGAACAACAACTGAACAACAACAGGAGAACTTCCTTCTTCCACAACAGCAGCAACTTGAATTCAGAACTTGTTCTTCAGTAGATGTTGAGCTTTTCACAGGAGATCTACGGATGTGTATTCCTTGTTCTTTGTTCCATAGAACATATACAGAGGAACAACTTGTTCATCCGTAGGAGTTCTTTCACTTAGTCAATTTTCCAAATTATCCATGGATTATGTTTTCCTACAATTACATAAAATCAACACAAATAATATTTGGGTTAACATATATTTCATGCATTACAAAATAATGTTAAAGAATTACAGAAGTTTATTACAAGAAATGATTCATCATCTAAACATATACAAAAGATCTAGACCTAACAATACTCCCCCTTAGGTTTAGATTCTTGTAATTATCTGTTGAAATCTCTTAATTCTTGAACTCTTTCCAAAATCTTTGTGTTGAAATATCCAACAGCATTGTTTTGGTACTGGATCTTCTGGATTCAACAAGGCACAAACGTTATGATCTTTTACAAATCTATTGGCCATATTGATGATATAGTTTGAATGGTGATTTATGTGTGGATTGTTGTGTGGAAAACTTTTTATCCGTAACAGGTTGTCTTCCGCAGAACATCTACGAAAGGCAAAACTTATGATTTTGCTGTTATCCTTAACAAAATAATTCTTCCGCAGGACATCTACGAAAGGCGAAATTTGTTATGTTTTTGTTGTTTTATCCTTTTAATAAAATAATTCTCCCGCAGAACATCTACGGAAGGCAAAATTTGTTATGTTTTTGCTATTCTATCCGTAGGGTACCAATCTACAGAAAATCAATTTTGTTCTTTTTGCTGTATGATCTTAACATGATGTTGTTAGATCATTTTTTATTTTTTCTTGGACCTTGTTGACTCTTCTTCATGGAAAATTTGCAAAATTGATTTAGCTAAAAACTTCAAATATCCTACAGCCAAGTTAGTGCTCAAGTCTCAATTTTCTTCATGTAAAAAAATGTTAAACTCGGTTTTCATGCTTATGACTACTCCCCCTAAATTTATGATTAATCATGAAATTATGCATTTATCAGAAATTTATAAAGAGAATAGCATGAAAAGCAATTATCTATCAATCTTATTAGCAAATAAAAGGACAAAAACAAAATATTTTTGTATTTTTGTTTATAAGCAGAAACTTATACTTATTTACAAGCTTTTACAACATACAAAGGGATCATACTATGATACTAAGAAACTTCCTGAAACAGTTTTGTTTGATAATAGTAGACATAGATCTAGTGCTGATTGCAAGTATTATGATCCACATAAATTCAAGCAAGAGTGCAGTTTCAACTTGTCATGTTGTTTATCATGTTTTGTGATTGATTAAAGATAGACAAATATGGACTCCACATTCAATTCACATTAGAGTTTGTCCCTTGTTTATGAGTCAATTTATCACTTTTTCATACTTAAAACTATGTTCCTTAAGTTATAAGCTCTATCTTAAGATCTTTTTGAAATATTATTATTTGCTGTTATGATTTTTGATGCTCTTGAATTAATATACAATTGATCACAATGGATTCTTTTAGAGCTGTTCCTTTTTTGAACCTTTTGATGATCAACATCAGGAGACCAGGTCTTTACATATGTAAAAGAGAGGTGCCTGTGAACCCAGGTCCTTGTTTACACAAACAAAGGGTCCATGATGAGTAAAGACAGAGGTTATAAAGTGTCACAACATAGTGTGCTTAGGTGAGTAAGTTGATCATAGCAGGATAAGACTTACTTGGTTGTTCCTCAAAATGGAATTGTCCACAATTAGTCACCTTGGCATTATGTTATACATGAACTTGTATATTTTCGACTTAAGCTGAACCTACTCACATATCAAATCACATCTGATCAGTCTTTATTGTGTGATAAAATTTAGGAAAGTATGCAAAGTTATAGTGTACTATCATTTCCCATACTATGAAATGCTTCTTAAAAGAATATTAATAAGACAATATAAATAAGACAATTATTTTGAATTTTTATATGTTTTATAGATGTATAAACTTGATAGATAAAACATGCTTTTCTTTGTGATGAAGACTAATCTTAGTTGATCATGCCTAAAGACTCAATTAAGAAATTAAATCTAACTAAATCAAAGGCTTTAATGAATAAATTAGCAAGCTGATTTGCTGTATCCACTTTGAACAACTTGATTAAACCTTTTTCTGAGCAATCTCTCAGAAAATGGTATCTGATTTCAAAATGTTTTGTTTTACTATGTTGCACTGGATTAGCAGTGATGAACATAGCAGTTGAATTATCTATGTGAGTTGGTGTTTGAAAAAAAATTGCAACCATAATCAAATAGCTGGTTTTGCAACCATAAAACTTGAGAGCTACCAGCTAAAGTAGCTATGTACTCAGCGTCAGCTGTGGATACTAATACATTTTTTTGCTTTTTGCACTACCAAGAAACTAGTCTTGGTCCTATAAATTAACAACCACCAGTTGTTAATTTTCTATTGTTGTTGCAGCCTTCAAAGTCATTATCAGAATATGAGTAAAGGTTGAAATCTCCTTTTTTGGGATACCAAAGCCCAAGAGCTGGCTTCCCTTTGAGATATCTAAAAATCCTCTTCACTGTATTCATATATGACTCCTTTGGATCTGATTGGTACCTAGCACAAACAAACACAACAAACATTATGTCAGGTCTGCTGGCAGTTAAGTACATTAATGATCCTATCAAAGATCTATATAATCTTTGATCAACTGACTTCCTTTTAGGATCAGGTACAATCTTATCTATTGTTGATGCTGGTGTTTTGCATGAAGAAGAATCAGCAAGGTTGTACTTCTTCAAGATTTAATTCATAAACTTTTCCTAATTGATGAAAATGCCATCTAATTTTTGAGGAACTTATAATCCAAGGAAGAATGTTAGTTCTCCTATGGAACTCATTTGGAACTCAAATTTCATTATAAAGTGTCACAACATAGTGTGCTTAGGTGAGTAAGTTGATCACAGCAGGATAAGACTTACTTGCTTGTTCCTCAAAATGGAATTGTCCACAATTAGTCACCTTGGCATTATGTTATGCATGAACTTGTATATTTTCCACTGAAGCTGAATGTACTCACATATCAAATCACATCTCATCGGTCTTTATTGTGTGATAAAATTCAGGAAAGTATGCAAAGTTATAGTTTACTATCAATTCCCATACTATGAAATGCTTCTTAAAAGAATATTAATAACACAATATTAATAAGACAATATTTTTGGATTTTTATATGTTTTATAGATGTATAAACTTGACAGATAAAACATGCTTTTCTGTGTGATGAATACTAACCTAAGTTGATCATGCCTAAAGACTCAATTAAGAAATTAAATCTAACTAAATCAAAGGCTTTAGTGAATAAATCAGCAAGCTGATTTGTTGTATCCACTTTGAACAACTTGATTAAACCTTTTTCTGAGCAATCTCTCAGAAAATGGAATCTGATTTCAAAATGTTTTGTTTTACTATGTTGCACTGGATTAGCAGTGATGAACATAGCAGCTGAGTTATCTATGTGAGTTGGTGTTTGAAAAAAATTGTAACCATAATCAAATTGTTGGTTTTGCAACCATAAAACTTGAGAGCTACCAGCTGAAGCAACTACGTACTCAGCCTCAGCTATGGATACTCATACATTTGTTTGCTTTTTGCACTGCCAAGAAACTAGTCTTGGTCCTATAAATTGACAACCACATGTTGTTGATTTTTTGTTGTTGTTGCAGCCTCCAAAGTCACTATCAGAATATAAGTAGAGGTTGAAATCTCCTTTTTTAGGATACCAAAGCCCAAGAGCTGGCTTCCCTTTGAGATATCTGAAAATCCTCTTCACTGCATTCATATGTGACACCTTTGGATCTGATTGGTACCTAGCACAAACAAACACAGCAAACATTATGTCAGCTCTGCTGGCAGTTAAGTACATTAATGAAGAATCTTATCTATTAATGATCCTATCAAAGATCTATATAATCTTTGATCAACTGACTTCCCTTTAGGATCAGGTACAATCTTATCCATTGTTGATGCTGGTGTTTTGCATGAAGAAGAATCAGCAAGGTTGTACTTCTTTAAGATTTGATACACAAACTTTTCCGGATTGATGAAAATGGCATCTGATTTCTGATGAACTTGTAATCCAAAGAAGAATCAGCAAGGGTGAACCTCCTCCACCACTGCCTCTTTCACTGAGGCCCTCAGATTGGCACTCTCATCACCGCCCTCCAGGTGATGAAGCCCAGGTTCACCAGGAGTCGTCTCTGCAGTTCTCAACTTGTTCTTTGCGGCCTGTGGTCTACCAGCACGACCACCCCATACTCCACCTCTAGAAGCCTTAGATGATCTACCTCTAGCCATCCTCTAACACTAATAGATTCAAACACCAACACGGTCATTCAAGGTAATAGCTCAGTTTATGTCAAGTATAGTAAGTCCCTAATTATAGTGGCTAGCTATGATTAGCCAGTTACTTTACTCTTCATCCCCCAAGCATTTCCTATCCTGACTACATCAGTATTCAAATCTACTAAAAGCACATAAATCAAATAGCACACGCACATAGTACCGGTAATCATTAAGAAAAGAATACATGATGGCACGTAGCTACTCAGGCTGGCATCCCCCCGTTTGTCCCATTCTCAGTTTAAGTTTAGGTTTTGAAAATATTTACCTATTTCTGTTAAACTTTGGCTCTGATACCAACTTGTAAGGCCCCGTTCCCGGAGACCTCACAGTTGGTCAATCATAGCATAAAACATTAAACATCACACATTTCATAAAATATTGCAGTGGAATTAAGTTAATAAAAACCATTCATTCTATTAATAATTAACGTTGTTAAGCAATACATCATTGTTTTCTTAAATTACAAAAGACCCTGTTTTGTTGCATTACAAAACAACAATATCATTAAAGATGAATGGATGCCAATCTTGCCCTGCCGAGTAGCTTCCCCCGCGTGCCATGCTCAACAACAATTACCTGCCAACTAAAAATGCATAAAAGTCAGCATCGCTAAGTGAGTTTTAGTTTTTAAACCTTTAAAATACCTTGTAGGAGTTGTATATGAAAATACCCTTTAAAATACTGTACATTTCTTTCGTATGACCACACATCATACATACACATTGATAACCCTTATTATTATCTTCGCCATCGTTCATTTCATATTATCTTTTACATTTATCTGGGTCCTGTCCCATGCAATACCCCCGACTCATGCCCGAAGACCGATACGGTACCGGGGTACGCGACAAGGACTCAGGTAATCTCATGGATTGAATCCCTTACGAGTCTTTTGTGACAACACAGTCACTCACCTCAACTTTGGCATACAAGCCTTTTGTGAAAACACAGTCACTCACCTCAACCTTGGCTTACGAGTCTTTTGTGACAATACAGTCACTCACCTCAACTTTAGCATACAAGTCTTTTATGACAACATAGTCACTCACCTCAACCTTTGCATGCAAGACTTTTCATACTTTTCTTATGTTCCACTTCTTTATTAACATTAATCTTTCACTTTCTTTACGATAATACTTTACGCATACGAATATAAACACACCACGTAAAGTCACATTATACATAGTATAAAGCATCAACGATAGCTCACAGCAGACATGAACCAGCAACACATTCCAGAACTTAGCCGCTACATTCTACTTCCCAAGCTTCAAAAAAATTCTAAGTCCTTAGACAAATACGGATGAACTGTAACTAATGCGGATGAACAACTAATGCAGATGAACAATCTAATGCTGATGAACAATACTAATGCGGATGAACAATACTGATGCGGATGAACAATACTAATGCAGATGAATGCCTTTAGATTATTCCAAGTGTCCAACTAAATGCTGGTAGAACAAATGCGAATGACTGAAACAAATGCGCATGAACACTGTATCAAATGCGCATGAATAAAAGAAATGCGAAAGAGCACTTAGGCGCATAAGCATCTACAAGTGCGGATGAACAAACAACAATGCGCATGAACAAAGTACTTAAATGCGGATGAACTAACCAACCTGCAAATGCACTTATGCAATTATTCAGTCCCCAATCCTCGATCTAACACATACTTGTGATGGATCTAACATGCTTAACATCTAGAGCAGGCATACAACCACGAAAACACCAACAGTCCTAACCAATCATGCTTATCCATCTGTTCGAAGCTTAAACTCAACATCACCGGCATCAACAGCACATAAACCACCATAAAGAACAAACACAAACACCCATATACATACGATAATGCATAAAACAGTTGTAAAACCTTTTTAAACATGCATTTTCAGCCCCAAAGAAGCAAAAACAGACAACAAAACACATAAACACATATAAATCGGTTTCATGGTCAAAACCCAACAAACCGAACCATAAAGTACAAAGAACACTAACCAAAAGCGAGAATCAACCTCTTCTTCTCCTTAAAACCAAGGGAAATCGAATTCAGCTTCTTCTTCTTCTGATTCGGTTGAACACAGTAGCAGCAGGAGTGATATGAGCAGCCATGCCCATATAAAGTGAACTTTTGACTTTTGTTTACTTTTACACAAAACAACCCTCATCTTTGGCTTGTTTTTGCTTTCTTCTTGATACTTTTATTTTCTTTTTATTTGACCGAATTTTTGGGCGTTACACCTATCGAGTTTATAACTCTAGGACAAGTGTTATACTTGAAACATTCAACGTTAAATTCCTTGAAAATTCTTTTCCATCAGTTTCAAATGGTTCAGCTTGGTTATTTGATTTAGATTCATTATCAAACTCTTTTCAATCTAACTTGTTTGATCAATCTAATTTGCTTGATTCTACAGGTAAGAATAAATCTTAAGGAGATCTCGGTTCTTTCAGTGATGATTCAGATTCGGATGATATGGATGACTCAAGCCCAGATTATCCATTTTTCTCTTTTGTCAAAGATTCTATAATTCGATTTGAAAATAATGATGATCTCTTAACAAGATGAAGATCATTTCATTTCTGAAAATCAAGATGTTTCACAACCAATTCCTAATGATGGTATAGAAATTGTACAACCTGAGTCTGGAACTTCATCTATTTCTAGTGATGTAGTTGATTCCGGTAATCTTGATTACTTCATCAACTCACCGACTCAAGTTCCCAATTTCAATCCACATTCTTTGAACCTATTGCATAAGCTTTCTAACTTGAACCAAACCAATCTGGATGTTCATGTTCAAGGAAATAAGATTCCAACATCTCGTATTCACAAGAAACATCCAGCGTCTCAGATTATTGGTCCATTGAATGAGAGAACAACGAGAAGTAAATCAGAACAAGCAAATCTTTTCTTATACTCGTGTTTTCTTTCTCAAATTGTTCCTAAAAATGTTACCGAAGCGTTAAAGGACAATAGTTGGATTGAGGCTATGCAAGAAGAATTACTTCAATTCTGCAAACAAGAAGTGTGGAATCTTGTGGATTTACCTAAAGGAGAAAATGACATAGGCACAAGATGGTTGTTCAGAAACAAAACAGATGATCGAGGAGTTATTATTCGAAATAAAGCGAGACTCGTTGCACAAGGATACACCCAAGAGGAAGGTATAGATTATGATGAAGTATTTGCTCTGGTTGCAAGAATTGAATCAATTTGTGTCTTCCTAGATTATGAATCATTCATGAGATTCAAAGTGTATCAAATGGACGTTAAAGGTGCATTTTTGTATGGTCCAATCACCGATGATGTATTCATAAGGCAACCTCCGGGTTTTGAAGATTCAGAATTTCCTCATCGTGTGTACAAGCTTAGCAAAGCTTTGTATGGACTCCATCAAACCCCTAGAATCTAGTATGAAACACTATCACAACAGTTAATCCAACATGGATACACGCGAGAGAAAATCGATCCGACTCTGTTTATCAAGAAGGATGCTAATGATCTTTTATGTGTATAAGTGTATGTTGATAATATCATATTTGGTTCTAAAAGTCCAAAATTGTGCAATGAATTTGAAGAAATCATGAAGTCTTGATTTCAAATGAGTTCTATAGGAGAAATAAATTTCTTTTTTGGACTTCAAGTCAAGCAATATGCGGATGGAATATTCATAAATTAAGAGAAGTTGATTGACAAACTCTTGAAGAAATTTAAACTGCAAGATTGTCAGTCCATAAGAACTCCAGCTGACATAAACACAAAGATTGAGCCTAATCCAAAAGGAAAATCTATAGACCAAACTTTATACAGATCTATGATTAGTTCATTGATGTATCTTACTGCATCTAGACCTGACATAATGTATGTTGTTTGTGTGTGTGCCAGGTATCAATCAGACCCGAAGGAATCTCACTTAATTGCTGTCAAACGCATATTCAGATATCTCAAAGGAAATCCGGCCTTAGGGTTATGGTAACCTTATGAAGGAAACTTCGAGTTATATGGGTATACTGATAGTGATTATGGAGGATGTTGTCAAGATAGAAAATCAACTATGGGTGGGTGTCAGTTTTTAGGACCCAGATTAGTCTCATGGCAATGTAAGAAATAAACAAATGTCTCCATTTCAACCGCAGAAGCTGAGTACATAGCTGCTTCAGCAGAATGTTCTCAAATCCTTTGGTTACAAAACTAATTGCTGGATTACAAGTGATAAATGTTCTCAAACCTTTGGTTACAACCGCAGAAGTGATAAATGCTGCGATGGAAAGGATATCATTGAGGAAAGCATTGGCGTATGCTAACATTATGAAGAATGATATCAAAGATATTGAATTCATCAGGATATCTAGCAAAGGGGTTTTAGAAATTCATTGTAAAGATAACCCAAACCCAATAGAATTTTATGCTAACATGGATATTGCAGGTCTATCAAAGGAAACTTTGGAAATCATGAACAAAATAGAGATAAAGACGAATGAAGCTAAACCGAAGCAAGGCATCTTAGCTAGAAAGTTTAAGTCGGCTATTGCTAAAGCTCTAAGGGATCAAGAACTTTATAAAGAGAAGCCAGTATTCAAGATTAAAGAAGAGCCTGAAGACTTCTTTGATTTATGATGACCGAAGACAAAGAAAAAGCATGAAGATTGAAGACAATGACCAAAGACTGAAGATGGTAGAAGATAAAAGATTTGAAGACAGAAGATTGATTTTGAAGACCGAATACAATGTCAATTTTAGGGGGAGTATTGTAGATGCTTCTTAAAGATTAACATTTAGTCTTTATGTATCTTTTATAGTTTTTGTCATAGTATAGGTACTACTTTTATAAATATGTTCCTTTTGTTTTCTTGATAGTATAAATAGCATAGTTAATGTATTGTGTAGGTAGACTAGTCTTAAGAGACTGATAGAGAATAGATCAGTGAATGAACTTGTAACTGTTTTTACTTACACGTGTACTTTCTATGCTTACTAATCAATGAAAACCTATGAATTTTTGTGATTTGTTTGCATTGAATTGATTGCATGTGTTTGTTTGATTGAATTGTATCACAATATCATCACAGATCGATCCATTTTGATCCTATCAAAGTTTGCCATCAGTGCTTGATTTTCCTCCTACACTTCCTTCTCATACATGCTCCAGTCACAAGTACCATCCTGCAAAAAAATCAAACCAGTTTCTTTAGTGTTACCGGTACCTATTAAAGAGTTTGTGGCTGATGGGGATGAGATTGTTAGTTGAGGTTGTTTGAAGCTTCTCTGATTTGCTTGTCTTGTGTCTATTGTTGATTGCTCATTCCTGTTGCATTCCCTTGAGAAGTGTCCATACAAATTGCATTTGTAACACCTCACTTTTGATTTGTCAACACCAATTCAAGTTGTTCTTCCTGCTACAGATAGAACCTTGTTCCTTCTCATGTACATCTTGGCTCTGTAAGCAATCATGGCCATTTCCCATTGTAAATCCATTTCTTCAACTTTATCAGGATGAAGTTCTTCCAGGTCTTGTTGGCAGATGTGAGCAAGTGTCAGAGTGCTACCCAAGTAGGCTTGAAAGCTTGAATTGAATGCTGCAAATGCTGCTTTCTGTTCATCTGATTCTAGAACCACAGTGATTGGTTCAGATTTGTTGTTGCTTTTGCTGGGTGATGATCTTTTTGCTGCTGAAATTTTTGAATCATCAGATTTCCCCTTTGCTTTCCTATTTGAATTGCTTTGAGAGCTTACTTTAGAGGACTTTGCAGCATAGAAACCAGTTTCCTCTTCAATATCACTCTTAACACAAGAGCTTTCATCATCATCATTAGAGATGAATGCACTCCTAGTACCCTTTGTTTCTTTGAATTGATATGGTGCTATTGGTGCTTTTACACTCTTGTTTCTTGTTATCTCATCTGACTCCAAAGCTTCTACCTTTGCTACCAAAGTGTCTAACCCAATTGCCTTTAGATCAAGAGTATTCTTGAACATAGACACAGTTTGAGTCCAACTATCTGGTAAGGAGTGGAGTCTTTTTATGTTTAACTCCTCGTTGCTATATTTCAACTCAAAGATATTCATCTCAGTAATAAGTTGCATGTATCTGTGGAGTTGTTGAGGAACTGATTCACCCATAATATGATGAAAAGTCTCATACTGTGAACAAAGAGTATCCTTTCTGATACTTCTGGTCTCATCACTTCGTTCACACAAAGTGTGAAGAATTTTCCATAATGAGTTTGCTATTCTGTACGCTTCACACCTGATAAAAAGGTCTTTAGGTAAAGCCATAGTAAGCATACTATAGGCCTTAATGTCAACTTTGACTCTTTTGGCATCATCAGAAGACTAATTTTTCAAACTTATAGGGTGATTATTGTCTTTATAATCAGGTCCTAAAGTAGGTAGGATGTAAGGACCTTCAGTAATGGACACCCATAAGTTAAAATCTGTTAGTTTACGTGGTTCCTGAATCTAATTTTCCAAGTTTTAAACTCAGATTTATTCACCAACTTTGGAGGTTGATAAGCTCCAACTACTGAATTGCTCATTTTAATCCACTTTATTAATAATCAAAATTATCAACAGATCTAATACTCTATGAATGTGAAAAGTAAGTGCAACGCAAACATAGTCACACAGCAATAACAAATCACTGATAATATTGATATTCAAATCAATTGAGAAAAAAATTCCTTTGAATTAATGACTTCTGTTGTGAATACACTAATTAATAACACACTCTTAATTAAATAAGAAGTTGTGATCAAAATTAGTCAAATCGCTCAATAAATACACAGATGATTTGAAATTAAGATGTTAAACGATAAGGGGTTTTGTTCAAACTTGTTTGAACAGCCTTGGGATATCGCACAATAACACAAATCCACGAATCGAAAGCAATTCTGATGCAAATAAAAATTAATCGAGCAACGGAACAGTGATTAATAATCGATATAACAAGGTTTTGATGATTTTCACCAATTACACCAGTTAAAAATAAACAACCAATTAAAATAATCAAACTGATAGATCAATTGATCTAGATCAATGAGCACTTGGCTCTGATAACACATCCTGTGAATCCAAGGATTGAAGCAGGAATTGTTAGTTTGATTTAACAAATAAAGATCATGGAATTATCAAAACTTGTTATTTAATTAATTGTTTATGAAATCGAAATCAACAAAGAAAAGATGAAACAACTTGAAAATACAATAAACAATGCGACAAAGGATTGTTTCGAATGATTTTCATTGACAATGAATCGATTAAAATGATATTGTTGATGCTTTGATGATTGCTATGATGTTCTTGGTGTGCTTGGTGCTTTGCTATGTTGATTGATTGAGTGTTCGATTGATTGATATCGTTTCTAAGAGTATGTATCTCTATTTGTATGTCGATATCTCTCTCAATCTCACTCTATGTTTATCTCTTCCTATGATATATCTGTTCTTATAATGTATATCTCTTCCTAAATGAGTGCATTCATACCTTATCTTTATTGGCAGAGAGATTCACATTACAAAAGAAATATTCTTGATATGACGTGGAATATTTGTTTGACATAAATAGTGTCTTTTGTGGTCGTTGACTTGATGATGTCACAGGTTGACTTTATGTTGCGTACTTGATGATTTGAGATCATACAAGTGTTTGTTCTTCCATAGGAATTGGTGTTCCGTAGGAGTTGGTCTTCCACAGGACTTGATCCTTTGTTCTTGAACTTCATCCTCAGGAGCAAACTTCCTTCTTCCGTAGCAGCAGCAACTTGACTTCGGAACTTGTTTTTCAGTAGATGTTGAGCTTCCGCAGGAGATCTACGGATGTGTATTCCTTGTTCTTTGTTTCACAGAACATCTACTGAGGAACAACTTGTTCATCCGCAGGAGTTCTTTCACTTGGTCAATTTTCCAAATTGACCAAGGATTATGTTTTCCTGTAATTACATAAAATCAACACAAATAATGTTTGGGTTAACATATATTTCATGCATTACAAAATAATGATAAAGAATTACAAAAGTTCATTACAAAAATGATTCATCATCTAAACCTATACAAAAAATCTAGGCCTAACAAATCTTCATGATACAGAGTGTAATATAAAATATTTGACAACACGTAATGATGAACTATCATTAGAAATTAACAAACTAAACAGTGAACTCTTGTCTGCTAAATTAGTTGTTGAAAAATTTGAGCTTTCATCAAATATGGTTGAAGGTATAATCAAGTGTCAGATGACACAGAAAATTAATGGTGGTAAAAGTGGGGTTGGCTATGCTAACATTGCACTACCAATTAATCAAGATTATACATCTTTGTGTTCATCAATTACAACTCCTGATAAAGAGACCTATGGATTAGTTTTCAACCAAAAACAGACTTCACACCTTCAGTCAATGTTTTACTGACTGTTGACCCTGTCATACAAACTAAAATTAATATTAATCATGATAATTTTTTTTGCAGAAAGTGTGAAGAAAGAAGGGTTGGTTGAAGAATGGGAGAGCGATGATGAAATAGATTTCGAGGAAAATAAGATTTGTAATGAAAATCAATCTTGTAATTCATCATTAGGTATAAATGAAAGATCAGCAGTTTTTTATTGATTCAAATGTCTATTAAAAAATATCAAATAAAGAAAAGAAAATAGAATTAAAAATGAACTTTATGAATAAAGAAAGTAAACGTGTCACAACATCCATATCTGACTTGAAAACTGATTTCATGAACAGATTTGTTTCTATAAGAAACATTGATAAGTAGGATCATATTTTTAAAGAAACCAATGCTAGTTTCTTAAAAAATAAATCATCTATTATTGCTAACTTTATGAAACAAGATGTGTATAGAACAGGTTTGAAAGACACTGGTCCTATTCCAGTACAGGCTATTCATAAAGATAAAGCTACAATTCATTCTACATTAGCATCAGTAATAAATCAAAAAGCAAGGAAAATTACCTTATTTCCATCGGAATCATCTCGAACAATTCATAACGAGAAAAAAGAAAGAGAGATTGTTAAAGAATCAAAAGGCCAAGGACATACTAAGGCCAGATTCTATGATAACTATGGAAGTTATCCAAAACAATTTTTACAAAACATACAAGCGTCAAATACATATTATAAAACATGTTGTTATGTGTGTGGAAAGCCAAATCACAAGGCTAGAAATTGTCATCATCAACATCAATTGACAAGCAAACAGAGATTTCATAATTCAATTTCAAACAATAGAAAACGTTTCTTTGTAAATGCAAATTTAAAAAGAAACTTAAATCTATCAAATTCTTTTGCTAAAAATAATACTGATTTGAACAAAGAAAAGTCAAATGTAAAATCAGTACAAGTTGATGATAATAATTCCACCACACTACCGATCAGAAAAATTCAAAGGTGGAAAGTTAAAGACAAATCACCTGAGCCTTTTGTTGTTGACAAATGTGTTTTCAATGATAAAAGAGATATGATATTGCAATATGTATCATAATTAGATGAAAACAAAGAGCTCAAGTCAACCATGGCTTGGGTTCCTAAAAATGAATAAATTTGTTCAATTGTGCAGGAACAACCAAGACAAGCTATCCATAGTGTTTGGCATGTAGAGAGTGGTTGTTCAAAGCACATGACTGGTAATATATCTTTGTTAAACAATATACAACCTTACAACGGAGGATATGTTATCTTTGTAGAAGATAAAGGTGGTAAGATTACAAAGAAAGTTACAGTAACAAATGATGTGTTAATTTTTGAAGATGTCAATTTTGTTGAGGACTAAAACATAATCTGCTTAGTGTCTCTGAAATTTATGACAAAAAGTATTCAACACATTTCACTGATAAAGAATGCCTTATTCTAAAACCTGGCTTTGTAATTCCTGATGAATGGATTTTATTAAGAACTCCGAGAGACAAAGACACGTATCTACTTGACATGAATGGTTCACATTCTTTTGTAACTACGTCATGTTCGTTATCTAAGGCCTCCGAAAGCGATACTTGTTATGGCATCATCGTCTTGGACATGTAAATGTTAAAACTATGAACAAACTGGTTAGAGGAAATCATGTTGTTGGCCTACTTGTGAAAGAATTTCAACTAACAAAACATTGTCTGTCGTGTTCAAAAGGCAAACAACACAAACTCCCTTATAAACCAATTGCTCATACCAAAATTGACTCTATCCTTCAACTGTTACACATGGATTTATTTGGTTCTGTCAGTGTTTTGAGTTTGGGATGTCGTACATATTGTTCAGTCATTACTAATGATTTTTCTAGATTTACATGGGTCTTCTTCCTAGCAACCAAAGATAAGACACCTAATTTGCTAATGAAATTCATGACACTTGTGAAGAATCAGATGGACAAAACAATCAAATGCATATGCAGTGATAATGGAACCGAATTTTGCAATCGTACATTGAAAGAATTCAATTATTCAAAGGGGATAGCAAGACAATTCAGTTCTGCTGGAACTGCATAACAAAATAGAGTTGCAGAAAGAAGAAATAGAACTTTAATTGAAGCAGCCAGAATTATGTTATCAGTAGCCAAATTACCATCATTCTTTTGGGCTGAAGCTGTTAACACTGCATGTTATGTTAAGAATCATGTGTTAATCAATAAACAACAAAATACGACTCATTATGAAATCTTTTTCAAACATAAACCCAAGGTCAAATATTTCAAAACATTTGGATATTGTTGTACTTGGCTAAACATATCTGATTCTAAATCAAAATTAGATGAAAAAGTTGATGAATGTTATTTTGTTGGATATTCAGCCAACAAAGTAGCATATTGGGTTTATAATAAAAGATCAAAACAAATAATTGAGTCATTTGATATTAATTGGCATGAATATAACAAAACGAATGCACGTTCTGCACCTTCATGGGTCTATGATTATGCTGCTTTATTTGAAACATTTAATCAATCATCTGTTGTTTCTACAGCTAATCTGCCTTTGACATCCTGCATTCAGTATATTTATACTGATGATATTGGATCTATTTCTTCTCAAGTAACATGAATATCTCATTTAGATTCAGTGGTTGAACAAGCTCCACAAGTTTCTGATCAGAGTTCCTCTTCTACTCAAGTTGATCCAATTGATACAATTCAAGTACCATTTGAAGATCTTTCTTTCAACAATGATATTCAAGACGAAGATATTGTCTATCAACCTGAAGGAGGAAATACTACTGATGAACTAGTTGGTCACATGTCTAACTTAGATGAAGTTATATCTGAAGATGCTATTCCACGGTTGAGAATTCATAGAGGCCATCCAACTGAAGCAATTATTGGTCCATTATCACAAGGTGTTCAAACTCAAAGTCAATCAGGAATGATAAATACATGTTTGTATTCATGTTTTCTATGTTAAATTATGCCGAAGAATGTTGAAATGGCATTAAAAGAGAATAGTTGGGTTGAGGCCATGCAAGACGAACTCATACAATTCAAGAAGCTAAATGTCTGGCATCTGTGTGAATTACCAAAGGGTGAGTTGCCAATTGGTACGAAATGGATTTTAAAGAACAAGACGGATGACAAAGATTTGATTGTCCGCAATAAGGCCAACCTTGTTCAAGGATTCTATCAAATTAAAGGGCTTCATTATGAAAGAATTTACGTTCGTGTTGCAAGACTAGAAGCTATATGAATTTTTATGGCATATGCTTCATATAAGAACTTCACAGTATATCAGATGGATGTTAAAACTGCATTTTTGTATGGTGAAATGAAAGAAGAATCCTATTGTCTATCAACCAATAGGTTTTGGAAGATCCAGATCATCCAGACTATGTTTACAAGTTAGACAAAGCACTTTATGGCTTACACCAAGCACCTCGAGCCTGTTATGCCACTCTCACTGAACATTTGCTTGCAAATGGTTATACACAAGGTGCAATTGATCAAACTCTATTCATACGAAAGACTGGTGGTGATCTTATTCTTGTTCAAGTTTATGTCGATGATATTATCTCCGGATCTACCAATGATGATTTGCGCAAGGAATTTGAAGCAGTCATGAAGAAGAAATTTGAGATGAGTTCTCTTGGAGAAATGATGTTTCTCTTGGGCATTCAAGTTAAACAAGATGATAAGGTAATACTGATACATTAAGAAAATTATATTCACTGTATCCTAGACAAATACAAATTTCAAGACTCCAAGACAACTCCTACTCCTATATCTTCTCGTCCTACTTTGACTCTAGATCTCACGGGAGAAGATGTTGATCAGCATATGTAACAATCAATGATCGGCTCTCTAATGTATCTCACTGCAAGCAGACCGGACATCATGTTTCGTGTTTGTCAGTGTGCACGTTATCAAAGTAATCCAAAGAAATCTCACATGAAAGCTGTCAAGAGGATTTTTAAGTATCTCAAGGGTCTACCAACACTTGGCCTTTGGTATCCTAAAAATTCTGATTTCAATTTATTTGCTTATACTGATAGTGATTATGCAGGATATAACTTGTATAGGAAATCTACAACTAGCGGTTGTCAATTTCTTGGCAATAGGTTGATTTCATGGCAATGCAAGAAATAGCAAAGAGTATCAACATCCACTGCAGAGGCTGAATATGTGGCTGTATCAAGTTGTTGTTCATAAATCGTTTGGATTCAATAACTCCATGATTATGGCCTAAACAATTATGATACTAAAATCTTTTGTGATAATACTGCAGTTTTAAACATTATGAAGAATCCAATTCAGCATTCAAAGACAAAACACATTAACATCCGCATGCATTTCATTCGTGACTGCTTTGAACGCAAACTTATCCATTTGGAATCAATTTCCACAGATGACAATATTGTCGAATTGTTTGCTAAGGCGTTTGATCTTTCCAAATTTGACTTTTTAGTCCAATCTTTGGGAATGATTAACTTTAGTTAACATTTATTCTTACACCCTTTACAGAAATATTTTATTTTTCTTATTTTTAGTTAAAATTGTTATTTTCTTTCTAGATGATCATAATTTTTAGGGGAGAAAATTTGAAAATACATAAAAAGATTTTGTTCGTAGGGGGAGTAATTAGTTTGAAGAAAAGTACAAAAAGATTTTGGGTTACAAAAATTGAGAAAAATTAAATTTTCAAGAGTTTGCAGAAAATGATATTACATTTATTAATTTTGATGTGATACATCTTAAGGATTAATGATAATTGACTTGGATTATGTTTCATATGTTGATAGGCTTGACATTTAAGAGTGAAAAGCACTAAGCTCTGTGATTCACTAAAAGTAACTATCTAAGATCGATGTAGACAACTCATCAAGGTTTTGTGGTAACACTAAATACTTGCTAAAATAGACTGAGAGTTACAGTCTAGTCATACTCAAGCCAGTTACTTTCTGATCGAGTTTCTTTCATATATTATGTAAATATATATAACAATTGAAAACAAAATACAAAAGAGAAAAACAAACAAAAGGAGCAAAAAGAAGCCAAAAGGCCATATAGGAATAAAAGATGCCAATGAGCACAAAAGTATAAGATATGTCATAGACATACATACTATATGATAAATATTTTCATTTTTGAGAATATGCTCTGACATAGGAGGCAGATCAAATGATGGGGCATGTAAGTCCGACTTGGCATATAAGTCTTAAATGTCTTGCGAGGACAAAAACATAGGTCCTACTGGCTGTTAATAAGTCCTAAAACTTGTTAATATTCTGTGTTCAGAAATGTTTTTCGTGCTAGTTAAGCTCCAAATAGGTATTATCTAAGAAATAATTGGTATTGAGAAAACTGATCAGAAGTGAAAAGTTTAAGTTAAATTGGGGTGAGTTGAAATCTCAAAATGTCCTGAAGCAGGATAAGAGTTTTCACAAAATTCTTGATGATGAAATTCACTGGGTTCATATAATTTTATCAAAACATGATGAAGATCACAGCTTATGTGTCTAAGTAAAACTTGAAGTCTAAGTTTAACCTAGATAAAATATATTGACAATCAACATAACTAGTTTGATTTATAATAAGGCTGGAAGATGTTAATGATCGATTTCTAAAATATGATCATGTACTAGAAAATTTATCAAAAAATAGTTAAGTAAATCATTAGTCAATATTGTTTGTTTATATATGTCTTTCTACTTGTTTTAATTTTATATCTTTACCATAATTAAGGGTGTTAGAATAATTATAAACACTTAGTTAAACATATTTTTTTCATAACAAATCAAATTGCTTCATAAGTTAATTAAAATTTGAAAAGTTCAAAAACAAATGTACTTGTCGCATGCGAAAAGTTAAAAAATTTCAAAAACAAATGAACTTGTCGCATGTGAAAATTTCAAAAAAACATGTGAAAAGTTCAACAGATGCTAAAAGTCTCAGTATGCGAGCTCAGAGTATTATAAAAACAACAGTTGAGCAAAAAGTCAACCTATTCGCACGACAACTTTCAGATTTTCACTCTCAGAAGTTTTAAGCGTCAAAACTTGTTTAACCATGATTATAGTGTCCACTTACTTCGCATTGTGATTACTTAGTGACTTACAAGGTATATAGATGTTTTCGTTTAGATTTGAATGTGTGTATTACATGACTGAAAGTTCATATGACGAATACATGATAAATTGGACAAATTAAACATGTTAAACCTTTAATATGACTTAGGCGACATCTAATAATCAAATTTTAATGGTTGAAACACTCTAAAATTGAACAATTGAAATTCAGAAATCACACAGACTTTTCGCATGCGAAAAGTAAGATGAAGATGAACAGACGTGAGAACTTTCAAACTCGCACAGAACTATTCGCATGAAATTAAACTTGTCGCGTGAGAAGTTGACTTTTAGTATGAAACTCATCTTATCGCGCGAAAAGTTAAATCTGAAACTTAATGTCTTCGCGCATGTAGTTGATGTTTTCGCACTAGAAGTTCATTTTTCAAAATTTTTCGAAGTGTTGATTTTTTGTTTCAAGAGTGAAATAATTTGTACTTATCAATTTTGTTCTATGTTTTAGATGGCAC
Source organism: Flaveria sonorensis (assembly GCA_025506505.1). NCBI lineage: Eukaryota > Viridiplantae > Streptophyta > Magnoliopsida > Asterales > Asteraceae > Flaveria > Flaveria sonorensis. The sequence goes on along the minus strand of CM046436.1, from coordinate 38,967,105 downwards.
GATCATTGGTTTTTTATAAAAACCATAATGCAATGGCATTTCTTGGAGATGTACCAGATGATAAAGCTTTGTTTAGAACACTTATTGACGGGTTGAAGTCGTCTCTGATTTATTATGCCATTTCGGCTAATCCTACTATCTTCTCAGATGTTATCTATCAGTTTTGGGAGACATCTGTTAATGAGATTGATCAGGATGGTGAACCCTGTATTTCTGCAACTATGAAAGGGAAAATGGTTGTTGTCACAGCTGAAGTGATCAACAGTGTGTTATTTCTTGAAGATCAGCCCAACACATCAGTGAAGATAGATGATGACGTAGTACGAGAATGCCTTAAAAGGATGGGATATGATCATATATATCCATCTCTTGAGAAGAAGCATCTTCCACCATTTTTGAAGTACTTATTTCATGTAGTTATCCATTGCGTTAGCAATCTAAAAGCTGGCATGGATAGTCTAAGTGCGGTGTTTGGATCCCTGCTGATTTCATTAGTTGATGAACTCCCTTTTAGCATATCCAAGGCAATCTTTGTTGAGTTACAGAAGAACGTGATAGCTATAGTGGGTAAAAAGTTTGTGATGTACCCGAGATTTATTCAGCTAATAGTGAATGCTGCTCATCCTAAGTTAGTAGTATCAAACTCATCTACTTATGCTGTAATGGTGATGATGAAGGATATTTTAACTTATCTTATAGGGGCGAGAAGAAATGCATGGAATGGGGTTATATTTTCCAAACTTGATAGGTTTATTAAGGGTTTCAAGTAGAGGCACAGCCACAATAGACTGAGACTCATCAAGTACAGAGAGATAATATTGCTGGTACTTCTACATAATCTACTTAAGAAGCAGCTGAGAGTTCACAGGGTGCTAGAGGTACTGATATAGATGCTGAGATAGACTCGTGGTTCAGTTCTGGGAGCGAGACTGATAGTGATCGAATCGAGAATATGCCATATGTACTGCAGGAACGTCCCAGAGTACCTGAAACACCGGCTAAACGTACTACTAAGGATCACGATGCAGATTTTATTACTGAAAAAACACCAGTCAATAGAGGTAGATAGAAGAGAATGGCGAGAAGAACTGGGGATAGTCCTCGTGGTAGGGGTAGAGGACGAGGCGTGTTAAGAAAACATCAGACCCTTGTGACCACTGAGCCAATTGAGGAAGATATACCAGTTTCTGAGACTCCAGTCATAGTAAGTGAGGCTACACCAACTAAGACGCCATCTGATATGCCTACTACTATTACTGACGTGTGGAGCACACCTCCTAGAGAACAAGTGAATGAGGAGACCATTCGTATGGAAGACTTCATCAGCATTCCTCTAGAGAATAGATAGGGTGCTAGTACTTTGACTAGTTCACCTACACGTATCTCACTTGATGAACGTGTACGTAACTTAAAGAGAGAAATATTAGAGAAGAGACAGATGATAGATGAATTGTAGAAGCAATTGATTAAGAAAGATGAAAGGATCAAGGGTCTTGAACATCAGCAAACATTTATTTTTAGCTATGTTCAGATCCTAGAGCAGAATTTAAGGGATCCCAATTCTCGTGTGTCATCTCAGTCTACATAACACTAGACCACAGAGATTGGAGAAACAAGTGGATAGCAATCTGCTGGTCCTGAACCTGTTGAAGATTCTATTCCTACTAAAGAGCATCCTGTTGATCCTGTTGTTCAAGAGGAGGCAACAAAGACTGATATTCATATGACTACGGAGGATCAACCTTTAGTTTATACTTGAGAGGCATTTATGGAGCCTGAACATATGATGCCCATTCCTAACCCAGTAGACGAAGATGATGGGTTAGACTTAATAGATTATGATTCAAGTGATGATGGTGATAATGATGATGATGATGAGGATGGTGATGATGAAAGAAATAATGATGATGATGATCAAGGGGGAGACATAGGTGCAATTACTGGTACAGCTAGTTCATAGGGCACTGACAATGTCTCCGTACCAAGTCCCGATGATCCAGTTGATTACACACCATTAGACCTTACTACAGAAGCTGCTATGAAAGAGAATTTTATACATTCTAGCAAAAGATCATTGCTAAGGAGAAAGAAGAAGAGTTTGGGAGTTTTGATGATTTAGAAGAAGGCATAGAGTACACCGAAATATTTTGAAAGAGTCGTAAAGACTTGTTTTCAGATACTTTGATTGAAGAGGGAGAAATCATAGGAGAGTCGAGCAATCAGCATATGACTGACGAGACAACTAATGTTACTGGTCAAAGTGTTGTGCCTCAGGTTGGGAATTTGACCATTGCTGCTCCTCCTCCACCGGCTTCCATTCATACAATAAGGCATTCCAAACCTTTCACAAGGTATGGGAACTTAGAACCTATTATCAGTTGGGCTTACGATGCAGAGAAGAAGATGTATGTTGTGAAGAGAAAGGGTGGAGCTATTGAGTACTTCCAAGATGAACACGACTTTCATACTCTGAAAGCTTCAGATTTATATGCCATGGGTTGTGTTCCATTTATTAACCCTAGTAACTATAGCAAAGCCAATTGGATCCGAAACATGATTTGGAAGCAAAGCAAGACCAACTTCAAAGACTTTAAGACTGCCAATCTAAAGTAATTGAAGATGAGTCCAGAATTGATCCAAACACAAACAAACCGATGAAGATCTGAGTGTATAGGCATCCAAGATATGCAAAGAAGATCCCTATTCATGCTCCCGTGCCAATTAACAGCTTGTCAAAGCTTAAAGGGTGGAGTTGTGAAAAGGAGACGGGCCACGCGTTGATAAAGTGTGAAGATAAAGAATGGATCTGCTCAAATTTGGAAAAGACGATTTGATGAAGCTGCAGGCTTGCCCAATCACAGTTGATGAATTTGTTCATTTCGTAGTAGCACAGTATGGTTGGATGATCACGAAGGCCTTGACCAACAAGATGTATGCTTACGGAGGCAGCTATCAAGTTGATGATGAGGACTTTTAAAATCATTGATTTACAGAGCCTGGGGGGAGATTGTAGGGGTTGAACCTAGTGACTTGGGAAATAAAATCAAGATGAAGAAGATCAAGTTATATGAGAAGTCAAAGTTTTATGTCAAAAACTAATTCTCGCGCGACAACATTAAGTCACGCGAGAACCAGTGAATCTCGCTAGAACATCTAGATTAGTATAGATAGAAGTTTTGTAATATAATTAGTAAGCTGTTGTCTCATTTCCTGATTTTCATACTTACCGTAATTTGTGCAAAATCAGGGAGCAATACAACGAAGTTATTTTCATTGTGTGTTCATGTTTTTCAATTGTTACAATCACAACCGTAATGTTTACATTCTGCATATTCATTACGAGATCGATCTACGTATTGTACTGATCCTTACAGTTGACATTCTTAAAGCTGATCAACCCATTTAAGATCCCACTGTCAACATAGCAGATGTTGTCAGGCCTTCTTTGATGTCCCAGCTCAGATAATGAAATTAGTTAGATGGTGCAACCTTGCCAAGATGGTCTTGGGTTCTCCGTCTTTTCCAAGTAGACAAATTTCCTCCAGGGATGCATTGTCGGTTGGCTTAGGAACTGTAGGCACACTAGATATCATTTGAATGTTTTTAGTTCTATCAGGAAAAGTGCTTTGAGCTCTCCACCTTTGAGTGCTAAGGTCTGATTGTTGTATATTTTGAGACTTATGTCTCCTATTTGTTTGTCTGAACTTGTCATAAAATGATTTGTCATTATTTAAACAACGTTGGTGTATGGAGTCTTTTTTGGTACTCCATTCTTGTTCTTATTAGTAACAATTGTTTGTTGCTCGGTAGATTTCTCGACCTACGCTTGTTTGTTTTGCTTTTTATTCTTTTTGTTGAAAACGCAATTTGCAGTGTAGTGATTATTTCTATAACAAATTGAAAATAATTGTGAAAATGGCATGTTTCAGTACTGTGATTGTTCATGACATAGTATTTACAGTACTTTCCATATTTACACTTTTCTATGTTGTTTGTGTATTGATCATATCATTCACAGTAAGGTAAATTTGAAGTAGTTTGCTTGTTGAAAACTTTTGATTTTATATTTGATTTCGGTGGAATATCAAAAGTTACTTTTTGTTGTTATGGCTGAGTAGGGGTTTTGCCCTTTCCTTTGGTTGGTCTTTTGAGAGGGGTAATGGAAGATTTAACCTTACTTCCACTGGAGCAAAAGTCAAATATTTGCTTCTGATTTGTTTGTTTAGTGATGGATCAGCCACACTTGAAACTTTTACAGTTTCAGTAGGTGGTTGATAACACTCATCATGTAACAGAACTTAATCATCTTCATCAAAAGTATGGACATCAAATTCACTTAATTTGTGGCAGTGTTGGACTTCTAACAAATTTAATCAATGGTGATTTTGATAATAATGATGACTTTGATGATGATGATGATGGCTTTGAGTCATATGTTCTATAATGAAGATCAAGTGTTGGGTTCAATAATATGATAAACTGAAGCTTTCCAATATCATAATCAGAGCCGACTGATCATCACTGGTTTGGTACTAGATGTTTACAAATCCATTGAGAATCACCTTGTTTTGATACTACTTTGGCTAAGAATCAAAATAGAGATGAAATGTAGTTGGATGAGCAATCGACACACAAGGTTAGGTTTAGAATTCTCAAAATTAACCATAAACAATGAATTTCAATGACATTTTCAAGTTCAATGAAATGAAAGTTAATGAGAATAACAAAGAACTACCGATTTACAATATCTAGGTTAACCATGATGAACAGGGGAGCGGAGAATTGAAAATGTTGAAGTCAAATTCTATGTTTCAGTGTAAAAAGATGTTTAACACAAGTAAAGATGATTGAAAATATGCATAAAACATTACACAAATGGTTATTCATCACTAAATCAAAGATAGGTCAAATTCCTAAACAACAGTAACCATTGATATATCATTTTTGACGTGAGAAAAGTCAAATCTACTCTTAGTTGTATAATATAATAATTGTTAGTACATTACTAACACATGTGTCTCTATTGCAGAATCTATGGCAAACCTCACTTGGAGCAAGCTTCACAATATCAGTTGATAACTTGATCCAGATGTGTCAGAATCTGAGGGTTTAAGAGACATGATCAGAATCATCTCCATAACAAGAGTGGCACATGCCATCACTGTTAGACCCATCATCTATGAGAACTTTATTAAATCATTCTGGGGAAAAGCTAAAGTGACTGAAGTAGATGTTATGAAGACAATATCAGGAAGGATCATTGATGATCTCAGTTTAGCCATCTCTGAACAAACTGTGAGATAGTGTCTACAGTTTGGGGATGATGTCAACTCTCCCCAAGAACTAGAAGAGGATGATATCATGACCTTCTTTGCTAACATTGGTTATGAAGGGGGTTTTGAAGGAAAACAAATACTCAAGGGGTTATTTGACTTACAATGTAGATTCCTGATACATCTATTCCAACATTGCCTGTCAAAAAGGAAGATTGGTTGGAATGACATCCCTATTAGTACATCATTAGCTATTTGTGCCTTGTGCACTAACTGACAATTCAACATGTCTGCTTATATGCTTAATGGCCTGATCTCCAATATTCAGGAAGGAAGAAGAAAAATGTTCCTCATGTATCCACGGTTCATCCAATGCTTCATCAATGAAGCTTTCCCTGATATTATAGCTGAAGGCCCTGTGATGGATATTTCTCACTACAATGCCAAATCCTATAAGTACATCAAGAAGAGAGATCCAACGAACTTCTATAGTGGAACTTTCTTTCCTCTACTTCCATGGATATTACAGTAGATCAATCCTGAAGAAGTTCAAGCTGAGGAAGGTGTTCTTGATGTTGAGGAACAAGCACATGATGATGTTCCTGCTGATGTGCATGGATTGTTGAAGAACAACCAGCTGCTCATGATCAACAAACTATTAAAGAGCATGCTGATACAGCTGAGGAAGGACTAAGGCAAGTGTCACCATAGGTTGTGTAGGTGGTGATCTTCACACTATGCCTTCATTTTAAGAAGCTAATATTACTCTTTTTTCAGAGCATCACTTGTTCATTCTCCACCATTATCTCATATCCATTCATCACCAGAAGCTGTTGCTGCATATGTTGAATCTAGTGAATCTACCAGTTCATCAAATGGGTCTGAATACCCTTCGGATTAGGAGGATCATCATCATGATGTTCAAAGGCCTGAGAGACAAGTACAATCAAAGGCCAGTCCTTCAGAAATCTATGCAGAATATGAAGTCAACCATCCCGATGCTAAGGATAAAATGATTTCTGAGCTATTACTGAAGGTAGCCAGAATAGAAAAACTTTTGGATAGAATGTCTGGGATAATAAGAGATAGACTTCTTGAACTGGATGAGAAGGATAAAGAACTAAATAAACTAACAGCCAAATATCAGTCTAATAAAGCAGAAAAAGAAAAAGAGATTGATAGACATAAATTAGCCCTAGAACAGGCCAAACAAGAAAACAGTGGACTCTTGGAACTGCAACCATTCAAACTATTGCCATGGAAAAACAAGAGAATCTCCTGGATGTCCAAAATGATATTATATCTGATCTTCATAGACAGATAGAAGCTCTTAAAAAAGGAGTTTATGAATTGGAGATGTTGATTAAAATTAAAGAAGAATTCGCCAAGGAAAAGGATGAGAAGGGTGATTATAAATCTGATAATGACATGGATGATGAGGCTAAAAAAGAAAAGAAATCAAAAGAAGATGACAATGTCTCTGGTGGGAGCAGTAATGATGATGATGACTTAGCACCATGAAAGAGACAAAGAATTGTTGAAAATGTTTAGCAATCTCAACACAGTGAAGTTAGGGAGGAAGATGAAAGCATGGCCATGATTGTTTACTCTAATGACTTAGCACCATCATGAAGAAAGTCTTAATGAAGTGTCTGAAATGAAAGAAACGATTTAAGACTTAGACATCTATTCTTCTAGAGAGTTCATTATTGATGAAGACTTCTGGGACATTGTTAGTGATCTTAGAGATCCAGTTGAACCAATAGTGGTGATTCCTCATAACCCTGTGCCTTTAGAAGAAGAGCTAAGCTTACAACTTGTTCCTGTAATCTCATTGACTGATGAACAAAAGGAACTCATAATGAGGCTGTGTGAAGAGCTTAAAGAGAAAGCAGTAGCTAAAAAGCTTGAGAAAGAAAAGAAGCAATAGGAAGCTAAAGCCTCTATACCGTCTTTTTAGGTCCCCGAATGCATACATACTCCAGAAAGAGGAAGTACTTGTCTGAAAAGGCCAAAGGAAAATAGCCTATGGTAGAAGAGGAACCAGCTCCAAAGAAACAAAAGTATGTTCCAAGAAGCCTTGCTACTATTGCCCAATTTTTGGATGAGCATAAGAAGGCTGAGGAACAATTAAAGAAGAAGACAGAGGTGATTATACTTGAAAAAGGAGAGATAGAAGGTGGATACCTGGAAAGCTTGATAGATGACCCTTTGTTCAGGGATAGTCCTGGAAAGGTTGAGTCGTCTGTTAAAGAGATGGTAGAGAAGGCTCAAATTGATGACCTTATGGTTAAAGCCATGTATTTGATCAACCACAGTTATGATCCTGATGAAGTTTTTGGGATGACATATGAGGGAATGGTGGAAGAAGTTAACAAGATGCATAAACTCCTTGACCCTACTTATGTAACTTATTATGAAAAGAAGATAGTCAAGTCCCCAACCACATTCACTCTAACACGGTCTCAATAGACTCAAGTGCCTTAATCCCAATATCCTGATCGCTATAGCATGACAGACAGGGAAATGAAGGATTATCTATCTGCTCAAGGATTCACCAGAAGAAAACTGGGTAATATGAAGAAAAATTCCCTCAGAGTTGCAATTCTCAAGATAGTCTAAGAAAAGAAAGAAAGATTAAAGACTATTAAAGAAGTGGTTGTAGGGAGGAAACCGAGAACTAGAGTTTCAACTCAAGATGTCCAACTCACTACCAAAGACCATGATGTCTTTGATGAAAACAACTTGAACACATGTTGATTCCCCAAGGATCTTTTCAATATCTCTCAATAATCAACAAACAAGAACCAAGGTGCGGAAACCCATGATTCAAGTGTATGAAATTAGTGTGTGTGTGTGTGTGTGTTTGTGTGTGTTTGAATGCTTGATAATAATAACTGCTTGATTGTTGGATCTTATATGCCCAAGACACATACAAGATTGATGTGGTTAGTATGTTATGATCCAAGTCGGGTCATACCCAATAACAAGCTAAACAAACACCAATAAATATTTATTTGTTGATATGATCAAGCAAATAAATATTGACACCAATTTAGAAAATGGGTTTTCTAAATTATTGCATTTGAGATAGAACAAATTATATGGATATTTTGTTCGTGAGATATTGTTTGTATTGTTATTTAAATAGGTTAAATAACAACAAATAATAGTGTGTGGTTAAGTTATAAAATTAAAAGGAGGTTTAATTTTATAAACATATAACAAATAATGAATCAAAGACATTTCAAATGGGTGGGAACCCATTTGAAATTTTCGGCCGCCCCCTTGGTGGTTGGCCTTGGGATTCTTTTGTCTTGTTTTAATACAAGACATTAACTAGTTCATTCACACAACTCAACCATCTCTCTCTCTCATACATGCAAAATTTCTTCTTCTCTCTTTTCTCCTTGCAAATTTTCGGCAAAAGGAAAGGTTTCAAGAAGATTTTTGGTGTCAAACTTCCTAACAAGTTGGGTGTTTTCAAGAGCTTGTGGGTATACAAGCTTGAGGGCTTCTCTTTTGAAGGCTAGCCATTCAAGAGCATCATCTCCTTCCTCTCATCCATATCACATTACCTTGTTCCTGAAAGGTAGTTTTAAGAACATCCTATGGTTGTTGTTTTTCGGTTTTGATAGCATTTCTTTTCACATATATGATCCTTGTTCTTGGGTTTGTTTCTTGAACAAAAATGGTTCATTTTCCGCAACTAAAACAAGTTTTAAGTCTCAAATATCCGCTGCATTTTGAAACTTTAAATGGTTAAACTACTTTCATAAAACTTGTTAGAAACCCATCAATGGCATCTAGAGCTGGTTATGTGGAAAACTTGCTTCAAAAGTCCAAGAAAAGTTAGTTTTGTTGGACTTTCTCAACCCATTAGGGGCCGTTTTGTTGTGGATGTATGAATCCCTTATCTTTCAAAGTTTTATCTTACATGCTTTAGAATAAACCTTGGAAGATTAACATCAAGTGGTTGATTGTTTTGTTTGGACAAAACCATAAAGTTTTGGTTTATGTTGGCCGAAACTTTAAGGGTTAAAAAAGGGAGTTCATGGTTGTTCTTGGATGTTGTATTTGATATATATTTTGGTGCATAACATAGCCTTGACCTAAGGTGTTTTGGATTTGGATGAATGTGTTTTGTCATGTTTGGTTTTATTCATTAAAGGGTTGTAATAATAATTTTTGTGTTTGTAATTTTGGGTTGTAATTTATTTATTCATTGGTTATGTAATAAATAGATTAGGTGCATTTCTTTTATTCGAAAAATTGTATTAGGATATGATTTTGTAAAAGAAGATGCACAAGTTGGAGACTCAAGGGAAGATACAAAGGAAGAACTCAAAATACATGGACATTTGAAGCATTTGGATGCGGATTCGAGTGGGAGTTCATGGACACATTTTAATGTGTTATTATTAACCCTTAGGAAAGACCAAATGACAACACTTGTGATGGCAAACAAGTGTGGTCACCTTAGTGGCTATGGTTATGCACTTGTGATTGAATGCTTGTGCTTGTTTGGTTGTTTATTTTATGTTGGTTGTTTGATATATGGATATCCATAACAAACAAATTAATAACAATAACAAGCTGAAATAAAATGGTTCTTTATCATCAAGTGGTTAATAAAAGGTTATTAAAAGAATTAATGATTTTAAATAAATAAGGGTTTTATTAAAAGAACAATAGGGTACCATGTATTTGAGAGCATGCAAATACAAGGTACATAGAGTTTTCTAAACTAGAATTATGAAAACTTAAATTCCTTTTGAAAACAAGTTTAACACCATCCTTTTACATAACACTTGAGTCACTTGAAAACTCTTAATGGGATAAAGGTCACCTAACCATTTTGAGGGAACTTGTGATTTGAGGTGGGAATGCCATATTTGTGGGATAAAGATCACCTAACCACTTATATTGGTAAACTCACATGTGTGTGTAAGTAGGGTGACTTGATTTGCAAACCATGTTAAATGGATCACCTACAATGTGGTTTACAAAAGGTGTTGATGGTATTAACATGCCGACTATACATATGATGTTTAAGTCGATCCCATACCTCTAGAAGTTGCAAAGGGTTGCAATTGTCAAACGTTGACTACCTTGTTAATTTAAATAAAGGGATAAAGGTCACCTAACCACTATTTAAATGTAATGTTGGATTCTAAAATTTTAATTTGTGTATGACACATAAAAAGGTATTAATAATATCGTAAATACTAAAATTGAACTTTGTTAAATTTTGTAGATGGCCACCAACAACAATGAAAATAATGATATTCCATCTGCTCATACCCTATCACTAAGAACCATTCTCCAAATGGAGCGTCTAAACCATAACAATTTTATTGATTGGTTTCAAAACTTGAGAATTGTTCTCAAGCAAGAGAAACGGTCATATATCTTAGACGATCCGATTCCCGATGAACCCAATGAGGAAGATGAAGAGGCCTACATGAATTGGGTGAAATACACTAAGGACTCAGTCCAAGTGTTTTGCCTTATGTTGGCAAGTATGACTCCGGATATCCAAAAGGAGTACAAACATCACGGAGCATACGACATGAAAACCCAGTTGAAGGAAACGTTCCAACAACAAGCAAGGGTAGAGCGCTTCGAAACGGTTCGAGCACTCCATGCATGTCGTATGGATGATACCCAAACGGTCTCGTCTTATGTACTTAAGATGAAGAGCCACATAGACTGCCTCGAAAGGCCGAATTGTCCCGTCTCAAAAGAGTTGGCTACGGATTTGATCCTCAACTCTTTGTCAATAAGGTTTGACAATTTTGTTATGAATTATTACATGAACGGTTGGGACAAGAACATAACTGAGCTTCACTCTATGCTCAAAACAGCCGAGGCAGCCATAGGTAAAAGGGGTTTACCCGTTCTCACCATCAATGAAGGTGGGAACAAGAAGAAGCCTCACCCCGCACCCAAGGCAAGTTTTGCCAAAGGTAAAGGGTACGTTGGGGGAAAGGGAAAGAGAGTGGTAAAAGTGCACCACCAAAACCAGTGGAGAAGAAGCAAAAGGTTGCTTTAGATGACCCATGCTTTAAGTGTGGAGAGATAGGACATTGGGCAAGAAATTGTCCTGTTCATCTCAAAGAGTTGAAAGCTAAGAGGGATGCCGGGCAGACCTCAGGTACAATTTTCATGATTCATATTGATCTTAATTTAATATCCTCTAACACATGGGTATTGTATACCGGATATGGGACTCATATTTGCAATTTGTTGCAGGGGTTCAAAAGAAGTAAAGACTTCAAGAAAGGGGATGTTAGCCTCTACATGGGCAATGGGGTAAAAGTTCAAGTTGAAGCCCGAGGGGACTACATCTTAAAGCTTCCAAATGGTTTGGAAGCAATTTTAAACAATGTTTTGTATGCTCCTAGTTTGACTAGGAACATTATTTCAGTTGCCCAATTAAGACAATATGGTTATGTTTTGACATTTATTGAAAATGAAATTCATGTTTCTTTAAATGACATCTTTTATTTTAAAGCTGCTCCTATTAATGGTATTTATGAATTGGTTCGTGAAAACACATTATATGATAGCTCGTTGTACCAAACCACCACTAAGAAGCTCAAATTGGATTTGAGTGACACCTATCTTTGGCATTGCCGTCTTGGTCATATAAACAAGAAGCGCATACAAACACTTCAAAAGAATGGTCTTTTAAAAGCAAGTGAATATGATTCATTTGATGTATGTGAATCTTGTTTACAAGGCAAAATGACTAAGGCACCTTTTAGTGGCAAAACCGAAAGGGCAAAAGATTTATTAGGTATCATACATTCAGATGTATTTGGTCCTTTTAAGCCAATGACTAGGTACAATGAAAGATACTTCATTACCTTCACCGACGACTATAGTTAGTATGGGTATGTGTACTTGTTAAGACACAAAGATGAAGCTTTTGAAATGTTCAAAACCTTCCAAAATGAAGTAGAAAATCAACTCAAAAAATCAATAAAAATTCTCCACACCGATAGAGGAGGTGAATACCTAAGTGATGATTTTAGAGATCATCTTAGAAATTATGGGATTGTCTCACAACTATCTCCACCTGGAACACCACAACACAATGGTATGTCCAAGTGGAGAAATCGAACTCTATTGGATATGGTTCGATCTATGATGGCTAGAATCTCATTGCCTCTATCATTTTGGGGTTTCGCTTTGATCTCTGCGGCCCGTATTTTGAATATGGCCCCAACCAAGAAAGTGGAAAAGACACCTTTTGAAATATGGCATGGAAGGGTTCCATCTCTATCATATTTAAAGGTGTGGGGATGTGAGGCTTATGTAAAGACTCCCACCTCAAACAAGTTAGAAAGTCGTTCCACTAAGTGTATCTTTATTGGATATCTTATAGATTCTATGGGACATTATTTCTATGATCCATTGGAACAAAAGGAGTTTGTTGCCAAGAAGGGCGAGTTCTTGGAAGCCAAGTTCCTTATGGAAGGAGCTAGCAGTAGAACAGTGGATCTTGAGGAGGATCAAGAACCACAACCCGAGACATGTTTGGTTGACACTAGCACTTAACATGAGGATGTTGAGGATGATCAAATGGTTGATCAATACACACAAAACATTCACAAATCTGGTAGAACTAGTAATCCACCAGAAAGATATGGATTTTTTCATAGATCGATGCTATGTGGTAGATTCTGATGAACCAATCACATACCATGATGCAGTGTCCAATGTGGATTGTGACAAATGGCTTGAAGCCATGAACGTTGAAATGCAATCCATGTTTGACAACCAAGTGTGGGACTTGGTTGTCCACCTCTTAACTCCAAGGTAGTTGGAAGTAAGTGGGTTTTCAAGATGAAAACCGATATGCATGGAAACTTGGATACTTATAAAGCTAGATTTGTAGCAAAATGTTTCACTCAAACTCAAGGGGTTGATTATGATGAGACTTTCTCGCCAGTTGCAATGCTAAAGTCTATTAGGATATTATTTGCCATAGCTGCTTATTATGATTATGAGATTTGGCAAATGGATGTCAAAACCGCTTTTCTAAATGGATATCTTGAGGAAGATGTCTATATGGTTCAGCCTGAAGGTTTTGTCGACCCCAAAACATCCTAACAAAGTACGCAAGTTAAAGAAATCAATCTATGGATTGAAACAAGCATCAAGAAGTTGGAATCACCATTTTGATGAAGAGGTAATCAAATTTGGGTAATCAAAAGCGCTGATGAAGCATGTGTGTATAAGAAAGCTAGTGGGAGCATCATCACTTTCCTAGTATTGTATGTCGATGACATCCTACTATTTGGAAATGACATTCCAACCTTGGAAGGTGTAAAAACCTGGCTTGGAAGCTGTTTTTCCATTAAGGATCTTGGTGAAGCCGCCTATATTTTGGGAATAAAGATCTATAGGGATAGATCATGGCAGTTGATAGGTTTAAATCAAAGTGCATACATTGATAAGATCTTGAAAAGGTTCAAGATGTAGAACTCTAAGAAATGTACCGTACCTATTCAAAGAGGAACGATATTGAGTATGACTCAATGTCCAAGCTCAAAGGATGAGGAAGATAAAATGAAGGGAATCCCGTATGCGTCTGCTACAGGATCCATCATGTATGCAATGATATGCACTAGGCCGGACGTGTCATGCGCTTTGAGCATGACAAGCCGATACCAGCAAAATCCTAGAAATAGTCATTGGATGGCTGTTAAGAACATACTTAAGTACCTAAGGAGGACTAAAGATATGTTCCTAATCTATGGATCTCGTGAGGAGGAACTCATGGTAAAAGGTTACACGGATGTGAGTTTCCAAACTGATCGGGATGACTCACGATCACAATCGGGATACATTTTCATCCTGAATGGAGGAGCAGTCTCTTGGAAGAGCTCTAAACAAGATGTGGTGGCATTATCAACTACAGAGTCAGAATACATCGCCATTTCATTAGCAACTCAAGAAGCTGCATGGTTCAAGAAATTCATTGCTGATCTAGGGGTTGTCCCTTCCATTCAGGACCCCCTAGAAATTTTTTGTGATAACAAGGGTGCAATTGCTCAAATCAAGGAACCTCGTGCACATCAAAAGACTAGGCACATTGAGCGAAGATTCAACTACATAAGGGATGAAGTTGAAAAAGGAAAGATATGTATTCGCAAAGTTCACACGGATCAGAACAATGCGGATCCACTCACGAAGCTCCTTGAAAAGGCAAAGCATGATGGTCATACTTGTGCCATGGGACTTCGATATTCTAGTGACTGGATTTGATCTTGTAATCTTGTATTTGGATATTGGAACCTTTTATTACTTGAATGAATTATTTGGTTATAATGCTTCAACTAATGTTCCAATTTTGCATGTTTAATCCATGAGTAAATCTTTTACTCTAAACGTCCATAGTGGTTCATACTTGTAGGAACAAGTATGAGGGTAAGACTATTATGAACTTGGATTGGTGGATATTCATATGGATGAATATAGAGCAAAGGGTTGCTGCCAAAGTTCATTGATATTTATGGGATACAAATATTGGACTGACCCGCATCTCAAATATTACTACATGGAATCTCCTTGATTGATCATAAGTAAATTTGAGTAAAGGCGAATATCATTTGGTATCCTTTGACCTGAGATATATATTGGGTCTTGATATTCACCAGGTATTATACTTTGACTTAGTTCTTCGCTGTTCTAAAACATGGCAGTACATAAGACTAAATTCAGGTATAGCACGAGGTGATTGTATGAGACGTATGTAATCAAGTTGGGATTTGTCCCTCTTATTCGTTGAGAGCAAGACTAAGGCCTGCTAAAGTTAAATCGATGGAGAATGGTCATTCTGTGTCGCTAGGATTTAACATGACATCTATGACAAAAGGATAAAAGATTGACTCACCTAAAACATTTTCGAGTAAGGTACTTGAAGGGGATGATGTTATTGAATGGCTCTTAGTCATACGTATTAAGGGTAGTAAACCGTTGTTAGGCGGTATTTACTGCTTGCATTAATCTTCTATGAATCTTGTGCAAGTGGGAGATTGTTGGATCTTATATGCCCAAGACACATACAAGATTGATGTGGTTAGTATGTTATGATCCAAGTCGGGTCA
Organism: Flaveria sonorensis; assembly: GCA_025506505.1. Classification (NCBI taxonomy): domain Eukaryota; kingdom Viridiplantae; phylum Streptophyta; class Magnoliopsida; order Asterales; family Asteraceae; genus Flaveria; species Flaveria sonorensis. The sequence continues at coordinate 38,951,711 of CM046436.1, read as the reverse complement.
TATCCAATAACAAGCTAAACAAACACCAATAAATATTTATTTGTTGATATGATCAAGCAAATAAATATTGACACCAATTTAGAAAATGGGTTTTCTAAATTATTGCATTTGAGATAGAACAAATTATATGGATATTTTGTTCATGAGATATTGTTTGTATTGTTATTTAAATAGGTTAAATAACAACAAATAATAGTGTGTGGTAAAGTTATAAAATTAAAAGGAGGTTCAATTTTATAAACATATAACAAATAATGAATCAAAGACATTTCAAATAGGTGGGAACCCATTTGAAATTTTCAGCCGCCCCCTTGGTGGTTGGCCTTGGGATTCTTTTGTCTTGTTTTAATACAAGACATTAACTAGTTCATTCACACAACTCAACCATCTCTCTCTCTCATACATGCAAACGTTCTTCTTCTCTCTTTTCTCCTTGCAAATTTTCGGCAAAAGGAAAGGTTTCAAGAAGATTTTTGGTGTCAAACATCCTAACAAGTTGGGTGTTTGCAAGAGCTTGTGGGTATACAAGCTTGAGGGCTTCTCTTTTGAAGGCTAGCCATTCAAGAGCATCATCTCCTTCCTCTCATCCATATCACATTACCTTGTTCCTGAAAGTTAGTTTTAAGAACATCCTATGGTTGTTGTTTTTCGGTTTTGATAGCATTTCTTTTCACATATATGATCCTTGTTCTTGGGTTTGTTTCTTGAACAAAATGGTTCATTTTCAGCAACTAAAACAAGTTTTAAGTCTCAAATATCTGTTGCGTCTTGAAACTTTAAATGGTTAAACTACTTTCATAAAACTTGTTAGAAACCCAACAATGATTGTATTGATTGTTCAAAAAGCTTACAAAGGATTAGGGTAGTGTGCTATTTATAGCCTATACACAAAAGCTATATACAATTACTGAACTACCCTTATGTAAACGAATATTACATAAATAATCCTAAGTCTATAAGTTGTCCGCTGTGGATGAATAGCTGTCCGCTGTGGAAGATATCTCATCCGCTGTGGAGAAGACTTGTCATCTGCTATGCAGTGTTTGTTCATCCACTATGGAATGTTCATCCACTGTGGATAGGTGTTTCCTTGTTTGTTGTCCGCTGTGGAATGTTTATCCACTGTGGATGAACATCCACTGTGGACAGTTGTGTGTGTGTTAGCTTGTTTGTTGTTCGCTGTATGTTCTTCATCCGCTGTGGGATGGATGTTCATCCACTGCACACACTTAGACAGATTTCTTCATCTGCTGCCAATGATCTTCATCCGCTGTGGACTCTTTCTTCATCCGCTGCAGACACTTGTCAAAATTTCTTTTATCTACAATTCTGAAAAAGAAATTTAAACAGATATTAGTGTTTGTTATGAATGATAATGATGCTAATGTGTTAGTAAATGATTGTTTGAATGTTAGAAAACATTATGTTTGATATATGTCTAATTTGGCAAGCATCATACTTTTATACATTAATTCTTAATGCACTTGTTGAGTCCAATAATACTCCCCCTAAGTATGATGTTGCCATCAATTTAATGATTTCTTGTTATTGTTTTGTCTGTTAATAATGAGTGTGTGTATGTGTGTTTATTATGAATGGTAGTTGTTTGTTTGTTTGTCTTGAATGTTATACATGTTTAGTTTTTTGTTATGAGTGATTGATTGATTGTGAGATTACACAAGTGTAATTAGATTGATTTGTTTGCCTGCATGCTTGAATGATTCCTTTGTGATTGCTAATTAACACATGTATGAATGTTTGAATGTTATCATATGCATAAGAGCATATGTATGTATGAAATGTATGATAGCATAATAAATAAAAGTTATAAGGAAGGATATATTTGTTTGTTTGTTTTGCCAATGATGTGTTTAGAAACCTCAGGAGTGAGATGGTCCAGCTTCTTCAGTCTGCTTCTTAGCCTTTTCCATAGCTTTTAAAGTATCTTCTATGTCTTGCTCAATTGCTTGGTCGGCTTCAGCTTCATTCACCTGATCCTTCAATGCTTTGATCTTGAAAGCATTTCTGAAGTTTACTATGTGTTCAACAAAATAGTCAACCGAACTTCTTTGATCATCATATTTTTTCTCAATGGTCAAGTGAACCAACTGCTCCAAAGTAGACTGGTCAAGGCTCTGGACATCAATGTTGCTCACCAAGGTGGTGACAACATGCTTTCCTTTCATTATCTCTAAGTTGTTGTTGTCAAAGATTCTCATTCCAGTAATCCCTTCAATATGTGTGAGTGGCTGCTGTTTTGTTTCCAGTCTCTGCTTCAATGCTGCCTTCACATATACTGTCCCGAGAATTCTCAACATATGAATAAAGTAACAGTAGTCACCCTTACATAATACATCCTGAATGGCTGGAAATGTTTTGGTCTTCAAAAATGATACATAAGATGGGTGAAGTAGTTTAATCTCAACAGGGTCAAACAGTCTTATGTCTTCAGCCATCTTTCCTTCTAGCTTTCTCTCTAACACCACTTCAAAATGATTTTCATCATAGTACCAGCAGGTGATTGGATGATTGTATTGGTTGCCTTGTATCTTTTTCATTATCAGCTTCAGATCAGAAGGTCTTAAAGGGTATCCTACTCTTTCAAGTAGTTCAGGGTCAACTTGTTCTGTTTGGTCTGTTTGTGGCTGTTTCCCCTTCCTGGTTGCTCTTTGCTCTCTTCTTAATTTTTCAATGTGAAGCTTATCCTCCTTGTCTGCTTTGGCCTTCAGTTCATAATACTGTTTGTGCATGTATGTTCTGAGGATATGGAAGTAGTCAGCTCCCCTTGGATTCTTTAAATGATTAACCATTCTTAATTGGAGAAGGTCCAGTCTATCTTCATATGTGAGGGTGCCTAGCTGGGATATGTATGACAAGTATTGGACAAGTCCAGATACTCTCTTGATTAACACATCATCCCATACCTCATTATATTTCCAGGCTACTATTTTTGTTTCATTTGCCCCAGTAGTCAGAGTGATTTTGTCATAAAGCTTAACAAAATTAGTCTTCTCACTAATCATCTCTCTGACCTCATTTCCTTCAAGCCATAACCTGTGAGGCATGAATTCTCTTGGTTCTTTAGTAGGATGTAGTTCAGGAGGAGCTTGGTGGTATGTTGAGAGAGAGGCTGCAGGATGAGGTTTGAAAACCTATGGCCTCAGGGCATTTGATAGCATGTTCTTGTATATCTCCCTGGCCACATCTTTCATTTAGGACAATGACCTCCCATCATAAGATCTGTATGGAATCCTTGTATGACTTAACCAACTCTTAACTTGTTGGTAAGTCATTTTGTCTATCTGTGGATCCTTTGGTAGGTTCTTCTGCAACTCCTGCTGATCTTTTATTTCCTTATACCTTATATAGGTCTGCTCACTTTCATTCTTCATAACCTCTTGAATGTCTTTGAGCAGATCCTTTACTTCGGATAAGTGCATTGTCATAAATGCATCATAAGGAAAACCTCTTGATATTAACTCTATCACCATGAGTGTTTCTGGATCATCTGAGAATAGATCTTGAATGTTTTGGATTTGATTTTCATCATCATCTTCTTGTTTTTCCTCCTCGGAGTCTAATATGATTATAATTTTCTATTTATTAGAACTCTATGCAATTTCACTTTCTTCTAATTGATCTTGCTCAGCATACTCAGATTGTTCTTGCTTTACCTTAAGTAGCTTATATGGAGGTGATTTTGGTGATTTAGGCTCAACTGTTTGTTCTATTTCCTTTGATGAAGAACCTAAGTAAGTTCTTTTCCTTTTCCTCTCATAGGTCATTATTTGAGGAGATGATGATGATGCTTTTGCTATTGCTTGTTCAAGTTGAACAGATACAGATTCAGCAAACTGTCTGATCAGTTCCATTTGCTTTGCAGTTAGAGGATTATATGGAACTATGCTTGTTTTCTTGTGACACAGGATCAGGTGTATGAAAATGTTGTCTGAAGATTGGTGAATAATGGATATTCTCATAAGGATTTGAATCACTGAACAGCTAATCCATGGTGTATGTTCCTTCAGGGATGATCAGTGTTAGTTCAACTGGTTCAGATTGGCTTTGCTGTGTTTCCTCTTCACTAATTTCTTCTTCAGAATCACTCAAATTTTCAACAATATCTGCTGCATGTTCTTCCTTATTCAGCTAGGTGTCTGTATGTTCAAACTCCCTGTTTAACCTTTTGATTTCTTCAGCTTGAGCCTTTATTATCTTCTTTAGTTTATCAACTTCACTTTCATTTGTTATTGATTGATTAGCCCAGTAATCAATTTCAGATTTGGCTATAAGAAGTTCATTATCCTTGACTTTTAGTTTTCTTTGTGTTTGATCAAGCTGTTGTTCTACAAACTTAACAATCAGCTTTTGTGCATTCTGATCAGTCTTAAGCTTATCAATCTCTTGTTCTTTCTCCTTCGGCTTGTCTCTCAATTTCTTAGCTCTTTTATTTGATCTTTCAATGAGTTTATTATACTCAGTGAACAGAAACACCTTAGAATGCTCAATGTCTTCTTCTGATAAATCCTCACTGCTTGGTTCAACTTCTTCAGCAGTTATGTAAATCTGAGCAGGTTCTGGTTCATGAGAAGAAGTACCAACCTCCTCATGCTCATCTGGTTGTTGCTCAAGAGCTGTATCAATATCTCTTAACAGAGATGAAAGTGTTTGTTGATCTGAGAGGTTAGGGCTATGTGGTGGTGAAGGGAGTAGAGTTTGTTATGGGCTGAATGGTTGTTGTGGGCTGAGTGGTTGTTGTGGGCTAAGTGGTTGATGAATGATTGGTGATGGCTGTATGATGGGTGCTTGTTGAATGGCATGTTTAAATAGCATGAATGGTTCATCCTGTCCTGGAATCCTCAGAAATACCTCAGGAACAAGAATGTCATAGTTAATCATGTGTGGAGGTACAGGAACCTCATCTCCTTGATAAAGGCTAGATTTCATCCTGGTAAACACATGTTCATTCAAGTGAACAGGGTGAAAGATGGCTCCTTCTTTGGGTATGTTTGGTAACAGATCATCAATTATCATTTGTAGGAATCTTGGAAACATCTGAAATTTGTTCCTCACCTCTGTGATGTTATATACCATACCATTAAGTATTTGTGCAGCAAAATTGAATGGTCTCCTTGAAATAACACTAGCAATGGCACATGAAGCCCTTAATGACGTAGCATCCCAACCAGTTTTCCTGTTTGTCATGGTTTTCTGGTATGTATGCATTAGAAATCTAAATTGAGCACACATATAGGATTTCTTAATCTGTTTTCTTTCAATTGTGCCAGTGTATCCAATTTCTCTGAAGACATGCAACATATACTGTTCATCAAACTCAACAGGGCCTTCTGCATCAACTTCTCTTAATTGCAGAACCCTTCTTATTACTTCTTCAGAGATGATGATTTGTTGATCATGAATAGTAGATACTACTACTTGTTCATCATTCATCTCTTCCAAGTATGCATTAGTCCAGAACTGGCCTATGTGATCCTCATATATGTCTGGTCTAGCTGTCATTGCATGAACCAGTCTTGTTTGCCAGATTGCTTGGATCATGTCTCTGTAGATCTCTGACTTGGGAGATTCGGGATTTAGGAATTCACAGATGTTATGATCCCTGACAAACACCAAGTTTGGCATAGCTGCATTAAAGAAGAAAAAATTGTTAGTGATTATGTATGATATATGCATAATTGCTTGAAATGATGAAAAGTTGATTAAGTGTTCATTTGTATGTTTGTAAAATGATAACTTATGTATGTTTAGAACTTGTTGTTTGATTAAAAATGAATGGTTTGGGTGTTTTCAAAGACAGTTTGACTTTTACAAGACAACTGATGAATGATTTTGTTTGTTTGAAAACTTGTTTGATATACTCCTTTATGAATCAAAACTGATTTCTGAAGAGTTTTGATGTTTTACCAAAATTAACAACTTCATAAGCATGCATAAATTATACATTATATTAGTTTGATTTTGGTTTTCAGTTTGACTTTTATAAGTCAAAATTTCATTTAATGCATATTCAATGCATATACATTAAATGTCTGTTTGATTTGTTATTGCAAAAAGTAACTGATTATGAATGTTTGTTATGGACTATTAAAGATGTATATCAAGTAATAACACATTTCAATCATTTTGTAAGATCAAATAGTGATTTTGAATGGTTTTTCAAATGAACATCATGACTGTTCATGATCATTATGAACACATAGTCAAATTTCACCAAATCAACAGCCTAAGTACATTCGACTAAGTCCTATTAACATAGATTTAATGTTTAATTTGACTAAAAACATCACTTTATTCATTATTGATTATATGTAAACTGTTCGACTGAGTCGAACAATGTATGAATCAGAAGTCAATCTGATGTTGTTTGAATGAATGATTTAATGTTTCGATCTTGTTGTTATACCTTTTCTATCAACAAATCAATGATAAATGAGAGTTTGTTTGTGTTTAGATTGAACAGAGTAACTAGGGTTTACGAGGGTTTTGAAGTGTTTGAAAATTTTTGACTGTTTACTCTCTCTCTCTCTTTACAGGTGAAAAAGAAAAAAATGTGCAAGTATGGTTTATATGCACAGTGGACAAAAGAGTATCCACTGTGGATACAATGTTCATGCACACAACATCCGGTGTATGAACAGTGTTCATGCTCTGTGGAAAATTGAAATTAATTTTAGGTCATCCGCTGTATGAACAGTGTTCATGCGTTGTGCGTTTTACACTGTGCGTTGTATGTTGTACAGTGCACACAGCGGATGAACAATTTGTTCAAGCGCTATGCACATAGCTTATATGCGGCGTATGACAACTGTAGTCACAGCGGATGAACATTTTGTTCATGCGCTGTAAACCCTTGGACCATTGTACTGATTGTTCACAGCGGATGAACATTTGTTCATGCGCTGTGGATACTTGAATGATTTGATGGTTTGTTCATGACGGATGAACAATTTGTATGCGCTGTGGATCCTTGGATCATATGTTTGATATGTTCACAGCAGATGAGCAAAGTTCATGCGTTGTGGAACCTTTGGATGTTTAATTGAATATTCACAGCGGATGAACCTTGTTCATGCGTTGTGGATACTTTGAATGTTATTGAGAGGATGTTCACAGTGGATGAACAATATTCATGTGCTGTGGACACTTGAAATGTTTGTGTGTGGTACTGTTCCCACAGCGAATATTATATTTGTTCATCCGTTGTGTGAACAGTTGTCAAAAAGTTAATTTTTTTTTAAATTTTGTATGTTTTGAAATCTTTTCTTTTGAAGCAAATATTTTACTTCCGAAGGAAATTTTGTTTTCTTTTAAAAACAACTTTTTTTGTTTTTCTTCCGAAAGAAGATTTTGAATGTTAAATTTTGTTTAAATCAAAATGTTTAATTAAAAATTGATTTAAAATGTATGTTAAAATATTGAATTTTAACATATTCAATATATGGATGATTTGATATCACTCATAAGCAATATTGTGCAATAAAATAAACAAATGTATGTGTGTCAACCTGCTGTTTGTTAGTGTTGGCTTGACTTTGGCCTTGTTTATTACTCAAAATTTGAAAATTTTAAGTTTTGAAATGTGTGACAATGCACAATTCTGCTGCCTTTGATAATTCCATGTTCAAATTCTCCCCTAAATTTTTGCATATTTATAAATACCTTTTTTAAAATGACAAAAATTTATATGTTTTAATATGGAAATTATCAAAGTCCAATTTGCTTGTTTGTTAATCATTTAGCAAGAGAAGATATTATCTTACTAAAAATGAATGTTTATCATGTTTTACACATGAATCTTTTGCACATACCATGAGATCATACTAGTCTACATTTCTCACTGAGTTGTTTGTATGGTTTTGAGAATAGACATAGACAAATACAATGTTGATTGTAGATATTGTGATCCACTTAAACTCATGCATGGTATAAATGATTGATTGAAACAGTGAGTGATTATCATGTTTTGAGTTTATTGACATGAGATGTATGTACCCCACATCTGATTGTATGATTGGTACAACCCTCCTCAAGATATGCTAGAAAGCACTTTCAATACTTAAAACGTAGCTACTTAGGAGTATAAATGCTCAATTTGATCCATGATGTTTGATCCTCATTGGGATTCTTTTTCACTTCACTTTGGAAGGTGATCCTCTTTGTGATTCTTTTGATTCATTCACAAGAAATGTAGTCATAAAGACTTTATTTGTTATTCATCCAAGATGGATGTCTTCCTCTTTGGGAATCTTTTTGGATCAAGATGTAGGTCATTCAGGTCTATGCTTAACAACAAAGAATGCCTAGGTGTACTCCAGGTCTATGAGTATCATAACAGAGGAGACGCTTGTATGATTGAGCAATTTATAAACTATTTCACTTGGTGTATTGTAGTTACTTTAAAAGCAAGCTATATTGGATAGATTAATACTCACCATAAACCAAGATGTGTTGTTGACCACACAAGCATGAGAATTTAGTTCTTCACTGTTGTATGTGATGTTAGGTGTCCCATGCTGAGCCTATCCATATATCAAACAAAGTATTGTCAGTCTTTATTAGTTGAAAAGGACTCAAGTGAAGAATGATGCTAGTGTATTATCATTTCTCATGAGATATATGTGTGATTCAATATTAAAAATGAATGATTTGCATGATTTCTTGATTTTGAAAAAGGTATGTTTGGTGTTAATCATGGACTTTGAAAAAATCAAGCATTTTTGATTTTAATGTTTTGAAAAACAATAATTTGTTGACTCATAGTTGATCATACTAAGTGACTGAACCAAAAATTCAAATCTTGTTATGTCAAATGGTTTTGTAAAGAGGTCAGCCAATTGATTGTCTGTATGGACCTTGATCAACTTGATCAGACCCTTTCTGAGCAATCTCTCAGAAAGTGATATCTGATCTCTATGTGTTTTGTTTTTGAATGTTGAACAGGATTGTCAATGATAAACATGGCTGTAGAATTATCAATGTGTAGGGGTGTTTTAAGAAAATTAAAGCCATAGTCAAGCATTTGGTTTTGAATCCATAACACTTGAGAACAGCATACAAAAGCAGCTATATATTCTACTTTAGCTGTTCACATAGAGTCATCTGTTTGCTTCTTACATTGCCAAGAGATCAATCTTGATCCAAGAAACTGGCAGCCTCCACTGGTTGATTTCCCGTTATTATTGCATCCCTCGTAATCACTGTCTGTGTATGCACATAATGAGAAATCTCCATCTTTAGGATACCACAAAACAATACCTGGTTTGCCTTTCAAGTATTAGAGGATTCTCTTTACAGCATTTATATGTGATTCCTTGGGACCTGCTTGATATCTTGCACACATGCATACTGCATACATGATATCTGGTCTGCTTGCTGTAAGGTACATCAGAGAACTTAGCATAGATCTGAAGAGTTTCTGGTCAACTGATGTTCCTTCTGGATCTGGTCCAAACTTCAATCCAGTTGCAAATGATGTCTTGCTTGAATTGCAATCAGTCATGTTATACTTCTTGAGTATCTGATGCACATATTTGCTTTGATTGATGAAAATTCCATCTGTTGATTGTTGAACTTGTAGGCCTAGGAAGAATGTGAGTTCTCCCATTGGGCTCATCTGGAATTTTTATTGCATAAGAGTTTCAAACTCTTTGCAAAGCTGTGTGTTTGTGGAGCCAAATATTATGTCATCCACATAGACTTGCACTACTAATAAGTCTTGTTCTTTCTTTTTTAAGAACAATGTCCGATCATTTTTACCTCTAGTGTAACCATTTTGTAGCAGAAACTTTGATAGAGTTTCATACCACTTCTTGGGTGCTTGGTGAAGACCATATATAGCTTTGTCTAACTTGTATACTCTGTGAGGGAAATCTGGATCTTCAAACCCTGGAGGTTGAGGAACATACACCTCTTCATCTATCTTACCATAAAGGAATGCACATTTTACATCTATTTGGTAGACAGTGAACTTCTGAGATGAGGCATAAGCAAGGAATACTCGGATGGCTTCCAGTCTTGATAGAGGAGCAAAGACATCATCATAATCAATGCCTTCCTCTTGAGTATAACCTTGAGCTATAAGCCTTGCTTTGTTTCTTATGACAATCCCTCAGTCATCTGCTTTGTTTCTGAATAGCCACCTTATGCCAATTGCATATTGACCTTTAGGCAGATCTACCAGCTTCCAAACTTCTTGCTTCATGAATTGCTGTAGCTCCTCTTGCATAGCTTCTATCCAACTATTGTCCTTTAATGCTTTAGTGATGTTTTTGGGTACAGTTAAGGAAAAGAAACAGGAATACAAGCAAATGTTTGCTGTCTCAGATTGACTACGCGTCAATCTGGTGTTGAGATCACCGATGATGTTTTCTATTGGATGGTCCTTATGAACTCTTGTGGTTGTAAATTTATCAACACTAATTGTTTAATAAAGATTGGTGATTGTCTGATCATGTGATGATGGGTGAGCAAGGGTATTGGGAGATGTGAGATTGTTTGATTGAGGGGGTTCAGTTAATGTTTGAGGGGAATCATGAAAGAAATCTAATATTTCATCTTCATGATGTATGTCTGGTAGAGAATGGTAGTCATCATCATCTTCATGTTGTTTTGGTTTGTTTGTTTCTTGTGATTGATTGGGTACAGGAGAGAAGATGCTAGAGTGTCTGAGGATGTTTATCTTGAGATGTTTGGTAGATCAGGAGGTGTTGACACAGTTGTGCTTGAAGGAGTGTTAGTGGTTCTCCTTGGAGGATCAGCATTCAACGAAACATCAATGGTTGTTCGTGGAACCATTGGATATTCAGTGTTATCCTTTGAACTTGAAACATCAAAGTAAGTTGTGTCAAATGATTTTGTTAGTGCATCAATATCAAACAGTCGGTTTGATCCAATAACTTTCTTAGTGAAAGAATGTTCATTGAAAACAACATCAGTTGTTTCTTCCACTATATTTAGCCTTGGATTGAATACTCTGTAAGCTTTTGAGCTTCCAGAATATCCAACAAAGAATCCATCATCTGCTTTTGGAGCAAATTTGGATAATTGTTCTTTGGTGTTTAATATGGAAACAGAACATCCAAATGCCTTAAGAAATCCTATATATGGTTTTCTTTTAAACACTAATTCATAAGGCATTTTGGAATGTTCTTTGATGATTAATGTTCTATTTTGTATGTAGCAAGCTGTTTTTATGGCTTCAGCCCAAAAGGATATGGGCAATAGAGAGTCAGCTAGCATGGTTCTAGCTGCTTCTATTAATGTTCTGTTTCTCCGTTCAGCTACTCCATTTTGCTGTGGAGTTCTTGCTACGCTGAATTAATGACTTATCCCTTTTTCTGCACAAAAAGAAGAAATAAACTCATTCTTAAATTCAGTGCCATTATCACTTCTTAAAGATTTAACTTTAAGATCAAGTTAAATCTCAATCTTTATGATAAAAGATGTAATGATTTGTGTTGTTTCTGTCTTGTGTAGGAGAAAGAAAACCCATGTGAATCTGGAATAATCATCTACAATGACAAGACAGTATTGCTTCTTTCCTATGCTTAGGATATTTGTGAGACCAAAAAGATCCATATAAAGCAATTTGAGTGGTGTGTTATTAGAGTTTATCAATTTTGATTTATGGGAAACTCTATGTTGTTTGCCTTTCAGACATGCTGTGCAGTGGTCTGTACATAAAAATTCCTTTTGTGGAAGACCTATGACTAGATCATTTTTAACCAGTTTGTTTATTTTGTTAAAATTAGGGTGACCTAATCGTCTATGCCACAATTGTGATACATCTTCTGTGGCTTTTGATAATAAACAAGTTTCAGGGGTTGATGCTGAAACATTATTCATATCAACAATGTATGTGTTGTTTAGACGAGGAGTTATCAAAAGGATATAATCTTCTGGAATCTAAAAACCCGCCTTAAGGATGTAGCAGTTGTTTGAGTCAAATAAGGTGGCATATCCCTTGTCATAGATTTGTGATACACTCAGAAGATTGAACTGAAGATTGGAGTAGTAGTTGACATTTTCAAAGCTAATCAACACATTTGTTACTGTTCCTTCGCCAGTTATCTTCCCACCTATTTTATCTCCTCCAAAGGCTACATTGCCTCCATGTTTGTTCTTAAAATCCCGAAGGAGGGAACAGTTTCCTGTCATATGACGGGAGCATCCACTGTCATCATACCAAATGTTGTCAGGCCTTCTAAGATGTCCCTGAGAAACAAAAGAAATCAGTTAGTTGGAGCAACCCAAGCCAAGATTGTCTTGGGTTTTCCGTCTTTTCTAACAATGCAAATTTCTTCCAAGACAGCATTGTCTGCAGGTTTTGAAACTCTAGACACACTAGATTTCCTTTGGTTTGCTTTAGCTCAATTAGGAAAAGTGCTTTGTGCTCTTTTCTTTTGTGAGCTAGTGTTAGTGTTTTGTGTGTTCTGAGACTTATGTCTCCTTGATATGTGTTGAAAATTGTCATAAAAAGTTTTATCATTATCTAAAACAATTTTCTGATAAGGAGTTTGTTTAGGAACTCCCATTATGCTCTTATTTTGAACAGCTGATTGTTTTTCAGTGTTTTTTTCTATCTGAGCTTGTTTGATTTGTTTCTTGTTTTTCTTGTTGAAAAAACAATTTGATGTGCTGTTGTTGTTTCTTTCACAAATGGAGCATTAATTATGAAAATGACATGATTCTATACTATGATTATTCATCTTACAGTAGTTGCAGTACTTACCATATCTACACTTTTCAGTTATGTGTGTGAATTGATCACACCATTCAAAGTATGGTAACTCTGATTTTGTTTGTTTGCTGAAAACTTTTGATTTCAAATTAGATTTCAATGGAACTTCAAAAGTTACTGATTGTTCTTTTGGCTTAATTGTAGTTTTGCATTTCCCTTTATTTACCTATTTAGGAGGGGCAATGGAAGTTACTGCTTTCCTTCCATCGGAACAGATATCGAATCCTTGAATCTATTTTGATTGTTTGTTTGATGTATCAGCCACACTTGAAACCTTCTGTGTTTCAGTAATTGGCTGATCAGTCTCATCATCTAATAAATCGTCCTCATCATCATCTGTTGTTTGATTATCAAATTCATTATTTTCTCCTTGATAAAAGTCAGTTGATTTGATTGATGATGGTGTTGAACTTTTAACAAACTTTATCAAGGGTGATTTTGATTTTAAAAGTGATTTTGATGATGATGATGATGATGATTGTTTAGAGTCATCAGTCTTTTGTTGAGAATCATGGGATTCATCCTGTTTGTTGGTCATGGAGTCAAGTAAAGGAATATAATTATCATTATAAGGTGGACATACCTTATTATATCCTAAACCTGAAGGGTCCTTAAAAGCCCTTTGTTGAGCAAAAAGTTCTTCAAACTTCTTGTTACTAACCTGAAACTTCTGAAGTTTCACTTCAGTTTCAGCTTGTAATGATTTTGACTCAGTTAATAAGATAGAGAGTTGCTCAACCTGAGCTGCCAAAGTCAGTTTTCAGACATTAATTTGTCTAAATCTGTTTGTAATGGAAGTATTTTAGTTGCAAATTATTTTTGTTCAGATTTTAAACTTTCATTTAAATTGTTTGTTTCTATGATTTTCTTTGACAGTTTATTAGCATGCTCTCTATACCTATTTACCTCATCAATGCATGCTTGACTACAGAGGTTTTCTTTTACCTCTTTCGAGATGTCTGTTAGTTTGTCTTTAATATCAACCATAAGGGCATGATCTGAAGGTGATGGAATTTCAGCCTCATAAAGGCTCCAGTCACATTCTCCATCCTTTTTGATGATCATAGCAGAAGATGTTGGATGTTGAGTTGGACTGAAATGAGTGATTTGAGGTTGAGTTGGTGCATTTGGAATACTGATTGGTGGAGGCACTTGTCTGTTTGTATGAATTCCACTTGAGTGTTGTGCTTGATGTGTATTTCTGTCAACTCTGGGCTGTTGACATTCTCCTTAAAAGTGCCCATAAAGCTGAGAATTGTAGCACCTAACTTTGCTTTTATCAAAACCAATTCTTGTCTTTTTGTCCTTGTTTAATCCTCAATTTCTTTGTAGAAACCTTTTAGACCTGTATGCTATCATGGACATGGACCATTGTAAATCCATTTCTTCTACCATATCTGGTGGAAGTTCATCTAAGTCATGTTGGATGATTTGAGATGGAGTCAGACTTGCTCCTAAGAAAGCTTCAAAACTGGTTGAAAAGGTTGCATAAGCTGCCTTTTGCTCTTCACGTTGTAGAATGATAGTAAAAGCATCCATAAGTGTTTTAAGTCTGTGTATGTTTGATGTTTGAGGTTTTGACTATTTGTTTGAGGTAGAATTATGAGGGTGATGCTTGCTTTGAGGTGTGACTTCATGTGAAGCATGAACTCCAGTCTTCTTAGACTTGTGTTTGTTGCTGGATGATTCTGGTGCTGAGAAGAATGATGTATCATGAGAATCCAAGACTTCTTCTTCTTCATCTTCTCCAGTGCTTATGAGGAAAGCACTGTCTGTGTGTTGAGTTTCTTTGAACTTATAGGCCTTTACATGTCTGATTTGGTTGTTTTTGGATTTTTCATCCATCTCAAGTGCTTCAACCTTAGTACTAGTGAGTCAAGGGATAGGGCTTCTAAGTCCAATGTTGCTTTCATGAGTGACACTGACTGAGTCCAACTCTCAGGCAATGTATGCAACATTTTCTTATTGATTTCAACAGTGTCATATTTGAGTCCATATACTATCATTTCATTCACAAGTTGGACATATCTATGCAACTGTTGAGGAATTGACTCTCCATGTATGTGATGGAAGGTTTCATATTAGGTCCTCAGTCTTTCCTTTTTGATTTCCCTAATTTCCTCACTTCCTTCACACATTGTGTGAAGAACCTTCCATAGTTCATGAGCAGTTTTGAAATTTTTGACCCGTGTCAAAATTTCAAAAGGCAAAGTCATAGCTAAAATGCTATATGCCTTCATGTCTATTTTGACCCGCTTAAGGTCATCACCAGCTACACTTTTCAGACTAACAGGTTTTTGTATGTTATAATCTGGTCCTAATGTCAGTGGGATGTCAGGACCTTCAGTAATTGATGTCCATAAATCTGGATCTTGATATGTAATCCAATTTCTGAACATGATTTTCCATTGCTTGAAGTTTGATTTGTTCTTCAGCTTTAGGGGTTTTAGTCCACTGTTAGAACTCATTATTTCAGTAGCCATGTTTGTTTGATTTAAACTTAATAAACTTTAAGTTAAATTGGTTTGTTTAATTTTTATTCCGATGCTAAAATTTTAATTAATCCTAATTGTCTCTAGGATTTTTTTGTTGTTGATAAACCCTTATTTAATTAGATTTACCAAATAAAGGAAATTAATTAATTAATTAAAATCCAATGATAAGTCATTTTCAAATCTCGGGGATAAGAAAGGAATATTCTATCAAGGGAATGTCAACCTTTTAATGATGTCAGTCAAATAAAGTCAAAAACCCTAAAAGCAAATATTTTGTTTTCTAAAGTTAACTTTTAAGATCAGAAAGTAACTTTTTGAAAAAATCAAAAGAAGATTTCGGTTCTTCTTTGTTTTGTATGATGACCAATCACAAACACCGAAGATTGTGAAGGTAATGGATGAACAAAAACTATGGTTTATCCTAGGGTTTGTTGGCGGCTAATATAATTTCAACAAAAACGACAATCGGTTTGTTGTTTGATGAAGATTAATCGCCTGTTTCGAGTGGAAAACAATGCAAATGTGATGATTAAATACAATGAACCGATTCAAAGTATTCAATCCAATGTTTGTTTGATAAAAACTGGATAGAACAATATTGTATATTGTTTATCCGAAACCCTTAAAAACCGATGAGGTTTTAGTGAGTTTTGTGATGAACACGTTTGAAAATCGTGTATGAATGATGTTTTAAGCTAAAATCCTTCTGTTTGAAGATGTTTTAACAACTGATGAACAATACCCGTGTATTGTTTCACAGAAACTTGTGTTGTTTGAGATGTTCAAGCTGAAAAATCAACAAAACTTCTTCAAGATGCACAAAATAATTCTGAAATCATATTTGTTTGCATTTGTTGTATGTTAATAGTAGAAGAAGATGAGTTTGAAGACTAAACAGCTTGTTGATGTGTGTTTTTGAAGCTAATGAACCACTGAAATCAATGTTGTTGAATGAGAGGATCGAAATCAATGAATGATTGAGCTAAAGCTCTAATACCACCTAATGAAATCAACTTGAACACATGTTGATTCCCCAAGGATCTTTTCAATATCTCTTAATAATCAACAAACAAGAACCATGGTGCGGAAACCCATGATTCAAGTGTATGAAATCAGTGTGTGTGTTTGTGTGTGTTTGAATGCTTGATAATAATAACTGCTTGATTGTATTGATTGTTTATTACAAAGGATTAGGGTAGTGTCCATTTATAGCCAATACACAAAAGCTATATACAATTACTGAACTACCCTTATGTAAACAAATATTACATAAATAATCCTATGTCTATAAGCTGTCCGCTGTGGATGAATAGATGTCCGTTATGGAAGATATCTCATCCGCTGTGGATAAGACTTGTCATCCGCTGTGCGGTGTTTGTTCATCCGCTGTGGAATGTTCATCTGCTGTGGATGAACATCCGCTATGGACAGGTGTTTGCTTGTCTGTTGTCCGCTATGGAATGTTTATCCGCTGTGGATGAACATCCACTGTGGACAGTTGTGTACGTGTTAGCTTGTCTGTTGTCCGCTGTACGTTCTTCATCCGCTGTGGGATGGATGTTCATCCGCTGTGGGATGGATTTTCATTCGCTGCACACACTTAGGCAGATTTCTTCATCCGCTGCTGATGATCTTCATCCCCTGTGGACTCTTTCTTCATCTGCTGCAGACACTTGTCAAAATTTCTTTTATCTACAATTCTGAAAAAGAAATTTAAACACATATTAGTGTTTGTTATGAATGATAATGATGCTAATGTGTTAGTAAATGATTGTTTGAATGTTAGAACACATTATGTTTGTTATTAATTCTTAATGTACTTGTTGAGTCCAACAGTCTTGGCACCCATGCTACACAAAAACCCTGAATGGTTTACTGAACCCTCTCAATTGAAGTTGCATGAAGGGTTAACCACTTCAGAGATGATTAAGGGTGTGTTTGCTCAAGAAGGCAATATAGATGTTAAAATAATTTCCTGGAAGTATGATAGTGATTGGAACATGTTTATGGTGAAAAGGATCTCAGGGCTTGTTCAATTCTTCACAGAGTATACTGCTCTAGTGAACTCCCTGCAGATTCATGATCTAAAAGAATTAGCTATGCAAGATTTGATTAATCATCATGCTATGTATAGAGGATATGAGTTTGAAGAAGACAGACAACTTCAAATCTCTAAAGGCTATATGCATAAGGAAAGACAAATCCTTCACTAATCCTCTTGAAAAAAAGAAGAAGATAAAAGGAACTGAAGAGTTGGCATTTTTGGAGTTGTATGTAAAACCAACTGAAACATTAAAAAGAGAGATGGTTGTTGGAACTGATGAAATCAACTTAAACACATGTTGAACATGAACATATTAGGTCAATATTTAACATGAACAGGTTGATTCCCCCAATGATCTTTTCTAATCTCTCAATCAACAAACATGAACCATGGTGCGGAAACCCATGATAAATTCTATATCAGTGTGTGTATGTTTGTGTATGATTGCTAGTGATTGGATGATAATATCTGCTTGATTGATTGATTGTTCAAAAACTTACAAAGTATTAGGGTAGAATTCTATTTATAGCCTATACACAAAAGCTATATGTAAGGCCCCGTTCCCGGGACGCTTACAGCTGGTCAATCATTGCACATAAAACATAAAACATATATTTAGGTGTACTAAAACAACACAGCGGAATAATTTAAAATCATTTCATTCATTGCTTTTGCAAAATAATACAACATTTATAATCGTTACAAAATATTGTTTGTTATCATTACAATGCAAAAACGTCATAATTTAAACAATGGATGCCATCCCAAAAATGCCAAGTAGCTGCCCCGTGCCATCCTCAGCAACATTACCTGCCAACTGGAAAATACATAAAAGTTAGCGTTGCTGAGTGAGTTCTAGTTTTATAAATAAAATACTTTTCTTTCGTTTAAAACCGTTCTTTATGTTCATTTGCGATCATACATCATACGTACACATAGATAATATTATTATTATCTTCCATCGTCATTCGTTGACTTACATTCATTCATCATCGCACGTCATCTTTATCCTTCGTTATCTTTCTTTCCGTACTATATGTACACTCATTAACTTCAGATGACATGTACTGTACCCCGAACGTTATGCACGAAGCTGACTCAAGGGCCTGGGGCAAGTACACTCATCATTATCATTCATCTTTCGTTCTGGACCAATGCCATGGGCTATACCCCGAACATTGTGCACGAAGCTGGTTACTAGGCCTGAGGTCTATCATAGACCTCGAGCATTGTGCACGAAGCTGACGCCAGTACCTAGGGCAAGCGGCAAGGGTCCCATACATATGGTCAATCACAAAGATTAGACCCCTAGTGTGCATCCTTCCGGGGTAGCTAACCCGCACATAGTTGAGCTAACACCCTTCATTGGGTGTGAACCTCCATACATTGCTTGCAAGACTTTTCATTACATCATTCATTAATGCATGCATTCTTTCATTCTTTACGTTCCTCTTTTCATTCATCATTACTTTCCGCTTTACGTTACATAATACTTTTCGTTCATTTCATACTCGTAACACGTAAGTCACGGAATAATACATAATAGGAACATAAGTCAACATATCACATTCATACATAGCATCACATAAACATCACATACCCCATCACACATCATCATACATTCATCATAAAAACATCACCGACCCTCTGCGGGACAGCGAGGGTTCGGGGGCGGCAGCCCCTGACAGCGGGGTCCTAGGGGCAGCAGCCCCTAGTGGGGTCCAAAGGGCAACGCCCCTGGCTGGGGCCGGGCTACCAGGTCAGCGTGAATTTTTTTTTTTTATTTTTAAACATTTACATGGCACATTTCCTAATGGAAAAAAATTGATCTTCCTGTTAAAACCTTTTAAATTCTTGGACATTTAAAACATATATTCAGTATGCATTTCCAGCCCCAAACAAGTTTAAAACCTTTAAAATAGGGGATCTAGAACTCACCTGAACCCAGCGAGTAGCTTCTTAATCAAGCATTCTAAGCAAGGGTCGCACTACACAGTCTGCAGATAAGTTAACACTCAAAGGGGTTAATTTCTGCCTAATTACGCTGCTAATTTCGCCGCATGATCAGCAGTTTCGCTGCTAGTTTCCCCAGCAGTTTCGCTGCCACCTTCGCTGGCAGTTTTACTGCCAGTTTCGCTGCCACTTTCACCCAACTTTCATTGGAAATTCAAGTCTGCGAGACTACCTGCGAAACTATAGTTTCGCAGCAAGATCCATAGTTTCACTGGACGACTACATAATTTCGCCGGATGAACACCCAGTTTCGGAAAACGGGCTGTAATTACAAACCAACCCATTTTTTACCCAAAACTTCAATATTTTACACTCAAAACCTTGGTTTATCACCCAAGAAGCTATATCTAAGCTTCTTACATGTTTTCTTACACAAAAACGTGAGTTTTGGCGATTCTTTGCCACTTTCAAAAACCCCAAACCCTAGAATCCGGGTTTGCCCTTAAAGAACCGATTAAATGATGTTTCTTACCTGGATTCTTGGTCTTTTCTTGTTGTTTGGATGCCACAAACACCGATCTTCAATCTCTTGATCAACCAAGCCTTGGATCACCACTTTCTTTCCACTTTCTCTCTCTACACTCTCTCTCTAAAAGTTGGGTGTTGAGTTGAAAATGAGAGTGGCTCTTGCTGATCCGTTTATATATACTGAGTGTTCCCGGGACCTTAAACTCGCCGAACACATAACCCGCGAGGTCTACTCGGTCCATACTCCATTTCCGGCTTATTTTCTTTAAATAATCCCGGCTAAGCCCATTATTATTAACTGGCTCGTTTCGACTTTATTCCGGGAGTTACACTATATACAATTACTAAACTACCCTTATGTACATGAAAATTACATAAACATAATCCTAAGTGTCTAAGCTATTCGCTATGGAGAATAAGTCATCCGCTGTGGATAATATCTCATCCGCTGTGGAGAAGCTTGTCATCCGCTGTGCATCTTGTTTGTTCATCCGCTGTGGATGAACATCTGCTATGGAATGTTGACCGCTGTGAGTTCTTCATCTGCTGTGGGATGGTTGTTCATCCGCTGTACACACTTGGAAGCAATTCTTCATCCGCTGCTGATGATCTTCATCTGCTGTGAGACTTTCTTCATCCGCTGCGAACACTTGTCAAAATTTCCTTTTATGTACAAACCTAAAAAAGAAATTTAAATGATTGTTTTGGGTGTTAAAACACATTATGTTTGTTATGCTTGATGTGGCAAGCATCATACTTTTTATGCATTAATTCTAATGCAATTGTTGTTCCAACAATACTCCCCCTAAGTATGATGTTGCCAACATTTTATGTTTTCTAGATTAATGTTTTGTTTGTTAGTAATGCGTGTGTGTGTGTGTTATCTCTTAAACTGTTTGATCGCATGATTGTATGTTATTGAAATGGTTTTAGTTTGTTCACAGCGGATGAACATTTGTTCATGCGCTTGGGACACTTGAATGATGTGCTAATTCACAGCGGATGAATATTGTTCATGTGCTGTGGATACTTGAAACATTTGATTGTTTATTCACAGCAGATGAACATTTGTTCATGCACTATGGACACATGAAATGTTTTGATGATTGTTTACAGCGGATGAACATTTGTTCATGCGCTGTGGACACTTGTATGTGGTGTGAATGTTTACAGCGTATGATTACCTGTGTGCATACGCGGTATACACTTGCACTATTTTTACAACGGATGACTTATGTTAGTCATGCGCTGTGGAATGGCACTGCATTCCCAACGGATGCCTTACCAACATCATGTGTTGTGAACACTTGTCTGTTCACAAGTGCATAGCGGATGTTTGTTTGTTTTGTCCACGATATACACTTGGTGTATTTTGCATGTTATGATGGTTACTGTAGCTACAGCGGATGTATGTTTATGTGTCCGCTGTGACAACATTTTTCAAAAATTTCAGATTTTTCTTTGTGTTGAACTAATGTCTTCCGAAGCATATGTTTGATAAAATTTTCTTTCGAAAGAACATTTGTTTGATGAAACTTGTTTAAATCAAAATGTTTGTTTAAATATTTGATTTACAATGTATGTTAAAATATTAAAATTTTAACATATTCAATATATGGATGTTAAAATATCACTCACAAGCAATATTGTGCAATATTGTACATATGTATGTGTGTCAAACTGCTATGTTTGGTTGTTGGCTTGACTTGGCTTGACTTGGCTTTGTTTATTTTTTCCAAATTTGAAAATATCAAAATTTAAAATGTATGAATATGCATAATTCTGCTGCCTTTGATATTTCCATGTTCAATTTCTCCCCTTAAATTTTTGCCTAGTTATAAAAAATCTTTTACAAAATGGCAAAAATTTGTATGTATTTGAGTGGAAATTATCAAAGTCCAATTGATTGCTTGCTTGATAAAAGTTAGAAAGATAATGCCTTATCTAACTAATAAATGAATGATTTTCAGGTTTGAACATGAATCTTTTGCACATACTATTAGATCATACTAGTCTACATTTCTCACTGAGTTGTTTGTATGGTTTTGAGAATAGACATAGACAAGTACAATGTTGATTGCAGATATTGTGATCCAGTTAAACTCATGCATGGTATTAATGATTGATTGAAACAGTAAGTGATTATCATGTTTTGAGTTGATTGACATGACTTGTATGTACCCCACATCTGATTGTATGATTGGTACAACCCTCCTCAAGATATGCTAGAAAGCACTTTCAATACTTAAGACCTAGCTACTTAGGAGTATAAATGCTCAATTTGATCCATGATGTTTGATCCTTATTGGGATTCTTTTGATTCATTCACAAGGAATGTAGTCTAAAGACTTTATTGATTTTTCAACCAAACTGGATGTGTTCCACTTTGGGAATCTTTTTGGATCACAATTTAGGTCATTCATATCTGTGCTTAGCACAACAGAGAATGCCTAAGTGTACTCCAGGTCTATGATTATCATAATAGAGGAGACACTTGTATGATTGAGAAATTTATAAACTGTTTCACTTGGTGTATTGTAGTTACTTTGAAATCAACCTATATTGGATAGATTAATACTCATCATAAACCAAGATGTGTTGTTGACCACACAATCATGAGAATTTAGTTCTTCACTGTTGTATGAGATGTTAGGTGTCCCATGCTGAGCCTATCCACATATCACACAGAATACAAGTTAGTCTTTATTAGTGGAAAATAACTCAAGTGACAAATTAAGCTAGTGTACTATCATTTCTCATGAGATGTATGTGTGATTCAACATAACAAATGAATGATTTGTATGATTTCTTGATTTCGAAAAAGGTAAATTTGGTGTTAATCATGGACTTTGACAAAATCAAGCATGTTTGATTTTAATGTTTTGAAAAACATTAATTTGGTGATTCATAGTTGATCATACCAAGTGACTGAACCAAATCTTGTTAAATCAAATGGTTTTGTAAAAAGGTCAGCCAATTCATTATCCTTGTGGACTTTGATCAACTTGATTAGACACTTTTCTGAGCAATTTCTCAGAAAATGATATCTGATTTCTATGTGTTTGGTTTTTGAATGTTGAACAGGATTGTCTGTTATAAATATGGCTACAGAATTGTCAATATGTATGGGTGTTTTAAGAAAGTTAAAGCCATATTCAAGCATTTGGTTTTGAATCCATAACACTTGAGAACAGCATGCAGAAGCAGCTATGTATTCTGCTTCTGCCGTTGACACAGAGACATTGGTTTATTTCTTGAACTGCCAAGAGATCAATCTTGATCCAAGAAACTGACAGCCTCCACTGGTTGATTTCCTATTGTTGTTGCATCCCCCATAATCACTGTCTGTATATGCATATAAAGAGAAATCTCCATCTTTGGGATACCACAAACCAAGTGCTAGTTTGCCTTTCAAGTATCTAAAGATTCTCTTCACTGCATTAATGTGTGATTCTTTGGGATCTGCTTGATATCTTGCACACATGCAAACAACATACATGATATCTGGTCTGCTTGCTATAAGATACATCAGTAAACCTATCATAGATCTGTAAAGTTTCTAGTCAACTGATGTTCCTTTTAGATCTGGTCCAAACTTCAATCTAGTTACAAATGGTGTCTTGGTTGAAGTGCAATTAGCCATGTTATACTTCTTGAGTGTTTGATGCACAAATTTGCTTTGATTGATGAAAATTCCTTCTGCTGATTGATGAACTTGTAGTCCTAGGAAGAATGTGAGTTCTCCCATAGAGCTCATCTAGAATTTTGATTGCATAAGGGCTTCAAACTCTTTGCAAAGCTGTGTGTTTGTGGATCCAAATTTTATGTCATCCATATAGACTTGCACTACTAGCAAGTCTTGTTCTTTTCTCTTTAAGAGGTCAATTTTCCCATGGGTGTAACCATTCTGTAGTAGAAACTTTGATAAAGTTTCATACCACTTTCTGGGAGCTTGATGAAGACCATACAGAGCTTTGTCTAACTTTTACACTCTGTTAGGGAAATCTGGATCTTCAAACCCTGGTGGTTGAGCAACGTATACCTCTTCATCTATCTTACCATAGAGGAATGCATATTTGACATCCATTTGGTAGACAATGAACTTCTGAGATGAGGCATAAGTAAGGAATACTCAGATGGCGTCCAGTCTTGCTACAGGAGTAAATACATCAACATAGTCAATGCCTTCCTCTTGAGTATAAACTTGGGCTATAAGCCTTGCTTTGTTTCTTATGACAATCCCACTATCATTTGCTTTGTTTCTGAATAGCCACCTTGTGCCAATTGCATATTGTCCTTCAGGTAGATCTACCAGCTTCCAAACTTCTTACTTCTTGAATTACTGTAGTTCCTCTTGCATAACTTCTATCTAACTGTTGTCCTTTAATGCTTCAGTGATGTTTTTAGGTACAGTTAAGGATAAGAAACAGGAATACAAGAAAATGTTTGCTGTATCAGATTGACGAGTCAATCTGGTGTTGAGGTCACCTATGATGTTTTCTATTGGATGGTCCTTGTAAACTCTTGTGGTTGTAATCTGATTAACATGAATTGTTGAATCAAGGTTAGTGATTGTCTGATCATGTGATGATGGTTGAGCAAGAGTATTGGGTAATGTGTGATTGTCTTGTTGACGGGGTTCAGTGAATGTTTATGGTGAATCATGAAAGAAATCTAAGATTTCATCTTCATGATGTGTATCTGGTAGTGAATGGTAATCATCATCATCTTCATGTTGTTTTGGTTTGTTGGTTTCTTATGATTGTTTGGGTATAGGAGATGAAGATGCTAGAGTGTTTAATGATGTTCCTCTTGATGTGTTTGGTTGATCAGCTGGTGTTGACACAGTTGTGCTAGGAGTGTTAGTGGTTCTCCTTGGAGGATCAGCTGTCGATGGAAGATCAATGGTTGTAGGTAGAAACATTGGATATTTGTTGTTATCCTTAGAACCTGAAACATCAAAATAAGATGTGTCAAATGATTTTGTTAATGCATCAATATCAAACAGCCAGTTAGATCCAATGACTTTCTTATAGAAAGAATATTCATTGAAAACAACATCAGTTGTTTCTTCCACTATATTTTGCCTTGGATTGAATACTCTATAAGCATTTGAGCTTCCAGAATATCCAACAAAGAATCCATCATCTACTTTTGGAGCAAATTTGGATAATTGTTCTCTGGTGTTTAATATGGAAGCAGAACATCCAAAGGCCGTAAGAAATCCTATATATGGTTTTCTTTTAAACATTAATTCATAAGGCGTTTTGGAATGTTCTTTAATGATTAATGTTTTGTTTTGTATGTAGCAAGCTGTGTTTATGGCTTCAGCCCAAAAAGATATGGGCAATAGAAAGTCAGCTAGCATGGTTCTAGCTGCTTCTATTAATGTTCTGTTTCTCCGTTCAGCTACTCCGTTCTGCTGCGGAGTTCTTGCTACGCTGAATTGATGACTTATTCCTTTTTCTGCACAAAAAGAAGAAATATAGTCATTTTTAAATTCAGTGCCGTTATCACTTCTTAAAGATTTAACTTTAAGGTTAAGTTGATTCTCAATCTTTGTGATAAAAGATGTAATGATTTGTGTTGTTTCTGTCTTGTGTAGTAGAAAAAAAAACCCATGTGAATTTGGAATAATCATCTACTATGACAAGACAGTATTGCTTCTTTCCTATACTTAGGACGTAAGTTGGGTCAAAAAGGTCCATGTGAAGCAATTTGAGTCGTGTGTTATTAGAGTTTATCAATTTTGATTTATGTGAAACTCTATGTTGTTTGCCTTTCAGACATGCTGTGTAGTGGTCTGTACAAAGAAATTCCTTTTGTTGTAGACCTATGACTAGATCATTTTTAACAAATTTGTTCATTCTGTTAAAATTAGAATGACCTAATCATCTATGCCATAATTGTGAGACATCTTCTATAGCTTTTGATAATAAACAAGTTTCAGGGGTTGAGGCTGAAACATTATTCATATCAACAATGTATGTGTTGTTTAGACGAGGAGTTTTCAAAAGGATATGTTCTTTTGGAATCTAAAAACCCGTCTTAAGGATGTAGCAGTTGTTGGAGTTGAATAAGGTGGCATATCCCTTGTCATAGATTTGGGATACGCTCAGAAGATTGAACTGAAGATTGGAGCAGTAGTTGACATTTTCAAAGCAAATCAACCCATTTGTTACTGCTCCTTCGCCAGTTATCTTCCCACCTCTTTATCTCCTCCAAAGGCTACATTGCCTCCATGTTTGTTCTTAAAATCCCGAAGGAGGGAACAATTGCCGGTCATATGACGGGAGCATACACTGTCAACATACCAGATGTTGTCAGGCCTTCTAAGATGTCCTTGTAAAATAGAAGAAATCAGTTAGTTGGAGCAACCCATGCCAAGATGGTCTTTTGTTTTCCATCTTTTCCAACAACGCAAATTTCTTCCAAAACAGCATTGTCTGCCGGTTTTGGAACTCTAGAAACACTAGATTTCCTTGGGTTTGTTTTAGCTCTATTAGGAGAAGTGCTTTGTGCTCTTCTTTTTTGTGAGCTAGTGTCAGTGTTTTGTCTGTTCTGAGACTTATGTCTCGTTGATGTGTGTTGAAAATTGTCATAAAAAGTTTTATCATTATCTAAAAAAATTTTCTGATGAGGAGTTTGTTTAGGAACTCCCATTCTGCTCTTATTTTGAACAACTGATTGTTTTTCAGTGGTTTTCTCAATCATAGCTTGTTTGTTTTGTTTCTTGTTCTTCTTATTGAGTAACAATTTGCAGTACTGTGATTGTTTCTTTCACAAATAGAGCAGTAATTATGGAAATGACATGATTCTGTACTGTGATTATTCATCTTACAGTACTTGCAGTACTTACCATATCTACATTTTTTAGTGGTGTGTGTGAATTGATCACACCACTCACAGTATGGCAACTCTGATTTTGTTTGTTTGCTGAAAACTTTTGATTTCAAATTAGATTTTGATGGAATTTCAAAAGTTACTGACTGTTGTTTTGGCTGAATTGTGGCATTGCCTTTCCCATTATTTACCTGTTTGGGAAGGGCAATGAAAGTTACAGCTTTCCTTCCACTGGAACAGATATCAAATCCTTTAATCTGTTTCGATTATTTGTTTGATGTATCAGCCACACTTGAAACCTTTTGAGTTTCAGTAATTGGCTGATCAAACTTATCATCTAATAAATCATCCTCATCATCTGTTGTTGAATATCAAATTCATTATTTTCTCCTAGATAAAAGTCAGTTGATTTGATTAGTGGAGGTGTTGAACTTTTAACAAACTTTATCAAAGGTGATTTTGATGATGATGATGATTGTTTAGAGTCATTGGTCTTTTCATGAGAATCGTGTGATTCATCCTATTTATTGGTCATGGAGTCAGGTAAAGGAATATAATTATCATTATAAGGTGGACATACCTTATTATATCCTAAACCTGAAGGGTCCTTAAAAGCCCTTTGTTGAGCAAAAAGTTCTTCAAACTTCAGTTTCAGCTTGTAATGATTTTGACTCAGTTAATGAGATAGAGAGTTGTAACAACCGACCTCTAGGTCATAATTCTAACCTTTAACCACGTGCATCATTATCCATACAATTAATATAAATTTTAATATCATTATTATTATTAGCATTATCATTAATATTGTTATTGCTATTATTGTCATTTTTGTTATTTCATGTGCTTTTTGAGATGATTTAGCTAAATCTAGGCTTAGCATAGAGTAACTTCGTGTTTCGGGAAAGACAACTAGTCACCCTAGCAAAAATTAAATCTTAGTTGAAACAATTAAAATGTGTATATACACACATAAGTTCACGGTTTAACATATACATATACATACTTAATACTTAAACAGCTAACTAGAATTTACCACCTAAAATACAACATTATACTACACACTATACTACATAATAACATTTATACAATAAAAATTAAATCAAAAATACCCCCACTAGACTCCAAACTTCAGCCGCCCCCTTCACCCCCCTCTCCACCAATCCTCTCCCTTCTACACCACCCAAACTTGCCACTATTCCCCTCCACTCCCATTTCATGCAACATTTGAACACTCAACCCTCATTCTGACCTCTCATTCTCTCTTTTCTTCCTCTCGGTTTCTTTCAGCAGAAAACACACACACACCACGATTTCCAGCTCCATTCCAGCAACATATTCGAAGAACATCATCAAACCCCATCGGTCAAGCATCAAACTTGCAAGAGGGTGCTACCTTGTGAGCGTTTGATACACGGATTCATCACGTTCGACTTCTCCATCCCTTTTTTGAAGCTTTCTAGATCGTTTTCTCCATCTACACTCTCCAAATCATGAACTATACAAAGAGTAAGCGTCATCTTACCCAAAACAAGCTATGCCATGTGGTATTCTTTCTTTTATCCACCAAAAACCTTACTTTCTTTGTTCTAACAGAATTCTACTGATATAACCTTGTTCTTGAGGAGCTTCTAACATCCTTGAAAGTATCTCACTCGATATGTTAGTGATTCTATGGGTGGAACTCGATTTACACCATGAAAACCCTCTTTTAGGGTGATGTTTGCACCATCTAACTTGCACATCTTGTAACCCTCCAAAGTAAAGATAGTAACCTGCTCAAAATAATTTTCTAACCTTTTAATAACCTGTTTTTAAAGTTACAAAAGGATTTGGTAATGTTTAAGCATGATCCGTAAGATTTTACACAAGTGTAATGGGTTTAAATGGTGAAATCACTTATCTACAACTTGTTCTTGGGTTGTATGTTAAAACTGTGAGTTAGGGTTATTATTTCAGTATGTTTTGGGTGTTATTAAGCATATGAGGTGATGTTAATGGCTGAAAAATATTAAAGTATGAATTGTAGACATGTTGAGCTTATTTTGGGACCCGAAAGGTGGTAAAATGACTTAAAAATAAGAGAACATAGAGTATAACCATGTTAAAAATAATTCCAGACTCAAAAAGGGGTTAAAAATGTGATATAGATCGGATTTGTTGACCAAATGGTCAAAAGACAATTTAAATGGAATTTTTAGTTAAAAACGGGTATTAACCGAGTAACGTTTGGAGGAAAGCCTTGGAAATAATGGTATAAAACCAAAATCCATGAAAACCATGTTATTTAAGTAATTTAGGAACTATAAGACTTAATGATGGTGAAAAATTGGTCAAACAAGTTTTTAAACGGTTAATTTCGGGTAAAAACGCGTTTTAACGAGTTAAACTTAAAAATGAGACTTTCAACGAAAAGGGCTTGAAAATACATTCTTGACCGATTATAAAGCTTTTTAAAAGACGTTAAAATAATATTTAAAGTTTTAATACAAAAAACTATAAGATTCAATGCTTAACCGTTAAAAACCTTCGGTTTTACCGTAACTGGTAACTTAAAACATATGTTCACCAACTCAAATTTAAAATCTGGAAAATTTGGTAGTTTAACTTATTAATAATGTAATATTTAACTCCAAAAGTCGGTTATGGGGTCATAATGGTCATTAAATGTAAAAAAGCAAACTTTAGGGTAGAAAATGTAAATTTTGAAACTTGAAGGACTAACCTGTAAAGTCTGCTAAACTTCAATAAACCGACCCCCCCCCCTTGGACTGGTAATCACTTGATAAACTTAATTTAACTTGTGTCAATAACCTAATAGTGTGAAAACATGAATTCCCCTTAAGAAACCCTAGCTTTCTATAAAAGAAAACTTTTAAATGCAAGCCTTAGCAAATATAAGCTAGTTAAAGATTTAACTTCTTAACACACTTTGTCCACCTCATTTCACCTTAGAACTAGTGGCTTATCACTTAATCTTGATGGTAGGGTGCTAGACTTGAAACTTTCCCGGTACTCGAAGAACCCGTTGCTTGAAACTTGAGGTGAGTTCTAGTGTTCCCTTTTTACAACTGTTCTTGGGATGAAGCATGCTCTGTTTAAATTGAACTATTTTTTGTGCTATATTATGATGCTATATGTTGTTGAAATGTTAGAACCTGATTTTACTTTTATCACGATCATTAATTCTTATGTGAACCGCTTGTTTTATATGGGTAGATCTACTTGGGGAATCCCCCACACACAATGCCTTCCGTGATGAATAGGAAGGGTACCACACTGAGATCCTGCAGGGTCGTTTGTGTCATGTGACAGGTTTTTATAAGATACTAGGGTGAACCGTCCGGCAGGTATGGTCCATTATATGAGGCTCAGTTCTTTCTTCGGGATTAACCGGTACAACATAACTTTTGAAGAGGCTAGCCAGGACTGAGTACAGGGTTGATTGTGATCCCCACAACAATGAAACTATGAATTTTAATCAAATATGGATTTTATTGATTCCATTTGTGTTTAAATTTTAAGAACTTGAATTCACCAACTTTTTAGTTGACGAAATTTTCTTTGAGCATGTTTCAGGTAACCCGTGATGAAGGTCTGGCTGATGTAGAAGACCTTGACCTAGCACCGTGACCCATGGCATTGGCTTGTTTAGTTATTAAAACATTTTGAACAATTTGAATTTGTTATTGTTGAAAACAATTGGTACTGATGAATTATGTGCTTGTACTTGGGCTGGACCTTCTACCAGCCCGGTTTTTCTTTAAAATATAATGCCATGTGATGTTCTCTCCTTTTGTGCTCTTATGATGGTTTGTTTCCGCTGCCATATGTTGTTGCTAGTCTGTGACGTTCCACCCTACCTGGCCTGGGGTGTGACAAGAGTTGCTCAAGTTGAGCTGCCAAAGTCAGTTTTTCTAACATTAATTTGTGTAAATCTGTTTGTGATGAAAGTATTTTAGTTGCATATTGTTTCTATTCAGATTTTAAACTTTCATTTAAAATGTTTGTTTCTATGACTTTCTTTGACAGTTTATCAGCATGCTCTCTATACCTATTTACCTCATCAATTCATGCTTGACTACAGAGGTTTTCTTTTACCTCTTTCGGGATGTCTATTAGTTTGTCCTCAATATCAGCCATAAGGGCATGATCTAAATGTGATGGAATTTCAGCTTCACAAAGGCTCCAGTCACATTCTCCATCCTTTTTGATGATCATAGTAGAAGATGTTGGATGTTGAGTTGGACTGAATTGTGTGATTTGAGGTTGTGTTGGTGCATTTGGAATGCTAATTGGTGGAGGCACTTGTCTGTTTGAATGAATTCCACTAGAGGGTTGTGCCTGATGTGTATTTCTATCAACTCTAGGCTGTTGACATTCTCTTGAAAGTGACCATAAAGCAGACAGTTATAGCACCTAACTTTGGTTTTATCAAAACCAATTCTTGTCTTTTTGTCCATGTTTAATCCCCGATTTCTTTGTAAAAATCTTTTAGACCTGTATGCTATCATGGCCATGGACCATTACAGATCCATCTCTTCTACCATATTAGGTGGAAGCTCATCCAAATCCTGTTGAAAGATTTGAGATGGAGTCAGACTTGCTCCTAAGAATGCTTCAAAACTTCTAGAAAAAGGCTGCATATGCGGCCTTTTGCTCTTCACTTTGTAGAATGATAGCAAGAACATCCATTGGTTTTTCAAGTCTGTGTATGTTTGATGTTTAAGGTTTTGGCTATTTGTTTGAGTTGGATTTATGAGGGTGGTGCTTGCTTTGGGGTGTGGCTTCATGAGAAGCATGAACACCAGTCTTCTTAGACTTGTGTTTGTTGCTGGATGATTCTGGTGCTGAAAAGAATGACGTGTCATGATAATCCAATAATTCTTCTTCTTCATCTTCTCCAGTGCTTGTGAGGAAAGCACTGTCTGTGTGTTGGGTTTCTTTGAACTTTTAAGCCTCTACATTTCTGATCTGGTTATTGTTCCTTGATTTTTCATCCATTTCCAATGCTTCAGCCTTGGCTACTAGTAAGTCAAGGGATAGGGCCTCTAAGTCCAATGTTGCTTTCATGAGTGACACTGACTAAGTCCAACTCTCAGGCAATGTGTGCAACATTTTCTTGTTGATTTCAACAGTGTCATATTTAAGTCCATACACTATCATTTCATTGACAAGTTAGACGTATCTATGTAACTGTTGAAGGATGGACTCTCCATGGATGTGGTGGAAGGTCTCATATTGGGTCCTTAGTTTTTCCTTCTTGATTTCCGGTATCTCCTCACTACCTTCACACATGGTGTGAAGAACTTTCCACAGCTCATGTGCTGTTTTGAAATTTTCAACACGAGTTAAAATTTCAAATGGCAAAGTCATTGCTAGAATGCTGTAAGCCTTTATGTCTGTTTGAGCCATTTCAGGTCATCACCAGCTACACTCTTGAGACTAACTTGCTTTTGGATGTTGTAGTCAGGTCCTAATGTCAGTAGGATGTAAGGACCTTCTGTGATGGATGTCCATGGATCTGGATCTTGATATGTAATCCAGTTTCTAAACATAATTTTCCATTGCTTGAAATCTAATTTGCTCTTCAATTTAGGGGGTTTTAATCCACTGTTAGAACTTATCATTTCATCAGCCATGTTTGTTTGATTTTTTTAACTTAATAATTTTCAAGTTAAATTTGTTTGTTTAAATTTTAGTCCGGTGCTAAAATTTAATTAATATTAATTGTCTCTAGGATTTGTTTGTTAATTTGATAAACTATTTGTTTTTAATTGTTTACCAAATAAAGGAATTAATTAATATTAATTAAATATCCTATGATTTGATTCTTTCTATGTCACGGTTGACAAGAAAGATTGTGTGAAAAGGAATATTCGTCCTTTTCCTGATTTAATGAATGGTCAAATCTTTCAGTCAAAACCCTAAAAACACTAAGTTTGTCTTTTGCAGAAAACTTTTTGGATCAAAAAGTTGGTTTTTGAGAACTTTTAAAAGAAGACAACTGTTCTCTTCGGTTCTTCAAATCTACAAACACAAATCCAGTGAATTGTGTATGAGTTTTTCTGATCAAAAACTAAGGTTTTTCTAGGGTTTGTTCGAAAAAACAACTGTTTAAATATTCAACAAAACAGATTGTTGAATTTAAAAACAAAAATGTGTTCCTAGTGAGATTGTCACTAGTTTGTGATGATTATGAACAATATAACCGGTTTAGATTGTTCAAACAATGATTGGTTTCGATTGAAAACCAATAAAACAGTGAATAAACACTTGAAATGTTTGCAAAAACCCCTTAAATCCGATAGGGTTTTAAAGGTTTTGATGAAGATTTGCAGTTGAAAACTTCTCAAGAATGTTGTTTAACAAATGATTAACAATACCCGTGTATTTTTTTATCACAAAAAACCACATAAAACTTGTGTTATGTGTGATGTTCAAGCTGAAAAGCAACAACACTTCTTCAAAATGCACAAAATGATTCTGAAATCATGTTTGTTTGCATTTAATGAATTTTTATGAGTAGAAGAAGATGAATTTGATGATGCTTCAGCTTGTGAATGTCTGTTTTGAAGCTAATGAACCACTAAAATCAAGGTTGTTGAGTGAGAGGATCGAAAACAATGAATGATTGAGCCATGGCTCTAATACCACCTGATGAAATCAACTTAAACATATGTTGAACATGAACATATTAGAACAATATTTAACATGAATAGGTTGATTCCCCTAAGGATCTTTTCTAATCTCTCAATCAACAAACATGAACCATGGTGCGGAAACCCATGATAAATGCTATGATATTAGTGTGTGTATGTTTGTGTATGATTGCTAGTGATTGGATGATAATATCTGCTTGATTGATTGATCGTTCAAAATTTCACAAAGGATTAGGGTAGCATTCTATTTATAGCCTATACACAAAAGCTATATAGAATTACTAAACTACCCTTATGTAGATGAAAATTACATAAACATAATCCTAAGTGTCTAAGCTATCCGTTGTGGAGAATAAGTCATCCGTTATGGATAATATCTCATCTGCTGTGGAGAAGCTTGTCATCCACTGTGCATCTTGTTTGTTCATCCGCTATGGATGTTCAGCCGCATTGGATGAACATCCGCTGTGGAATGTTGTCCGCTGTTAGTTCTTCATCCGCTCTGGGATGGTTGTTCATCCACTGCACATACTTGGAAGCCAATCTTTATCCGCTGCTGATGATCTTCATCCGCTGCTAGACTTTCTTCATCCGCTGCGAACACCTGCCAAAATTTCCTTTTAAGTACAAACCTAAAAAAGACATTTAAACAAATATTAGTGATTGTTATGAATGTTAATGATGTTAATGTGTTATTATATGATTGTTTTGGGTGTTAAAACACATTATGTTTGTTATGCTTGATGTGGCAAGCATCATACTTTTTATGCATTAATTCTTAATGCAATTGTTGAGTCCAATAGGAACCCACAAGGCCAAACTACTCCCAAATGCATTCTATGAAGAAAAGACATATGAGTTGGTAATTGAAAGAAAATATGGAGGAAAAGAAGGATCTGACATACGACTGTTTAGTGGATATGAGATGAGATTGTTAGATGAATCCTATATCCACTACATATTTACAAGACACTTCAGAGATCAAGATAAAAAGCTTGGAGAAGATGACATGTATTTCTTTTTAAAGTGTATCAAGATTCTGAAGATGGCCTATGACAGAATCAACAAAAAGAAGAACAATGAAAAAGGAGGAGAGTTCCTCTCCAGCTGGGAAACATAGTGAAGTTGGAAGCAGATGTTGTTGGTTCCTTGTTGATACACAGAGATGGGCTTTCCACTATATCTGTGTGGGAACCCAAATCTCTAATATAGTGTTGGACCAAAAGAACCAATGAGCCTGATCAGAAAAACCTTTAAGTCCCACGGACATTACAACAACTGAAGTAGTCTGCAACAGCTGAAGACATCAACTGATAACAAGGTCTGAAGACAAAGTCTGAAGTGAAAGAGCTGAAGACAAAGTCTGAAGTAAAAAAGCTGAAGACAAAGTCTGAAGCTAAAGAACTGAAGACAAAGACTGAAGACCAAGTTTCAGATGTTGTCACAACAGCTGAAGAAGACATCTTCAGTAGTTGTGATGGTTTCCTTTCAGTAGTTTTATGTTTCTTGTAATCAGTACTTGTAGTTTCAGTAGTTTTAGTTTCATCTTGTACTTAGCATACTCTGAGATGTTCTCAGTTGTTATGAACATTCTTAATAGTTTGCTTACTTTCAGTTGTTTGTGATAATTCTGTTAGATGTCACTATCAAGTGACATCAGCAGACGTCACATTCCTCTATATAAGGAATGTTGACCTAATTGTAAGGGGTAGCTATAGCAAACTTAGAAAAGCTTAGCAGCCGCCATACCAAAGCATGTGTGCATGAATGATATTATCCATTTTGCAGAAAACCCTCTTTCTCTATAACCGTGTACTGTTCCATTGAATATCTATTGTGTTCTTGCAATATTTGTCTAATTCTTGTTCTAATTCCGCTGCGATTCAACTCTAATTGATCAAACTTGAGATCACTGATCCTGACAAATGGTATCAGAGCAGGTTAATCATTGATCGGTTTAACAATTGATCATTGAAACTGCTATTTCGATATCTAAAGTTTGATCGAATTAGCATATTTGCAAGAATTGGTTATAGAGATTGGTCTTCTGCTGCTTCTGGTTAGTCAATTTGAGTTTCTTCTTGGTTCATATTGAGTTTGTTGTGTTTTGTGCTAAATCTTTTGAAACTTGATTGAATTGGTTTGAATCTGAGAATGACTACTCCTTCTAATGACCCTCACAATACTGGCTCCTCAACCAAGCCTCCGATGCTGGTTAGGAGTGAGTATAACATATGGCAACGAAGAATGCTCCATCACCTGTCTGTTAACAGTTCAGGTTGTTGGACATCTGTGGTTCACGGTCCACACAAGCCTATGGTGAACAATCCGGAGACCAACCAAATGGTTCCGAAGAAGAAGGAGCAATACTCAGATGAAGATCGTAAACTGTTTGAGATTGATGCTAAAGCCCATGGAATTCTGGCCATGGCACTGCCTAATGAAATCTATTCTGGGCTTATGCATCATGAAACTGCTCATGACCTCTGGAATGCTTTGAAGGAACAATTCGGAGGAACTGATGAGGTCTTAGCAAACAACAGAGAAATCCTCGCCCAACAATATGAGACATTTTCTCATAGGAAGGGTGAGACACTAACTCAACAGTTTGAGCGTTTCTTCTGCTCTATCTCTGAGCTGAAAATGGTCAAGCATGAGTATACTAATAGCCAGATGAACAACAGATTCCTCAGATCACTGCCTGAGAGATGGGACACATACACCATTGTCCTACGCTCCAGTGCAAATCTGGATAGCCTATCTCTCACCCAACTCCATGGGAAACTGCTTACATTTGAAAGAGAGATAGAGCAGAAAAGGAAACTGGCATCATCAGGAAAGCTCACTGATGACTTTGTACCAGGGAACACTGCCTTGGTCGGTCATGAGTCAGAATATGCTGGATCAGAAAGCCATTATGATGAGCATATAGATTTCTCTTCAAACATTCTGATCATGCATTTGTTGGTGTTGACAGTCATTCTGGGTGTAATAGTGATAATTTATGCTTTATCATGGATGATTTGATGGGTATTGCTGATGATGATTTAGAAGAGATGGATATTTTGAGCCAAATGGCCTTGATCAATATCAGATCTCAAAAGTTCTACAAGAGAACTGGTAGGAAATTTCCAGGACTCTCTGGCAAAACCAAAGTTGGTTTTGACAAGAGTAAGTTGAGGTGTCACAAATGCCACAGGCTTGGGCACTTTGCAAGAGAGTGTAGATCAACTGGATCTAACTCCTCTGCACCCTTTGTGACCTTTCCAAGCAATAGTTCACAAAACAAAGGGCAACATCCTGCTAGTTCTGGTCATCACTCACAACCTCAATCTCCTGCATATTTTGTCCCTCAGGGTCCAATGCCATATCATATCCCTGCTATTACATGCCACAGCCAAATCCAGTTCAAGTTCCTATAGCACAACAACCTCAAGCCCTACCTGAGCCTCAACCATCTCCATCACAATCTCAACCTCATCACAGCTTCTTCACACCAGGAGTTGTTGACTGGAGCAGCTCACCAGATGATCTTTCTGGTTTCAATGAGCAATTATTTGCTGGTGCTGGTCAACATGGTGGTGAACATCCTTTTGGGAATCTTGCTCTCATGGCCCTGGAGTCTACTGAGGGTTCCTGCTCCAATGCATCATCTTCACAGGTAACCCAGGTATCTTCTGAGGCTAAAGCCAAGTTATGTTCTGAATCATGCATAGCTGCCTTTGTCTCTATTAGAGAGGCAAATGTAGCTTTAATCAATCAAAATCTTGAGCTTGAGAAAACTATTTCCAAAAGAAAAGCTGAGTATGAGTCTGCTCTTAATGACAAAGATGATGAGATTTACAAGCTTAAATGCCAACTTAATGATGAAAAGGCTAAGGTAGAGGTCATACTTGAGAACCACAGAAGTCTCAAAGAGACACTTGCAGCTACCCAAGTTGAGTGTGACCGCTGGGTAACATCCTGCAAGGGATTTGAAATGCTTCTCAGCAAGCAAACAGCTTCAAATGTGAAGTTTGGAATAGGTTACAATCATACTGCACCACCTACTGATTTTACTTCAAAATCAATAGTAAAATCTGAAGGTGAAAGTAATTTCCAAACCACATCATCATGTGATTCATCCTCAAATGATAATACAAAATCAGAGGATGAAGTCAGTGTTAAGATCTCAGCAAATCAATTGCCTGATGGTTTAAATGCTGATAAACACATGAAGCTGAGCAATTCAGATGTTGTCCCTCAAAGTACTCCAAGTACTGAAGGGCAAGTCACAACATCTGAAAAGCATTTCAAATCTGCTGAAATAAAAGGATTAACAACTGCTGAGGAATCTATCATACGGTCTTTCAGGACGGATAGAGAACAGCTGAAGAACAAGTCTTCAGTTGTTACCGATCCTTCAGTACTTAACACAAGTACTGAAAGGAGGAAAGTACTGAAGATCACACCTTCAGTAGTTTCCACTTCAGCAGTTGATCAATCCAAGATGAAGAATAAGCCATGTGAAATATGTGGTAAATTCAATCATCTATCTGATGAATGCTGGTACAAAAGGGTTCCAAACTCAACAGAGATAAGCTCATTAAAGAAGAGATTAATAAAATGAAAAATGAGTTTGAGACCAAGTTTGTACCACAGTCATCTCAAACTGATAAACCCAAGGCCTCACCAAAATCCAAAAAGAAGGATGGGGTTTATCAGAAAACAGCTGATAGTGTTCCTCATGATAAACATCAGACTAAGTCTGTGAATTTCAAGAAGGAGGAAATGGTGGGTCACAGGAACTCATCAAAAACAAGTACTGATGTGTCAAATGAGCTGAAGGCTTTAGCAACAAATCAGACACAACTTGTTATGATGGTTCAGCATTTGTTGGGGAGAGTTAACCAACTAGATGCACCTGTGATCAAACCACTGAAAAGGAAATCCAAGCCCAAATCTAAGAAATCCATTTCAGCACCATCTCCACCTTCATCAGCTGTTAATCATGAGAAACAAGTTATGGTTAAATCTGTTGATGAAAACAGACCCAAAACCAAAAAGGTTTGGGTCTCTAAAGCTAACTAGTTTCTTATGATAAATGCAGGGTTCTTCAGCATGCCAAAGAAGCATCTGGTATGTAGACAGTGGAGGATCTATGCATATGACTGGGAGCAGTTCTCTTCTTAATGACTACTCTCAAGGAAAGAAGGGATTTGTCTCATTTGGAAATGATGCTAAGGGTTACATCATCGGGAAAGGATTTGTGTCAAATGGAGAAATCAGATTTGATGATGTTAACCATGTGGAGAATCTCAAGTATAATCTACTGAGTGTCAGTCAGATGTGTGATAAAGGGCATGTTGCACTTTTCACAAGCCAGAACTGCCGGATTCTGTCTTCCAAAGTTCTGAGGCTGATTGACAAGGTATTGGATGAACATACTCTCCTGAAGGCCAACAGGATAGGAAGAGTATATGCCTTGGATTTGTCAAAGAAGATTGATTTAAAAGGTCATCCTTGCCTGTTCTCCAAGGCCTCTCCTCAGGAATCTAAACTGTGGCATAGAAGGCTGGGTCATGTTAATCTCAAAAACATGAATCAGCTGATCCACAATAGTTTAGTGAGAGGTCTACCAATAAAGGAGTTCCACTGTGATGAAACCTGCACTGCTTGTTTAAAAGGAAAACAACACAAAGTTTCATTCCCTCCTATAGAAGAACCAAAGTCCACTGCCTGCTTGCAATTACTGCACATGGATCTCTTTGGTCCTGTGAGAGTAATGAGCATGGCAAAGAAGAAATACTGTCTGGTAATTGTGGATGATTACTCCAGATTTGTATGGACCTTCTTCTTGCATTCAAAGGATGAGGCTGCTCAGACAATTATTAACTTTGTGTTGTATGTTGAGAAGCAGTATTCCCTATCAGTCAAGTGTATAAGAAGTGATAATGGAACTGAATTTAGAAACCATACACTTGATGATTTCTACCTTTCAAAAGGAATCAAGAGGCAGTATAGCATCCCAAGGACTCCAGAACAAAATGGAGTAGTGGAGAGAAAGAACAGGACCCTAATTGAAGCTGCAAGGTCCATGTTGGCTGACTCTGGTTTGCCACTGACCTTTTGGGCTGAAGCTGTCAACACAGCATGCTATGTGCAAAATAGAGCTTTAGTGAATCAGAGGTTGATGAAGACTCCTTATGAAGTTCTACATCATTTGGCTCCTCTAATTTCATTCTTCAGAGCATTTGGGTGTCCTTGTTACATTCTCAACACAAAGGATCAACTCCAAAAGTTTGATTCTAAGGTGGATGCAGGGTATTTTGTTGGGTATTCATCCACTTGCAAGGCTTACAGAGTGTTCAACTGCAGAACAAAGATGGTTGAAGAAACCTTGCATGTGAAGTTCAATGAATCCCCTAAGGACAAAATTCCACAAAACCCTGTGGAGTTGTTTGATCTGGACATACTGCAATATGTTCCTTATCAGCCTCCAGCTGTTGCAGATCATGTGAATTCATCACCTTCTGCAGCTAGTCATCCATCTGGTGGTACTGATGTTGATGATGATCCCAGTACTCACCTATTCAAGTTTAGTGATCAACTGCCTGAGTCTACTAAACTTGATGTTCCTGTAGCTTCAGTAGCACCATCCACAACAAATGCTGATGAGATTTTTGAATCCTCTACTTCATTTGACTTGCCATCTAATACTTGGTTTCAAGAATCTGGATCAACATCTGTTGCTGCTGAGCGTGCTACAAACACTTGCACAGATCTCATAGTGTACCAAGAGCTGAAGAATCACCCAATGTCTCAAATCATTGGTGATATCAATGCTGGTGTCTCAACTAGAAGTCAATTGTCCAACTTCTGCTTCTATGCTCTCTTCATCAGTCAGCAAGAGCCAAAGAACTATCATATTGCATTAAGAGACAATGGATGGGTTGATGCCATGCAGCTTGAGCTTCTTCAGTTCAAAAAGCAGCAAGTGTGGGAACTGGTTCCTCTACCCCCAGGTAAGTGTGCAATAGGCACTAAATGGGTGTTTAGGAATAAAACAGATGAAAATGGGCAAATTGTCAAGAACAAGGCCAGACTGGTTGTCCAGGGGTTTTCACAAGAAGAAGGTATTGATTATGATGAAACCTTTGCCCCTGTAGCCAGACTGGAGGCAATTAGATTGTTCTTAGCCTATGCTGCATTCCACAATCTTAAAGTTTTTCAAATGGATGTCAAAAGTGCATTTTTATATGGTAAAATAAAAGAAGAGGTTTATGTGTGTCAACCACCAGGTTTTGAGGATAATAAACATCCTGATTGGGTGTATAAACTTGATAAGGCTCTTTATGGGTTGAAACAAGCTCCTAGAGCCTGGTATGAAACACTGTCAAATTTTCTTCTTCAGAATAATTTCACTAGAGGCTCCATAGATAAAACTTTGTTCATTAAGAAAGTGGGTCAGCATAAGCTCCTTGTTCAAATTTATGTTGATGATATTATTTTTGCATCCTCTGATCCACAGTTGTGTGATGCATTTACAAAGTTGATGCAACAAAAATTCGAAATGAGTGCCATGGGAGAATTACAGTTCTTTCTAGGTTTGCAAATCAAACAAAAGGCTGATGGAACTTTCATTCATCAGTCAAAATACACAAAGAGTCTTTTGGAAAAGTTTGATTTACAAAACTGTAAGCCCTGTTCTACTCCTATGTGCAGCACCACACAACTGGATGCAGATCAGAAAGGTAAAGCTGTTGATGAAACACTTTACAGATGTATGATTGGGTCCTTGATGTACTTAACAGCTTCTAGACCAGATATTATGTTTGCAACTTGTGTTTGTGCTAGATTTCAGGCTGCTCCTAAAGAGTCTCATTTGATTGCAGTCAAGAGGATCTTTAGATATCTGCAAGGTACTCAATCTCTAGGTCTTTGGTATTCCACTGGGCACTCTTGCAAATTAGTTGCTTTTTCTGATAGTGACTATGCAGGGTGTAAATTAACTAGAAAATCAACTTCTGGTGGATGTCAATTCCTAGGCAACTGTTTGGTTTCTTGGCAGAGTAAGAAACAAACATCTGTTGCTACATCCACTGCTGAAGCCGAGTACATTGCTGCTGCAAGTTGTACATCTCAGGTACTCTGGCTTCAGAATCAATTATTGGATTATGGCATTACAGAGACTAAGACTCCATTACTAATGGATAGTGCTTCAGCTCTTTGTATTGTCAAGAATCCAGTCCAGCACTCTAGGACCAAACATATTGAGATCAGACACCATTTTATTAGGGATTGTTTTGAAAAAGGTCTGATTGATCCAAAGTTTGTTCCTAGTGCTGATGAGCTTGCAGACATATTTACTAAGCCTTTGGACAGTTCAACTTTCCAAAACCTAGTGTTAAGGCTTGGTATGCTGCAGCTAGAATAAGTGACAACTACTGATGATCTCAGTCAACAAGTACTGATGAGCATTCGTATACTATTGTCACAAATAAGTACTGATAAGTTCTTTTATCCTCAGTAGTTTTCATAACTACTGAAGACTAAATTACTTAAAAGTACTGAAGTACTCTATCTGTTGAAAAGAACTGATGTGGTTACAACTACTGATGTAGTTACAACTACTGATGTCAGTATAACAGAAGTACTGATGACCAATGAAACGTCTGAAAATCAGACAAAAAGTCTGATAAGTGTTGAGGTTAGAATGAAACAGCTGATGAGCTAAGAATTGACGACAACAGCTGATGAGAAACTTTTCTCTTCAGTTGTTTCTACAACTGCCGTTTCACTTCATACAACTGAAGCCAAAACCATGTCTTCAGTAGTTTTACAACTACTGATGACTAATACCAAGTCTTCAGTTGTTACAACCTCTGAAAGTTAAAACCAGGTCTTCAGTTGTTTTCAAACAACTGATGACAGCACCAACACTTTCAGTCGTTTTATATCAGCCTTTTCTTACCCTATAAATACCTAAACCTAATTTCAAACGTTTCATTAGCCGTTTCATGTCCTTCACTCTCTCAAAAATGGCGACCATGAAACTCAAACCCAGACACAACTGTGTTGCCTACCTCTCGAAATCGGCCTTTTGGAACAAATTTGATAATGCCATCGATCTTATGGTAGATTCCCAGTACCGAACCGCTTTTCTTCTGAATCCTACCATATACCCCGATTCCCTAAGCCAATTCTGGACCAACGTCTCTGTGCAAACTGGTGAGAATGATAGCCAAATCACTCTCCAGTCGTTGGTTAACCAGAAACAGGTGGTCATCACTCCAGACATCATTCGACAAACCCTAAATCTACATGATGCCACCTGTGTCACAGAATACCCGAAAGGCACAACTGATATGTCTTTCATCAATAACGGGTATGAAGGAGACTTAAGTGCTACCACCATTCTGAAGAAGCACTTCCATGATGCTGAACGTCTTATATTCCACATGGTGAATGTCTGCCTTGCACCAAAAACCTCCTCATGGGATCAGATGTCCTCCCGATGGCAACAGGTATTATACTCTATCTTTGAACGACAAAATCTAAATTTTTCTGAGATAGTTTTTGGAACTAAAGGATCTGGCTTTGAAACCTGTGGCAAACAGATGGATATTATATCCCAGGTTTCTCATGGCCATAATTTTAAATCAGCTAAAATCAGACGGCCTTGTTGGCCTTGGAGTCCCTGCTCCGGCTGTATTGCCTGAAGTATACTCCAGGCACAACTCTGACCCTACAATGAAAGGGGCTGCCCGGCTGCTAAAACCCAAGCAGCGGGAACCCACAGCCTCCACTTCCAGATCCAAAGTCCCCACCAAACCCAACACCAAAAAGCCCAAAAAGGCTACTCAGGGAGATGAGTCCCCTGAGGATGCCCCTGTAACACCAATACAGGAAACACTTACTGGTTCTAACCCCCCAGTAGTGTCAAAGACTCCACCAGCCCTAGCCGCTCAGGCATCCTCTCAACAGGATCCTGATGCAACCATAATTGGGGATACCACAATGCTGGAACCTATCTCAATTGAGAAGGTTACCATTGAAGAGCACCAGTCACCCCGGGTGCAATCTGCTTCAAACCTATCTCCAAATGCAACCGCCCCTCAAAGCCCAACCATTATAGTTGCACAAGTGCTGAGTCAGCTGCATTCCTCTCCTCCTCCCCAGAAACCAATTACAATGGGGAGAACCTCAACAGCTGAGGAAGAGGACCAAAATGCTGCTGATAACCCACAGCACAGGGGTTATAATGTTCAATCT
Source organism: Flaveria sonorensis (assembly GCA_025506505.1). Lineage (NCBI taxonomy): Eukaryota > Viridiplantae > Streptophyta > Magnoliopsida > Asterales > Asteraceae > Flaveria > Flaveria sonorensis. The sequence goes on along the minus strand of CM046436.1, from coordinate 38,908,175 downwards.
CCCCGTGTAGAGGAGGAGGTTAGAACATCTGGTGAGGCTGCCACTTCTACTGATTCAGCAAATGAACAGGATGCAGTTGGTAACATCTCTAAGACCTCACCAGAGGCAACTGCCGATGAAGGACTCAGTCCTGAGGCAGGAAGTCCCCAGAACCAAGAACAAGGGGCACATGCTACAACTGATCTACACTCAGGGCATGTACATCCTGATTCAATCAGGAGGTCAGGTGATTCAGCAAAGACTGATGATGACCTGGGCTTTTTCTTTGATGTCTTAGCCCATAACACAATCCTTGAGGCTGAGGTGAGCAGACTCAAAGAACTGCTTGCCAAAATGTCTCAGGATCAAAGTCCATCTGCCCCAATAAACCCACAGATGGCACCTTCATCTGAAGGTTCACCAAACACTCAGCCACTACACTCAACTGAGCCACCAGCCACTGCTTTTGGCACCACCTCTCAGGGACAGAACCCCTCTGAGCAGATGGTTGCTACTTTTCAACATTCCTTACCTCTCATCACTCCCATCATCAATGAGATTGTGCATAAAGCCATTGATGAGAGGATCTCCTCAAATCTACAAACACTTGTTGATGATGCTGTGCAAAAGAAGCTTTCTGCCATTCAAACCCCTGAACCCAATGCACCCAAAAAGGGGGAGTCTAAGGCAGTGAAAGAAAGAAAGAGAAAGAGAGTGGAAGATGAGAAACAACAAGAGAAAGAAAAGGAGTTAGAAAAGGAAAAACAGCTGATCACATACAAGAGAAAGAAAAGTGCTGAAACTCAAAAGCCTGATGAAGAGAAATCATTGGAAGATCTGATTAAAGAAGCTGATGAAGCTCACAGCAGATCAATGGACAGAATAATAGACCAACTCTTCAGACAAGGCTTTGATACAGCTACTTTAGACACTGAGATCAGAAGGCTGGAGATTAAAGAGATACAAGAGAGATGGGCCAGTTACAGTGTGATGGAAAGGGAGAGGTTGGAGATAATGATCAGGTTTATTGCAAAATACTTGGGAAGATCATTAATTGAGATTAAATCATGGACCAGAGACAGTATTCTGGCAATAACCACCAGAATCTGTGCTTCTGAAGCATTCAATAAGGGGTTGATTATCGAAGCCTTAGATGAAGCAGGTGCTGGGAAGAGAACTGATATGGCCAAGCTTTCCAAAGCCAAACTTACCACAAAAATGCTAGATCAGCCTTCCCAAACTCCCACTCAAAAACAACCAACCCCACAACTCTCCAAACCAATCCCTAAACCTAAACTTAAACCAACTCAACCCTCAAAACCAACTCCCTTACCCCAAAAACCACCTCAAACCACATCCAATGATGCACCCAGAAGGAGGAGAAGGGTGTTGAGGATGGAAGAAGAAGAAGAAGATGATGAAGAAGACAGTCTGCCAATCTCTGCTGTTCTAAAAATACCTGAGCCCAGAAGTCAACAAATGATCACACCAGACTTTCAGAGGCAAATGGTGAAAGTTAAGATTGAAGAAGAAGAACAGCAGAAACAGCACGATGAGCAACTTTTGAAGATGGTTGACAAAGAGTTTCCTCAGTCATCATCTATACAAGCCATGAAGAAACACGCTCAAAGGCTGTATGCTCTCAGGTATACCTTTCAATATCAAAAGGAGAGAGTAAGGATTTGGCCAGACCCCAGGGTTAGTTCTAGAATTCATAAGAAATCCATACCAAGTAGATACAATGGCCAAGTGAGAAAGACCATAGATGCTGTTATTATGTTGGCCATTGTAGTCTCACCCTGGGAGATACTTGAAGACTTCAAGAGAGCCTACAAGTCAAAGATGACCCCTCAAACTCTAATGGAGAACAAAATGGTCAAGAAGGGGTTGTTATACAAGAGGCTTGAAGAGATCAAGAAAATGAACTCCAGTTGTTATTAGAAGGGACTCACCCAGATGAATTTGCTTACAGAGAGATAACAACTGTTGAGTTGAAAAATGGAAAGACGTTAAAGTACCTATCAGAGTACTATGGCCCAGAGTTCTTCTTCGAAGGAGAAGCAGAAGAACTCACTAAGGAGGAACAAGTTGTTCTCCTTGAGGCCTACGTCAGAGAGTCTTATAGACTCATCAATGGGAAGTAGGTTTCATGGTTGGGATAACAGCTCTGTGTCCAGTTCCCCAAGACAGAGTTCCCTTCCATCCTTTGACATTCACATCTACTGAAACCTGTTCCCTGGCCTGTGCTTATCCATATCTCTGAAGCTGATCAAGAGAGTATTTCTGCCAAGAATAAGTGGGACCTCAATAAGCTTAAAGGTTTTGGCTGCATTGGTTCAGGGGGAGTTTGTTGGACCAAAAGAACCAATGAGCCTGATCAGAAAAACCTTTAAGTCCCATGAACATTACAACAACTGAAGTAGTCTGCAACAGCTGAAGACATCAACTGATAACAAGGTCTGAAGACAAAGTGTGAAGAGAAAGAGCTGAAGACAAAGTCTGAAGTAAAAAAGCTGAAGACAAAGTCTGAAGCTAAAGAACTGAAGACAAAGACTGAAGACCAAGTTTCAGATGTTGTCACAACAGCTGAAGAAGACCTCTTCAGTAGTTGTGATGGTTTCCTTTCAGTAGTTTTATGTTTCTTGTAATCAGTACTTGTAGTTTCAGTAGTTTTAGTTTCATCTTGTACTTAGCATACTCTGAGATGTTCTCAGTTGTTATGAACATTCTCAGTAGTTTGCTTACTTTCAGTTGTTTGTAATAATTCTGTTAGATGTCACTATCAAGTGACATCAGCAGACGTCACATTCCTCTATATAAGGAATGTTGACCTAATTGTAAGGGGTAGCTATAGCAAACTTAGAAAAGCTTAGCAGCCGCCATACCAAAGCATGTGTGCATGAATGATATTATCCATTTTGTAGAAAACCCTCTTTCTCTATAACCATGTACTGTTCCATTGAATATCTATTGTGTTCTTGCAATATTTGTCTAATTCTTGTTCTAATTCCGCTGCGATTCAACTCTAATTGATCAAACTTGAGATCACTGATCCTGACATATAGATGCCTATTAAGGCAGTTCACACTATGAGCCAAATGAAGATTCATGTTCTTAGCCGAGACAAGATGAATAAGGCTAGAGACTTCTCAAACATGATCAAAGCTATACTGGATCCTTCATTGGCAGAACCTTAACAGTCTACAGAACCTGAACCAGCACCAGCTCCATCAACAGTCCAAGAAAGGCAAGCACCTGCACTTGAAGAACCACCAGAATCTTCAAAACCTCCACCATCCTCAAACCCTTGAAGTACATAGGATGTATAATCCTTAGGGGGAGTATTGTTGGACCCTGAAAGGATCATACATGCTAATTCAAGAGGTTGTTGAAGGTTGTTCTGGTTGGAATCTCCTACAAGTCCAAGAAGTAATACGGGTGAAGAATACAGAAGAATGAAGACGTCAGCTATTCGCATTAGTCAATGTGGATGGGCAAAGAACAAATACGGTCAAGTATTTTTTCATCCGCATTTACTAATGCAGATAGGTAGAACAAATGCGGCTAAGTATTTTTTCATCCGCATTCACTAATGCGGATGTGAAGAACCAAATGCACTTAAGTATTTGTTCATCCGCATTAATCAATGTTGGTGACATACTTAATGCGGAAGGTCAGAAGAAGAAATGTTGATGAAGACAAATACATCAACATTAGTTAATACGGATGAAAAAAACAAATGCTGATTATCTTTTGTATTTAGACTAGTATTCTGATGTATAGTTGTTAGGGTAGTTTAATCATTTGTACAGGCATTGTTTCAACCTATAAATAGAATAGTATACACTACTTTTGTATGTTTTTCGATCTGGTGATTACAAGAGATTCACAAGTGATTCCCTATGTATTTGATTCAGTATTTCCGCTACTTAATCATTGACACAATCATCATATTCGATTCTAGTTGAGTTACATCAACTCAGATTCACATCTTGGACCCAGTCATCAAGTGATTCCCTATGTTTGTTGGTCATGGATTTAGGCAATGGGATATAATTATCATTATATGATGGATTAACCTTGTTTTATCCAAGGCCTGAAGGGTCTTTAAGGGCCCTTTGTTGAGCAAGAAGTTCTTTAAACTTCTTGTTGCTCACTTGAAACTTTTGAAGTTTAGCTTTAGTTTCAGCCTGTAATGTTTTAGATTGAGTCAATGATTCAGAGAGCTGCTTAACCTGTGCTGTGAGTGTTAATTTTTCAGAAAAAAGTTTGTCTAAATCATTCTTAAGTGAAAGGATCTTGATTTCATATTGTTTTTAATCTTATTTAAGACTGCCAATTAAAATGTTTGTTTCAATCACTTTCTTCGAAAGTTGATCGGCATGCTCTATGTATATAGTGACCTCATCTATGCATACTTGTGTGCAAAGATTTTCTTTCTCCTCTTTTGGGATTTTAGTCAGTTTCTCCTCAAGTTTTGCCATGGGGGCATGATCTGATGATTTTATCTCTGCCTCATACATACTCAAGTCATATTCTCCATCTTGTTTGATTATCATTTCTGATGATTTGGAGTCTTGATTGGGGTTGTATTATGTGATTTGTGGTGGTGTTGGAGCAGATGGAATAATAATATATGGTGGAACTTGTCTGTTAGCTTGATAACCACTTGATGTTTGTGGTTGCTGATTGTTTCTATCTGCTCTTGGTTGTTGGCACTCTCTAGAGAAGTGTCGAAACAACTAACAATTATAGCATCTCTCCTTTGTTTTGTCAAAACCAATCTTGGTCTTTTTGTCCATGTTTAAACCTTTGTTCCTTTAAAAAAATCATTTTGATCTATAAGCAATCATTGCCATGGACCATTGAAGATCAATCACTTCAACCATGTCTAGTGGTAACTCATCCAAATCTTGTTGGATAATCTATAATGGTGTGAGATTGGCACCTAGATATGCCTCAAAACTTGTTGAAAAGGCTGCAAAGGATGCCTTTTGCTCTTGACTCTGAAGAATGATTGTGAGTGCATCCATAGGTTTGTCAAATTTATGTATACTTTGGCTTTGTAAGTGATGATGTTTGCTTGAGCTTAAAGCATGTTAGTGTTGCTATTTGCTTTGGGTGGATGATTCATGGGAAACATGAACACTAGTATTTTTAGACTTTTGCTTTTGTTTTGGAGATTCAGGTGCAGAGAAGAATGATGTGTCACTGGAATCAAGAAATTCTTCTTCTTCATCTTCTCCAGTGCATGTCAAGGATGCACTGTCTGTTGTTTGCATTTCTTTTAACTTGTATGATTCCACATGTCTTATTGAGCTGTTGTTTCTGGATCTATCATCAAGTTCTAATGCATCTACCTTGGCAACTTGAGAATCCAATGACAATGCTTCAAGATCCAATGTTGCTTTCATCAGAGAGACAAAACACTATGGATGAGTGTGTCGCATCTTTTTGTTGATCTCCATAGATTCATACTTGAGACCATAGACTATCATCTCATTCATAAGTTATACAAATATGTGAAGCTATTGTGGTATGGATTCACCCTGGACATGATGGAAGGTTTTATATTGGGTTCTCAGTTTATCCTTTTTAATCTCTCTGATCTCATCACTCCCTTCACAGATTATGTGAAGAACTTTCCAGAGTTCCTGTGTTGTTTTAAAGTTTTCTACCTTGGTCAAGATCTCAAATGGTAGAGTCATGTCCAAGATACTGTATGCTTTCATATCCGTCTTGACTTTCTTTAAGTCATTATCAGCTATACTTTTCAGCCTCAGTGGTTTTTGTATGTAGTAGTCAGGACCTAAAGTCACTAGAATGTATGGTCCCCTAATTATGAAAGTCCACCAATCTAGTTCTTGGAAAATGATCCAATTTCTAAACATGATTATACATTATTTGAAATCACCCTTGTTCTTCAACCTTGGTGGTTTGACCACTATTGGATCCGGATACTTCGTCTGACATGTTTGTTAATTCTAACTTAACGATTTAAGTTAAATTTGTTTGAATATTTAACTCGGTGCTAAATTTGTTTTTATCCTAAGGTGATTATTTGTCCAATGTCCAATTAGTCACTAGGATTTGTTTGTTTTTAGAATTTGACTTTTAATTACCCAATAAAGGGAATTTAATTTAATTTAATTTTTCCTAGATAACGTTAGTCATAGAATAATGATGATGTTTTAATAATTATGGAGTATTCTATCAACAGTCAACAAATGTCAAAACCATAAAAAAACAATTAATATGTTTAAAATAAAGCGGTTAAAGAATCAAAAAGTAAAAACTTAATAACTTTTTTTGAAATACACAAATGAAGAATGGTTTCTTCACTTGTTTCAACCAAATCATCATGATTTTGAAGTTTTGAAGATGTTAATGAACTTGGGTTTTAAATACTCAAACAATCATGGTGCGGGCCCCTGATGGATTACACCTTTTTGTATAAACAAGGTTGAATCCTCCAAGGACCTTTTTAATCTCTCTAACAACAAGTGTATGAATCAATAGTCAAATAATCATGATGTGGAAACCCATGATGATTGATATGATCTCTAATGTGTGTGTATGATTGTGTGATTGTGTGTTTATATGTTATGAATTCTCTGATGAATATGAAATGCTTGTTTGATTGATAATCTGTTCAAAGGATTACAAAGGATTAGGGTATGTCACTATTTATAACCTATACCAAGATATATATACAGTTACAAAAATACCCTTATGTAAAAACAAATTACATATAATCCTAAGTCTAAAAGCTATCCGCTGTGAATGATGACTTGTCCACTATGGATGTTGAATGATCTGTCCAATGTGGACACATGATGTCTACTATGAGCACTTTGCTTGTCTGTGAACACTTTGGTTATTTGTTTTTTTATTGTCTGTTGTGGAGCGTTCATCCATTGTGGATATTGAACATCCGCTGTGGGCTTGTTCATCAGCTGTGTTGTTTGTCCATCCATTCTGCATATGTTCATCCACTGTATACACTTGGACATCTTGATTCTTCATCAGCTACTGACAGTTGGTCGTCCGCTATGGGCTTGCCTTCATCCACTACTGACACCTGCAAAAACTTCTTTATCTACAAAATAAGAAAATGAAATTTAAACAATAATTAGTATTTGATTTGAATGTTAATAATGTTTGTATGTTAGTAAATAATTGTTTGGATGTTAGAACATATTTGATTGATTATGGCAGGCATTATTCTTCAATGAACTTGTTGAGTCCAACAGTCATAATGAGCAAGTGATGGATGAACAACATTATTTGCGGTACTAGCATCAACCTCTGCTGAATGCGGTTCGATTGTGTCAGCAGATGACCTATTGTGACTGGTTCTTTGTGTAGATCTATCCTATGATCTTTAATACTTGGAGCTTGTATATCTGCTAACCTGTTAAGAGAGTCTCCTGAAACATTCTCAACCGAATGATTAAATGCATTTATGAATCCATTTAGATCAAACTTCCAACTTGGAGTGTTTCGAACACTATTTGAGGATTTCTCATTAAATATGATATTTTACATTCCTCAATAGTATGGTCAACTTTGTTTTATACCTTGTAAGCCTTAGCCTATGATGAGTATCAAACAAATAACCCATCTATTGATTTCTCAGCAAACTTGGATAGGTGATCTTTGGTATTGAAAAGAGTGCATGGACATCAAAAAAGTTTGAGGGAACCTATGAATGGTCTTTTCTTATGCCATAGTTCATAAGAGGTTTTTCCATGTGTCTTGACTATCAACACTCTATTCTGAACATAACATGCAATGCTGACTGCTTCAGCCCAGAATGTTATAGGGAGTATAGAGTTAGAAAATATGGTCCTTGTAGCTTTAATAAGTGTCCTATTTCCTCTCTCAACAACTCTATTTTGCTGAGGAGTTCTAGGAGCACTAAATTACCTTGTAATACATTTGGATTCATAGAAAGAATCAAGGGTGTGATTTTTGAATTTAGTGCCCGGATCAAATCTAATTATTATAACTTTTTGATCAATTTGATTCCTAACTTTGATAATACAAGATTTAAAACTCAGCAGTTTCATCTTAAGTTCCTAAAAAGAAAACCCAAGTGAATCTTGTAAAATCATCTATTATTGTAACAACCGACTCCTAGGTCCGACTTCAAAAACTTAAATTTAATCTAGCATTGTTTTATTTTCATTATTTTATTATATTATGTATCTTCTTTCTTCTGTGATTTATTGTTTGTGTGTTTAATTTCCTAAGATGATTCCATACGGACTTGCCTTATTCTAGAAACTTGTTCCCGAGGCTAGAAAATTCACTTAATTGGCTATTTACCCTGATAATTATACATAAAAATTAAATCCAAGTCTTCCGCATGTATTTTTCTCTTGGGCGCATTAACACTGCTTTGGCGCATGAGCACTGTGCGGGCGCATTACCACTGTTTAGGCGCATGAGCGCTGTTCAGGCATTTTGGTAGTGGGCGCATTAACACTGCTTAGGCACATGAGCACTATTCGGGCACATGGGCACTGTACTGGCGTATTGGCACTGTTCGGCCTCAAAAATTTTCTAACTCCCGAACACTTAACATTCTGAAAATTTTCAAAATCCTTCTGGAAGACTTTTTGACCAGATTGTGCACCACCAAATTACCCAATGAATGGAATTGTGACCATGCATTTGGCCGCGCCCCACTCACCAACCACACCTCCCCTCGATTTCCCAAAACCCGATTACACACTCCACCACCCTCCCCTTTAATCTTTTCTTTCTTTCTTAACCGAACACCCCCACTCCATCTTACTCTTTCTCTCTTCTCGAACATCCTCTCTGCTCTCTCTTTCTCTGTGATTTCTTCACCATATTCATCGGAAAATCCGAAGGTGTCTTCAAGCACCCACCGAGCAGGAGCAAAACCGGTTATAGATTTAGAGTGTCACCACACAAGATTCTTGCAAGGATAGGAAGCTTTAGCTTAAGCTCTCAAACCAACAGCCTTCATACTCTCCAAATCATCCCAAAAGCACGGGACATCTAGTGTGTAAGCATTTTGTTCCCGAACAAAACTATTTCTTGAGTTTTATCTATTTTTCTTCCATAAATCCCACTGTTCTTGTTTCAAAACAGAATCTTGCAGCCATATCACTATCTTTGTGAGACTCACAACTTCACAAAAGGTACATTCTTCTAAATGCTCGCATATCATGTGTTGGTGCACATGATTGAACCCGAAAACCCTATTTTCATGTGTTTAAGCACCCATTTAACCACTTGTCTTGACCAACCCACATTCTATTCTTAAAACCTGCTTAAACATTTTTTGTGAACATTATAATAATCTGGACTTAATGCTACAGAAAGATTTAAGGATGTTTGAACTCGAACTATTAAGTTTACACATGTGTAAATGGTGTAGAAACACCTTAATCATAACCTTGTTAATTAATATTGTAAAATCTAGGAGGATATTTTATTTTCCAGTAGTTTGATGATGTTAAACTTATTAAAATCTGTAGAATAGGTAAATTGGTATGGTATAATGAACATTACGAGCTTATTTAGTGACCCGAATAGGTGATGAAATTCTCAAAATGGCCAAAAACTTAATAAGCTGCAAGTATTAAAATTCCAGGACTTAAAACATGTGTTATATTGCTAAAAACCGAACTTGGTGAATTTTTGGGTTAACATGTAATTTCTATGAATTTATATAGCTAAAATAAGCCTAAAACAAGGGAATTTTTGGATAAATTACAAAAATGGTGTCACAAGCCTAAGGCCTATGAATCCATGATATTTCAGTAAGTTAGAAGGTCTCAAGGTGATATTTTGGTGGGAAATTGAAAGAAAGTGGATTAAAATGTCGGTTCGGGTAAAAATAGATTTTAACGGATTAGAACTTAAAAACGAGGCTTTTACTCGAAGGACCCCAAAAATTCTTTTAAAAACAGGCCTAAAAGTAATGTAAAAACCCCTAGGAACTAATAAGGGCTATATTGCGTCAAGAAATGGAAAGATTGCAACTTTGGGGGTGAAAATTGTAAATTTTGAAACTTGAGAGACCAAAGTGTAAATTCCATAAATATGACTAAATTTCAGCAACAATATGACCAGAAACTATTATTAAACTTGTTATTATTATGTAAACAAATTTATAAGAACCATAAACTTGTCAATACATGCCAAGACCCCAACTTTCCTAAAAAGGAAACTTTTTGACGCAAACTTCTAAGAATCGAAGCCACATGATTTTATGACCATCAAATGCAATTAGTTACACTTTCAATAATCTAAGAACATATAGCTTACTATTTGTGTCATGATAATAGGGTGCTAGGACACAGACTTGTTGGTACTTGAAGGACTTTTATTTGATTCTAAGGTGAGTTTAGTGTTCCCTTTTTACTACTATTTTTAGGATGAAGCATGCTATGTTTGAACTAAATTTATTTATGTACCATTATGTGATGCTATTATATGTTGTGGCTAATGTTAGAACCTGCACCTACTTGTATCACAAACATTAATTCTTGTGTGAACCACTTGTTTTATATGGGTAGATCTACTTGGGGAATCCCCCACGCACAGTGCCTTCCGTCATAACCGGAAGGGTACCACACTGAGATCCAGCGGGGTCGTTTGTGTCATATGACAGGTTTTATAAGATACTATGGTGTACCACTTAGCAGGTATGGTACACTCTTTGAGGCTCAGTTTCCCCTATGGGATAACCGGTATAACAAAAGTTTAGAAGAGGCTAGCCGAGGCTTAGTGCAAGGTTGATTGTAACCCCACAACAGTGACACTTATGTTTTCTTTTTAAAATTTACTTATGTATTCTAAAGAGCCCTTTTGTTTTTGAACTTTAAGCACTTGAACTCACCAACTTTTTTAGTTGACACAAATTCTTTTGAGCATGTTTCAGGTAACCGTTGATGAAGATTGGATTTTAATGGAAACTTTATGGATGGCTTAGTACCATGACTACCAATGGCATTACTTGATTTTAAAAACTTTATTAGACATACAGTTTTATTGTGTAATAAATTTGGATAATTTACAATGGGTGTGGATTTGATGTTTGGGCAAGACTTTCATAGCCCGGATATGTTGTTTTAATGTAATGCCATGTGATATCTCTCCTTGTGTGCTCTTGAGTGGTTAGTTTCCACTGCCATGTATTTTGCTAGTCTGCGATGTCCCACCCTCCTTGGGCCCGGGGTGTGACAGATTGGTATCAGAGCCACAGGTTGTAGAGAAGTCGGGAATACCTTAGTAGACCCTACGCTACAACCCTGATGCCCTAGGACTGTCCTTGTTTTGGGATTGTGTTGGAATGAGTGGGTCGGGTAAATTGATGATTACACTTAATCAACGTAATCATGAATTTACCGGACGCGTGAATTCCGGCACGATCCCCTAATTGGTGATAAAATCTTTCTCCCAGAGTGGTCTAAACTGTATCTTCATACCTGATGTAACCTGTATTATTACTGATTATAGATACTACTACCATCATCACTGCTGTAACTACTATTATGAGATACTATCATTACTATTGTCATGAACTATGAGAAACCAAATTACTCATGATGATTTTACAGGAACTCGAGACTCATGGCTAATAATGGTAAACCGCCTGCATTCCCTGCCGACGAGACTGCCCCAGTGGGAAGACTCAGGAGGGCAACATCCCCGTCTCAATATGAGGAGTACCTACGGGGATGCAGTCATCCAGGATGGATCTCAGTGACAACCGACGACACGGAACCCTCAGAGGACTCTTCACCGACATCTCAGGATAGGAGCCGAACCTGCTCTCACTCACCGCACGTCACTGCACCCACTCATTCACCAATCCCGCCTATCGGACCCGTGATGGCTCCCGCACCAGTACCTCCGATGATGGGACCGCCCAGACGCCAACCTCGAGACGAGTATTGGATACCGCCCAGGCGTAGCTTGTGTGACGGCCTAAGTGTCCTAGTTGGAGAACCCTACTCCCAACCCAACCGCTGAGCTAGCAATTTTGGTCCTTCTGACCCTACACTGAGTGTTATCCTTAGGACCATCCAGTGTCATGAGTTGACCCTACAGCAAGCAACACGGACCTCACAGCCCGCCCAGTTCCAGGAATTGATGGCGTCCCAGGGTGTCCAACGCTTGGAACAAGAACAGAAGAAAAAGGGGTCGGGCTGGTTTGGGTGGTTAAAGAAGAAATGGCAGTAATGATAGGATGATATCTAATTATCTGGAAGATGCTACTACTTTTGAGAAACTATTTATCTATTTCAGATACTATAATTATTTTTGGGGGTGATGGCACCTTCCAACTTGTGATACCATGAGACTATTAACATTTTCCTTGTTGCTTGCTACAATTATCTATGCATGATTTTCTTACGTGGAATGCGTGGAGGAAGGAATAGGGGTGTTGGACGCATCGGGAACTAGGGTGGAAATCTACCATCTACTCCACCAAGGACCACCCATGAAGAAAATGCCAATGATGAAAGGATCGCCAATCTGGTGGCCCAGCAAATCGCCAATGCTATCCCCACCATCATAGCTCAAATAAACGCAGACCGGGAAAATACAACCGGAAATGAAGGATGATGAAATCAACTTTACAACAACAAGTTGAACATGAACATATTAGAAAAATATTCAACATGAACAAGTTAATTCCCCCAAGGACCTTTTCAATATCACTCAATAATCAATAAACAAGAACCATGGTGCGAAAACCCATGATTCAAGTGTATGAAATCAGTGTGTGTGTGTGTGTGTGTGTGTGTGTGTGTGTTTGAATGCTCGAAAATAATAATAACTGATTGTTTGATTGATTGTTCAAAAGCCTACAAAGGATTAGGGTAGAATGCTATTTATAGCCTATACATATAGCTTTATACAATTACTGAACTACCCTTATGTAAACGAATATTACAAAAATAATCCTAAGTGTCTAAGCTATTCGTTGTGGAATTAAGTCATCCGCTATGGAGAAGACTATTCATCTGCTGTGCATACTTGGTTGTTCATCCGCTGTGGATGTTCATCCGCTGTGGATGAACATCCGCTGTGGAATGTTCATCCGCTGTGGATGAACGTCCGCTGTGGATGTTGTCCACTGTGGAATGTTCATCCGTGGTGGAGTGAACATCCGCTGTGGACACTTGTGTGTTTTTGTTTGTCTGTTGTCCGATGTATGTTCTTCATCTGCTGTGGGATTCTTTCATCCGCTGCACACATTTAGATGAGTTTTCTTCATCCGCTGCTGATGATCTTCATCCGTTGTGGAGACTCTTTATCCGCTGCAAACACTTGGTCAAAATTTCTTTTATCTACAAATCTGAAAAATAAATTTAAACAAATGTTAGTGATTGTTATGAATGTTAATAATGTTAATGTGTTATAAATGATTGTTTTGTATGTTAAAACACGTTTTGTTTGATATATGTCTGATATGGCAAGCACCATACTTTTATGAATTATATCTTAATGCACTTGTTGAGTATAACAATACTCCCCCTAAGTATGATGTTGCCATCAATTTAATGATTGCTTGTTACTGTTTTGTCTATTAATAATGAATGTGTGTGTGTTTATTATGAATGGTAGTTGTTTGTTTGTTTGTTTTGAATGTTATGCATATATATTTGTTTGTTAAAATGGTTCGTTTGGTCACAACGGATGAACATTTGTTCATGCGCTATGGATCCTTGGAAGCATTTGATTCTTTGTTCACAGCGGATGAACATTTGTTCATGCGCTGTGGACACATGAAATGTTTTGATGATTGTTCACAGCGGATGAACATTTGTTCACTGTGTACACTTGGATGTGATGTGTGAATGTTTACAGCGAATGATTACCTGTGTCTATACGCGGTATACACTTGAACTTTTTCTACAACGGATGACTTATGTCAGTCATGCGTTGTGGAATGGCACTGTATTCACAGCGGATGCCTTACCAACATCATGCGCTGTGAACACTTGTATGTTCACAAGTGCATTGCGGATGTTTGTTTGTTTTGTCCGTGATATACACTTGGTGTATTTTGCATATTATGATGGTTACTGTAGCTACAGCGGATGTATGTTTCTGTGTCCGCTGTGACAACAGCTTTTCATAAATTTCAGATTTTTGTTTGTTTTGAACTAATGTCTTCCGAAGCATATGTTTGATAAATTTTTCTTCGAAAAACATTTGTTTGATGAAACTTGTTTAAATCAAAATGTTTGTATATATCTTTGATTTAAAATATATGTTAAAATATTGAAATTTTAAACATATTCAATATATGGATGATTTGATATCACTCATAAGCAATATTGTGTAATAAAATAAACAACTGTATGTGTGTCAACCTGCTGTTTGGGTGTTGGCTTGACTTGGCTTTGTTTAATTTTCAAAATTTGAAAATATCAAAATTTGAAATGTATGATAATGCATAATTCTGATGCCTTTGATAATTCTATATTCAATTTCTCCCCCTAAATTTTTGCATAGTTATAAAAAATTCTTTTACAAAATGACAAAAATTTGTATGTATTTGAGTGGAAATTTTCAAAGTCCAATTGATTGCTTGCTTGATAAAAGTTAGAAAGATAATGCCTTATCTAACTAATAAATGAATGATTTTCATGTTTGAACATGAATCTTTTGCACATACCCTGAGATCATACTAGTCTCCTTTTCTCACTGAGTTGTTTGTATGGTTTTGAGAATAGACATAGATTAGTACAATGTTGATTGTAGATATTGTGATCCACTTAAACTGAAGCATGGTATTAATGGTTGATTGAAACAGTAAGTGATTATCATGTTTTGAGTTGATTGACATGAGATGTATGTACCCCACATCTGATTGTATGATTAATACAACCCTCCTCAAGATATGCTAGAAAGTACTTTCAATACTTAAAACCTAGTTACTTAGGAGTATAAATGCTCAATTTGATCCATATTGGTTGATCCTTATTGGGATTCTTTTTCACTTCACTTTGGAAGGTGATCCTTTTTGGGATTCTTTTGATTCATTCACAAGGAATGTAGTCATAAAGACTTTATTGATGATTCATCCAAGATGGATGTGTTCCTCTTTGGAATCTTTTTGGATAATGATTTAGGTCATTCAGGTCTGTGCTTAGCACAACAAAGAATGCCTAGGTGTACTCCAGGTCTATGATTATCATAACAAAGGAGACACTTGTATGATTGAGCAATTTATAATCTGTTTCACTTGGTGTATTGTAGTTACTTTGAAAGCAACCTATATTGGATAGATCAATACTCACCATAAACCAAGATGTGTTGTTAACCTCACAGTCATGAGAATTTAGTTCTTCACTATTGTATCTGATTTTATGTGTCCCATGCTGAGCCTATCCACATATCAAACAAAGAATTTGTCAGTCTTTATTAGTGGAAAAAGACTCAAGTGAAGAATTATGCTAGTGTACTATCATTTCTCATGAAATGTATGTGTGATTCAATATTTTCAAAATGAATGATTTGCATGATATCTTGATTTTGAAAAAGGAAAGCTGATGGTAATCATAGACTTTGACAAAATCAAGTATGTCTGATTTGAATGTTTTGAACATATTAACTTGTGGTTTCATAGTTGATCATACCAAGAGACTGAACTAAAAATTCAAATCGTGTTGAATCAAATGGTTTTGTAAAAAGGTCAGCCAATTGGTTGTCTGTGTGGACCTTGATCAACTTGATCAGACCCTTTTCTGAGCAATCTCTCAAAAAGTGATATATGATCTCAATGTGTTTGGTTTTTGAATGTTGAATAGGATTGTCTGTTATAAACATGGCTGCAGAATTGTCAATGTGTATAGGTGTTTTAAGAAAATTAAAGCCATAATCAAGCATTTGGTTTGAATCCATAACACTTGAGAACAGCATGCAGAAGCAGCTATATATTCTGCTTCGGCTGTGGACACAGAGACATTTGTCTGTTTCTTGCATTGCCAAGAGATCAATCTTGATCCAAGAAACTGGAAGCCTCCATGTTTGTTCTTAAAATCTCGAAGGAGGGAACAGTTGCCTATCATATAACGGGAGCATCCACTGTCAACATACCAGATGTTGTCATTACTTCTAAGATGTCCCTAAAAGACAAAAGAAATCAGTTAGTTGGAGCAACCCAAGCCAAGATGGTCTTGGGTTTTTCGTCTTTTCCAATAATGCAAATTTCTTACAAGACAACATTGTCTGAAGGTTTTGGAGCTCTAGACACACTAGATTTCCTTTGGTTTGATTTAGCTCTATTTAGAGAAGTGCTTTGTGCTCTTCCCTTTTGTGAGCTAATGTTAATGGTTTGTCTGTTTTGAGACTTAATTCTCCTTGATGTGTGTTATAAATTGTCATAAAAGGTTTTATCATCATCTAAAACATTTTTCTGATAAGGAGTATGTTTAGAACTCCTACTCTACTCTTATTTTGAGCAACAGGTTGTTTTTTGTAGTTTTCTCAACCTGCTGAGATTGTTTGTTTTGTTTCTTGTTTTTCTTGTTGAAAAAACAATTTGTCGTGCTGTGATTGTTTCTTTCACAAATGGAGCAATAATTGTGAAAATGACATGTTTCTGTACTGTGATTATTCATCTTACAGTACTTGGAGTACTTGTCATATCTGCATTTTTCAGTTGAATGTGTGAATTGATCACACCATTCACAGTATGGCAATTCTGTTTTTGTTTGTTTGATGAAAACTTTTGATTTCAAATTAGATTTTGATGGAATTTCAAAAGTTACTGACTGTTGTTTTCACTGAATTATGGCTTTGCCTTTCCCTTTATTTACCTGTTTGGGAGGGGCAATAGAAGTTACAGCTTTCCTTCCATCAGAACAGATATCAAATCCTTGAATCTATTTCGATTGTTTGTTTGATGTATCAGCCACACTTGAAACCTTTTGAGTTTAGTAATTGGCTGATCAGACTCATCATCTAATAAATCATCCTCATCATCATCATCTGTTGTTTGATTATCAAATTTATTATTTTCTCCTTGATAAAAGTCAGTTGATTTGATTGATGATGGTGTTGAACTTTTAACAAACTTTATCAATGGTGATTTTGATTTTAAAAGTGATTTTGATGATGATGATGATGATTGTTTAGAGTCATCAGTCTTTTCTTGAGAATCATGAGATTCATCCTGTTTGTTGGACATGGAGTCGGGTAAAGGAATATAATTATCATTATAAGGTGGACTTACCTTATTATATCCTAAACCTGAAGGGTCCTTAAAAGCCCTTTGCTGAGCAAGAAGTTCTTTGAACTTCTTATTGCTCACCTGAAACTTCTGAAGTTTCATTTTAGTTTCAGCTTGAATTGTTTTTGACTCAGTTAATGAGATAGAGAGCTGCTCGACCTGAGCTGTCAATGTTAATTTTTTAGAAAGTAGTTTGTCTAGGTCTGATTGTATTGAAAGTATTTTTGTAGAATACTGCTTTTGTTCTGATTTTAGACTTTCATTAAGAATGTTTGTTTCAATTACTTTCTTTGATAGTTTGTCAGCATGCTCTCTATACCTGTTTACCTCATCAATTCATGCTTGACTGCAGACGTTTTCTTTTACCTCTTTTGGGATGTCTGTTAATTTGTCTTCAATATCAGCCATAAGGGCATGATCTGAAGGTGATGGTATTTCAGCCTCATAAAGGCTCCAGTCACATTCTTCATCCTTTTTTATTATCAATGCAGAAGATGTTGGACGTTGAGTTGGACTGAATTTTGTGATCTGAGGTTGAGTTGGTGCATTTGGAATACTGATTGGTTGAGGCACTTGTCTGTTTGAATTAATTCCACTTGAGTGTTGTGCCTGATAAGTGTTTCTATCAACTCTGGGCTGTTGACATTCTCTGGAGAAGTGCCCATAAAGTTGACAGTTATAGCACCTAACTTTGGTTTTATCAAAACCAATTCTTGTTCTCTTGTCCATGGTTAAACCTCTATTTCTTTGCAGAAACCTTTTGGACCTATATGTTATCATGGCCATTGACCATTGAAGATCCATCTCTTCTACCATATCTGGTGGAAGTTCATCCAAATCCTGTTGGATGATCTGAGATGGCGTCAGACTTGCTCCTAAGAATGCTTCAAAACTGGTTGAAAAGGCTGCATAAGCTGCCTTTTGCTCTTCACTTTGTAGAATAATAGTAAGAGCATCCATAGGTTTTTCAAGCCTGTGTATGTTTGATGTTTGAGGTTTTGACTATTTGTTTGAGGTAGAGTTATTAGGTTGATGTTTACTTTGGGGTGTAGCTTCATGAGAAGCATGAACTCCAGTCTTCTTAGAGATGTGTTTGTTGTTGGATGATTCTAGTGCTGAGAAGAATGATGTATCATGAGAATCCAGAAATTCTTCTTCTTCATCTTCTCCAGTGCTTGTGAGGAAAGCACTGTCTGTGTGTTGTGGTTCTTTGAACTTGTAGGACTCGACATGTCTGATTTGGTTATTGTTCCTGGATTTTTCATCCATTTTCAGTGCTTCAACCTTGGCTACAAGTGAGTCAAGGGATAGTCCCTCCAAGTCCAATGTTGCTTTGATGAGAGACACTAAATGAGTCCAACTCTCAGGCAATGTATGCAATATTTTCTTGTTGATTTCAACAGTGTCATATTTGAGTCCATATACTATCATTTCATTCACAAGTTGGACATATCTATGCAACTGTTGAGTAATTGACTCCCCATGTATGTGATGGAAGGTTTCATATTGGGTTCTCAGTTATTCCTTTTTGATTTCCCTAATTTCCTCAATTCCTTCACACATTGTGTGAAGAACCTTCCATAGTTCATGAGTTGTTTTGAAATTTTCAACCCGTGTCAAAATTTCAAAAGGCAAAGTCATAGCTAGAATACTGTATGCCTTCATGTCTTTTTTGACCCGCTTGAGGTCATCACCAGCTATACTTTTCAGACTAACTGGTTTCTGTATCTTATAGTCAGGTCCTAAAGTCACTGGAATGTAAGGACCTTCAGTGATTGATGTCCATAGATCTGGATCTTGATATGTAATCCAATTCCTGAACATGATTTTCCACTGCTTGAAATCTGATTTGTTCTTTAACTTTGGGGGTTTTAGTCCACTGTTTGAACTCATCATATCATCAGCCATGTTTGAATGATTTGATTTTAACTTAATGATAATTTTTTTTAAGTTAAATTTTGTTTGATTAAAATTTTAGTCCGGTGCTAAAATTTAATTAATCCTATTTGTCTCTAGGATATGTTTGTTAATTTGATAAACTAATTTGTTTTAATTGTTTACCAAATAAAGGAATTAATTAATTAATTAATTAATTTCCAATGAAATGTCGCTTTCTAGGTCACGGTGACAAGAAAGATTGTGGATGATGGCAATATTTGTCTTTTAGTGCAAAAGTCAATATTCCTTTTGCAAAAACCCTAAAAACAGATTTTGTCTTATGTAAAACAACTTTTTGGATCAAAAAGTTGATTCTGAAAACCTTTCAAACAAGACAACTAGTTTTTTAATGGTTTTATCAAAAACAACAAACACAATTCCCGTGAATTGTGTATGCAAAACCTAGGGTTTTCCTAGGGTTTTGTTGTGATGATTTTTCAAAATATTCAACCCGATGGTTGAACAATGAACAAAATCTAGTGAGAATGTCACTAGTTTGTGATGATAATGAACAATCTAACCGGTTTAGATTGTTCACAAAATGATTTGTTTTAAAGAAAAATCAATGAAACAGTGTTTAAAAACAAAACCCTTAAAATCCGATTAGGGTTTTAAGGTTTGAATGATGTAAAAAGTTAAAAACCTTCTGTTTAAATGTTGTTTAACAATGCATGAACAATACCCGTGTATTGTTTGTTACAAAAACCACTGAAAACTTGTGTGGTAGTGTGATGTTCAACAAAAATCAACAACACTTCTTCAAAGTGCACAAAATGATTCAGTAATCATGATGTTTGCATTTAATGAATGTTTATGAGAAGAAGATGATGAGTTTGATGCTTGAATGTATGTTTTTTAAGCTAATGAACCACTGAAATCAATGTTGCTGAATGAGAGGATCGAAATCAATGAATGATTGAGCCAAGACTCTGATACCACCTGATGAAATCAACTTTACAACAACATGTTGAACACGAACATATTAGAACAATATTCAACATGAACAAGTTGATTCCCCCAAGGACCTTTTCAATATCTCTCAATAATCAACAAATAACAACCATGTGCGGAAACCCATGATTCAAGTGTATGAAATCAGTGTGTGTGTGTGTGTGTTTGTGTGTGTTTGAATGCTCGAAAATAATAATAACTGATTGTTTGATTGATTGTCCAAAAGCTTACAAAGGATTAGGGTAGAATGCTATTTATAGCCTATACACATAGCTATATACAATTACTGAACTACCCTTATGTAAACAAATATTACATAAATAATCCTAAGTGTCTAAGCTATCCGTTGTGGAATTAAGTCATCCGCTGTGGAGGTTTTCTCATCAGCTGTGGAGAAGACTATTCATCCACTGTGCATACTTGGTTATTCATCCACTGTGGATGAACATCCGCTATGGAATGTTCATCCGCTATGGATGAACATCCGCTGTGGATGTTGTCCGCTGTGGAATGTTCATCCGCTGTGGATTGAACATCCGCTGTGAACACTTGTGTGTTTTTGTTTGTCTGTTGTCCGTTGTATGTTCTTCATCCGCTGTGGGATTCTTTCATCCGCTACACACACTTAGATGAAATTTCTTCATCCGCTGCTGATGATCTTCATCCGCTGTGGAGACTCTTTATCTGCTGCGAACACTTGGTCAAAATTTCTTTTATCTACAAATCTGAAAAAGAAATTTAAACAAATGTTAGTTATTGTTATGAATGTTAATAATGTTAATGTGTTATAAATGATTGTTTTGTATGTTAAAACGCATTTTGTTTGATATATATCTGATATGGCAAGCATCATACTTTTATGCATTAATTCTTAATGCACTTGTTGAGTCCAACAAAGGACCTGGAAACAATGAAGGTAACGTCGAGGATGCTGAGGGAATAAGAACCGGGTATTCTTACACATCTTTTATTGTGTGCAAACCAAAATATTTCTACGGCACCGAGGGTGCGATTGATACTTATCGATGGTTAGACGAGCTCGAGGCCGAATCGGATATCAGCGAGTGCAAAACTGAGCACATGGTCAGGTTCGCCTCTGAATCTCTGAAAGGGCCAGCCTTGGAGTGGTGGAAGACCATCGTTCAGCCACGAGGCAAAAATACTGCCGACCGCATGAAATGGTCGGATAGAGAATTGATGACCAGTAAATACTGCCCAATGAATCAATTGGAGAAGCTGGAGGCTGAATTTCTGAGCTTGGAAATGAAAGGCCCAAATTAGACTGAGTACATCAACCGGTTCTAGGCTCTGTCCCGGCTAGTGCCCCAATTAGTGACTCCCGAAACGAAAGGCGTAGCCCGTTTTATCTGGGGACTGCATCCCAAAGTTCGAGGCATGGTCTGATCTGCCAGGCCTACAACCCTCCAAGCAGCAGTCGATCTTACTAGTAGCTTGACGGACGACTTGATTAGAGCTGGTTGGACGGAACAGGGGAAGACTGAGGACAAGAAGAAGGTGACGGGCGAGAAGACAAAGTGGTTTGATGCTAAAAGGGCCATCGACAATAGCAGTAGCTCAAGCAGGAGGGCTGGCGAAGGGACAAGGCGTGATGATCAGGGGGCAAGAGCCCGAAAACTGTACTTAGGTACAAGCCCCATCTGCAATAAGTGCAAACTACAACACCAAGAGAAATGCAACCCGATGCCTTGCTTCAGGTGCAAGCGAACCGGCCACCTAATTAAAGATTGTACGTATGAGCCCGGGAAGTAATGCTACGAGTGCGGGTATCCAAGTAGATTCATCAAAAATAGAAGCCATTAAAAACTGGAAGATTCCAGAAACTCCTACCGAGATAAGGCAATTCTTGGTTTGGCGGGATACTATCGGAGGTTCATCAAGGATTTCTCCAAATTGTGCAGCCATTAACCGCACTAACCAAAAAGAATACAGCCTTCATATGGGAAAAGCAACAGAATAAGGCATTTGAGATACTCAAGGAGAATTTGTGCAGTGCACCTATCCTTGCCCTACCAGGAGGCGTTGAGGATTTTGTAGTTTATTGCGACGCCTCACGTCAGGGGCTGGGGTGTGTATTGATGCAGCGAGACAAGGTGATTGCTTACACGTCCAGATTGTTAAATGAGCATGAGAGAAACTACACTACTCATGATCTAGAACTGGGTGTCGTGGTGTTTGCGCTCAAAATATGGAGACACTATCTCTACGGTACCAAATGCATCATTTACACTGATCATAAAAGTTTGCAATATATTCTGGATCAGAAAATGTTAAATATGCGCCAAAGAAGGTGGGTAGAATTGTTGAGCGATTATGAATGTGAGATTCGTTACCATCCAGGTAAGGCCAATGTAGTGGCGGATGCATTGAGTAGAAAGGAAGGGGAAAAACCCCTTCGCGTCCGTGCCTTAAGAATGAGCGTATATACTAGCCTTACCGCTAGATTAAAAGAAACGCAAAAGGAAGCCCTGAAAGAGGACAAGCTAACTGAGGAGATGCTAACGGGAATGGAAAGACGTCTAGAAGTGAGTAATGAAGGATTTTATAAGCATGAAGGAAGGAATTGGGTACCAAAACACGAAGGAATTAGAGAGATAGTCCTAGATGAAGCCCACAAATCCGGATATTCGGTTCATCCGGGAAGTGATAAAATGTATCAAGACTTAAAGATTCTCTTCTGGTGGCCAGGATTAAAGAAATCCATTGCCACCTATGTGGGGAAATGTCTGACGTGTGCAATGGTAAAAGCCAAAAACGAAAAGCATCAGGAACCTTACAACAACCCAAAATCCCTGAATGGAAATGGGATAACATTGCCATGGATTTTGTTACAAAGTTACCAAGAACCTTTTCAGGGCATGATGCTATTTGGGTAATAGTGGATAGGCTTACCAAATCAGCTCACTTCCTACCTATTCGAGAAGATTATGGCTTACCGAAGCTAGCACGACTATACATCGATGAAATCGTAACAAGACCTGGAGTGCCACTATCGATTATCTCAGACCGTGATAGTCGCTTCACTTCAAGATTCTGGAAGTCTCTCCAACAGGCTTTGGGGACACGTCTTGACTTAAGCACTGCATAGCACCCTCAAACTAACAGACAAAATGAAAGAACCATTCAAACCCTGGAAGACATGTTAAGAGCTTGCGCGGTCGACTTTGGTGGAAGTTGGGATAACCACCTTCCTCTCGTGGAATTCTCCTACAATAATAGTTACCACGCAAGTATAAACGCAGCCCCGTATGAAGCTTTATATGGGAGAAAATGCTGATCACCATTAAGCTGGAATGAGATTGGTGATAGCCAAATAATGGGACCTGATATGGTAATGGAAACCACAGATAAGGTATTCAAGATTAAGGAATGACTGAAAGCAGCCAGAGACCGTCAAAAGAAATACGCGGACAGACGACGAAAGCCCTGTAATTTCAAGTGGGTGAAAGGGTGATGCTAAAAGTCGAACCTCGGAAGGGCACAATTAGATTTGTCAAGAAAGGCAAGCTAAGCCCAAGATACATTGGACCATTCGAAATTTTATCAAGAATTGGCCCGTTAGCATAACAATTAAGACTACCCCAAGAGTTGAGCTACGTACATGACACCTTCCATGTGTCTAGCTTGAAGAATTGACTTGTAAACAAAGCCTTGGAATTACCATTGAAGGATGCCAAAATCACTAACGACTTGAAATTTGTGGAAGAGCCCATAGAGATTACCGACCGACTGGTCCAGAAACTTAGACGAAGTCGTATACCCAAAGTAAAAGTGAGATGGAACTCTAGGTGAGGACCCAAATTCACGTGAGAAAGAGAAGATGTGATGAGAAAGGTGTATCCATATCTTTTTAAACCCACTCGTTCGGAAAATAATTGAATCTAAAATTTCAGGACGAAATTTCCCAAACGGTGGGAGAATGTAACAACCGACTCCTAGGTCTTCAAAAACTTAAATTTAATCTGGCATTGTTTCATTTTCATTATTTTATTATATTATGTATCTTCTTTCTTCTATGATTTATTGTTTGTGTGTTTAATTTCCTTAGATGATTCCATAAGGACTTGCCTTAGTCTAGAAACTTGTTCCTGAGGCTAGAAAATTCAATTAATTGGCTATTTACCCTGATAATTATACATAAAAATTATATCCATGTCTTCCGCATGTATATTTCTCTTGGGCGCATTAACACTGCTTAGGCGCATAAGCACTGTGCGGGCGCATTTGGCAGTGGGCGCATTACCACTGTTTACGCATGAGCGTTGTTCAGGCATTTTGGCAGTGGGCGCATTAACACTGCATAGGCGCATGAGCACTATTCGGGCGCATTGGCAATGGGCGCATGGGCACTGTACTGGCGTATTGGCACTGTTCGGCCTCAAAATTTTTCTACCTCCCGAACACTTAACATTCTGAAATTTTTTGAAATCCTTCGGGAAGACTTTTTGACCAGATTGTGCACCACCAAATCACCCAATGCATGGAATTGTCACCATGCATTTGGCCGCCCCACTCACCAACCACACCTCCCTTCGATTTCCCAAAACCTGATTACACACTCCACCACCCTCCCCTTTAATCTTTTCTTTCTTTCTTAACCGAACACCCACACTCCATCTTACTCTTTCTCTCTTCTCGACATCCTCTTTGCTCTCTCTTTCTTTGCGATTTCTTCACCATATTCATCGGAAAATCCGAACGTGTTTTCAAGCACCCACCGAGCAGGAGCAAAACCGGTTATAGATTTAGAGTGTCACCACACAAGATTCTTGCAAAGACAGGAAGCTTCAGCTCAAGCTCTCAAACCAATAGCTTTCATACTCTCCAAATCATTCCAAAAGCACGGGACATCTAGTGTGTAAGCATTTTGTTCCTGAACAAAACTATTTCTTGAGTTTTATCTATTTTTCTTCCATAAATCCCACTGTTCTTGTTTCAAAATAGAATCTTGTGGCCATAACACTATCTTTGTGAGACTCACAACTTCACAAAAGGTACATTCTTCTAAATGCTCACATATCATGTGTTGGTGCATATGTTTGAACCCAAAAACCCTCTTTTCATGTGTTTAAGCACCCATTTAACCACTTGTCTTGACCAACCCCCATTCTATGCCTAAAACCTGGTTAAAAATGTTTTGTGAACATTATAATAATCTGGACTTAATGCTACAAAAAGATTTAAGGATGTTTGAACTCAAACTATTAAGTTTACACATGTGTAAATGGTGTAGAACCACCTTAATCATAACCTTGTTAATTAATATTGTAAAATCTGGGAGGATATTTTATTTCTAGTAGTTTGATGATGTTAAACTTATTAAAATCTATAGAATAGGTAGATTGGTATGGTATAATGAACATTAGGAGCTTATTTAGTGACCTGAATAGGTGATGAAATTCTCAAAATGGCCAAAAACTTAATAAGTTGGAAGTATTAAAATTCTAGGACTTAAAACATTGCTAAAAACCAAACTTGGTGAATTTTTGGGTTAATATGTAATTTCTATGAGTTTATTTAGCTAAAATAAGCCTAAACCGGGGGAATTTTTGGATAAATTACATAAATGGTGTGACAAGTGTAAGGACTTTGAATCCATGATATTTCAGTAAGTTAGAAAACCACAAGGTGATATTTTGGTGGGAAATTGAAAGAATGTGGATTAAAATGTCGGTTCGGGTAAAAACGGATTTTAACGGGTTAGATCTTAAAAACGAGGCTTTTACTCAAAGGACCCCAAAAATTCTTTTAAAAACCGGCCTAAATGTAATGTAAAAACCCCTAGGAACTAATTTGGGTCAAGAAATGGAATGAATGCAACTTTGGGGTTGAAAATTGTAAATTTTGAAACTTGAGGGACTAAAGTGTAAATTCCATAAATATGACTAAATTTCAGTAACAATATGACCAGAAACTATTATTAAACTTATTATTATGTAAACAAATTTATAAGAATCATAAACTTGTCATTCACAAGCCAAGACCCCAACTTTCCTAAAAAGGAAACTTTTTGACCCAAACTTCTAAGAATCAAAGCCACATGATTTTATGACCTTCAAATGCATTTAGTTACACTTTCAAGAGTCTAAGAACATATAGCTTACTACTTGTGTCATGATAATAGGGTGCTAGGACACAGACTTGTTGGTACATGAAGGACTTTTATTTGATTCTAAGGTGAGTTTAGTGTTCCCTTTTTACTACTATTTTTGGGATGAAGCATGCTATGTTTGAACTAAATTTACTTGTGTACCATTATATGATGCTATTATATGTTGTGGTTAATGTTAGAACATGCACCTACTTGTATCACAATCATTAATTCTTGTGTGAACCTCTTTTTTTATATGGATAGATCTACTTGAGGAATCCCCCATGCACAGTGCCTTCAGTCATAACTGGAAAGGTACCACATTGAGATCCTGCGGGGTCATTTGTGTCATGTGACAGGTTTTATAAGATACTATGGTGTACCACTCATCAGGTATGGTACACGCTTTGAGGCTCAGTTTCCCTATGGGATAACCGGTATAACACAAGTTTAGAAGAGGCTAGTCGGGGCTGAGTGCAAGGTTGATTGTGACCTCACAACAGTGACACTTATGTTTTCTTTTTAAAATTTACTTATGGATTCTAAAAAGCCCTTTTGTTATTGAATTTTAAGCACTTGAACTCACCAACCTTTTTAGTTGACACAAATTCATTTGAACATGTTTTAGGTAACCCTTGATGAAGCTTGGATTTTAATGGAAACTTTATGGATGGCTTAGTACCATGACTACCAATGGCATTACTCGATTTTAAAAACTTTATTAGACATACGGTTTTGTTGTGTAATAAATTTGGATAATTTACGATGGGTGTGGATTTGATGTTTGGGCAAGACTTTCATAGCCCGGATATGTTGTTTTAATGTAATGCCATGTGATATCTCTCCTTGTGTGCTCTTGAGTGGTTATTTTCCATTGCCATGTATTTTCCTAGTCTGTGACGTCCCACCCTCCTTGGGCCCGGGGTGTGACAGATTGGTATCAGAGCCACAGGTTGTAGAGAAGTCAGGAATACTTTAGTAGACCCTAGGCTACAACCCTGATGCCATAGGACTGTCCTTGTTTTGGGAATGTGTTGGAATGAGTGGGTCGGGTAAATTGATGATTACCCTTGATCAACGTAATCATAAATTTACCGGACGCGTGAATTCCGGCACGATCCCCTAATTGGTGATAAAATCTTTCTCCCAGATAGAAAATGTTTTTGCGTGGTCTAAACTATATCTTTGTACCTGATGTAAAATGTATTATTACTGATTATAGATACTACTACCATCATTACTGTTGTAACTACTATTATGAGATACTATCATTACTATTGTCATGAGCTATGAGAAACCAAATTACTCATGATGATTTTACAGGAACTTGAGGCTCATGGCTAACAATGGTAAAGCGCCTGCATTCCCTACCGACGAGACTGCCCCAGTGGGAAGACTCAGAAGGGCAACATCCCCATCTCATTATGAGGAGTACCTGTAGGGATGCAGTCATCCAGGATGGATCTCAGTGACATCCGACGACACGGAACCCTCGGAGGACCCTTCACCGACATCCTAAGATAGGAGCCGAACCCGCTCTCACTCACCGTACGTCACTGCACCCACTCATTCACCTATCCCCCCTATCGGGAATAGGGGTGCGTGTGTCATCACACGGCCGAGCAAGAGCACTAGGCCAGGAGCTTCTGTTTCCTTTAGCATGCCACCACCTCCACCTCCTCCTGCGATGGCTCCCGTACCAGTACCACCGATGATGGGACCGCCCAGACGCCAACCCCGAGGAGAGTATTGGAAACCACCCAGGCGTAGCTTATACGACGTCCCGAGTGTCCTAGCTGGAGACCCCTACTCCTAATCCAACCGCAGAGCTAGCGATTTTGGTCCTTCTGACCCTACACTGAGCGATATCCTTAGGACCGTCCAGCGTCATGTGGTGACCCTGTAGAATGCCACACGGACCTCACAGCCCGCCCAGGTCTAGGCATTGATGGCATCCCAGGGGTCGGGCTGGTTTGGGTGGTTGAAGAAGAAATGGCAGTAATGATGGGATGATATCTGATTATCTGGAAGATGTTACTATTTTTGAGAAACTATTTATCTATTTCAAATACTATAATTATTTTTGGGGGTGATGGCACCTTCCAACTTGTGATACCATGAGACTATTAACATTTTCCTTGTTGGTTGCTACAATTATCTATGCATGATTTTCTTTTTGATATTACCTTATTTATTACAGGTTGTCTAATGGAATGTGCAATAGTATATTCTTGGAACTAATTTGATTGCCCCTTAAAATATTAATTAACTTTATAAAATTGGAATGAAACTATGTATGACTTATAATGTATTTTGGGAACCCTCATGTGTTTGGAGAAGCGACCTTTAGGAGTCGAATCGATGCAGCGAGATACTTGAAACAAATCTTATAAGACACTAAATGAGTTTATCTATGTTGACACCAGAATGCCGCCTATACATGGAATGCGTGGGGAAAGGAATAGGGTGCTGGGCGCATCGGGAACCAGGGTAGAAATCGACCACCTATTCCACCAAGGACCACCCATGAAGAAAATGTCAATGATGAAAGGATCGCCAATCTGGTGGCTCAGCAAATCACCAATGCTATCCCTACCATCATAGCTCAAATAAATGCAGACCTGGAAAATACAACCGGAAATGAAGGACCTGGAAACAATGAAGGTAACGTCGAGGATGCTGAGGGAATAAGAACCGAGTGTTCTTACAAAACTTTAATGGAGTGCAAACCAAAAGATTTCTACGGCACCGAGGGTGCTATTGATACTTACCGATGGTTAGACGAGATCGAGGTCGTACTAGATATCAGCGAGTGCAAAACTGGGCATATGGTCAGGTTCGCCTCCCAATCTGTGAAAGGGCCAGCCTTGGAGTGGTGGAAGACCATCGTTCGGCCATGAGGCAGAAATGCTGCCGGCCGCATGAAATGGTCGGAGTTTAGAGAATTGATGACCAGTAAATACTGCCCAATGAATCAATTGGAGAAGGTGGAGTCTGAATTTCTAAGCTTGGAAATGAAAGGCCCAAATTACACTGAGTACATCAACCGGTTCTCGGCTCTGCCCCGACTAGTGCCCCAATTGGTGACTCCCGAAATGAAAGGCGTAGCTCGTTTTATCTGGGGACTGTATCCCAGAGTTTGAGGCATGGTCTGATCTGCCAGTCCTACAACCCTACACGTAGCAGTCGATCTTACTAGTAGCTTGACGGATGACTTGATTAGAGCTGGTTGGATGGAACAGGGGAAGATTGGGGACAAGAAGAAGGTGACGGGCGAGAAGAGAAAGTGGTTTGATGCTAAATGGGCCATCGGCAGTAGCGGTAGCTCAAGCAGGAGGATGGTGTAGCGAAAAGGCATGATGATTAGGGGGCAAGAGTCCGAAAACTGTACTTAGGTACAAGCCCCTTCTGCAACAAGTGCAAACTACACCACCAAGGGGAATGCAACCCGATGCCTTGCTTCATGTGCAAGCAAACTGGTCACCTGATTAAAGATTGTACGTATGAGCCCGGGAAGCAATGCTAGGAGTGCATTGATCCAGGAGACATGCGGAACAAGTGTCCCAAGTTAGCAAGGGATAAGGACGCCAGGCCAAACAAGCCCAAAGGAAGAGCGTTCCTAATGGATCCCAATGGTTCCCATAAAGATCCTGACGTGGTTAAAGGTACGTTTCTCATCAATAACCATCCTGCTACCGTTTTATTTGATACTGGAGCGACAAGTAGTTTTGTTTCTACTACCTTTAGGCCTTTAATTGATTTGGAAGCTTAACTGATGCATACACTGTAGAATTAGCTGACGAAAAGATAATAGAAACCAATGAAATCATCAAAGACTGCACGATAGAATTAAAGGGTAATCCATTTAAGATAGACCTAAAGCTTGTAACATTAGGAGGATTTGATGTGGGCGTGGGAATGGATTGGTTAGCTAAAAATAAGGCTGAAATCATGTGTGATGAGTGTTTGCTTAAAATACCTCTAAGTAACGGTAGTACCCTAACGGTCCATGGTGATAGAAGCAACACGTTGTACCCTATGATATCCCACCTACATGCTACCAAGAATCTACACAAAGGATGCTTAGCTTTCATAGTATACGTGATGAAAACGAGAAAAGAAAAGAAAATTGACGAGATACCGGTGGTGTCTGAGTACCCGAAAGTATTTCCCGAGGATCTACCGGGACTCCCTCCAACTAGACAGGTCGAATTCCAGATAGATCTAGTGCCTGGTGCTGCACCAGTTGCCAAAGCACCTTACCGACTCGCTCCACCCGAGATGAAGGAGCTAATGGTACAAATCCAGGAATTGCTGGATAAAGGATTCATTCGACCAAGTGTTTCTCCGTGGGGTGCACCAGTACTATTTGTTAAAAAGAAGGATGGAACCCTACGAATGTGTATTGACTATCGTGATTTGAACAACCTTACAATCAAGAATCACTATCCTCTCCCAAGAATCGATGACTTGTTTGATCAATAACAGGGGGCCAGCTATTTCTCCAAGATAGATTTAAGATCAGGATACCATCATCTAAAGATAAGGGAATAAGACATACACAAGACAGCCTTCAGGACTAGGTATGGACACTATGAGTACTTAGCCATGCCCTTCGAACTGACTAATGAACCTGCGGCATTTATGGACCTCATGAACCGAGTATGTCGGTCATATCTAGACAAGTTCGTGATTGTGTTTATTGATGATATTTTGATCTACTCCCATAGCAAGGAAGAGCATGAGAAGCACCTTAGACTGATTCTTGAGTTGCTTAAGAATGAGCAGTTATATGCAAAGTCCTCCAAATATGAGTAATGTATCCTTATTTTTTATCACTTCCAAAGGCAATAGATCCACCATCAAATGGTTTTAATTTTATACAGATGATTTGTCACCTGGCATGTGCTGGGGGCATCCACTATCCACAATCCAGAACATAGTTTTCCCATGTGGATGATCCTGCACATAACAATTTGGTTAGTGATGAATGCAGAACCAAGCCTGTTTAGTCTTGGGTCATCTAGTTTTTAGTAGTTTTATATCAATGGTCAATACTAAGGGTGATTATTGGCTCTGCGTTAACTAAGGATTTGGCAATTGTTTTTGGTTTCTAGGCTTCTCGTTTGGTTTTCCCTGATTGTTTGACATCATCCTTTTTGTTATAACCTTTTGAAGCTTTTGGAGATGGTGAAGGGTTCTCCAACTTCTTCTTCTTCTTTTGGTGTGCAACTGCTGACGTATTTGAAAAATCTTTCAGAGGTGTTGAATATTTCTTGATTTAGGCACTTGAGTGATTTGTCTACCTAACATGTCATTTTGTGGTTGTTTTGCAGCTGCAGATCTTCTTGAGGGTTTGGGCTTGTTGGAATGTTTGAAGGAGTGTGTTAGAATCAACAAGTGTATTAAAGGATAATGCTTGCCATAATCAAACATAATATGTTCTAACATCAAAAAAATCATTAACTAACACATTAGTATCATTAACATTCATAACAGACACTAATCTTTGTTTAAATTTCTTTTTCAGGTTTGTAGATAAAAAGGAATTTTTGAAAGTGTCTGTAGCGGATGAACAACTTTCCACAGCAGATGAATAAGAGTCGGCAGTGGATGTAGAAAAGCTTCTAAGTGTCTACAGTGGATAACCAAAGCATACACAGCGGATGTCTAGTTCACAGCTGATGAATTGTCCATAGCGGATGTTCATCCACAATGGATGAACACTCCACAGCGGACAACTATCAAGTCAAGCATTCATCAAGTATTAACAGCGGATAGCATCCAAAACACAGCGGACAGCTTATTAAACATTCATAGTGAACGACTGATCATGCAGCGGATAGTCATTCTTCCACAGTGGACGACTTAGACTTAGGATTTTTATGTAATTTTCGTTTACATAAGGGTATTTTTTGTAACTATACATAGCTTTTTGTGTAAGCAATAAATAGCAGTATACTCTAATCCTTTGTAAGCTTTTGAACAATCAATAAAAACAAGCATTTTGATACTCTTCTAAGCATTTCAATCACTAGCAATCGCATAATCGTACACACACACACACACACACACACACTGATATCATATCTTCAATCATGGGTTTCCGTACCATGATTATTGATTGTTGAATACAATATAACAGTCTGTTGTTATATTTGTTGAGAGATTTGAAAAGAACCTTAGGTGAATCCTTTTGTTTATGTTCTTGTTCATAAGTTCATAATCAGCTTGTTCAATGGGATTTCTTCAGGTGGTATCAGAGCCTTGGTTCAAATAATATACTGATTTTCGATCCTCTCATTCAACAACATGATATTTGTGGTTCATTATCTTCATAACATACATTTAGAGCTTGAAATCAACACAAATCCTTCTTGTACTTCATACATTCAACAAATGTTCAAAAACATGAGTTAATCATCTGTTTTCGTTCATTTTGATGAAGATTCTATGTTTTTTTTTCTAACAAAGCTCTCAAAATCATTCATACACTATTTTGAAACAGAAACATCACAAAAATCATTGAAACCTCATCAGTTTCTAAGGATTACCGATTAAACAGTATACGGATACTGTTATATCAAGTTTTCATCAAACAAACACTGATTTTAATACTTTGAATCCATTCATTGTATTTTAACATAATATTTGAGTTATTATATACTCAACAAACTGATTGTTGTTTTGTTGAAGTTGTTACAGCTGCCAACAAACCCTAGGATAAACCCTAGATTTTGTTCACTCACCAACCTTCATAATCTCCGGTGATTGTATTGGTTCATCATCAAACTCGAAGAAGAAACATAATCTTCTTTTGAATTTTTGAAAAAGTAACTTTTTGATCCAAAAAGTTAACTTTTTAAAACAAATTATTTGTTTTTAGGGTTTTGACCCTGGTTGACTGACATCATTAAAGGTTTTGACTGATTGACATTCCTCAAACAGCATATTCCTATATTTAACCGAGAAAGTAACAGTGACTTTACCTAGTACATTAATTAATTAAATAAAATTAATTAATTCCTTTTATTCGGTAAATCAAATTAAAAAACAAAAGGTGACATTATTAACAAACAAATCCTAGTGACCTTAGGAAAATTCCATTTAGCACCGTGCTAAATCAACAAACAAATTTTAAACTTAACTGTTTAAGTTAAAATTTAACAAACATGCCTAATGAAATTTTAGGATCAAACAGTGGTCTCATGTAATGCCCTGTTCCAGGAAACCTCAGTTGGATTTGGACATTAGAAACACAAATTTTCGAACATCAAAATTTCATTAATATACGCAGCGGAACATTCAAAATTTCAATTGTTTAAGCATTTACATCAACAGATCACTTTAGCTATCTATATAAAGTTCTACACCAGGATGTCAATCTCTATCATGTGCCAAGTAGCTCTCCCATCCATGCCAAGCTCACTCCCAAAATGTATAGCATACCTGTCAATCTAATAAGCATACAAAAGTTAGCGACGCTGAGTGAGCTCTAGGTTTACTTTAACGAAACTTTATGATGAGCATACACTTAACATACTTTAACATCACATAAACATCAACTTTATTCATCAACTTATCGAACTCATTCGATAACTATACTTTAGCTTTTACTTTAAGAATTACTTTATCGTCATGTTACCCATACTTTATCTATTCTTTATTATAGTGCTATCCATACTTTATCTATACATTAGCTTTATTCGTTTACTTTATCTTTGAACTTAGCACAAAGCATAGCTCCTTTATCAGGTGAGAATGCAACAAATGTCATTCTCCTTTAGCAGGCGGGCATACCCTAAGTATAGCCCCTATGTGACCACACCGATGTGTAGCTCCTATGTGAGAATGCACCAAGCATACTCCTTTAGTGGTTTAAGCACACCAATGTATAGCTTCTATGTGAGAATGCATGAGACTTAACTCCTTTAGCTGGTTTGAGCACACCAATATATAGCTCATATGTGAGAATGCACGAGGCATAACTCCTTTGGCTTTAGAGCATACCCAAAGTATAGCCCCTATGTGCGAATACTGATGTGTAGCTCCTATGTGAGAATGCAACAAATAAAATTCTCCTTTAGCAGCGCTTGCAAGACTTCTTTCACGCGCTTTAACGTTTTCACAGCTGTGCTTTATCGGGTAACGAAGTAACTGTTCTTGAATTATTATTATTCAAGTTCTTTAACGTTTCACATGTGACTTTGTCATCTTTCTTTATCCTTTAACTATAATGGTATATTATATATATATATATACATATATATATATATATACATATATATATAGATATATATATATACATATACGTACTTCAATTCTTTAGCATTAAGTTTATCATTTCATCATCAATAACACACGTTATACGGGGGTAGCATAAGACATAACAGTCCAACGTTTTTGCGCGAGAGCATCCACATTCGCACGAGAACTCCTCCTCCGCACGAGAATTCCTCCTTCACGCGAAAACTCTTCCTTCATGTGAGAACATCCACATTCACGCGAATACTTTTGAAAAGTATCCGTTAGCCGCGAAAACTACAATTCGCGCGAGAAATCGCTTCCCACGCGATAACTTTTCTGCTGCGTGAAACTTTATCAACAATTTATCGCACCTTTAGCCACTTTAACACCCAAAACATGCTATAACAGTTTATATCATCATACTATATCAAAACATTCATTAAGGTATGCATATTAGCCCCAAAACATGCAAAAAACACGTAAAATAGGGGTCTAGAACTCACTTTATGATATATTTTCACACGAATAACACTTAAAGTGAGAGTGTTTCGAGAAGAACCTATAGAAACATACACAATATCATTACATACTGTTCATACATGCATAAATACATCGAATATCGACGACTACATACCTTAGAAACCACCTAGCACCAACTTCTCTCTTCTCAAGTACAACAGCAGGACTTTTCGCATGAAGTGGAGAGGATTGGGTGTCTAAGCCTATTTATAGTGTCTCTCTCTCCTCGCAGCTGTTCGCGCATAAGAACCTCTGTTCACACAAAAACTGCCTCCACGCGAGAACTTTATGGCTCGCGCGAGAACTAAACCCTTCGCGCGGTAACTTCGTTTTCATTCAAAAATTCAGGGCGTTACAAGTCTACCCCCCTTATTTGGGTTTCGTCCCTGAAACCCATTATTCTCCACAAAACTGAGGGTAATGTTGTCTCATCTCGTCTTCAGATTCCCAAGTGGACTCCGACCCCTTTCGATGCCTCTATTGTACTCGGACGAGTGGAACTACTTTATTCCTCAATCGTTGCTCCTTCCTGTCTATTATTGCTACGCGCTGTTTCACGTAGTTCAGTCTGTCATCAATCTCCACATCTTCCAGTGGAACATGAGCGTCCTCGTCTGCTAGAGACTTACGCGGATGTGATACGTGGAAGGTAGGATGGATTCCACTCAACTCATCTAGTAGTTCCAGCCTATATGCTACTTCCCCCACACGTGCTACTATCTTGAAAGGTCCAATAAATCGAGGGCTTAACTTTCCTCTCTTTCTAAATCGAATGATTCCTCTCCAAAGGGACACCTTCAGTATCACTCTATCACCGACATTAAACTCGATCGGTCTTCGACGTTTGTCGGCATAGGATTTCTGCCTATCTTTGGTAGCTTTCATGTAGGCTTTAATTCTGCCTACCTTCTTGTTGGTCATTTCGATAACCTTGATACTCCCCAACTCCTTCTGTCTGATTTCCCCCCAACAAACAAGGGTTCTACATTTCCGGCCATATAGCATCTCATACGGGGGCATACCAATACTGGCATGGTAGCTGTTATTGTATGAGAACTCCACCAACGATAGGTTACTATCCCAGGTCCCACCAAAGTCTATGATACATGCCCAAATCATGTCCTCTAAGGTCTAGATAGTTCTTTTGGATTGGCCGTCCGTCTGTGGGTGGTATGTTGTATTGATATGCAGTCTGGTTCCCATCGCATCGTTGAACTTCTTCTAAAATATGGATGTAAACCATATATCTCTTTCCGAGACAATCGACACTGGCACACCATGATGGGTAACTATCTTATTGATGAACAATTCGGCTAGCCGTTTCGAGTTATACATCTCTCGGATGGGTAGAAAGTGAGCACTCTTTGTCAATCTGTCTACTACGACCCATATGGCATTATAACCTTTAGCTGTACGAGGTAGCTTCGTTATGAAATCCATAGTAATATGCTCCCACTTCCATTCAGGAATTTCTAAGGGTTGGATTTTCCCGTATGGCTTTTGATGCTCAGCCTTAACCTGGAGACAGGTCAAGCACCTTTCTACATACCTTGCTACGTCGACTTTCATTCCCGGCAACCAATAATTCCTCTTCAGGTCTTGGTAAATTTTGTTGGTTCCCGGATGAATGGAGTAGCGGGTCTTGTGGGCTTCATCTAACACTTTCTCTTGTAAACCTCCACGACTAGGGATCCACATACGCTCGAATCTGGTTTTGACACCATTGATGTTTTCTTCTAGATTTGCGACCTGCCCTTTCATCCTCTCCTTATTAACGTGTTCGGGTTCCAGAGCTTCTTTTTGAGCTTCACATATTTGCTTTATCACATCAGCAGTTACAATCAACTAGTAAGATCTCACCCGAATTGGTTCGTGGTTTTCCTTCTGGCTTAGGGCATCAACTACCACGTTAGCTTTACCTAGGTGATAATGAATCTCACAGTCGTAGTGTTTTATGAGCTCCAACCATCGTCTCTGTCTCATATTAAGGTTCTGCTCGATGAAATACTTTAAGCTTTTGTGGCCTGTAAAAATTGTACATTTGACACCATATAAATAGTGTCTCCATATTTTTAACGTGAATACCACAGCAGCCAGCTCCAGATTATGGGTAGGGTAGTTCACTTCATGAATCTTTAACTGTCGAGATGCGTACGCTATGACTTTGCCTTGCTGCATTAGCACGCACCATAACCCTTGATAAGAAGCATCGAAATAGACAACCAAGTCCTCATTCCATTATGGTAGTGTTTACACTGGAGCTTGTATCAATCTTCTCTTTAATTCCATGAACGTATTCTCTTGGCTGTCACCCCATTCAATCTTCACATCCTTCCTAGTCAACTTGGTCAGCGACGAGGCAATTTTAGAAAAAGCTTAAATGAACCTCCTATAATAACCAACCAATCCGAGGAAGCTTTGGATTTCAGATGGCGTTTTAGGCGAATTCCACTTCATCACCGCCTCCACTTTAGCAGGATCAACCGTGATTCCTTCTGGGTTAATCACATGACCCAGAAACTGCACCTCGCGTAACCAAAACACGCATTTGGAGAATTTCGCGTACAACTTCTCCCTTCTTAAAGTTTTCAGTACCCCACTGATGTGACAAGCATGGTCTCCCTCATTCTTTGAGTAGATCAGGATATCGTCTATGAACACTATCATTGATTTGTAGAGCATCGGTCGACAAACTTATTCATCAAGTCCATGGATGCTCCAGGGGCATTGGTTAGACCAAACAACATCACGAGGAATTCATAATGCCCATATCACATCCAAAACGCAGTCTTTGGGATATCCTGCTCCTTAACTTGTAGCTGGTGATAACCCGACTGAAGATCGATCCTCGAGAACCAACTTACGCCTTGCAACTGGTTGAAAAGATCATCTATCCGAGGTAACGAGTATCTATTCTTCACCATGAGCTTATTTAGCTCCCCGTAGTCTATAAGCATTCATTTGCTAGCATCCTTCTTCTTCATGAACCGTACCAGAGCATCCTAATGAGAAATGCTCGGTCTAATAAATCCTTTATCAAGAAGGTCTTGTAATTGGGCTAGCAACTCATTTAATTTTGACGGAGCCAGACGATACGGTGCTTTAGTAATGGGCTGAGCTCCTAGCACGAGGTCTATCTGAAACTCTATCTTGCGATCGGGTGGTACCCTCAGGGAACACATCCGGGAAGGCATACACCACGGGCACATTTGTCAACTTTATAGTTTTAGCTTTAGCATCTTT
This sequence comes from Flaveria sonorensis, assembly GCA_025506505.1. NCBI lineage: Eukaryota > Viridiplantae > Streptophyta > Magnoliopsida > Asterales > Asteraceae > Flaveria > Flaveria sonorensis. The sequence continues at coordinate 38,869,953 of CM046436.1, read as the reverse complement.
AACGTATGCCAAGAATGCACCACACCCTCATCTCATAAACTTTTCTGCCACTATCATGGATATCATCTTTGGAACTTCATTAAATTTATCACCGTAAATCATGACTATGCTACCATCAGGCGCTTTCATTTGAATCATCTTCCTCTGGCAAACTATATTAGCCTCATAGGCGGCCAACCAGTTCATACCTAACACAACATCAAATCCTCCTAGGGTCATAACAAACAACCTAGCGGGGAATCTATGACCATCCAATTCTATGCTATAATCCTCTAAGGCCTCGGTTATCTTAGTAGTCTTTCCAATGGAAGTTTCTACTTCAAACACATGATCTATTTCTTTGGCCTTAGGATTCATCACATCACCAAAGGTAATAGCTATGAAACTCTTACTTGCACTAGAATCAAAAAGAACAGAAGCAGGTATATTGTTAACCAGAAACATACTTGACACAACATCAGGTTCCGCTCTGGTCATTGTGAAAGCCCTAGCCTTGGCCCTTGGCTTGTCACCAGCTTTCTTTTCTTTCTCAGTCTCCTTTCCTCTAGTCGAGTCAACCACTTTTGTCTCTTTTCACTCTTGACTGTAGTGCCCTAACTTGCCACAGTTGTAGCACTTTACCAGATTAAGGCAAACCTTAGAAAAATGCTCCATCTTCCCACATCTGAAACGCAGACTCGATCCGAGCCTGCATTCACCAGTATGCTTTCTCCCATATTTCCAGCAATCACTGGATGACTCCACCTTCAACTTTTTGGCCTGAGCAACAGACCTCTCGTTTCTCTCCCGCTTCATATTCCCTGACCAAATCTTCTTCTTCGCCTCCTCAACGGGCTCATCAGCCATCACATCATCATACACTATCCCACTCAGCTCCATCAAAGACTCGAAGGTCTTCGGCCTACTTGCCTTCACATACGTCCTAACCTTCGAAGGCTAACCCTGCACATATGTCAATTAATCTAAGTTTCTAATGACAGTGGCCTGTTGTAATTAACTAGTTATTTTACTCTTCATGTCCTAAACATTTCCTATCCTGAGTCACATCAGCTCACAATCTCACTATGAGCACTATAACCTCAAGGAACCTTTATCAGTCATAACCCTCCTAGCATGGAGCTACTGGCACTGGCATCCCTTAATTGATCCCATTCTTAGTTTGAGTCTAGACATCAGAGTGTCTAAATCTCTCAAACTATCGCTATGATACCAACTTGTAAGGCCATGTTCCAGGAAACCTCACCGTTAGCGTTGGGCATCAGAAAAACAAGTTCTCGAACATCAAAATTTCATTAATATACGCAGTAGAACATGCAAAGTTTCAATTGTTTAAGCATTTACATCAACAGATCACTTTATCTATCTATCTAAAGTTCTACACCAGGATGCCAGTCTCTATCATGTGCCAGGTAGCTCTCCCATCCATGCCAAGCTCACCCCCAAAATGTATAGCAATCTAATATGCATACAAAAGTCAGCGAACCTAAGTGAGCTCTGGGTTTACTTTAACGAAAAATTATCATGAACATACACTTTAACATACTTTAACATCGCATAAACATCAACTTTATTCGTCAACTTATCGAACTCATTCGATAACTATACTTTAGCTTTTACTTTAACAATTACTTTATCGTCCTGTTACCCATACTTAATCTATACTTTATTATCGTGTTACCCATACTTTATCTATACATTATCTTTATTTGTTTACTTTATCTTTGAACTTAGCACAAAGCTTAGCTCCTTTATCAGGTGAGAACACAACAAATGCCATTTTCCTTTAGCTGGCGGGCATATCCAAAGTATAGCCCCTATATGAGCACACCGATGTGTTGCTCCAATATGAGAATGCACCAAGCATACTCCTTTAGTGGTTTGAGCACACCAATATGTAGCTCCTATGTGAGAATTCACAAGGCATAACTCCTTTAGTTGGTTTGAGCACAACAATGTGTAGCTCCTATGTGAAAATGCACGAGGCATAACTCCTTTAGCTGGTTTGAGCACACCAATGTGTAGCTCCTATGTGAGAATGCATGAGGCATAACTCCTTTGGTTGGCGGGCATACCCAAAGTATAGCCCCTATGTGAGCACACTGATGTGTAGCTCCTATATGAGAATGCAACGAATACAATTCTCGTTTAGTAGTACTTGCATGACTTCTTTAGTGCGCTTTAACGTTTTCACAGCTATGCTTTATCGCGTAACAGGGTAACTGTTCTTGAATTATTATTATTCAAGTTCTTTAACGTTTCACATGTGACTTTATCATCGTTCTTTATCCTTTAAATGTAATTATATATATAATATATATACACATACTTTAATTCTTTAGCATTAAGTTCATCATTTAATCATCAATAATGCACATTATACGGGGATAACATAACACATAACAGTCCAAGGTTTTTGCACGAGAACATCAACATTCGCGCGAGAACTCCTCCTGTGCTCGAGAACTCCTTTTTTGTGCGAGAACTCCTCCTTAATACGAGAACATCCACATTTGCGCAACTACTTTTGAAAAGTAACCGTTAGCCGCGAAAACTACAATTCGCGCAAGAACTCGCTTCCCGCGGGATAACTTTTCTGCTGCACGAAACTTTATCCACAAGTTATCGCACCTTTAGCCACTTTAACGCCCAAAACATGCTATAACAGTTTATATCATCATACTTTATCAAAACATTCATTAAGGTATGCATATTAGCCCGAAAACATGGAAAAAACACGTAAAATAGGGGTCTAGAACTCACTTTATGATATCTTTGCACACGAACAACACTTAAACCGAGAGTGTTTCAAGCAGAAGCTATAGAAACATGCGCAATATCATTACATACGGTTCATACATGCATAAATACATCGAATATCGAAGACTACATACCTTAGACACCACCTAGCACTAACTTCTCTTTTCTCAAGTACAACAGCAGGACTTTTCGCATGAAGCGCAGAAGATTGGGTGTCTGGGCCTATTTATAGTGTCTCTCTCTCCTCGCAGCTGTTCTCGCACCAGAACCTCTGTTCGCGCAAAAACTGCCTCCACGCGAGAACTTTATGACTCACGAGAGAACTTCGTTTTCATTAAAAAATTTGGGGCATTACATCTCAAACCACAAAGACTCAAGAACAAACCAGATTTGTAACACCCAAAAATTTGAAAGGAACGAACGCAGAAGGAAGTTTTCACGCGAAAGGAATTTCTCGCACCTGAACTTCATGCGAAATGTACTACTGGGTATAAATAGCTAAGAACACCCAGTCTGACTCGAGTTTCGTGTGAGAAGTGCTGCTGCTAGAGGGAGATTACGGTTGGAAGAGAGAGAAAGTGAAGAATTTAGTGTTTGAGGTATGTAACTCGTGTAGTAACTCGTGTTATGTACTAAGGATAGATTATTGATGAATATAATGCATGTTTATGTATTTGAGGTATGTAACTCGTGTAGTAACTTGTGTGAAGAATTTAAAGCGAAAAAGGCTTCGAGAAGGTTGTGTTTGTGTTAGAACTTCAACTGGTGAGTTTCTAGTCCCCTTTTTATACAAGTTTTTATGTTTTGGGGCTATTATGCATACTAACACATTTGAAAATGTTTGATTATGCTTGAGTTGGTGTTGTTATAATGTTAAACATATTAGAATAGCCTTAGATGCGATAAGTTATGACTGGGTAGGAAAACCCATAGTTTTACCGCGAGCAGTTTAGTTGTACTTTATGAAATTTGAACCTGCAAAGTTCTCGCGCGAAAGAGGAAATTCTCGCGCGATAATATGTTCTCGCGCGATATTTATGTTTTCGCGTGAATAAGATAAGTTGATGCGCAGAATGTGTTTGAGGAATGGTTCTCGCGCGAAATGTTAGTTTCTCGTGCGAGATGATGATGATATTGTATGTCATGTTTTCGCATGACCTGCTATGATATGTGTTATGTTATCTTTTCACGTTTAAACAGTTTTCAAAATAATATGTTTTACAAAATGACCTTGTGTGGTATGATATGTATATGTACGAAAAGTATTATGTAATGAAAGTGAAAGATAACAAAGATGAAAGTGGAACGTAATGAATGAATGAAAGTCTTGCAAGCAAAACGAATAGAGGTGCACGGCCATTTTGTCGTTAGCTCAACTGAGGGGCGGCTTAGCTAGCCCATGAGGATGCGGCTCAGGGGTCCAATCATTGAGATTGACCAAATACGATGGGGTCTCTGTCGCTTTACCCTGGTACTGTGTCAGCTTCGTGCATAACGTTTGGGGGTTTATTTATAAGCCTCGGCACAGTATCAGTTTCATGCACAATGTTTGGAGTTTAGCATATGGCAGGATCCGTAAGAAAGTGAAAGATGTTAACGAATGAATGTACGAATGACGAATGACAAACGATGATGAAAGATAATAATTAATTATTATCAAGATGTATGTATGATGTATGATCACGTATGAAGTAAAGGATAGGTTTTAATGTAAAGTACTTTATTATAAAACTAGAACTCACTCAGCGTCGCTGACTTTTGTATGCATAATAGTTGGTAGGTATTTGTTGATGCTGAGGAGGTGCAGGCATAGATGCATAGCTACTAGGGATGATTCGAGTCTGGCATCCATATTTTAAGAATGTTATTGTCTTAATACAATTTTTGAGATGTAAATGAATTGACATGATGATTTGACACGATTTAATTTATTAATGAAAATTTATATTGCCGCTGCAAAATGTGGTGTTTTAAATATTTTACGCAATGATTGACCAATTGTAAGTGTCCCGGGAACGAGGCCTTACAAGTTGGTATCAAAGCCAAAGTTTAAAAGAATTAGGTAAAATATTTTCAAAACATAAAAATTAAACTGAGAATAGGACAGAATGGGAAGGGATGCAAGTCCTAGTAGCTACATGCCTGCAGATAAAGATTTTACATAAACGTTTTATGTACGTTGTTGGAAAAAGGAATTATTTGCCCGTGTTATGTGATTTATATGCTTTTAGTAGATTTGGATACTGATATAGTTAGGATAGGGAAAGCTTGGAGAGTGAAGAGTAAAGTGAGTGGCTAATCATAATTGGCCACTGTAATTAGGGACTTACTATACTTGACATAATCTGAGTTATTACCTTGAATGACCGTGTTGGTGTTTGATTCTTATAGCATTTTGAGATGGCTGGTGGTAGATCCTCGAAAGCTTCCCGAGGAGGAGTACGTGGTGGACGTGGTGCTGGGCCACGCGTCACGAGGAACAGGGCTAGGACTGCCGAAACAGCTACTGAACAGCCAAAACTTCATCACCATAAGGGTGTGGCTGAGAGTGCTAACTTGAGGGCCTCAGTAAAGGAGGCAGTAGTGGAGGAAGTTCATCAGGTCAAGCAGACGATTCTGCCGTCTATGGTGAGTGAGGTTATTAGAGCCTTAAGGGAAGACGAGAAGAAGGAGAAGAAGGAAAAGAAGAACGCCGCTAGGAGAGGGGGCGAAGAAGGAGGTTCAGGGGAAAGGGAGCAACCAGAGATGGAGATGGTTGTTTCCAGTGATGTCAAGGAGGAGGAAGCTATGCAGGAGACTGTAAGGGGTTGCAACTATGGGGCATTCTAGAGATGCCAGCCCCAGACATTTGATGGGAATGGGAGTGATACTGCTGCTCACCGATGGGTGAGGGAGATGGAGGCGGTACTTGATATCAGCGAGTGCCGGAGTATCAAAAGGTGAAGTTTGCTACCCACTCGTTTGTGGATTCGGCCTTATGTTGGTGGGACAACATTGTCCAGGCTGAGGGTAGCAGGGCGATTGGAAGGATGAGGTGGAGTGAGCTAAAGAAGCTAGTGATGGAGGAGTTTTGCCCTCACAGGGAACTCGACAAGATCGACAGAGAGTTCCTATAGTTGGAGGCCGGAACCATGACGCACCAGCAGTATACTACGAAGTTCAATGAGATGGCAAGGCTGGTGCCAGATCAGGTAACGCCTGCATCACGAAAGATAAAGAGATACATCCAAGGTCTACCGGCGGATATCCGCATACATCTAATCGCTGCTCGGCCAAGTACGTTCAGGTCGGTGGTTGATCTGGCAGGGAGACTGTATGACGAACGAGAGGCGGTGGCGGTGGTGGATGCGAAGATGAAGTGGGGCAATGATAAGAATGGGAATGAGAAGCGGTAAATCGATGGTGGTTCTATGGCTAGAGGTAATAAGATGAAAGTGGAGGATCGGAAGGCGTTAACAGGGGGAGATAAGGCTTGCAAGAACTGTGGGAAGGAGCATGTAGGAAAATGTAAGTGGGGATAAAATCTCTGCTTCAAGTGTGGGAAGGAGGGCCACATAGTGAGAGATTGTGGAGGAGTGAGGTGTTACAACTGCGGTGAAGCAGGGCATTTAAGCAGAGACTGCAAGAAGTCGATGGTTAAGAGCTCCGGGGCACAAAAAGGAATTCAGAAGGAGAAGGAGGGGTAGAGAGCGAAGGCCAGGGCATTCACTATGACCCTAAAGGAGGCTAGGGTGGGCCCCGATGTTGTGTCAGGTACATTCCTAGTAAACCAAACTTGTGCCTCTGTGCTTTTTGATTTTGGTGCTAGTTGGAGTTTTATTTCTGCTGCCTTCAGTGATTTGTTGCCCGTTAGGAGTAGGAAGATTGATGAGCCCTGTGATGTAGAAACTGCCGTTGGTAAGTCTACCAGGATTTCAGATGTGAAAGAGGAATGTGACATAGAGTTTGACGGCCATAAATTCTCTGCTAGTTTGTTTGTGATACCCTTAGGTGGATTTGATGTAGTCCTAAGGATGGATTCGCTAGCAGCCTATGAGGCAAACATCCCGTGTCGAAAGAAGATGATTCGATTGACCGTGCCTAATCGAAGTTCGGTAACGATATAGTCAGTATGGTCTTGAAAGTAATTTTGATGGTGGTGGCAGAAAAGTGTATGAGGCGTGGATGTGGTTCCTATCTGGCCTATGTGAAGGATGTGGATGCATCAGTACCATGATTTTCGGATGTATCGGTTGTGTGTGACTTCCCAGACATGTTCCAAGAAGATCTATCAGGTGTGCCGCCTGATCGTGAGATTGAGTTCCAGATCGATCTGGTGCCCAACCTGTTGCAAAAGGGTCGTATCGTCTGGCTCCATCAGAGTTGAATAAATTGCTAGCCCAATTGCAGGACCTTCTTGATAAAGGGATTAACAGACCGAGCATTTCTCCTTGGGGTGCTCCAGCGCTGTTCATGAAGAAGAAGGATGGTAGCATGCGAATGTGTATAGACTACAAGGAGCTGAATAAGCTGACGGTGAAGAATAGATACCCGTTACCTCGGATAGATGATCTGTTTGACCAGTTGCAAGGTGCATGTTGGTTCTCGAGGATCGATCTTTGGTCGGTTTATCACCAGCTAAAGGTTAAGGAACAGGATATCCCAAAGACTGTGTTTCGGACATGATATGGGCTTTATAAATTCCTCGTGATGTCATTTGGTGTAACTAATGCTCCTGCAGAATTCATGGACTTGATGAATAGGGTTTGTTGACTGATGCCCGACAAATCAGTGATAGTGTTCATAGACGATATCATGATATACTCAAAGAATGAGGGAGACAATGCCTGTCACCTTTTTTGAGGTGCTGGAAACTCTAAGAAGTGAGAAGTTGTACGTGAAATTCTCCAAATGCACATTTTGGTTACGGGAGGTATAGTTTCTGGGTCAAGTGATTAACCCTGAAGGAAACATGGTTGATCCTACTAAAGTGGAGGCGGTGATGAAGTGGAATTCGCCTAAAATGCCGTCTGAAATCCGAAGCTTCCTCGGATTGGCGAGTTATAACAGGAGGTTCATTTAGGATTTTTCAAAGATTGCCGCACCGTTGACCAAGTTGGCAAGGAAGGATGTGAAGTTTGAATGGGGCGACAACCAAGAGAGTGCGTTCATGAAGTTAAAGAGAAGATTGACACAAGCTCCAGTGTTAACGCTACCAGAAGGGAATGAAGACTTGATTGTCTATTCCGATGCCTCTTATCAAGGGTTAGGATGCGTGCTAATGCACCGAGGTAAAGTCATAGCATACGTATCTCGATAGTTAAATGTTCTTGAAGTGAGCTACCCTACCCATGATCTAGAGCTGGCTGCTTTGGTGTTCGCGTTAAAAATATGGATACACTACTTATATGGTGTAAATGTATGATTTTTAGAGACCACAAAAGCTTAAAGTATTTCTTCAAGTACAAGGATCTTAATATGAGATAGAGGCGATGGTTGGAGCTCATAAAAGACTATGACTGCGAGATTCATTATCACCCGGGTAAAGCTAACGTGGTAGCTGATGCCCTAAGCCGAAAGGAAAACCGGGAACCGATTCGGGTGAGATCTTACCAGTTGATTGTGACTCCTGATGTGATAAAGCAAATCTATGAGGTTCAGAAAGAAGCTCTGGAACCTGAGCACATTGATAAGGAGAGGATGAAAGGGAAGGTCGCAAATCTGGAAGAAAACATCTATGGTGTCAAAATCAGATTCTGGCGTATGTGGATCCCTAGTCGTGGAGGTCTACGAGAGAAAGTGTTAGACGAAGACCATAAGACCCACTACTCCATTCATCTGGGAACCAACAAAATGTACCAAGACCTGAAGTGTAATTATTGGTGGCTGGGAATGAAAGGCGACGTAGGAAGGTATGTAGAAAGGTGCTTGACCTGTCTCCAGGTTAAGGCTGAGCATCAGAAGCCATAGGGGAAAATCCAACCCTTGGAAATTCCTGAATGGAAGTGGGAGCATATTACTATGGATTTCATAATGAAGCTACCTCGTACAGCTAAAGGTTATAATGCCATATGGGTTGTAGTAGACAGATTGACAATGAGTGCTCACTTTCTACCCATCCCAGAGACGTATAACTCGGAACGGCTAGCCGAATTGTTCATCAATGAGATAGTTACCCATCATGGTGTGCCAGTGTCGATTGTCTCGGACAGAGATACGCAGCTTACATCTAAATTTTGGAAGAAGTTCAACGATGCGATGGGAACTAGGCTACACATCAGTACAACATACCACCCACAGACGGACGACCAATCGAAAGACCTATTCAGACCTTAGAGGACATGCTTAGGGCATGTATCATAGACTTTGGTGGAAGCTGGGATAGTGAACTACCGTTGGCGGAGTTCTCATACAATAACAACTACCATGCCAGTATTGGTATGCCCCTGTATGAGATGCTCTATGGCCAAAAATGTAGAACCCCTGTTTGCTGGGCGGAAATCGGACAGAAGTAGTTGGGGAGTATCGATGTTATCGAAATGACCAATGAGAAGTTAGGCAGAATTAAAGCCTACATGAAAGGCGCCAAAGATAGGCAGAAATCCTATGCCGACAAACATCGAAGACCGATCGAGTTTAACGTTGGTCATAGAGTGATGCTGAAGGTGTCCCCTTGGAAAGGAATCATTCGATTTAGAAAGAGAGGGAAGTTAAGCCCTCGATTTATTGGGCCTTTCAAGATTGTTGCCCTTGTGGGAGAAGTAGCATGTTGGCTGGAACTACCACCTGAGTTGAGTGGAATTTCTCTTACCTTCCACGTATCACATCTGCATAAGTGTCTAGCAGACGAAGATGCTTATGTTCCACCAGAAGATGTGGAGAGTGATGACAGACTGAACTACGTGGAGCAGCCTGTTGGAATAATAGACAGGAAGGAGAAAAGATTGAGAAATAAAGTAGTTCCACTCTTCCGAGTACAGTGGAAGCATAGAAAGGGGTCGGAGTCCACTTGGGAATCCGAAGATGAGATGAGATAGCATTACCCGCAGCTGTTCGAGAGCTGACAGGTTTTGAGGACGATACCTAAATAAGGGGGGTAGACTTGTAATGCCCGAAAATTTCAAAGGAACAAAGGCAGAAGGAAGTTTTCGCGCGAAAAAAGGTTCTCGCTTGAGAACTTCATGCGAAATGTACTGCTGGGTATAAATAGCTGAGAACACCCAATCTGACTCTAGTTTCGCTCGAGAAGTGCTGCTGCTAGAGAGAGATTATGGCTGGTAGAGAGAGAAAGTGAAGAATTTAGTGTTTAAGGTATGTAACTCGTGTAGTAGCTCATTTTAGGTACTAAGGATGGATTATTGATGAATACAATGCATGTTTAAGTAGTTTTCACTCGGTAAAGGCAAAGGAAGGTTGTGTTTGTGTTAGAACTTCAAGCGGTGAGTTTCTAGTCCCCTTTTTACGCAAGTTTTTATGTTTTGGGGCTATTATACATACTAAGACGTTTGAAAATGTTCGTTTATGCTTGAGTTGGTGTTGTTATGATGTTAAACCTATTAGAACAGCCTTAGACGCGATAAGTTATGACTGGGCGGGAAAAACTGTATTTTTCGCGATAGCAGTTTAGTTGTACTTTATGAAATATGAACCTGCGAAGTTCTCGCTTGAAAGGTATAGTTATCGCGTGAAAGAGGAAGTTCTCACGTGATATGTATGTTTTCGCTCGACTAAGATAAGTTGATGCGCAGAATGAATTTGAAGCATGGTTCTCGCGCGAAATGTTAGATTCTCGCCGAGATGATGATGATGTTGTATGTCAAGGTTTTGCATGACCTGTTGTGTTATGTGTTATGTTTCTTTTCACGTTTAGATGGTTTTCAAAATGATATGTTTTACGAAATAACCCTACGTGGTATGATATGTATATGTACGAAAAGTATTATGTAATGAAAGTGAAAGATAACAAAGATGAAAGTGGAACGTAATGAATGAATGAAAGTCTTGCAAGCAAAATGAATGGAGGTGCACGGCCATGTTGTCGTTAGCTCAACTGAGGGGCAGCTTAGCTAACCCATGAGGATGTGCCTCAGGGGTCCAATCATTGAGATTGAACAAATGCGACGGGGTCTCTGTCGCTTCACCCCCGTACTGTGTCAGCTTCGTGCACAATGTTTGGGGGTTTATTTATAACCCTCGACACAATACTAGCTTCGTGCACAATGTTGGGGCTTTAGCATATGGCAGGATCCGTAAGAAAGTGAAAGACATTACCGAATGAATGTACGAATGACGAATTACGAACTATGATGAAAGATAATAATTAATTATTATCAAGATGTATGTATGATGTATGATCACGTACGAAGTAAAGGATAGGTTTTAATGTAAAGTAAAGTATTTTATTATAAAACTAGAACTCACTCAGCGTAGCTGACTTTTGTATTCATAATAGTTGGCAGGTAATTGTTGATGCTGAGGAGGTGCGGGCATGGATGCATAAGCTACTAGGGATGATTCGAGTCTGTCATCCATATTTTGAGAATGTTATTGTATTAATACAGTTTTTGAGATGTAAATGAATTAACATGATGATTTGACATGATATAATTTATTAATGAAAAGTTATATTTCCGCTACAAAATGTGGTGTTTTAAATGTTTTACGTGATGATTGACCAATTGTAAGCGTCTCGGGAACGGGGCCTTACAAGATTTCAAATAATTGAAAATTATTTTCAGAAATTCGATTATTTTCCAAGACCCGGACCTATGGACATCCATAACCGAGGGACCAAACAAACCATTAACTCTTAGGCCAGACTATAACATACAAAAGCTAGTAAGCTTAAAGAGTGTAGCTGGTGTTGATATCAAGTAGGTCAAAACAGACATGAAAGCATACAACATAATGGCAATGACCCTGCCATTTGAAATTTTGACAAGAGTTGAAAATTTCAAAACAGCTCATGAACTCTGGAAGGTACTTCAAACCATGCGTGAAGGAGGTGAGGAGATGGGGAAATCAAAAAGGAAAATTTAAGGACCCAATATGAAACTTTCCACCATGTTCAAGGAGAATCCATATCATAACAGCTTCACAGATTTGTTCAACTGGTCAATGAGATTATAATGTATGGTCTCAAATATGAATCTATGGAGATCAACAAAAAGATGTTGTACACATTGCCAGAGAGCTGGACTCAGTAAGTATCTCTGATGAAAACAACATTGGATCTTGAAGCATTATCTCTAGATGCACTAGTGGCCAAAGTAAAGGCACTAGAACTAGAAGAAAGATCCAGAAATAATAGTACAATAAGACATGTGGAATCATATAAGTTCAAGGAACTTCAACAAATAGATAATGCATTCTTGACCTGCACTGGTGAAGATGAAGATGAAGAATTTCTGGATTCAAGTGAAACTTCATACTTCTTTGCTCATGAATCATCAAACAACAAACAAAAGTCTAAGAAGACTGTTGTTCATAGTTGCCAAGAAGCAACACCCCAAAGCAAACAACATCCTCACACTTCCAGCTCCAGCAAGTAACACCCAACAAAGATTCAAAACATTCATAAATTTGAGAAACCAATGAATGCATTAACAATCATATTGCAAAGTGAAGAGCAAAAGGCAGCTTTTGCAGCCTTTTCAACAAGCTTTGAAGCTTACCTAGGAGCTAACCTCACACTATCATAGATCATACAGCAAGACTTTGAGGAATTGCCTCCTAATATGGTTGAAGAAATGGATCTTCAATGGTCAATGGAAATGATTGCATATAGATCCAAGAAGTTCCTACAAAGGAATAGGGGGTTAAGCATGGATAAGAAAACCAAAATTGGTTTTGATAAGACAAAGGTGAGATGCTATAACTGCCAACTCTATGGACACTTCTCTAGAAAATACCAACAACCAAGAGTTGACAGAAACAACAACCAAACACAAGCATCAAGCAGTTACAACTCAAACAGACAAATCCCACCTCCTATCAGTATTCCTGCTGCACCAACCCCACCTCAAATCACATAGTATAGCCCAAATAAACACTCAAGCTCATCAGGAATGATTATCAAACAAGTTGGTGAGTGTGATTAGAGTATGTACGAGGCTGAGATCCAATCTCCTGATCCTGCCCTTATGGCGAACATAGAAGATAAGATTTCAGAAATCTAGAAAGAGGTAAGGGAAAACCTCTTTACACAAGCATGCATTGATGAAGTCAATCGATACAGAGAACATGCAGACAAACTTTCCTAGAAAGTAATTGACACAAACATTTTAAATGAAAGTTTAAAATCAGAACAAAAACAATATGGGGCTAAAATTCTTTCATTACAAAATGATCTTGACAAATTAATGTCTGAAAAATTAACACTTGCAGCTCAAGTTGAGCAACATTCTGAATCACTGACTCAGTCAAAAACACTACCGGCTAAAACTAAAGTGAAACTTAAGAAATTTTAGGTGAGCAACAAGAAATTTTAAGAACTTCTTGCTCAGCAAAGGGCATTTAAAGACCCTTCAGGTTTAGGATATAATAAGGTCAATCCACCTTATAATGACAATTATATTCAACTTCCTGATTCCATGACAAACAAATAAGGCGAGTCTGTTGACCCATATGACAGGACTAATGACTCAAAACAATCATCATCATCATCATCAAAATCATCATTAATATCAAAACACCTTTGATAAAATTTGTTAAGAGTTAAACACCTTCAAAAATAAAATCAACTGATTTTTATCAAGGAGAAAATAATGAGTTTAATAAACAAACAACTGATGAAGATGATGTTGATCTATTGGATAATGAGTCTCATCAAACAATTACTGAAACTACAAATGTTTCAAGTGTGGTTGATACACCAACCAAACAAACAAAGCAGACACAAGGTTTTGACATCTGCTCTGGTGGAAGAAAAACTGTATCTTTCACTGCCTCTCCTAAACAAACAAACGAAGGAAAAAGCAAAGCTCTCATTCAGCCAAAACAAACAACAGTAACTTTTGATGTACCTTTAAAATCAAATTTAAAATCAAAGGTTATTAACAAACAAAGCAATGCAAATTTACCATACTGCGAATGGTGTGATCAATACACTCACACCTCAGAAAAATGCAAATATGCTAAATATTGCAAGTACTGTAACATGAACAATCATAGTACTGAATCTTGCTATTTTCACAATTATTTTTCAATTTGTGAAAGAAACAATCACAGCACAGCTAACTGCTTTTTCAATAAGAAAAACAAGAAGCGAAACAAACAGCCTCAAGTTAAGAAATCAATTAAGAAACAGACAGTTGTTCCTGACAAGAACAAAGGAGGACTACCACGACAAACTCCTCATCAAAAAGTTTTTTTAAATAATGATAAAACCTTTTATGACAACTTCAAACAATCAAACAAGAGACATACGTCTTAGAATATACAACAATCAGACATTAGCACTTAAAGGAGAATAGCTCAAAGCACCTCTCCCGATAGAGCTAATACCATTCAAAGGAAAACTAGTATGACTAGAATTCCTAAACCATTAGACAATCCCACATTAGAAGAAATATGTGTTATGGGAAAAGACAGAAAACTCAAGACCATCATGGCTTGGGTTGCTCTATCTAACTGATTTATTTGCTTTTATAGGGACATCAAAGAGGGCCTGATAACATCTGGTATGTTAACAGTGGATGTTCTCGACACACGACTAGCAATTATTCACTCCTTTGGGATTTTGAAATCAAACATGGAGGAAATCTAGACTTTGGAGGAGATAAGACATGTGGAAAGATAACTGGTGAAGGAACAGTATCAATTGGGTTGATAAGCTTTTAAAATGTCAACTACTGCTCCAACCTCCAAATCAATCTTCTCAACATATCCCAATTATATGATAAAGGATATTCCACCTTATTTGACTCCAACAACTGTTACATCCTCAAGATGGGTTTTCAAATACCTGAAGACTGTATCCTTTTAAAAACACCCTGTCATAACAACACATACATTATTGATATGAACACTATTTCAACATCAACCGATGAAACATGTTTACTATCAAAAGCATTAGAAGTTGTTTCCCAATTATGGCACAGATATTTGGGACACTCAAATTATAACAGAATGAATCAACTTGTAAAAGGTGACTAAGTAATAGGTTCCACAAAAAGAATTCTTCTATACAGACCACTGTATTGCATGTCTTAAAGGCAAACAACACAAAGTGTCTCATAATTCAAAATTGGTAAACTCTAACAACACACCACTCAAATTGTATCACATGGACCTTTTTGGCCTAACAAACATCCTAAGCATAGGAAATAAGCAATACTGTCTTGTTATAGTAGATGATTTACTCAAGATTCATATGGGTTTTCTTTCTACTACACAAATCAAAAACATCAAAAATCATCAAATCCTTTATCACTAAAATTGAGAATCAATTGGAGCTTAAAGTTAAATCTTTAAGAAGTGATAATGATACTGAATTTAAAAATTACTGCATTTCTTCTTTTTGTGGAGAGAAAGGAATCAGTCATCAATTCAGTGTAACAAGGACTCCTCAGCAAAATGGAGTTGCTGAAAGGAGAAATAGAAAATTAATAGAAGTTGCTAGATCTATGCTAGCTGACTCTCTATTACCCATATCCTTTGGGCTGAAGCAATCAATACAGCTTGCTACATTCAAAACAGAACACTAATAATCAAAGAACATTCCAAAACACCATATGATTTAATGTTTAAAAGAAAACCTTTTATTTGCTTTCTTAAAGCTTTTGGATGTTCTGTTTCAATATTAAACACCAGAGAACAATTATCTAAGTTTGCTCCAAAAGCAGATGACGGATTTTTTGTTGGATACTCCGAAAGCTCAAAAGCTTACCGAGTATACAATCCAAGACTGAACATAGTAGAAAAAACAACAGACATTGTTTTTAATGAACATTATTTCACTAAGAAAGTCATTGGATCAGAGTGGTTGTTTGATATTGAGTTATTAACAAAATCAATTGATACATCTTACTTTGATTTTACAAGCACCAAGGATAAAAATAAGAATCTAATGGTTCCACCAACAACCATTGATGTTCCATTAACTACGGATCCTCCCAGGAGAACAAACATCACTCCTTCCAGTACCATAGTTTCAACTCCTCCAGAACAATCTAACACAACAAATGAAACATCATCAGACACACCATCTTTATCAACTTCTGTGACCACCCAACCATAACAAAACAATAACCAAACAAATTCACAACAACCAGCCACAGTTGAAGAACATGATGATTATCATTCATTACCTCATACAGATTATGAAGATGAAACTTAAGATTTCTTTCATAATTCACCACAAACATTCAATGAAACCACAAAGCCAGAACAACCAACAACCTTAGATACGCTTGCTGATCCATTAACACCCAACCAAACAATCACCAATCTTGATTCAACCATCCATGTTGATTACATTGCACCAACCAGGGTTCACAAAGATCATCCTTTAAAAAACATCATAGGTGACCTCAATTCCAGATTGATACGAACTCAATTTGCCAAGGAAACAATTGCTTGTATTCCTGCTTCCTATCTCTAACTATACCCAAAAACATCACAGAAGCACTCAAAGACAATAGATGGATAGAAGCAATGCAAGTGGAATTACAACAATTCATAAAGAAAGAGGTATGGAAGTTGGTTGACCTACCAGAAGGTCAATATGCCATTGGCACAAGATGGCTATTCAGGAATAAAGCTGATGATAGAGGGATTGTCATCAGTAAGAAAGCAAGGCTCATAGCCCAAAGATATACTCAAGAGGAAAGCATTGACTATGATGATGTCTTTGCTCCTGTAGCTAGACTCGAAGCCATCCGAGTGTTCCTTGCATATGCCTCATCCAAAACTTCACTTTCTTCCAAATCGATGTCAAGTGTGCATTCCTATATGGAAAGATAGATGAAGAGGCATATGTTGCTCAACCACCAGGGTTTAAAGACCCATAATTCCCTCATAGAGTCTACAAGTTAGATAAAGCTTTGTACGATCTTCATCAAGCACCTAGGATGTAGTATGAAACATTATCTAAGTTTCTCCTACAGAATGGGTACACCCGAGGGAAAATAGATCAGACATTGTTCATAAAAAGAAAAGGACAAGACTTGTTAGTGGTTCAAGTCTATGTGGATGACATAATTTTTGGCTCCACCGACATCCAACTTTGCAGAGAGTTTGAAACTCTTATGCAATCAAAATTCCAGATAAGCTCAATAGGAGAACTTACCTTCTTCCTTGGTCTTCAAGTTCAACAATCTGCTAAATTAATTTTTATCAATCAGAGCAAGTATGTGAAACAGATATTAAAAAATACATGTCTGATTGCACATCTAGCAAAACACCATTTGCAACTTGATTAAAATTTGGCCCCGATCCAGAAGGAATATCAGTTGACCAGAAGCTATACAGATCCATGATAGGCTCACTGATGTACCTAATTGCAAGCAAACCAGACATCATGTATGTAGTTTGCATGTGTGCAAGATACCAAGAAGATCCAAAAGAATCACACATACATGCCGTAAAGAGAATCTTCAGATACTTAAAAGGCAAACCAGCACTTGGCCTATGGTATCCAAAAGATGGATATTTCTTTTTATATGCATACATAGACAGTGATTATGGTGGATGCAATAGCAGCAAAAAATCCACTACTGGTGGTTGTCAGTTTCTTAGATCAAGATTGATCTCATGGCAATGCAAGAAACATACAAATGCCTTTGTGTCAACAAGTTAAGCAGAATACATACCTGCTTCTGCATGCTATTCTCAAGTGCTTTGGATTCAAAACCAAATGCTTGATTATGGCTTTAATTTTCTTAAAACACCAATACACATTGACAATTCTGCCACCATGTTTATCACTGACAATCCAGTTCAACATTCAAGAACAAAACACATAGATATTAGATATCACTTTCTGAGAGATTGCTTAGAAAAAGGTCTGATAAAGTTGATTAAAGTACATACAGACATTCAATTGGTTGACCTGTTTACCAAACCATTTTAATTCAACAAGATTTGAATTTCTGGGTTAGTCACTTGGTATGATCAACTATGAACCAAACAAGTAATGTTTTCAAAACATTAGTATCAAACAAGCTTGATTTTGTCAAAGTCTAAGTTTAACATCAAACAAACATCTTTCAAAATTAAGACATCAAAAAATATACATGTTTTCAATTAACAAAAAATTTGAATCACACATGACCATTCATGAGAAATGATAGTACACTAGACTATTTCTTCACTTGAGTCATTTTCCACTAATAAAGACTGACAATACTTGTTTGATATGTATAGGCTTAACTTGGGACACCTAACATCACATACAATAGTGAAGAACTAAATTCTCATGATTGTGTGGTCAGCAACACACATCTTGGTTTATGGTGAGTATTAGTCTATCCAATATTGGTTGCTTGTAAAGTAACTACAATACACCCAGTGAAATAGTTTATAAATTGCTCAATCCTACAAGTGTCTCCTCTGTTATGAATATCATAGACCTGGAGTACACTAAAACATTCTTTGTTGTGCTGAGCACAGATGACAGGATCAGTGACCTAAGTTTGATCAATTAGAGTTGAATCGCAGCGGAATTAGAACAAGAATTAGACAAATATAGCAAGAACAGAATAGATATTCAATGGAACAGTACACGGTTATAGAGAAAGAGGGTTTTCTGCCAAATGGATAATATCATTCATGCACAAATGCTTCGGTATGGCGGCCGCTAAGCTTCGCTATATCAGCCGCTAAGCTTCGCTAAGCTGCGCAGGATACAATTAGGTCAACATTCCTTATATAAAGGAATGTCACATCTGCTGATGTCACTTGATAGTGACATTTAACAGAATTATTACAAACAACTGAAAGTAAGCAAACTACTGAGAATGTTCACAACAGCTGAGAACATCTCAGAGTATGCTAAGTACAAGATGAAACTAAAACTACTGAAACTACAAGTACTGATTACAAGAAATATAAAACTACTGAAAGGAAACCATCACAACTCTTGAAGAGGTCTTCTTCAGCTGTTGTGACAACATCTGAAACTTGGTCTTCAGTCTTTGTCTTCAGCTTTTGTCTTCAGACTTTGTCTTCAGTTCTTTAGCTTCAGACTTTGTCTTCAGCTTTTTCACTTCAGACTTTGTCTTCAGCTCTTTCATTTCAGACTTTGTCTTCAGACCTTGTTATCAGTTGATGTCTTCAGCTGTTGCAGACTACTTCAGTTGTTGTAATGTCTGTGGACTTAAAGGTTTTTCTGATCAGGCTCATTGGTTCTTTTGGTCCAACAACAGACCTGAATGGCCTACATCTTGATCCAAAAAGATTCACAATGACGAACACATCCATATTGGATGAACAATCAATAAAGTCTTTTACACTACATTCCTTGAGAATGAATCAAAAGAATCCCAAAGAGGATCACCTTCCAAAGTGAAGTGAAAAAGAATCCCAATGTGGATGAAACAATATGGATCAAATTGAGCATTTATACTCCTAAGTAGCTAGGTCATAAGTATTAAAAGTGCTTTCTAGCATATCTTGAGGAGGATTAAACTTAACAATCAGATGTGGGGTACATACAATTCATGTTAAGACACTCAAAACATGATAATCACTCACTGTTTAAATCAATCATTAATACCATGCATGAGTTTAAATGGATCACAATATCTGCAATCAACATTATATTAGTCTATGTCTATTCTCAAAATCATCCAAACAACTCAGTGAGAATTTAAGACTAGTATGATCTTATGTCATGTGCCAATGATTCATGTCAAACATTAAAATCATTCATTTATTAGTTAGATAAAGTGCGATCTTTCAAAAATTTTATCATGAAAGCAATCAGATTGGACTTTGATAATTTCCATTCAAACACATTTAAATTTTTGTCACTTTATAAAGCATTTTATAAACATGCAAAAATTTAGGGGGAGTAAATGAATATGGAAATATCAAATGTAGCAGAATATGTGCATAATCTTTCAATTTTAAAATTTGACATTTTTAAATTTTGAGTTTTAAATAAAGCCAAGTCAAGCCAGCACTCAAATATAGAAGATTTACACATATAAATATGCATAATATTGCATAATATTGGTTGTGAATGATATTTTAACATCCATATGTTGATCATGTTAAAATTTTAAAATTTTAACAAACATTCAAAATTTTGAAACATTTCAAAATTATTTTACGCAAAACATAAAATTTTCTAAGTCTCTACAGCATATGTATTAAGTTACATAGTTTATGAGCAAAAGTTTCAAAACAAATAAAAATTTTAAATTTTTGACAATTATGGAGATATCAGACATACAAACGTACATCCGCTGTAGCTACAAGAACCATCAAAACATGTAAAATACACCAAGTGTATATAGCGGACAAACAAACATACATCCGCTATGCACTAATGAACATACATGTATTAACAGCGCATGATGTTGGTAAGGCATCCGCTATGAATACAGTGTTAGTTTACACAGCGCATGACTAACTTTAGTCATCCGTTGTTGAATCAGTACAAGTGTACATCATCATTAAGTGTTCACAGCATATGAGAAAAGTCATCTGGTGTGAATATCTCATGAACAAACAAAGTGTACACAACGCATGAACAAATGTTCATACGTTGTGAACACAGCCAAACATTCTAAGGGTCCACAGCATATGAACAAATACTCGTCCACTATGTATACACAAACAAGATTCCACAACGCATGAATCAGTGTTCATCCGCTTGGGAAACAGTGATCAATCACAGCGTATGACTTTTTAGTCATCAGTTGTGAATTTCAAATTTCACCCAAGGGTGCACAGCGTATGACCAAATGACCACCCCCTGTGAACACAGTACAACATCCAAGGGGTCCACAGTATAAACGTTTAAAATTGTACAGCGGACGCACTGTTCACACAGTTCGTGTGAAATTTAAACCGTATGACTTAAAATTAAAGTTAAAGTTAAACTGTTAACACAGCGTAAACATACATTGTATCCACAGCGGATAGTCATTTTGTCCGTTTTATATATACATCAACACTTGTCATTTTTTTTCATCACGAGAGAGAGAGCTAAAATTAAATTTCTAAAATGTTACCAACAGTGCTTGAATCCTTTAAACCCTTCATCATCCAAAACCTAAATTCTATTTGATTTCTCTTCTGATTCACGGTCAAATAGGTATAACAACACTATCGGTCCAAATGATCGTTAGAACGTGCCTTTGATGAAGATTTAACACTGAAATCCACAAGATATCAATAAGTCTAATAGTTTGTTGACCAAGTAATAATAGAATATAAACACAAATCGAACATAAGACCCATTTGTAAGATGATTTGTGAAGATTATGAAGAATAATGCTCAAATGTAAGAAATATAAGCTCCTAGCAATACACAAACAATCAGTGAACTCAAATCTATAATATCAATAAAGTTACAAGAGTTTCATAATGAAGAACAAAGATACAAATATATACACGACCTAGTTTCGCATACAGTTTCGCATAATGCAAAACTATAAGCACCATGGCATGCGAGACTGCTGGGCTAAACTACTGTTTCACATGTAGTTTCGCATGCCACATAATACAAAAGTAGACAAAAGTAAACTAGATCCTATTACATTAATATCTAAGCTATCATAAACTATAACAAAAAAACAAACAGCAAAGTGAATATCACCTTATTCTTGATCATTAATACTCCCCCTAGGGGGGTATTCATTTGTCAGGTCTTCTGGATCAGCTCCGGCCTTTGCTCTCTCCTACAGTCGAGACAAATCCCCAACTTCCGCCTCCAGATCCTCATGTTCTTGCACTCTCTTCTTTAGCTGCCTGATTTTTGATCTCACGCCCCTAGCCTTGTTTGCTACCCGCTCAAACAGGCTAGCTTCCGTCTTTGTCTCTTCTCCAGCATCGCATTTGATCTAATTTTCACATAAAACTTTTAGATCCTCGTCACTGAAAGAGAATACCTCTATTGGATCGAATAGTCTTATCTCATCTTCGTTCTTTACCCACACTACTGCTTCTATAGTTTGGTTGTCATAGAACCATTTCTCGAATTCCTGCAGTCTTAATGGCTGTTGATCAGGTATCCTCACTCAGTTGACGGTCTTCACAGGCTTTAGCTTCAACACAATATTTCCTTTCCTAGTCACCCAATCTAGTTCCTTCTTTGATATTCTCCTCTCTGGCTTCATATATCCAAAAGCTTCAAAGTTGTCCTTCACTCCCTAACAGATCTCATTCTCCAACAATGAAGCACGTTCACTCATAGCTTAATCTTGGAGGGGAAGCTCTGCCAACCTCCTCAAATCCCAGTTAGGAAGGGTCTTAAACGCCTTCCTTTTATGCAAATAAGAGATCCCTCCTCCACAACTTTTAATCATAAACATTTTTAGCTTTGAGTTGTACTTCCAACTCATAATCCTTTTATCTGACTCCTTCCTCCATGGTTCTTTAATGTTTTAAAACAAAGGGGTTAGCTTCTCTGGTTCCTCCTACTTAGTGAACCAGTCTTCCTTGTTCAACTCAACCACATCTCCTTCGATTGAACTCCTCTGAGCCATATAAGTCATTGGCCTCTCATCAACTATGTAAAACTCAGGCTCAGAATTATAGTCCACCAACTGCTCCTCCACTTCTTCCTCCTCATGAACTAAATTTAATTCAGTTTGCCCTTTCTCTCCTACTTGAACCTCACTCCTTATCACCTCATCTCCTATAAGATCAGTATCTATGTCAAATCCTATATTAATGAATCCAGCCTCAAATACCTGTTTAGTATCTTTTCCAGCACATACTCCTTCACCACTCACTCTTGCAACACCACCACCAGCTTCATTACCTTCTACACCACTTCTACCAGCTCTAGAAGTTCCAGCACCACTAGCACCAACACCAGGAGTTTTATGAATAAAAGGGAACTTTGATTGATGTCCCTAATTTGCTCGGCAATCAGTACATCATCAGCACCTGCAGCTCTCCTCAAATCACTCACCTCCTCCAACAACCTTCTGATTAGATCCTGTTGGCTCAGAATCACCTTTTTATCTCCTCAATCTCCAAGACTCTTATCTTTTCCCTCTCCTCTAAGTTGATCAGTTTGGTCTTAATCATACTTCGCTCATTTGATAAGGATGTGTTAACATTTCTGATAACATCCTCGTCAAACTCTGATCTTGTATTTCTCCTTGGCTTCTCCCCTTCTCCTGTAGACCTGGTCTCAGGGATGACAGGTTGTTTGCTCTTACTCCTCCTTTCCCGTATCGGGGAATCAGCTCTAATTGTTTTCTGAGCACTCTTCTTCTTCCTCTTCTTTCTCAGTTCCTCCTCAATCTCATCCAATTGCTCTTTGAAGGTCAAATCAGTCTCCTTCATGTACTTCTTTCTCTTTCTAATCTCCTCCACATTTCCTCCGGTCTCTGTTGCTCTACTTTCCTCAAGAGGGATCAGAGTCTTGATATAGTTCCATCTTTCTTCTGTATACATGCTCTCCAGTAGATATGTGATCTTTCCTGAAAAATCATGTCTGGAAGCAGCACAGTCAGCAAAGATCCTTGGGTTCATCGGAGTCAGTCTCAGTTCATCTACGAGCTTAGGTTAGTTTGGCTTTAGATAGTCTAGACTGATCTGAATGAATCTTGGATAGAGCAGCCACTTATCCTTCTTTATAGCCATGATGTTCTCCAATAGGTAGTAATAGTTACAGCCTCGTGCTGCCTCCGGCACAGGCTCTTCTTCCTCCTCCTCGTTAGTTGAGACAACCGTCTCAGTCCACGGTTGCTCCCTTACTCCCGAGGACCGGTTCCTCTCCTTCCTTTCCCCTTCTCTTACAGCCTTTATCACTTCGATCACCACAGACGGTAAGATTGTCTGCATGACCTGATGAACCTCCTCTACAACAGCCTCCTTTACAGAGGCCCTTAAGTTAGCACTCTCATCACCACCCTCCGGATGAGGGGTCTCGGGCTCTTTATGAGCCACCTCTTCAGCTCGAGGCATTCCTCTTGTGACCCGCGGTCCAGCACCACGTCCACCATGACCTTCACCTCTAGAAGCCTTTGAAGATCTACCACCGGCCATCCTCTAACACGCTATAAGATTCAAACACTAACATGGTCATTCAAGGTAATAGCTCAGTTTATGTCAAGTATAGTAAGTCCCTAATTACAGTGGCCAGTTATGATTAGCCACTTACTTTACTCTTCATACCCCAAGCACTTCCTATCCTGACTACATCAGTATCTAAATCTACTAAGAAGCACATAAATCACATAACATGTGCACATTATACCGGTTATCATCAAGAAAATACCTGATGGCACGTAGCTACTCGGACTGGCATCCCTTCCCTTTGTCCTATTTTCAGTTTAAGTTTAGGTTTCTTTTGAAAATTTTAACCCGTTTCACTTAAACTTTGGCTCTGATACCAACTTGTAAGGCCCCGATCCCGGGACGCTCACAGTTGGACAATCATCGCACATATAACATATAATTTACATTTACAATTTCTAAAACATTGCAGCGTAATAATTTTAAACCACTTCATTATAATTGCTTTTGCAAAATAATACATTGTAGTTAACTGTTACAAAATGTCATAATTTGCATTACATCACAAAAACATTATCATAACATGAAATGGATGCCATCCAAAATAATCCATGTAGCTGCCCCGTGCCATCCTCAGCAACATTACCTGCCAACTGGAAACACATAAAATTCAGCGTTGCTAAGTGAGTTCTAGTTGTATAAAATAAAATACTTTTCTTTTTTTTTAAAACCATTCTTTCTTTACTTTCACATGTGATCATGCATCATACGTACACATAGATAATAATTTATTATTATCATTCATCATCATTCGTTAACTTCCGTTCATTCACCATCGTACGTCATCTTTATCATTCGTTATCTTTCTTATCGTACCTTACGTACATTCATTAACTTCCGATGAAATGTACTGTACCCCGTACATTGTGCACGAAGCTGACCCTTGGGCCTGAGGCAATTACACTCATCATTATCATTCATCTTTCATTCCAGACCAATGCCATGTGCTATACCCCGAACATTGTGCACGAAGCTGGTTACTGGGCCTGAGGTCAATCATAGACCTCGAACATTGTGCACGAAGCTAACTCCAGTACCTAGGGCAAGCGGCAAGGGTCCCATACATATGGTCAATCACAAAGATTAGACCCCAGTGTGCATCCCCAGCATACAGTTGAGCTAACACCCTTCATTGGGTGTGAACCTCCATACATTGCTTGCAAGACTTTCATTACTTTAATTCATTAATGCATGCCTTCATTCCTTATGTTCCCTTTTTCATTATCTTCTGCTCTACGTTACATAATACTTTCCATTTACTTTTCATAATCATACCACGTAAAGCCATGGAAAATAAACATACATAATAAGGAACATAACATAAACATAACCATACCATACATAGCATCATCATCAGATCACATATGACATCATAAAGTCAACTTACATTACCCCCGGGAACATCCCAAGTCAAAGCCTACACTTTATATTTCCCCAAAAGTTGAAAAAATATTCTAAGGCATAGGCGCATGAGCACAATACAGGCGCATGGCCTTTCAGGAACATGGGAACACTTAGGCGCATGGGGAACTTACAGGCGCATGGGCACTATTTGGGAGAATGGATTTTGGGCGCATGAGTTTTGGGAGCATGAGTTTTGGGCGCATGGGGGACACTTAGGCAAATTCAGCCTGTTCTAGGTGCATGGATACTATTTGGGTGCATGAGTTTTGGGCGCATGAGTTTTGGGCGCACGGGGGACACGTAGGCAAATTCAACCGTTGGGCGCATGGGCCGAATCCAGGCGCATGGGCAACCAACACATACTAATAACATCATAATCAATCCCAACATCACCAATTCAACGTGTTCTAACTTATTCTAGCATTAAAGCATCATAATATGAACATGGCATCATCATAACATCATAAATCACCCAAATCATAACCCACCCATATTCACATATACACATTCATACGGGTAAAAAACCCATATTCATAAAAACAAATATGCATGCATTTCCAGCCCCAAAATCAGTTAAAACATGTAAAACGGGGGTTCTAGAACTCACCTTAGCAGCCTTCGAGTATGACTTCATTCAACCCATTTGCAAATGAGTTCAAACACCTAGAAACCCACCAAAAACACACACCCGAACACAACATACACACATAAGCATATAACCGAGGCATAGGCCGGCCAAGAACAACTTAAAACAACGAATTCTTACCTTGAATTTGAATTCCCCTTCTTCTTTCTTCAAAAACCCAAGAGCTCTGCACTTCTCCTTTCTCTCTCTACAATCCGAATGAAAAGAAAGTATGCAGAGAGGTGTGGGCGGCCATCACTTTTTTGCACCCACTTTTAATATTTTTGTCCTTTTGACACATTTAGCCCCTCAACTTGGGTTAAATTGTGTTTTCTTTCTTTTATTCACATTTATTCCTTCTTTCTCGTCTTTAAAAAAAATATCCGGGTGTTACAAGTCCACCCCCCTTATATAGGTTTCATCCCTGAAACTTGTTATTCCTCAAACAAATGTGGGTAATGCTGCCTCATCTCTTCTTCAGTCTCCCACATAGACTCGGATCCCTTCATGTGCTTCCACTGTACACGCACAAGGGGAACCACTTTATTCCTTAACCTTTTCTCCTTTCGGTTAATGATTGCCACTGGTTGCTCCACATAATTGAGCCTTTCATCAAATTCAATATCTTCTAGTGGTACATCCATATCTTCGTCAGCTAAACACTTCTGCAGATAAGATACATGGAATGTAGGGTGAATTCCACTTAACTCATCGGGTAACTCCAACCTATAGGCCACCTCTCCTACTCGAGCAATGATTTGGAAAGGCCATATGTACCTCAGACTTAACTTGCCCTGCTTTCTGAACCGAATGATACCTTTCCAAGGTGAGAACTTCAGTATAACTCTGTCACCCACCTTGAACTCAATCGGTTTGCGTCTCTTGTCTGCATACGACTTCTGCCTATCTTTGGCTGCCTTCATAAAGGATTTGATCTTTTCGAGCTTCTCAGTCGTAGGCTCAATCACCTCAATACTTCCCAACTCCTTCTGACCATTATCACCCTAACAAACGGGTGTTCTACACCTCCTACCGTATAGCATCTCATAAGGGGGCATACCAATACTGGCATGATAACTATTATTATACGAGAACTCAGCTAACGGTAAGTGGTCATCCCAAAGCATATCTTCTAGCGTCTAAATAGTCCTTTTCGACTGACCATCCGTCTGAGGATGATAAGCCATGCTAATGTGTAACCTCGTCCCCATAGCATCATGGAATTTCTTCCAAAATTTAGATGTAAACCGGGTGTCACGATGAGACACAATAGACACCGATACACCATGACGAGTCACAATCTCTTTGATGAATAAATCTACTAATCTTTCAGAGGAGTACGTCTCGCGGATTGGTAGGAAGTGAGCACTCCTCGTCAAGGCAACATACCCTTTCACGGTACGCGGTAACTTCGTAATAAAGTCCATGGTGATATGCTCCCACGTCCACTCCGGTATATCCAATGGTTGGATCTTCCCGTACGGCTTCTGATGCTCGGCCTTCACTTGCAAGCAAGTAAGACACTTACTCACATACTCCGCTACATCGCGCTTCATACCCGGCCACCAATAATCTTTCTTCATATCTTGATACATCTTTGTAGCACCGGGATGAATGGAGTATCGAGTCTTACGAGCTTCGTCCATTATCTTCCCACGTATGTCTCCATAACGAGGAATCCACATCCGTCCGTTTTCACCCAAATCCGTGACCATACCTCTCATCCTTTCGTAGTTAAGACGATCTTCTTTCAACGCTTCGTCTTGAAACTCCTTGACCTATTTCATCACATCAGAGGTCATAATCAACTGATAAGCCTTCACCCGAATTGGCTCGGGTCTCTCCTTTCGGCTAAGGGCATCCGCCACTACGTTGGCCTTGCCCGGATGGTAATGGATCTCGCAATCATAATCCTTTATGAGCTCCAACCATCGCCTCTGCCTCATGTTCAGGTCCTTTTGCTCGAAGAAGTACTTCAAGCTCTTGTGGTCTGTGAAGATTGTGCACTTCGTTCCATATAGGTAGTGCCTCAAAATCTTTAGTGCAAAGACCACAGCTGCTAACTCCAAGTCATGAGTAGGGTAATTCACCTCATGAACCTTCAATTGTCGGGATGCGTGGGCTATAACCTTTCCTCGCTGCATCATCACGCAACCCAACCCCGAGTAAGAAGCGTCTAAATAGACCACTAAGTCCTCTCTTCCTTCGGGTAATGATAAAACTGGAGCTTGAGTCAACCTTACTTTTAACTCCTCAAAGGCCTTCTCTTGATCTTGACCCCATACAAACTTCACATCCTTGTGGGTAAACTTAGTCAACGGAGAAGCTATCTTAGAGAAGTCTTGAATGAATCTCCTATAATATCCCGCCAACCCCAAGAAACTACGAATCTCGGATGGCGTCTTTGGAGACTTCCATTGCATCACTGCTTCCACCTTTGCCGGGTCCACCATGATCCCTTCCGGATTCACCACATGACCCAAAAACTGAACTTCGCGTAACCAGAACGCACACTTGGAGAACTTGGCATACAACTTCTCTTTTCTCAACGTCTCTAACACTTCCCGAATGTGACCGGCATGCTCTGCCTCATTCTTCAAATAAATCAGGATATCAACACAATCACTGATTTATCAAACATCTTCCGACACACTCGATTCATCAAGTCCATAAAAGCAGCTGGCGCGTTTGTTAAACCAAAAGACATAACGAGAAACTCGTAGTGTCCATAACGCGTGCGAAAAGCTGTTTTAGGAATATCTTGCTCCTTCACCTTCAGCTGATGGTAGCCAGATCGAATATCTATCCTTGAGAACCAACTGGCACCTTGGAGCTGATCAAACAGGTCATCGATCCTCGACAATGGATACCGATTCTTCACCGTCAACTTGTTCAGCTCACGGTAGTTTATGCACATCCTCATACTACCGTCCTTCTTCTTCACAAATAAGACCGGAGCACCCTAAGGAGAGATACTCGGTCTAATGAACCCCTTATCAAGCAACTCCTACAGTTGCTCCATCAATTCCTTCATCTCGGTTGGAGCCAACCGATACGGTGCCTTAGCAACAGGCTGGGCACCGGGTATCAAGTCGATCTGAAACTCAATCTCACGGTCCGGTGGCACACCTGGTAAATATTCAGGAAACACA
Organism: Flaveria sonorensis; assembly: GCA_025506505.1. NCBI lineage: Eukaryota > Viridiplantae > Streptophyta > Magnoliopsida > Asterales > Asteraceae > Flaveria > Flaveria sonorensis. The sequence continues at coordinate 38,840,832 of CM046436.1, read as the reverse complement.
TCTGGGAACTCACACACAACCGGTACATCCGACAGTTGTAGTGTTGGCGTATCTACATCCTTCACGTAGGCCAAGTAGGCACTACATCCACGCCTCATGCACTTTCCCGCCACCGCCATTGAAATCACCTTCGGTATAGTCATAACTCGATCACCGTAGATCGTCACCAAACTCCCGTCGGGCGCTGTCAGTCGAATCATCTTCTTACGACATATGATATTCGCCTCGTAGTCCGCCAACCAATCCATTCCTAGGACTACGTCAAATCCGCCTAAGGTTATCACGAACAGTCTAGCAGGAAATTTATGACCCTCTAAATCTATATCGCAGCCTTCAATTAGGTCAACAATCCTGGTAGACTTACCTATGGCAGTTTCTACATCGAAAGGCTCATCAACACCTCTACTACTAATAGGCAACTTAGCACAGAAAGCAACAGAAATAAAACTCTTACTAGTACATGAATCAAATAACACAGAAGCAAGAGTTTGGTTTACTAGAAACGTACCTGACACGACATCGGGGTCCGTCCTAGCCTCCTCCTGAGTCATCGTGAATGCCATGGCGCTTGCCCTATGCCCTCGGTCTTGATCTTTTTCCCTGCCCCGAAACTCTCAGCCCTTGGCTTCTTGCATTCTCGACTCATGTGGCCCTTTCCACCACAGTTAAAACACCTTGCCACCTTTCACTCTCTTGCCATGTGGCCAGGCTTTCCACACTTAAAGCACACTTTCAATCCCCACCTACACTCCCTGGTGTGCTCCTTCCCACACTTGCCACACCTCTTCAACCCTGCACCGGATGTCACCACACGCCGGTCATCCACCCGTGCATTCTTGTTGTTTGCCGGGGCACCACCCCTACCAAACCTCTTCCCATTCCAGTTTTGGTCACCACTGCCTTTCTTTCTCACCTCAGCCACCACCACTTCCCTCTCGTCATACAACCTTCCAGCCAGATCGACCACCGACCTAAACGTACTCGACCGGGCGGCGATCATATGCCTGCGAATATCCGCCGGCAATCCCTGAATATACCTCTTGATCTTTCGCGATAGAGGTGTCACCTGATCCGGCACCAGTCGTGCCATCTTATTAAAAAACTTGGTGGTGTATTGCTGATGCGTCATGGTTCCCGCCTCCAGCTGCAGGAACTCCTTCTCAAACTTGTCGAGCTCCCTATGGGGACAGAACTCCTCGATCACCAGCTTCTTCAACTCTGGCCACCTCATTCTTCTAATTACCCTACTACCCTCGGCTTGGACGATATTTTCCCACTAACACAGAGCCGAGTCCACAAATGAATGAGTGGCAAACTCAACCTTCTGATCCTCCCAGCACTCGTTGATATCAAGTACAGCTCCAATCTCTCTCACCCACCGGTGAGCAGCAGCAGCAGTGCCATTGCCATCGAAAGTCGGGGGCTTGCATCTTTGAAATGCCCCATAGTTACAGCCTCGTGCTGCCTCCGGCATAGGCTCTTCCTCTTCCTCCTCGTCAATTGAGACAACCGTCTCAGTCCCCGGGTTGTTCCCTTACTCCCGAGGACCGGTTCCTCTCCTTCTTTTCCCCTTCTCTTACAGCCTTTATCACTTCGATCACCACTGACGGTAAGATCATCTGCATGACCTGATGAACCTCCTCTACAACAGCCTCCTTTACTGAGGCCTTTAAGTTAGCACTCTCGTCAACACCCTCCGGATGAGGGGTCTCGGGCTCTTCATGAGCCACCTCTTCAGCTCGAGGCCTTCCTCTTGTGACCCGCGGTCCAGCACCACATCCACCACGATCTCCACCTCTAGAAGCCTTTGAACATCTACCACCGGCCATCCTCTAACACGCTATAAGATTCAAACACTAACATGGTTATTCAAGGTAATAGCTCAGTTTATGTCAAGTATAGTAAGTCCCTAATTACAGTGGCCAGTTGTGATTAGCCACTTACTTTACTCTTCATACCCCAAGCATTTCCTATCCTGACTACATCAGTATCTAAATCTACTAAGAAGCACATAAATCACATAACATGCGCAAATAATACCGGTTAACATCAAGAAAATACCTGATGGCACGTAGCTACTCAGACTGGCATCCCTTCCCTTTGTCCCATTTTCAGTTTAAGTTTAGGTTTCTTTTGAAAATTTTAACCCGTTTCACTTAAACTCTGGCTCTGATACCAACTTGTAAGGCTCCGATCCCGGGACGCTCACAGTTTGACAATCATTGCACATAAAACATATAATTTACATTTACAATTTCTAAAACATTGCAGCGGAATAACTTTAAACAATTTCATTATAATTGCTTTTGCAAAATAATACATTGTAGTTAACTGTTACAAAATGTCATAATTTGCATTACATCACAAAAACATTATCATAACATGAAATGGATGCCATCCAAAATAATCAAAGTAGCTGCCCCGTGCCATCCTCAGCAACATTACCTGCCAACTGGAAACACATAAAAGTCAGCGTTGCTGAGTGAGTTCTAGTTTTATAAAATAAAATACTTTTCTTTCGTTTAAAACCATTTTTTCTTTACTTTCACATGTGATCATGCATCATACGTATACATAGATAATAATTTATTATTATCTTTCATCATCATTCGTTAACTTCCGTTCATTCATCATCGTACGTCATCTTTATCATTCTATATCTTTCTTACCGTACCATACGTACATTCATTAACTTCCGATGACATGTACTGTACCCCGAACATTGTGCACGAAGCTGACCCTTGGGCCTGGGGCAAGTACACTCGTCATTATCATTCATGTTTCATTCCAGACCAATGCCATGTGCTATACCCCGAACATTGTGCACAAAGCTGGTTACTGGGCCTGAGGTCTATCATAGACCTCGAACATTGAGCATGAAGCTGACTTTAGTACCTAGGGCAAGCGGCAAGGGTCCCATACATATGGTCAATCACAAAGATTAGACCCCAGTGTGAATCCTTCCGGGGTAGCTAACCCGCACATAGTTGAGCTAACACCCTTCATTAGGTGTGAACCTCCACACATTGCTTGCAAGACTTTCATTACTTTTATTCATTAATGCATGCATTCATTCATTCCTTACGTTCCCTTTTTCATTATCTTCCGCTTTACGTTACATAATACTTTCCATTTACTTTTCATAATCATACCAAGTAAAGCCATGGAAAATAAACATACACAATAAGGAGCATAACATAAACATAACCATACCATACATAGCATCATCATCACAACACATATGACATCATAAAGTCAACTTACATTACCCCCGGGAACATCCCAAGTCAAAGCCTACACTTTACATTTCCCTAAAATTTCAGAAAATATTCTAAGGCATAGGTGCATGAGCACTATGCAGGCGCATGGCCTTTCAGGCGCATGGGAACACTTAGGCGCATGGGGAACTTACAGGCGCATGGGCACTATTTGGGAGCATGGGTTTTGGGCGCATGAGTTTTGGGCGCATGGGGGACACTTAGGCAAATTCAGCCTTTTCTAGGCGCATGGATACTATTTGGGCGCATGAGTTTTGGGCGCATGGGGGACACTTAGGTAAATTCAACCGTTAGGTGCATGGGCCGAATCCAGGCGCATGGGCCGAATCCAGGCGCATGGGCAACCAACACATACTAATAACATCATAATCAATCCTAACATCACCAATTCAACATGTTCTAACTTAGTTCTAGCATTAAAGCATCATAATATGAACATGGCATCATCATAACATCATAAATCACCCAAATCATAACCCACCACATTCACACATACACATTCATACGGGTATAAAACCCACATTCATAAAAACACATATGCATGCATTTCCAGCCCCAAAATCAGTTAAAACATGTAAAAAGGGGGTTCTAGAACTCACCTTAGCAGCCTTCGAGTATGACTTCATTCAACCCTTTTGCAAATGAGTTCAAACACCTAGAAACCCACCAAAAACACACACCCGAACCCAACATACACGCATAAGCATATAACCGAGGCATAGGCCGGCCAAGAACAACTTAAAACAATGAATTCTTACCTTGAATTCGAATTCCTCTTCTTCTTTCTTCAAAAACCCGAGAGCTCTGCACTTCTCCTTTCTCTCTCTACAATCCGAATGAAAAGAAAGTATGCATAGAGGTGTGGGCGGCCATCACCTTTTTGCACCCACTTTTATTCTTTTTGTCCTTTTGACACATTTAGCCCCTCAACTTGGTTTAAATTGTGTTTTCTTTCTTTTATTCATATTTATTCCTTCTTTCTCGCCTTTAAAAAAATATCCGGGTGTATAGAGAGTGAGAATTGGCATTGAAAATGGGAGATCTCATTAGCCAATCAATGGCATCTCTGTATCCAGCAGATTTAGGATCACGATTGTTTAGATATGCCACCATGTTTGATCTAGGATCAAACTTTAAGCTACCTATGATAACTGCAGGTGAAACTAAGAGTTTGTTAGATCACTGGAGGATACAAAAAATTTAAAAAAAATTTAATTATTATTTTTATTTTTTTGTTATTCAGTTTCGCATATAGTTTCATATGTAGAAACTATACTTTCGCATGAAGAAATATAGATTCGCAAGAACTACGAAACTGAAAAAAGTACACCTGAGAAATTATAGTTTCGCAGCCAAGACTCAATAGAATCGCTTGGTATGAGAAACTATAGTTTCGCAATGAGAAACTATAGTTTCGCATTGGAAACTATAGTTTCGTACGGACTCTGAAACTATAGATTTGCAAGATCCGGGCGAAACTATTCAGTACATACGGGCAGCATGACAAGATAGCTTCGCACGGATCAGTGAACTTTCATTCAATTTGGCACCATGACACCTTAGTTTCGTACATTGAATGTGCGAAACCCAAAAGTCACCGAATCGTTTTTACACTAACACTTCTAAAAACAATTTTAAAACTTGTTCAGAAACGAGGTTTACCGGTTAGTTTTGCACACTAACACTTCTAAAAACAATTTTGAATCCTTGGCTAAAAGGGTCTGTTCATTTTTCAAATGAAAGTACAATTTCGCAACTAACGAAACAAATGACAAAACTGGCATTTATACACCACAGTTTGGCATGTGCCGAAACTACAGTTTCGCTAGGCGAAACAACAATTTCGCCCACCCTTTGAAATTATAGTTTCGCTTGCAGAACCAGGTCAGCAGAATTGTACTTTCGCATAGCGAAACAATAGTTTCGCAATGCGAAATTAATTTTTTGCATGAACATTTTTTTTATGTAAAAAGAAGACTTCTCAACCCACGAGACTTGACAAGAAAAAAAAAATTTGAAAAATAAAGCACAGAGGCAAGGATATCGGACATCCTTTTGCAAGAAATCATCTAGAGAGTTAAGGATTGACGGGATTGCCAATATACTTATCCATTTAAACCCATGATGTATTATTTTCAACGAAGACTTCTAACATAGTTTTATCATGTTTGGGTTCGCTTAAGAATGCTCAAGAAACATGGTTTCCCACAGTCATTCAGGAAAGCACTCATCTCGTCATCATGGTTTATAGAGATTAATCATTTATTCTGCTTGAAATTTTCTGGAATGGACATAACGTAGATCATATGATATACATAAGGATGGATGAAGGGTGGATGATCAGAGCTCCAGGTCTACACTCACGTATAATAGAGAAGATAATCAGTTTAGACAAATGATGATAACTTCAAGTCTATACTCACGTATAATAGAAAATATCATCATTTGAGTGTGTTGATGAGAGTTTCAGGTCTATACTCACATATAATAGAGAAGATGATCACTCCAGGTCAATGCTTATGCATAGCAGAGGAGTTGGACACGCAATTTATATAGGGCTAAAGGATAAGGGAATTTTTGTAATACAAGATCAAACACAGAAATCAGCCACTCTCAACATAGATTTTGACGAGATTTGTAACTTTGTGGAAGCTGAGATGACAAAGGAATAAACCTTATCACTAAGGTTGACTCTTAGTTAAGTCACACAGTCACTGATTACTTCATTTTAAGCCACCAGGCCTACCGACATATCCCAACCCAACACCTCTGCCCTCCTTCAGCACTATTCAAGCTTCCTAAATCCTACACCAAAGATAAGATAAGATTATATACAAAACATCTTAAAATGTAACTGTTGGACTCAGCAATTGCATTAAAGGATAATGCTTGCCATAACCAAACATAATATGTTCTAACATCCAAACAATCATTAACTAACACATTAGCATCATTAACATTCATAATATACACTAATTATTGTTTAAATTTCTTTTTCAGGTTTGTAGATAAAAGAAATTTTGACAAGTGTTGGCAGCGGATGAAGAAGTGCCCATAGCGGATGACCAAGTCCATGCAGCGGATGAAGAACAAGTTCAAGTGTCTACAACAGATGAACAAAACATACAGCGGATGAACAAAGCACACATCGAATGATCAAAAGTCCACAGTTGACGAACAGTCCACAGCGGATGTTCAATCCACACCGGATGAACATTCCACAGCGGACAACTAACAAGTCAAACATACAACAAGTGTTCATAGTAGAGAGCATCCAAGACACAGCGGACAGCTTATTCAAGGGTATTTTAAATAGCTATCTGTATAGTGTATTTTTGTAATTGTAAATAGCTATCTGTATAGGCTATAAATAGCATAATACCTTAATCCTTTGTAAGCTTTTAAATAATCAATACAATCAAGCAGTTTATTATCATTCAAAGCATTTAGTCACTAGCAAACACAAACACACAAGATATCATAGCATTAATCATGGGTTTTCGCACCATGATTATTGCTTGTTGAATTCAAGTATAACAATCTATTGTTATATTTGTTTGAGAGATTTGAAAAGATCCTTGGCGGAATCAACATCAACCTGTTTATGTTCTTATTGTTGTCTAGGTTCATAATCAGTCATATTGGTTGAATCTTGATTCCATTAGGTGGTATCAGAGCCTTGGCTCAAATCATACACTGATTTTCGATCCTCTCATTCAACAACATGATATCCATGGTTCATTAGCTTCAAAACATACATTTCAAGCTGAAAATCATCACAACAACCTTCTTCTACTCTAAACATTCATCAAATGCTCAAAACATGATTGAATAATATGTTTTCGTATATTATGTAGAAGATTTTGTGTGTTTAAAGCTCTAAACATCATTCATCCACGATTTTTGAACATGTTCATCACAAAACTCTCAAATAACCTCATCGGTTTCTAAGGGTTTTTGGATAAACAGTACAAGGGTATTGTTCTATCCAGTTTTCATCACACAAACACTCATTTGAATACTTTGAAGTCATTCATTGTATTTAAACATCATTTTTTAGTTGTTCTACACTTAAATCAGGCTATTAATCTTCTTCAAACAACAAACCGATTGTTGTTTTGGTGAAATTGTTACAGCCGCCAACAAACCCTACGATAAACCCTAATTTTTGTTCATATATATCCTTCAAAGTCTATGGTGATTTTTGTTGGTTCATCGTCAACATCAAAAAAAGAAACATAATCTTCTTTTGAACTTTTGAAAAAGTTACTTTTTGATCTGAAAAGTTAACTTTTGAAAACAAAATATAGTGACTTTAGGAGAAAACAAATTAATTATATCCTTTATTCGGTAAACAACAAAAACACTAACAAACAAATCCTAGTGACTTTAGGATAAAACAAATTTAGCGCCGAGCTAAATAATTAATCAAATTTAACTTAAACCTTTAAGTTAAAAATTTAACTTAAACCTTTAAGTTAAAAATTTAACAAACATGTCTGATGAAATTTTAGGAACAAAAAGTGGTCTAAAACCACTAAGACTCAAAAACAAAGATGATTTCAAACAATGGAAAATAATATTCAAAAATCAGATCATTTTCCAAGACCCGGACCTATGCACTTCCATAACTAAGGGACCATACATACCATTGACTCTTGGGCCTGACTATAACATACAGAAGCTAGTAAGCTTGAAAAGTGTAGCTGGTGATGACCTAAGAAAGATCAAAACAGATAAGAAAGCATATAGTATATTGGTAATGACCTTGCCATTTGAGATTTTGACACGGGTTGAAAATTTCAAAACTGCACATGAACTATGGAAGGTACTTCATACCGTGTGTGAAGGAAGTGATGAGATACAGGAAATCAAAAAGGAGAAATTGAGGACCCAATACGAAACCTTTCACCATGTTCAGGGAGAATCCAATCCAAAACAGCTTCATAGATTCGTTAAACTAGTCAATGAGATGATAGTAAATGGTCTCAAGTATGAATCTATGGAGATCAACAAAAAGATGTTGCATACACTACCTGAGAGCTGGACTCTGCCAGTGTCATATTGGATCTTGAAGCATTATCTCTAGATGCTCTAGTTGCTAAAGTTGAAGCACTAGAACTAGATGAAAGATCCATAAACAATAGTACAATAAGACATGTGGAATCATACAAGTTCAAGGAACTTCAACAAACAAACAGTGCTTTCCTGACATGCACTGGAGAAGATGAAGATGAGGAATTTTTAGATTCAAGTGAAACTTCATTCTTCTCTGCTCCTGAATTATCCAATACCAAACAAAAGTCTAAAAAGACAGGTGTTCATGCTTCTCATGAAGTAATACTAGAATGCAAACATAATCCTCACACCTCCAATTCCAACAAATAACAACAGCCAAAGAATCAAAACATACATAAATCTGAGAAACCCATGGATGCTCTTACAATCACTCTACAAAGTGAAGAGCAGAAGGCAACCTATACAGCCTTCTCAACTAGCTTTGAAGTATACTTGGGTGCTAATCTCACACCATCTCAAATCATCCAACAAGACTTGGATGAATTGCCACCAGAAAAGGTTGAAGAAAGGGATCTTCAGTGGTCTATGGCAATGATTGCCTATAGATCAAAAAGGTTTATCCAAAAAATAGAGGGGTTGAGCATGGACAAGAAAACCAAAATTGGTTTTGATAAAACAATGGTAAGATGCTTTAAATGTCAAATGTATGGACATTTCTCAAGAGAATGCCAACAACCAAGAGTTGAAAGAAACAACAACCAAACACAAGCATCAAGCAGCTACCATCCAAACAGGCAAATTCCACCTCTAATCAGTATTCCTGCTGCACCAACTCCACCTCAAATCACACAATACAGCCCAAATCAACACTCCAAATCATCATCAATGATTATAAATAGGATGGTGAGTGCGATTGGAGCATGTACGAGGCTAAAATCCAATCTCCTAATCATGCCCTCATGGCATATATAGAAGATAAGATTTCAGAAATCCCAAAAGAGGTACAAGAAAATCTTTGTACATAAGCATGCATTGATGAAGTCAATCAATACAAAGAACATGTAGGCAAACTTTCAAAGAAAGTAATTGAAACAAACATTTTAAATGAAAGTCTAAAATCAGAGCAAAAATAATATGGAACAAAAATTCTTTCATTACAAAATGATTTGGAAAAATTAATGACTGAAAAACTAACACTTGCAGCTCAAGTAGATCAACTCTCTGAATCATTGACTCAGTCAAAAACACTACAGGCTAAAACTAAAGTGAAACTTCAGAAATTTCAGGTGAGCAACAAGAAATTTGAAGAACTTCTTGCTCAGTAGAGGGCATTTAAAGACCCTTCAGGTTTAGGATATAATAAGGTCAACCCACCTTTTAATGACAATTATATTCCTCTACCTAACTCCATGACAAACACAGGATGAGTCTCTTGACCCACATGACTGGACTAATGATACAAAACAATGATCATCATCATCAAAATCATCATTAATATCATAAACACCTTTGATAAAATTTGTTAAAAGCCAAGCACCTCCACAGATCAAATCAACAAATTTTTATCAAGGAGAAAATAATGAGTTTGATGTACAAACCACTGACGAAGATGATATTGATCTATTTTATGATGAGTCAGATCAACCAATTACTGAAACTACAAAAGTTTCAAATGGTTGATACACAAAACAAATAAACAAATCAGACAAAAGGTTTTGACATCTGCTCAAGTGGAAGAAAAGCTGGATCTTCCACTGCCTCTCCAAATCAAACAAACAAAAACAAACAATTGTAACTTTTGACTTACCTTTAAAATAAAATTTAAATCAAAAGTTATAATCAAACAAGGCAATGCAAATCTACCATATTATGAATGGTGTGATCAATACACTCACATCACTAAACAATGCAATTATGGTAAATATTGCAAGTACTGTAATATGAACAATCACAGTAATGAATCATGCAATTTTCACAGTTATTGTTCAATATGTGAAAGAAAATCCACAGCACTGCTAACTGCTTTTTCAATAAGAAAAACAAGAAACAAAACAAGCAGCCTCAAGTTGAGAAATCACCTGAGAAAAAGACAGTTGTTCCTAATAAGAACAAAGGAGGAGCACCACGACAAACTCCTTATCAAAAAGTTGTTTTAAAAAAGATAAAACCTTTTATGACAGCTTTAAATAATCAAGCAAGAGACATAATTCTCAGAGCAGGCAACCAATAGATATTAGTACTCAAAGGAGAAGAGCTTAATGTACTTCTCCTGGCAGAGCTAAAAACAATCTGAGGAAATCTAGTGTCATTAGAATTTCTAAACCATCAGACAATGCCACTTTATAAGAAATATGTGTTATGGGAAAAGACGGAAAACCCAATACCATCTTGGCTTGGGTTGCATCATCATCTAATTGATTTCTGTGCTTTTGCAGGGACATCAAAGAAGGCATGACAACGTTTGGTATATTGACAGTGGATGTTCCCGACACATGATTGGCTATTATTCCCTCCTACGGGATTTTAAAAGCAAACATGGAGGAAATGTAGCCTTTGGAGGAGATAAGACATGTGGAAAGATAACTGGTGAAGGAACATTATCAAATGGGTTGATTAGTTTTGATAATGTCAACTACTACTCCAACCTCAGTTCAATCTTCTTAGTGTATCCCAAATTTGTGATAAAGGATATGCAACCTTATTCGACTCCAACTACTGTTACATCCTCAAGACAGGTTTTCAAATACCAGAAGATTGTATTCTTTTGAAAACACCCTGTCTTAAGAACACATACATTGTTTATATGAACAATGTTTTAGCATCAACCCCTGCAACATGTTTACTATCAAAAGCATCAGAAGATGTTTCCCAATTGTGGCATAAATGTTTGGGACACTCAAATTATAACAGAATGAATCAACTTGTAAAAGGTGGCTTAGTAATAGATTTACCATAAAAAGAACTCTTCTGTACAAACCGTTGCACTGCATGTCTGGAAAACAACATAGAGTGTCCCATAAGTCACCATTGGTAAACTCAAACAACACACCACTCAAATTGCTTCACATGGACCCTTTTGGCCCAATAGACATCCTTAGCATAGGAAAGAAGCACTACTGTCTTGTTATAGTAGATGATTGCTCAAGATTCAGATGGGTTTTCTTTCTACTACACAAGTCAGAAACATCAGAAATCATCAAATCCTTTATCACTAAAATTAAGAATCACTTGGATCTTAAAGTTAAATCTTTAAGAAGTGATAATGGTACTGAATTTAAAAAATACTCTATTTCTTCTTTTTGTGTAGAGAGAGGAATTAGTCATCAATTCAGTGTATCAAGAACTCCTCAGTAAAATGGTGTTGTTGAAAGGAGGAACGGAACATTAATAGAAGCTGCTAGATCTATGCTAGATGATTCTATGTTACCCATATCTTTTTAGGCTAAAGCAATCAACACAGATTGCTACATTTAAAACAGAACATTAACAATCAAAGAACATTCCAAAACACCATATGAATTAATGTTTAAAAGAAAACCTTTCATTGGATTTCTTAAAGCTTTTGGATGTTCTGTTTCAATATTAAACACCATAGAACAATTATCTAAATTTGCTCTAAAAGCAGATGACGGATTTTTTGTTCGATACACCTGATGCTCAAAAGCTTACCGAGTATACAATCCAAGACTGAACATAGTGGAAGAAACAACAGATTTTTTTTAATGAACACTCTTTCACTAAGAAAGTCATTGGATCAAACTGGTTGTTTGATATTGACTCATTAACAAAATCATTTGACACATCTTACTTTGATGTTTCAGGTACCAAGGATGACAATGAGTATCCAATGGTTCTACCAACAACCATAGATGTTCCTTTAACTGCTGATCCTCCAAGTTGAACAAACATCACTACTTTCAGTACCATAGTTTCACCTCTCCAGAACAAACAAACACATCAAAAGGAACATCATCAGACACACCATCTTCATCAACACCTGTGACCACCCAACCATAACAAAACAAACAAACAAAACCACAACAACCAACCACAGTTGAAGAAGATGATGATTATCATTCATTACCTCATACACATCATGAAGAAGAAATCTTAGATTTCTTTCATGATTCACCTCAAACATTCACTATAACCACATAACCAGATAATCAAACAACAACAAATGCCCTTGCTCATCCATCATCACCCAACCAAACAATCACCAGTCTTGATTCAACTATCCCTGTTGATCAGATTACAACAACCAGTGTTCACAAAGATCATCCTTTAGAAAATATCATAGGTGACCTCAATACCAGATTGACAAGAAGTCAATCTGACACAACAAACATTTGCTTATATTCCTGCTTCCTAACTCTAACTGTATCCAAAAACATCACTGAAGCACTCAAAGACAACAGTTGGATAGAAGCAATGCAAGAGGAATTACAGCAATTCAGAAAGAAAGAGGTATGGAAGTTGGTTGATCTACCTGAAGGTCAATATGCCATTGGCACAAGATGGCTCTTTAAAAACAAAGCAGATGATAGAGGGATTGTCATCAGAAACAAAGCAAGACTAATTGCCCAAGGATATAGTCAAGATGAAGGCATTGATTATGATGATGCATTTACTCCAGTGGCTAGACTAGAAGCCATTCGAGTGTTTCTTGCATATGCCTCATCCAAAAACTTCACTGTCTTCTAAATGGATGTCAAGTGTGCTTTCCTCTATGGAAAGATAGATGAAGATGTATATGTTGCTCAACCACCAGGGTTTGAAGACCCAGAATTCCCTCACAGAGTCTACAAGCTAGATAAAGCTTTGTACGGTCTTCATCAAGAACCTAGGAAGTGGTATGAAACTTTATCTAGGTTTCTACTATAGAATGGGTATACCCGAAGGAAAATAGATCAGACGCTGTTCTTAAAGTGAAAAGAACAAGACTTGCTAATGGTTCGAGTCTATGTGGATGACATAATTTTTGGTTTCGCAAACATCCAACTTTGCAAAGAGTTTGAAACTCTTATGCAATCAAAATTCCAAATGAGCTCAATGGGAGAACTTACATTCTTCCTTGGTCTTCAAGTTCAATAATCTATTGAAGGAATTTTTATCAACTAGAGCAAGTATGTGAATCAGATTTTAAAGAAATACAACATGTCTGATTGCACATCAAGCAAAACACCATTTGCAACTGGATTGAAGTTTGGACACGATCCAGAAGGTACATCAATTGATCAGAAACTATACAGATCAATGATAGGTTCTCTGATGTATCTAATAGCAAGCATACTAGACATCATGTATGCAGTCTGCATGTGTGCCAAATACCAAGCAGATCTAAAAGAATCACACATAAATGTTGTAAAGAGAATCTTCAGATACTTAAAAGGCAAACCAGCACTTAGCCTATGGTATCCAAAAGATGGAGATTTCTCTCTATATGCATACACATATAGTGATTATGGTGGATGCAACAGCAATAGAAAATCCACTACAGGAGGTTGTCAATTTCCTGGATCAAGATTGATCTCCTGGCACTACAGGAAACAAACAAATGTCCCTATGTCAACAGCTGAAGTAGAATACATAGTTGCTTCTGCATGTTGTTCTCAAGTACTTTAGATTCAAAACCAAATGCTTGATTATGGCTTTAATTTTTTTAAACACCAATACATATTAACAATTCTGCTACCATGTTTATCACTGACAATCTAGTTCAACATTCAAAAACAAAACACATAGATTTCAGATATCACTTTCTGAGACATTGCTCAGAAAAAGGTCTGATAAAGTTGATCAAAGTACGTACAGACAATCAATTGGCTGTCCTGTTTACCAAACCATTTGATTCAACAAGATTTGAATTTCTGGTTCAGTTACTTGGTATGATCAACTATGAATCAAACAAGTAATGTTTTCATAACATTAATTTCAAACAAGCTTGATTTTGTCAATGTCCAAGTTTAACATCAACATGCATCTTTCAAAATCAAGATATCAAACAATCGTTCATGTTTTCTAATTGAAAAACACCTTGAATCACACATACCACTCATGAGAAATGATAGTACACTAGCTTAGTTCTTCACTTGAGTCATTTTCCACTAATAAAGACTGTAATACTTTGTTTGATATATGGATAGGCTTAGCATGGGACACCTAACAACACATACAACAGTGAAGCACTAAATACTCATGATTGTATAGTCATCAACACATCTTGGTTTATGGTAAGTATTAATCTATCTAATATAGGTTGCTTGCAAAGTAACTACAAAACACCAAGTGAAACAGTTTATAAATTGCTCAATCATACAAGTGTCTCCTCTGTTATGATTTTCATAGACCTGGAGTACATCAAGGCATTCTTTGTTATGCTTGGCACAAACCTGAATGACCTATATCATGATCCAAGAAGATTCCTAATGAGGAACACATCCATTTTGGATGAACAATCAATAAAGTCTACTAGACTACATTCCTTGTGAATGAATCAAAAGAATCCCAAAGAGGACCACCTTCCAAAGTGAAGTGAAAGAGAATCCCAATAAGGATCAAATAATATGGATCAAATTGAGCATTTATACTCCTAAGTAGCTAGGTCATGAGTATTGAAAGTACTTTCTAGAATATCTTGAGGAGGGTTGTTCTACACATACAATCAGATGTGGGGTACATACAACTCATATCAATCAACTCAAAACATGATAATCACTCACTGTTTTAATCAACCATTAATACCATGCATGAGTTTAAGTGGATCACAATATCTACAATCAAAATTGTATTAGTCTATGTCTATTCTCAAAAACATTCAAACAACTCAGTGAGAATTTAATACTAGTATGATCTCATGTTATGTGCAAATGATTCAGGTCCACACATGAAAAACATTCATTTCTTAGTTAGATAAAATGTTTTCTTTCTAACTTTTATCAAGCAAGCAATCAAATTGGACTTTGATAATTTCCATTCTAACACATACAAATGTTTTTCATTTTATAAAAGGCTTTTATAAATATGAAAAAATTTAGGGGGAGAAAATGAACATGGAAATATCAAAGGCAGTAGAATATGTGCATAATCATACAATTTTGAGTTTTTAAATAAAGCCAAGTCAAGCAAGCATTCAAACATAGCAGTTTGACACGCATACATATGCATAATATTTCTTGTGAGTGATATTTTAACATCCATATATTAATCATGTTAAAATTTTAACATTTTAACATTTTGTCTCATTTCAAAAACAAACAACTTTTCCTTCGGAAGAAAATTTTAACAAAACACACTTCGGAAGAAAATTTAAGCTTTGGAAGAAAAATTTATCAAACAAGCTTCGAAAGAAAATTTTATCAAACATAAGCTTTGGAAGAAAATTTTATCAAACATATGCTTCAGAAGAAATCATTTCAAAACAAACAAAATTTGAAATTTTGACAACTGTTGTAACAGCGGACATACAAGCATACATCAGCTGTACTTACGGTAACCATCATAACATGCAAAATATACCAAGTGTATATAGCGGACAAAACAAACGTACATCCACTATGCACTAGTGAACATACAAGTGTTCATAGCGCATGATGTTGGTAAGACATCCGCTGTGAATACAGTGCCATTTCATAGTGCATGACTTACACTAGTCATCCATTGTTAAAACAATTCAAGTGTACATAAAGTATGTACACAGGTAAACATAAGCTGTACATCATCATCAAGTAATCACAGCGCATGAACTAAATGTTCATCCATTCTGTGAACAGAGAACAACTCACAACTTATGAACTTGTTCTCATCAGTTGTAAATTTTTATCACACAAGTATGCACAGCGCATGAACAAATGTTCATCCGCTGTGAACATAGTCAAACATTCAGAGTCCATAATGCATGACCAAGCAGTCATCCGCTATAGACTCAGTCAACCAGTCAAAGGGTCCACATCGTACAGTTTAAAATTGTACAGCGGACGCACTATTTACACAGCGCATGTGTATTTCAGAGCACATGACTTAAAATTAAATTTTAAGTTTAAACTATTTACATAGCGGACATACAAACTGTATACACAGCGGACGTTCATTGTAAGGCCCCGCTCCCGGAGACCTCACAATTGCACAATCACAGCATTTTTCATATCAGATAAATACATTTCATAGAAATAACGCAGCGGATTAAGTTATCAAAAAAACCATTCTTGCATTAATATTTGATGTTACTAAATAATAGATCATTGTATTTTTACAATTACAAAAGAATTCATTCAACCATATCATTATGCACGAATGGATGACAGTCTTTGCCCACCAAGTAGCCTCACCCACGTGCCATCCTCAGCAACATCCTTACCTACCAACTGATATACATATAAAAAGTCAGCGTTGTTGAGTGAGTTCTAGTTTAATAATAAATAAAAAAATATACCCTTTGTAAACTCCATTTGGTGATCATTCAACAATATACATAATCAATCATAAAATGATTCATTATCTTTCTTTCTTTATCTTTCCCTTTCATTAACTAGGATTACACAAAGCAAGAGCCTACATTGTTGGTTGGCAACAGATGCCGAAACCCTGTCGGCAAATGTTTATCATGGTAGCTAACCCTTCGATTGTTGATCCACACTACTAGGCACGAAGCCCGCTCATGAAATAGGGTCCCATTCATTTGTTGGTCAATCCCCAGGATTGACCCCAGATGTGCATCCTCATGGGCTATACAGCTGCACATCAGTTGAGCTAACGACAACAAGGCCGTGCACCTCCATTCATTTTGCTTGCAAGGCTTTTTCATTCATCGTATGGGCCCGGGGTAACATTCATTAAGTTTCACTATTCTTCTTTTATTCTTTCGCGTCCACTTGTTATGGATAATAGTTATTAAGATGCACATAGCATAATCACATAACATGAGAATATTATAGACAAAGAGAAAGCAACACATAAGAAAGAACCAAGCATGATATTCTCTAAGTATAATCCTTCCTTATTCATCAATACCTAACACTTAGATCCTATTCCCAAAATTTCAGAATAATTCTAAGTCTTTAGACAAATGCGGATGAACTTAGGCAAATGTGGATGAGTACTACAAATGTGGATGAACATTCTCAGGAAATTTTCTAAGTGTCAGGATATGCGCATGAAACGAATGCGGATGACTAAAGCAATATACATGGACACTGTAGCAAATGCGCATGAGTAAAACAAATATGGATGAGTACTTAGCAAATTCGCCTGAAGACTTAGTGAATGCGCATGAACAAAACAAACGTGGATGAGTACTTAGCAAATGCGCCTGAACACATAACAAATGCGCATGAACAAAAGACTCAACTATTAAATGCGGATAGTTTTGAAACAAATCTAAAATGCAACTTATGCAATTACCAGAACCCAATCATCATTCTAATTATGAACACAGCTTAGATCTTTTTGTTTAACACTTAGAACCTCATAACTTAAACGATCATCAAGAGAAGCACATAACACACCATAACATCAATCATCGTTCGCACCATACATGAAAATGCATAACTGGTTTCGAAAACATCAGTCAAATATGCAAATCATCCCTCAAAATAGCAGAAAACATTTAAAAGAGGGGACCTAGACCTCACCTCTACTGCTTTCAAGTAAAACTCCACCAAACTCGAGAGCAACCTGGAGTTCAAATGCCTAAACATACCAAAACACAAAACCAAGCACAAAGAACACATAAGAATTGGTTCATAAGCTGAAAAATTCAGCTTAAACCGAACCAATTACATAGGAAAGATACACACCTTCAAAAACACAGTTTCTTCTTCAAAGAACCTATGAAACTTCAGCTCTTCTTTCTTCTTTCTTGCTCCAGCCAAAAATCAAAAGTGAAAAAGTGGTGGCATGGGCGGCCATGCCTTTTAAACCATATAATAATAAGGTTTTGTACTTTGTACACTTTACCCCCCTCAACTTGTGCCCATTATCCTTCCTTTCAAGATACTTTCTTTTCTTTATTTTAAACAAATTTTCGGGTGTTACAAGTCAACCCCCCTTATAGAGGTTTCATCCTCGAAACCTGTCATTATTCGAACAGCTGTGGGTAATGTTATCTCATCTCATTCTTAGTCTCCCACGTAGACTCAGATCCCTTCCTGTGCCTCCACTGCACCCGTACCAGTGGAACCACTTTATTTCGTAATCTCTTCTCCTTTCGGTCAATGATTGCCACTGGTTGCTCTACATAGTTGAGCCGTTCATCCACTTCAATGTCTTCCAGTGGTACAATCATATCTTCATCAGCTAGGCATTTTCTCAGATGAGATACATGGAATGTTGGATGAATTCCACTTAACTCATCGGGTAGCTCCAACCTATAGGCCACCTCTCCTACACGTGCAATGATTTGGAAAGGTCCTATATATCTCGGGCTCAGCTTACCCCTCTTTCTATAATGAATGATCCCCTTCTAGGGTGAAACCTTCAGCATCACTTTATCACCCACCTGGAATTCGATCGGCCTACGCCTCTTGTCAGCGTATGACTTTTGCCTATCCTTGGCCGCCTTCATAAAAGCCTTGATCTTTTCTAGCTTTTCCGACGTGGCTTCAATGATCTCGGCGCCTCCCAACACTTTATGTCTGATGTCACCCCAACACACCGGGGTTTTGCATTTCCTCCCATACAACATTTCGAATGGTGGTATGCCTATACTGGCAGGATAACTGTTGTTGTAGGAGAACTCTACCAATGGTAGGTGTTCATCCCAGCTTCCACCAAAGTCAATAATGCATGCCTAGAGCATATCCTCCAAGGTTTGAATGGTCCATTCTAATTAACCGTCTGTCTGAGGGTGATAAGATGTGATAATGTGTAAACTCATCCCCATGGCGTCATGAAATCTCTTCCAGAACTTGGACGTGAACCGGGTGTCTCTATCAGAAACAATAGACACCAGCACGCCATGACAAGTTATGATCTCCTTGATGAACAGCTCTGCTAGCCTTTCCAACAAGTAAGTCTCTCGGATAGCCAAAAAGTGTGCACTCTTCGTCAGGCGGTCTACGATCACCCAAATGGTATCACATCCTCTCGTAGTGCGAGGCAACTTTGTGATGAAATCCATGGTGATGTGTTCCCACTTCCATTCGGGTACATCTAAAGGTTGGATCTTCCCATATGGTTTCTGATGTTCCGCCTTCACTTGCAAGCAGGTCAGGCACTTACTCACGTACTCCACCACGACATTCTTCATCCCCAGCCACCAATAATCCTTCTTTAGATCATGATACATTTTTTAGCACCAGGATGGATGGATTATCATGTTTTACGAGCCTCATCCTTGATCCTTCCCCTCAGCTCCCCATAACGAGGAATCCACATCAGCCCGAAGCGGGTTTTCATGCCAAGGGTGTTTTCCCCCAATTCCGTCGCCTGCCCCTTCATTCGTTCGGAGTTGATCTTATCATCCTTTAATGCCTCATCTTGAAATTCCCTGATTTGACCCATAACATCTGGCGACACAACCAGCTAGTAAGCCTTTACCCAAATCGGCTCCGGCCTCTCATTTTGACTGAGGGCATCGGCTACCACATTTGCCATACCCGGATGATAGTGGATTTCACAGTGGTAATCCTTGATCAACTCTAACCATCTTCTCTGTCTCATATTTAGATCCTTCTGCTCAAAAAAGTACTTCAAGCTTTTATGACCAGTGAAAATGGTGCACCTCGTCCCATACAGATAATGTCTACAAATCTTTAATGCAAAAACCACAGCCGCCAACTCCAGGTCATGAGTGGGATAGTTAGCCTCATGGATTTTCAATTGTTGGGACGCATAGGCTATAACTCTTCACTGTTGCATCAGTACACAACCCAATCTCGAATAAGAAAAATCGGAATAGACCACCAAGTCTTCATTCCCTTCTGGTAACGTCAAGACAGGAGCTTGAGTCAACCTTGTCTTTAACTCTTTGAAAGCATTCTCTTGCACTTGACCCCATAGGAACCTCACATCCTTACGGGTTAGTTTGGTCAATGGTGAAGCTATCTTGGAGAAGTCTTGGATGAACCGTCTGTAGTATCCTACCAAACCTAAGAATTGCGGATCTCGGATGGCGTCTTTAGGGTTTTCCATTGGATAACCACCTCCACCTTCGCCAAGTCCACCATAATCCCTTTGGAGTTAACCACGTGACTCAAGAACTGAACTTCCCGCAACCAAAACGCGCATTTGGAGAACTTGGCATGCAGCTTCTCTCTTCTAAGTGTCTCCAAAACCTCGCGAATATGACCGGCGTGCTCTTCTTCACTCCTTGAATAAATCAGGATATCATCAATAAACACAATCACTTATTTATCCAACATAGGCCGGCACACCCGATTCATCAAATCCATAAAAGCAGCCAACGCGTTGGTTAGACCAAAAGACATAACGAGGAATTCGTAATGCCTATATCGAGTTCGAAACGCGGTCTTCGGGATATCCTGTTCTTCGACCTATAGCTGATGGTAACCAGATCGGAGATCTATCCTTGAGAACCAGCTGGCGCCCTGGAGCTGATCAAACAAGTCATCAATTCTCGGTAGTGGGTACCTGTTCTTCACCGTTAACTTGTTCAACTCACGGTAGTCGATGCACATCCTCATGCTAACGTCCTTCTTCTTAACAACCAAGACCGGAGCACCCCAGGGAGAGATACTCGGTCGGATGAACCCCTTATCTAGCAACTCTTGCAACTGGGTCATCAATTCCTTCATCTCGGGGGGAGCAAAACGATCTGGCGCCTTTGCAACCGGTTGGGCACCAAGTATCAGATCAATTTGGAACTCGATCTCGCGGTCAGGTGGTACCCATGGTGGGTCTTCAGGAAACACATCAGGGAAATCGCATACTATCGGCACGCCTGACAATTGAGGAACAGTATCATCCATATCCTTCACATAGGCCAAGTAAGAACCACACCCGCGTCTCAAAAACTTCTCGGCCGTGATCATCGAGACTACTCGCGGTGTAATGCACTCCTTGTCTCCATGTATCATAACCAAACTGCCATCGGGCGCAGTCAGACAAATCGTCTTCTTTCGGCACACGATGTTTGCTTTGTTGGCCGCCAACCAATCCATCCCTAACACCACATCAAAACCCCCAAGGGCCATCACGTACAATCTAGCAGGAAACTTACGACCGTCCAACTCTACGAGGCAATCGTGTATCACATCAGTAACCTTGGTAGACTTTCCTATCGTAGTCTCTACATAGAAGGGCACGTCTATCTTCTTATTCTTACCAGGCATTTCATGACAAAAGGTAGCAGATACAAAACTTCTACTAGCACCCGAATCGAAGAGCACAAAAGCATACAGTTCGTTTACCAGAAACATACCTGAAACTACTTTAGGGTCCACTCTGGCTTCTTTCCGGGTCATGTTGAATGCCCTTGCCTTGGGTTTGGTGTTCTTACTTCTCCTTTTCTCGCCCATAGTCTGATTCCCTGAGCTCCCTGCTCCACCCTTCTTGCAATCTCGGCCTGAGTGGCCTACCTCCTCACACCAATAGCAACGTGGTACCCCGCACTCTCTAGCATATTGGCCTTCTCCTCCATACTTAAAACACCGGTTCGTCCCCACTCTACATTCACCCAAGTGAACCTTCCCACACTTCTTACATTCCCACTTGTCACCCCTTTTACTCGATCTTGGGTGGTGATCATCAATCCTCTTCTTCTTTTCCCCGATCCCATAATGGTCTCCCCTGAATCGCTTTCCATTACCATTCTTGCTACAACTCTTTTCAACCTTCCTCTAAATTGGCACCGGATCCCTCTCATCATACAATCTTCCAGCCAAATCTACTACAGACCTGAAAGTGCATAGTCTAGCAGCTATCATGTTCCTCCTGATATCCACGGGCAGAACCTGCATGTATCTCTTGATCTTCTTGGACTCTGGGGTTACTAGATCCGGCACGAGTCTTGCAAGCTCATTAAACTTGGAGGTATACCCTTGATGAGTCATGTTTCTAGCCTCCAAATGGAAGAACTCCTTCTCAATTTTGTCCAACTCCCGATGTGGACAATACTCCTCCATTACCAGTTCATTCAAATCCGACTATCTCATCCTTGCAACAGACCATTTGCCCTCTGCTTGGACAATGTTTTCCCACCAACATAATGTCGAGTCAATAAAAGAATAGGAGGCAAACTTCACCTTTTGATCTTCCCAACACTCACTGATGTTTAGGACTTCCTCCATCTCTCGAACCCAACTAATGAACAGCAATAGCATTGCCGCTACCATCAAAGGTCGGGGGTTTGCATCTCTGAAACTCCCCATAGGTGAACCCCTTAGCGGTCTCCTTCTCCCCCTCGCTATCATCATCAGGGATTACCACCTTGGGGCTAGATGGCTCCTCCTCAGCTTTCTCCTTCTCCTCTGTATCTTTGGTCTTTTCACCATCCTTTACTGCCCTCAGCACCTAGGTCACCACTGAAGGTAACACGTTTTGCATGACGTTGTAGACTTCGTCAGCGATAGCTTCCTTTACCGTAGACTTGAGGGTGGCTGATCCTTCACCCTCTTGGTGGCTATGAATACCCGAGTCCTCATGAACTGTCTTGGGAGCCTTAGCTCTGCTTCGGGTGACATGTGGCTCAGTAGTACGCCCGCCATAAGCACCTCATTGGGTTGCCTTCCCAGGTTTCCTACCCACCATAAGATCTACCTCCTATAAGATTCAAGCACTAACAAGGTCATTCAAGGTAATAGCTCAGATTATGTCAAGTATAGTAAGTCCCTAATTATAAAGGCTCGTTGTGATTAGCCACTTACTTTACTTTTCATTCCCCAAGCATTCCCTATCCAGACTACATCAGTGTCCAAGTCTACTAAGTACATAAATCAAATAGCACACACATGTAATACCGGTTAATTATGAAAGATTACCTGATGGCACGTAGCTACTTGGGCTGGCATCCCTCCATTCGGTCCCATTCTCAGTTTAAGTTTAGGTTTTGAAAATATTTACCCATTTCTTTTAAACTTTCGCTCTGATACTAACTTGTAAGGCCCCCCTCCCAGAGACCTCATAGTTGGATAACCACAGCATTTTTCATATCAGATAAATACATTTCATAGAAATAACGCAGCGGATTAAGTTGTCAAAAACAAAACCATTCTTGCATTAATATTTGATTTGCTGTATAATTCATTCAACCATATCATTATGCATGAATGGATGCCAGTCTTTTCCCGCCAAGTAGCCACACCCGCGTGCCATCCTCAGCAACATCCTTACTTGCCAACTGATATGCATATAAAAAGTCAGCATTGCTGAGTGAGTTCTAGTTTAATAATATATAAAAAAAATATACACTTTGTAAACTCCATTTGGTGATCATTCAACAATATACATAATCAATCATAAAATGATTCATTATCTTTCTTTCTTTATCTTTCCCTTTCATTAGCTAGGATTGCACAAAGCAAGAGCCCACATTGTTGGTTGGAAACAGATGCCGAACCCCTATCGGCAAACGTTTATCATGGTAGCTAACCCTTCGACAGTTGATCCACATAGCTTGGCAGGAAGCCCGCTCATGAACTAGGATCCCATTTATTTGGTGGTCAATCCCCAGGATTGACCCCAGATGTGCAACCTCATGGGCTATACAGCCGCACATCAGTTGAGCTAACGACAACAAGGTCGTGCACCTACATTCATTTTGCTTGCAAGGCTTTTTCATTCATCGTATGGGCCCGGGGTAACATTCATTAAGTTTCACTATTCTTCTTTTATTCTTTGGTGTCCACTTGTTATTGATAACACTTATTAAGATGCACATAGCATAATCACATAACATGACATTATTATAGACATAGAGAAAGCAGCACATAAGAAAGAACCAAGCATGATAATCTCTAAGTATAATCCTTACTTATTCATCAATACCTAACACTTAGATCCTATTCCTAAAATTTCAGAATAATTCTAAGTCTTTAGACAAATGCGGATGAACTTAGGCAAATGCGGATGAGTACTACAAATGCGGATGAACATTCTCAGGAAATTTTCTAAGTGTCAGGATATGCGCATGAAACGAATGCGGATGACTAAAGCAATATACATGGACACTGTAGCAAATGCGCATGGGCAAAACAAATGCGGATGAGTACTTAGCAAGTGCCCCTGAAGACTTAGTGAATGCGTAGAAGTGAAAAAGTTGTGGCATAGGCGGCCATGCCTTTTAAACCATATAATAATAAGGTTTTGTACTTTGTACACTTTATCCCCCTCCACTTGTGCCCATTATCCTTCTTTTCAAGATACTTTTCTTTTCCTTTATTTTAAACAAATTTTCGGGTGTTACATTCATTTTATCCGCTGTATATATACATCAACACTTGTGATTTTTTCATTTACAACGAGTGAGAGAGAGAAAAACAAAATATCAACACGTTCAAAAATTCCGCTAAACCCTTAAAACTCTGTACAATTCTAAACCTAGAATCTATTTGATTACTCTTCTGATTTTCAATCAAACAGGTATGTTAACATCATTCAAATCATCAAACAATCATTAAAACATCTTGTTCATTTTTTTGATTCGAACATTGTATGACCTTGTCGAACTTTGAACCCAAAATCAAAACATGAATCTTTTGATGATTTAAACCAAATCAAACACTAAAAATGTGTCAGATGGCCTTAGTCAAATGTATTAGGACTATTGTTTTGATTTAATTTGATTAAGTGTTCATCGAGTTTATGAACAGTCATGATGCTCTTGCCAAAATCATACAAAAACTGATGTTTAATCTTTGAAAATGTTTAAACAAACTTGAAATGTGTTATAACTTAGTAAACATGTTCAAAAGTCAGTAACAAACATGTAAAATCAGTTAATAAGACATGGCATTTAACGCACAAACATTAACTGCATATTCATTCCATGTGCATTAAATGGACTTTTTGACGTTAAAAGATCAAACTGAAAGTCATGAACGAGTTGTTATGAAATGAAATCAGTGTATAATATGGCACAAACAAGTCTTTGTGATAAAACAAACACAATGCAAAACAATTTGGATCAAAACAAATTAAATCAAATAAGATTTCATGATCAAAATTGACCAAACAGTTGACTTATATTAAGTCAAACTGAATTAGTTGTTAATACCAATCAATCATACACTTTAAACAAATCACAAGTGTTAAGCATACATTTCATCACTTCATAACAATCACAACAGTTCAGTGAACACTTGACCAACACTTGATCAATATCATCATCACATATCATTAACACACAAGATACTAACATTGATCTTTTTCATAGCAGATATGGCAAACCTAGTGTTTGTCAGAGATCATAACATTTGTGCCTATCTCAATGCTAATTCTCCTAAAGCTGAGAATTATAGAGATATTATTCATGCTATTAGACAAACAAGCTGGTACATGCCATGTCAGCTAGACCAGAGATATATGAGGATCATATAGTCTAGTTCTAGACTCATGCTCATCTGGAGAAAATGAATGGCTAGCAAGTAGTGATATTTACTATACATAATCATCATATCATCATCTCCGAGGAAGTGATTAGAAGGGTTCTTTAACTTGGAGATGAAGATGAATAATGTCTAGTGGGATTTGATGAAAACTATGTTCTTCATGTTTTCAGGCAAATAGGCTACACTGGTACCATAGACAGGAAACAAATCAAGAAGTCATACATGTGTGCCCAATTTAGATTCCTCATGTACACATACCAAAAGACTATGACAAACAGAAAGACTGGTTGGGATGCCACTTCTCTAAGAATCTCATCAGCCATTGCTAGCATCATAGCTAGAAGGCCATTTATTTTTGTTGCACGAGTGTTAAATGGGATGGTTTACAATTTAACTAAGGTGAGGAACAAGTTCCAGATGTTTCCAAGATTCCATAAGATGATTATTGATGATCTCCTACCAGACATCCCAAGAGAAGGTGCCATCTTTCAGCCTGTTCATTTTAATGAACATGTTTTCACAAGGATCAATTCAAGCTTATATCATGGAGCTGAAGTGCCTGTTCCTGTTCACATGATTGACCATAACCTCCCTATACCAGACATTTTCATAAGGATTCAAGGACAAGGTGAACCTCATATGATGTTCCAAAATGTCATTCATCAACAGCAAATCATCCAACCTGCTCCAATCATTCAAGAAGAACAAGTTGTTCCTATTCCAGAACCAATCATTGATCAAGAACAAGCACAAGAAGATGCACAAGAACAGGAACAATTTCATGTGGAACATCACTTGCCTTCTCCACCTCAAAGCCCAAACTTATCTGACCAGCAAACACTTTCATCTCTTTTAAGAGATACTGATGCATCAATTGCTGAACAATCAACTTATTAGGAAGAGGTTGGTACTTCATCAACACTTGAGCCTGATCAAGAAGAACAGAGCACTCCTGCTAAACCTGCTGAAGATGAAGGACAAGGCAGTGAGATTCCCACTGAGGAAGAAATTGAATACTCTAAAGTGTTTTTATTCATAGAGTATAACATGCTAATTGAAAAATCCAACAACAGAGCAAGAAAGTTAAAAGATAAACTCAAAAGCAAAGATGATGAGATTGAGAAGCTTAAGGCTAATCAAACAGCTCAAAAGTTGATTGTTTAATTCCTGGAACAACAACTAAAACAATCAAAGGAAGAAATCAAGGCAAAAGATCAAGATTTAAACAGCACCGGATTAGATGTTGTCTACCTGACTGAGCAGATAGATGTCAAAGATTCTGAAATAGATGAATTGAAGAAGAAGATATATGCTCAAGAAGAAGAGATAAGAGGGCTGAACAGAGAGCTAGAATATACAAACACTTAATTGAATGAAGAACAACATTCAGAAGGTTAAGATCATGACCTGAGTGAAGAATTTGCTGAACAAATCGCGTCACCTATTGGAAAAACAAGCTCACAGGAACATCAAACAGAACTTGCACTTGTTATCCCTGAAGAATCATACTCAATGGATCAATTGTTTAGTGAGGCTAATCCATTTGAGAACATCCGCTACTCACCTATTCTAAAGGAACATTTTCATTCTTCAGACACTCAAACAGCTGAAACAAGTATTGATCCAGTCAATCCACTATCAGACAAACAAAAAGAAATAATCAGACAGTTTGCACAGTCATTGAATATGCAAACAAAATCATCCAAAGACCAAGCATCATCTTCATAATCTTCTTTAAAAACTTATGAAAGAAAAAGGAAGAGACTGTACTTAGCCTCTTTGAGTAAAGGAAAACAAACAGTTCAAGAAGTAGATGAACTTGAATCTCCACCTCACAAACTTTTAAAAGTTAAAGCTTAACCAATTGATGAAGATGAACAAAGGCAGAAACAAACAAAAGCTACAGTTTTAGAAGAAGGGGAGATTGATCAGACACAAGACAAACAATCATAGCCCATCATCATTTTAAGTGATTCAGAAGAAAAAGAAGAACAAGATGAAGTTGAGATAGAAAACATTCAAAGTCTATTCCCAGATGATCTAGAAACCCTTACAAGAATAGAGTTAGCATCCAGAGGCTTTCCTTATGATACTTTCATGCATTCTAACCTTTCACAAGTTAAAGACTTGCTCAAGGACTTCCAAGATGTAATGAAAAAAGAAGCTGAGCAAACATATAAAAGGTATAAAGAGATAACCGATAAACAAGAATTTGAAAAGAATCTACCCAAAGACCCTCAAATAGAGAAAATGTCCTACTCTCAGGTGAAAAGCTGGTTAAGTCATACAAAAACACCATACAGGTCATATGCTAGTAGATCTCTTTCTCAAACGAAAGACATGGCAAGAGAGATTTACAAAAACATGTTGACTAATGCCTTGAAGCCATAGATCATCAGACCTCATCCAGTCTCATCTCTATTAACCTATCATCAAGCTCCACCTGAGCTGAATCCTATAGAAGAGCCTAGGCAGTTCATGCCTCACAGGCGATGCCCACAAGGAAACAAAGTTAGAGAAATGATCAATGAAAACACAAATTTTGTCAAGCTTTATGACACAATAACTCTCACAGCTTCTACCAATGAAACAAAAATTATAGCTTGGAAATATGATGAAATCTGGGATGTTGTTCTGATTAAGAGAGTATCTGGCCTTGTCCAGTACTTATCATACATATCCCAACTGGGATCTTTAAGCTATGAAGACAGATTGGACCTGATGTAATTGAGAATGGTCAGTCATACTAACAATCCCAGGTGAGTAGATTTCTATCATATAATGAGATCATACAAGAGCAAACAGCATAATCAGATGAAACAATAGGCTGATAAAGAAGATAGACTTCACATTGCAAAGCTCAAAAGAGAACAACAAGCAGCTAGTAAAAAGCAACAAGCAAGTGAAGAACAAACAGAGCAGTTAGACAGTGAAATGCTAGAAAGAGTTGGATATCCACTGAGGCCATCAGACTTCAAGCTGATTATGAAGAAAATTGAAGGTAATCAGTACAACTACCCAATCATAAAATGGTACTATGATGAAAATCATTTTGAAATGGTGTTAGAAAGGAGATTAGAGGGAAAAGAAGCTACAGATATTAGATTGTTTGATCCTGTTGAGATCAAACTTCTACATCCATCATATGTATCCTTTTTTAAAACAAAGTCATTCCCTACCATCAAAGATGTGTTATGCAAGGGAGACTATTGTTATTTTATACATATGCTGAGAATCCTAGGCACAGTGTATGTGAATGCTGCATTAAAGCAAAGATTAGAAACACATCAACTATCACTGACACATATTGAAGGGATCACAAGCCTAAGGATCTTAGAAAACAACAATTTAGAAGTTCTAAAGGGTAAACATATTTTAACCACTTTGGTTAGCAGCATTGAAGTTCAATGTCTTGATCAGAACACCCTAGAACATATGGTACATTTACCTATCAAGTTCAAATATAATGATCAGAAGAGTGCAGTTTAGTACTTTACTGAACATATAGTGAACTGCTTCAATGCTTTGAAGATTACTCCATTGGATGATTAAGTGAAAAAAGCAGAGAAAGATAAAATCATTGAAAAGGATGTTGAAGAATCATTGAAAGCAACAGAAGAAGTTCAAAAGTGTGTAGAAGAAGCTGGCCCTTCCCATTCTTAAAGGTTCACCAACATAAAAACAGGAAAAACAACCTTAACCTTCAAACATCCATAACATACAACAAACACATAAGAGAATCGATCAAACATTTATATCATACATAATCATCACACATAACAAACAATCAGACAAATAACAAATCACACCAGCAAACATACAAATCAAACATTCAAGACAATCAGATTACATAAGTGTAATCAGTGAATCATACAAGTAACCATACAATCATACATGAAATCAGACAATCATTCAATTAATAAAAACATACAATCATTCAATCATGCATAAAGTCCACCATTTAATCATGCATAACATTCAAACGGTCAATCAAACAATCTAAGTCCATCACACAATCATTGCTATCATACGTAACAAACATAAACATACACATTTTTACTTACAAACAAAAAATTAACAAGAAAACATTAAAGAGTTGGCAACATCATCCTTAGGGGGAGTATTGTTGGACTCAACAATTGCATTAAAGGATAATGCTTGCCATAATCAAACATAATGTGTTCTAACATCCAAACAATCATTAACTAACACATTAGCATCATTAACATTCATAACATACACTAATTATTGTTTAAATTTATTTTCAGGTTTGTAGATAAAAGAAATTTTGACAAGTGTCGGCAGCGGATGAAGAAGTGCCCACAGCGGATGACCAAGTCCATACAGCGAATGAAGAACAAGTCCAAGTGTCTACAGCGGATGAACAAAATATACAATGGATGAACAAAAGACTCAGTGGATGATCAAAAGTCCACAGCGGATGTTCAATCCACACTGGATGAACACTCCACAGTGAACAACTAACATGTCAAACATACAACAAGTGTTCACAGTGGACAGCATCCAAGAAACAACGGACAGCTTATTCAACATCCACATCGAACGACTTAGAATCCCCAGCGGACAGTCTAACATCCACAGCGTATGACCTTGACTTTGGATTTTTTATGTAATTTTCATTTACATAAGGGTATTTTTGTAATTGTAAATTGCTATCTGTATAGGCTATAAATAGCATAATACCCTAATCCTTTGTAAGCTTTTGAACAATCAATA
The DNA here is from genome assembly GCA_025506505.1 of Flaveria sonorensis. Lineage (NCBI taxonomy): Eukaryota > Viridiplantae > Streptophyta > Magnoliopsida > Asterales > Asteraceae > Flaveria > Flaveria sonorensis. The sequence goes on along the minus strand of CM046436.1, from coordinate 38,810,294 downwards.
CAATCAAGCAGTTTATTATCATTCAAAGCATTCAATCACTAGCAATCACACACACACAAGATATCATAGCATTAATCATGGGTTTCCATACCATGATTATTGTTTGTTGAATTCAAGTATAACAATCTGTTGTTATATTTGTTTTACTGATTTGAAAAGATCTTTGGGGGAATCAACATCAACCTGTTTATGTTCTTATTGTTGTCTAAGCTCATAATCAGTCATATTGGTTGAATCTTGATTCCATCAGTAACAAAAGAAAAATATAAAACGGTCAAAGTCTATTCTCTCCTAAAATTACTATTAAAAACCAATAAAAGAAATTTCCAGTATATACTTTGGGGAAGAGAAGGTTTTGAAGCTTCTTAGCACATGAGTTATAAAATCTTAGGGTCGTTTTGAATGAACTCAAACAAAAATCAGCTATTAAATATTTATAGTTGACAGCCAGAATTTGTTCTTAAAAAGATATTAGACCCAACATGTTAATCAATTCATAAAAACAAGGTTAAGTCTTTGTGAAAAGATCAGCCTTTTGACTTTTTGTGTCAATGGGAATAATATCAATAAAACCCTTTTCTTGAGCATCTCGGATTGCATGAATTCTTGTTTCAATGTGCTTGGTGCGAGTATGATGAATTGGATTTTTGGCAATATTGTACATTGACAGGATTTCCAGAATGTATTTCTCTTGATGAATGAGAATTTCATCTGACTTTTGTTCAACCTGTAGTCCTAAGATGAAGCACATCTCCCCCATCATGCTCATTTCAAAGCGCTCCTTCATTACTTCTTCAAACTCTCTACACAACTTCTCATTCGTTGAGCCAAAAATGATGTCGTCGACATATACTTGAACAATAAGCACTTCTCCATTAACCTCCTTCTTAAACAAAGTCATGTCTATAGTTCCACGAGTGAAGCCTTTTCCGAGGAGATACTGTGTTAGGGTTTCATACCAGATTCTGGGAGCTTGATGTAATCCATACAAGGATTTATCCAGTTCGTAGACTTTTTTAGGAAAATCTGGATCTTCAAAACTCAGTGGTTGAAAGACATAGATCTATTCGTCAATAGCTCCAAACAAGAATGCACACTTGATGTCCATCTGGAAGACTTTGAAGTTTCTGTGAGCAGTATGAGCTAGGAAAATCCAAATGGCTTCAATCCAGGCCAGGGGGAAACACCTCAGTATAATCAATCCCCTCCTCTTGAGCAAATCCTTAAACAACCAACCTTGATTTGTTTCTAATCACAAATCCAAGATCATCTGGTTTGTTCTTGAATACCCACTTTGTACTAATAGGATACTTATTTGGAGGAAGATCAACTAATTGCCAAACTTTCAATTTTCTGAATTGTTGAAGCTCTAATTGCATTGACTCCACCCAGCTTGGGTCTTGAAGAGCCATGGCCACATTTTTTAGGACAAATTGAGATAGAAAGCAAGCAAAGAGACATTCATTGATTAGCCCTGATTGGCTTCAAGTCCTAACACCGTCAGATATTAAACCAATGACATAATCATGTGGGTGATCTTTTAAAGTTTTAAAGTTTATGTTGAGGGTTAAGGAATTGGAGGAAGTGGGTTGAGGGGAAGATGATTGTGAGGTGGATTATGGTAAAGTTGACAGTTGATTGGAAATAGGACTTTGTAGAATTTGTGATGGTGTGGAAGGAATTTGGTTTTTAGGTTCAGGTTGATGTTGAGGTGGGAGTTTTGGTTGAAGATGAAGTTGCAGGTCAGGTTGAGGTTAAGGTAGTGGTTCTGTTTGTGGTTAAGGTTGTGGTTGAGCGGGAATGAAAGGTTGACCACTTGATGAAGGAACATCATCGTCAGGGAAGGATGGCAGATTGAATGAATTAAAAATGGTGTTTGAATCATAGAACCAATCTGGATCAGAACCAATGTTGGAAACATTTGACTCTTGCCAATCAACATAGAAAGATTCTTGCACTATTCATGTCCGTTTGTTGTATACTTTGTAAGCCTTTTGAGTTGAAGAGTATCCGACAAAGTAACATTCATCTGACACTGCTCCAAACATGGAATTCTAAGCTTGAGTATTTAACAACATGCAAGAGCAACCGAAAGGATAGAAAAAGTCAATCAATGGTTTTCACTTGGGAAACAGTTCATATGGAGTCTTCATCTTGTCTTTCATAATCAAAACTATATTTAGAATGTAGGAAGCATAGTTAACTACTTCTCCCCAAAAAATAATAGAAAGTTTAGATTCTATGAGCATAGTTCGTGCAACTTCAATAAGAGTGCGATTCTTTCTTTCTGCAACACCGTTCTGCTGAGGTGTTCGGGCAGCGCTGAATTGTCTGAGAATCCCTTTGCCTGCACAGAATGAATCAAAGATCTGATTTCTAAATTCTATTCCGTTGTCACTTCTGATAGCTAAAACTTTCTTGTTACTGATATTCTCAATGGTTAAAATCAGCTTCTGCAACGCCTCTGCTGTCTCCCCTTTATGTGCTAGGAACCGAACCCAAGAGTATCTTGAATAATCATCTATAACAACAAGACAATAAGATTTTTTAGCAATGCTTTTCACACTTATTGGACCGAACAGATCATAATGTAATAACTCAAGAGGATTAGAAATAGAATTTTCTTGTTTAAGTTTGTGTGATTTCTTGTGCTGTTTACCTTTAGCATAAGATATACACTTTTTGATTACAGAAAAATCCTTTTGTGGTAGACCTTTGACAAGATTATATTTAACCAACTTGTTAATATTTTTAAAATTCACATGGCCTAAACGTCTATGCCAGAGAAATGACTCAAAGGGAGAAGGTTTTGACAAGAGACAAGTCATGGTGGAGGTTGATTCTTTGGAGTTCATATCAAGTAGACATGTGTCATTTTTCCTTGGAGCTCGCATGATAAACAAATCATCTGAAACTGAAAATTATGGTTTAAGAAACAAACATTCGTTAGATTTAAAAAGCACGGGAATATTCTTGTCACAAATTTATGACACGCTAAGAAGACTGAATGCTAATTTAGGTACAAAGTTTACCTTTACCAAGGTTAAAGAACCAATGGATACCTCACCTGGACCTATCATTTTACCTTCCTTTTTATCACCCGCAAAAGCGACATATCCTCCATTGAATATCCGATAATTTGTAAGAAGGTCCTTCAAGCCATTCATATGCCAGAAACATCCACTATCTACATGCCAAGTGCTATTGATAGTCCTTTTTGAATGTTCCTAGCAAATGAATTAAAGAAAATTATTTAGACACGGGGACCCAAACCTTAACCGGCTTGGTTCTGGGAAAAGAAGAATTTGTACAAAAGAAACTATCACCAAAAAGTTTTATTCTATTTCCTAAAGAGCGATTATCTACATTTCTATTTACAACCTCTGGACAATGCTTGACAATGTGATCATCTTTTCCACATTTAAAACAACAAGATTTTAGGTCTTTTCTTTTATCTTTTTGAATTGGAATATTATCCATAATAATCTTTTCCTCACACTCAGACATATGAGAATCACAATCATTGTAAGTGACGTGCACTTCCTGTGATTTGTTTTCTGAGTCAAATGATCTATCATGATTTGTGGATTCTCTTATCTATGAAATTTTACAATCATGTGAGGATGTTGTTTCACTTGGAGTAGTGATCCGAATACGAGTGAAAGTGGGAATGGGAAGAGAAATGAATTTTTCCAAATAGTTTGATTTTGAAGAATGTTTATCGTCTTTACTGAGCACACCAACTTTTTCATTGACGCTTAAAACATCAATTTCATTTGATTTAGACATTGTGGAATGAGAACAACCGGAGTGCAAACTATCTAAACTAGAATCTATGCTACTAGAACTATTGACTACAAAAGACTTTTTGGAATCTGAAGAACTAGAACTACTAAAGCCAAGACCTCTACTTCCTCCATAATCATAATCTTCCCGAACCTCTTTATGATTCACACCTTCTAAACCTGCAAACAGACTGTTAGCATCTTTTTTAATTAAATCATTTGTAGGATGAGGTGTAGGCATCGGAGAATAGCAAAAGGTGCTAGGCGGTGGGTAAACATGAGTGGTTTCACCACAACCCAACCCTGTCTTAATTCTAGCTCCTCTTTGTTTGCTATAGAGTTCCTCTAGATTCATTCCAGAAATAGTCCATTTATCAAGTTTTGTTTTAAGTTTAGTGGTCTCGAATTTAGCTAAAGTTACCCTTTCTATCAAAGAATTTACTTTCATGTTTCTTTCAAAAAGAGTTCTTCTTAAATGATCATTTTCTTTTAAAGCTTCATTTAATTTTACAAAAAAATTTGCTTCATTCTTTTTAAGTTTCTCATTTACCCTTTTTAGTTCCCTTCCATTTTCTTTTAATATGTTATTTACTTTATAAATTCCAAACAGACGAAGTTTGCAAGCAGATGAACACATGTCTTCAACTACCTCATATGGAATCTCATTATCTTCTTTTCTGCAGCCAGGGCTTTCTCATAATTGCAAACCCTTGATTCCACCTTCAACTCTTCTTCTCTTACAACTTTTCCATCTTCTCTCTTCTCTTTCTTTTCACAAGCATCAACCATACTCGCCATCACCACACTCTCTTTCTCCTTTTCTCCACAACCATTCTTCAGACTTCCTTTTTCTTCATATTCCCTCTTTCTTTCTGCTTCATTCTTTACTTCCTTTGTAATCTCAACTACCAGGGCATGATTGACCTCCTCTTCAGTTTCAGCTAACTTAGCACTCCAGTCAAAGTTAGTTAGCCGAGCTGTTTCCTTCTTCTTCTTGTTTTCTTCCTTATCTGTAACACCTGAATTTTTTTAAAGGCCAAAGTTGAAGGGTGAAAAGTGTAAAATAGTACAAAAGTCAAAAGTGGGTGTATAAAGAGCATGGTCGCCCATGTCCTTTCTGCTGCTGCTTTCTGAAGAAGAAAAGAAAGAAAGAAAGCTGAGTTTTGTGTTTTCTCTTGGTTGAATTGTGAAGAAGAAGAAGAATCTTCAAGGTTAGTAGGTTTTTTGAGATTAACTGGTTCGGTTTCTTTGAGGTTTCAACCTTAGAAACTAATTTCTATGTGTTCTTGGTGTTTGGGTGTGTGTTTTGGCCTGTTCTAGGTGTTTGAACTCTTGTGCACGCAAGTTGGGAGGAGATTCACTTGTTTGCTGCAATAGGTGAGTTCTAGGACCCCGATTCTATGTTTTTAAACTTCTTTGGGGCTGAAAATGCATTTAAAATGTTTTACAACCGTCGTGTATGATAACTGTGTATATATGTGTATGAATTTCTGTGTTTTATGAGGTTGTAAGCTTGCTCTGAGAGTTTAGCATGATAGATCCATGTTAAGAATATATGAGAATAAGGTTTTGGAACTGGTTATAGCATAAGTCTAAATTGCAGGTTAGATAGTTCATCCGCATATAAACTGTGAAATTTGCGTAAGTGTTTTGTTCATGAGCATTTGCTACAGTGTTCCTCCGCATTTGAAGTGCTCACCCGCATTCACTTTGTTCACCCGCATTTGCCTTAATTCAACCTAAGTGTTCACCCTCATTTACTTTTGTTCACCCGCATTTGCCTAAATTCAGTCTAAGTGTCTATCAACACTTCTTTTTATACATGCGCATTTGCTACAGTGTCCATCAGCATTTCTTTTAAGACAATAATTACCAAGTGTTCTTCCGCAATTGCAAGTTGTTCATCCGCATTAGTATTGTTCACCCGCATTAGTTTTGTTCACCCGCATTGGTTTTGTTCACCCGCATTTCTTTAAGACTTAAGGAATTTTCTGGAATTTTGGAAGATCAGAATTAGGGTTTGACCATGGTTGACTTGATGCTTGTATCTGATTATTTTATGCACGTTGTGGGCTGTCCTTATGTTCCCTATTATGATATTATAATGTGACTTTATGTGGTTTGCCTATGATCATAAAGTATTATTATTAATCAAGTGAAAGATTAATATTAATGAAAAGTGGAACATAAAGAATGAAAAGACTTGCAAGTAAAAATTTACAGGAGGTGCACGACCATGTTGTCGTTAGCTCAACTGTGTACTGTTTAGCTAACCCAAAGGATGTACACAGGGTCAATCTTTAAGATTGAGGGGACCACTGTTGCTGCCCTGGTACTGGAGTCAGCATATGTGCACCATGGATGGAGTCTACTTATAGACTTCAAGGCTCGGTACCAGGTTTATACGCATTATATGGGGGGATAGCACTTTTGTCCATATCGACAGTGAAACATAATAATAAATAAGCAAGAAAGAGAATTGTGATGATGTAAATGGATATGATTTGTATGTATGATGTGTGACCACATCCGAAAGAAAGATAAGATATTGTTTTAAGAAGTATTTTGTATACAAATCTATCAAGATATTTTTATGATTTTAAAACTAGAACTCACTCAGCAAAACTGACTTTTATGCATTTTCAGTTGGCAGGTAATATTGCTGGGGATGGCACTCGGGGAGGCTACTCGTCGGGACAAGGCTGACATCCATTCATGAATATAACATTGTTGTTTTGTAATGCAAACTATTGATCTTTTGTAACTATTAACAAATATGTATTGCTTAGCAACAGTGGTTTTAAACTAATGAATGGCTTTTGATATTTAAGTTCCGCTGCAATGTTTGATAAATTATGAAATGTTTTATAAATTGTGCTGTGAATGTCCAACTGTGAGGTTTCCGGGAACGGGGCCTTACATTATCCTCAATTGAGATAACCTGATTAACTCCCGTTCCAGGTTCAGTCATGATGGGAGATGGACATTCTCTCTTGAAATGCCTAAGCTGTTTGCAGTTGAAGCACCTCAGCTTTGATTTATTAAATCCAACCTTTGTATTCTGGTTTCCAAAATTCTTCCTTCCTATTCTCTCCATGAATCTTCTTGCCTTTAAAGTGATCATAGCCATTTGCCATTAAAGATCAGCTTCCTCTAGATCATCAGGATACACCTGATACATATCTTCAGCAGTCATTCCTCTTCCCTTTATTTCACTAGCCACCAAAGCTTCATAACTATGTACGAAGAGACCAAATAGATACATGCTTTTTGAAGGAACCTGTGGAAGACATGATGATTTTGATGTAGATCCACTGCTTGTAGTCTTGTCAGAAGTGCCTGTCATACCACCATTAGCTGACACATGCATTAATGAATCTGAGGTAGATGAAATAAGAGTAGCATTCTATGAGTAATCTTGGGATGGAAGCATTGCCTAATTGTATTATAGTTGTTTCAGGTCTAACTCAAAGGACTTCAACTTTTTTGATAATGTCCATGATGAAATCAGCTTACACTCATGATGAACATGAATAAAAGGTTGATTCCCTCAAGGATCTTTTCAATATCTCTCAACTTGAACACACTAACATTATGGTACGGAAACCCATAATGATAGAGTATGAAATCAGTGTATGTGTGTGTTTGTTTATGTGTGTATGGTGTGTGTGCAAGAACACAATGAAAATTAACTGCTTGTTTGTATTGATTTTGTTCAAAAGCTTACAAAGGATTAGGGTAGCATGCTATTTATAGCCTATACACATAGCTATATACAATTACTAAACTACCCTTATGTAAATGAAAATTACATAAAATAATCCTAGGTCTATTTGTCATCCACTGTGGAGATCAGTCATCCGCTGTGGATGTTTGCTCATCCGCTATGGAGAAGATCTTGTCATCCACTGTGCATGGTTGTATGTTATTCGCTGTGGGATGTTCATCCACTAAGGATGAACATCCGGTGTGGGATGTTCATCCGCTGTGGATGAACATCCGCTGTATAATGTTATCCGCTGTCAGCATGTCATCCGCTGTGGGATCTTGTTCATCCGGTGTGGATGTTCATCCGCTGTGGAGAATATCTTGTCATCCGCTGTGCATGGTTGTATGTTATCCACTGTGGGATGTTCCTCCGCTGCGGATGAACATCCGGTGTGGAATGTTCATCCGCTGTGGATGAACATCCGCTGTATAATATTATCCGCTATCAGCATGTCATCCGCTGTGGGATCTTGTTCATCCTCTGTGGATGTTCATCTACTGTGGATGAACATCCGCTGTGGAATGTTATCCGCTGTGAGTTCTTCATCCGTTGTGGGATGGTTGTTCATCAGCTTCACACACTTGGAAGCAAATCTTCATCCGCTGCTAATGATCTTCATCCGCTGTGAGACTTTCTTCATCCGCTGCGAACACTTGTCAAGATTTCCTTTTATGTACAAACCTGAAAAAGAAATTTAAACAAATATTAGTGATTGTCATGTATGTTAATGATGTTAATGTGTTATTAAATGATTATTTTAGGTGTTAAAACACATTATGTTTGTTATGCTTGATATGGCAAGCATCATACTCTTTATGCATTAATTCTTAATGCAATTGTTGAATCCAACAGTCCATCAGTTTGTAATCTAGAAATCCCCTTTCTTGCCTCAACATCCTTACTTGCAGACTCCACTATGGTGGAAGAGAATCTAGCAGCTTCGTGACTTGCTCATTATTTGACAGCTTCTCATCATACTTCTTTAGTGTATTTGTAACGGATTGAAAGTTTGTGAGATCAGTGAGACTCTCATTTCTGTGTCCAACAAAAGAATTGAATTCCTTTTCAACTTGGGCAGCTTTATCCTTGACCAATTCCTCATTGCCATCATAGAACTCACACAATGCATCATAGAAAGCCTTTGCACTTTTATATTCACCAAATCTTTTGTAGATTTATGCTTATAGGCACAAGGTCAGAGCACCGAATGCCTTGGGATCCTAATCAATTAGCTTTATGTATCTCTCAGAGTATTTTGTCGGATCTGCAATCTGAATGGTCATATTGTCGTCCACTGAAACAGGCACATGAGGTCCTTTCACAATTGACTCCCATTGAGTGTGATCGGTGTATAGGAAGAAAGCTTTTAAACAACTTTTCCAACCACCAAAGATATCACCAAAGATTAGCTTAGGAGGTCTGTTTGATGCCACACTCTCAAGATCAGCAAGAGTGAGACTTGTTGCCATTGATATTTTGATTAAGTCAAAGAACCAGTAGTTTCGCACACAGGAGTGTAGTTTCGCACAAAAAACAATAGTTTCACAGGAGCTAATTTTGCACGTAGAACTTAGCTACGCAACTAGTTTCGACTATAGTTTTGGCAACAGTTTCAGCCATAGTCGAAACTATTGAACTTTCGCTCAAAGAAGAATCAAGATAGTTCGCAAGGAAACTGATCAGAATGAAGAACTTTCGTTCTAGATTCGCAAGGGAATCAAAACCAACAAAGATCTATAGTTTCGCACTATAGTTTCTCACCAAGAACACTAGTTTCGTATAATGAATCTGAAAACCCCCTTTTTGTGAAAGTGAGCTAAAAATAACCAAATCTCACTCAAATCACAATCAATTTGAGATCTGATGATTTCAGAAGGTTCCCAAGCTTACACCACACTTTCCTCAATCAATTTCCATGGAAAACACATGTAAAACAGCTCTGAAATGATTGTAAAGATGAATATGTCAAAACTACCAAAAAACACAAACAATTAAGAGCATAAAGGCTCTGATACGATAAAGTTCCAAGAGTTCCATAATGAAGAACAAAGATAAAAATATGAACAGGACCTAGTTTCGCATACTGCGAAACTGTATGCACCATGGCATGCGAGACTACCGGGCGAAACTGCAGTTTCGCAAGCAGTTTCGCATGCCACGGAATATAAAAGAAGACAAAAGTAAACTAGATCCTATTACATTAATATCTAAGCTATCATAAACTATAACAAAAAACAAATGGAAAGGTGAATACCACCCTATTCTTGATCATCAAACATGATTCAAGTCATCAAACAATCATTAAAACATCTTGTTCATTGATTCTGATTCGAACATTGTTCGACCTAAGTCGAACAATTAACCGAAACCAAAATACGAATCTTTTGATGTTTTAAATCAAATCAAACACTGAATAGGTGTTAGATGACCTTAGTCAGATGTGTAATGACTGTTGATTTGATGTAATTTGATTAAGTGTTCATCGAGCTTATGAACAGTCATGATTTTCAGGCCAAAAATAGTCAAAAATTGATTTTTGATCTTTAAAATTATTCAATATAAGTTAAAATGTGTTATAACTTTTCAAACATGTTAAAAAATCAGTTGCAAACAAGCATAGTTAGTTAATTTGGCATAACATTTATCACAACATCATTAAATGTACAAGCATTCAATGTGCATTCAATGAAAGATTTGACTTCAAAAGTCAAACTAAAAATTCAAGTTGAGTTATTATGAAATGAAATCAGTGTATAATATGACACAAACAACTGATTGAGTTATAACAAACATAATGCAAAATAATTTTGGATCAAAACAAATTAAACCAAACAAGATTTTCATGATCAAAATTAACAGAATAGTTGACTTTGAATAAGTCAAACTAATTTAGATGTTAATACCAATCAAACATACATTTAAAACAAGTCACAAGTATTAAGCATACATATGACATCATTTCATAACAAACACATCAACTCAGTGAACACTTGATCAACATTTCATCATATTTATCATCACACATAATTAACATACAAGATACTAACATCAATCTTTTTCATTGCAGATATGGCAAACCTAGTGTTTATCAAAGATCATAATCTCTGTGCTTTCCTCAACCATGATTCACCAAAGGCTGAGAACTATAGAGATATCATATAAGCTATTAGACAAACTAGACTTCTTCATGCTATGATAGCGAGACCAGAAATCTATGAGGATCATATAGTCCAATTCTGGACTCATGCTCATTTGGAGCAAATGAATGATGAGCAAGTAGTAGTATCTACTATGCATGATCACCATATTACCATCTTAGAAGAAGTTATAAGGATAGTATTATAGCTTGGTGATGAAGATGTTAAAGGTCCAGTGGAATTTGATGAGAACTATGTTCTTCATGTTTTCAGGTAGATAGGCTAAACTGGTACCATAGACAAAAAGTAGATCAAGAAGTCTTTTATGTGTTCCCATTTTAGATTCCTTATGCACACATATCATAAAACCATGACTAATAAGAAGACTGGCTGGGATGCCACTTCTTTGAGGAGCTCTTCAGCCATTGCAAGCAACATAGCTAGAAGCCCCTTTAACTTTGCTGCACAAGTACTAAATGGGATGATCTATAACTTAACTAAGGTGAGGAACAAGTTCCAAATGTATCCAAGATTCCTTCAGATGATTATTGATGATCTACTACCAGACATCCTAAGAGAAGGTGGCATCTTTCAGCCTGTTCATTTTAATGAACATGTATTCACAAGAATAAAGACAAGTTTATACCAAGGAGCTTAAGTGCCAGTACCTCCTCACATGATTGATCATGATCTTCTGGTACCAGACATTTTTATAAGGATTCCAGGACAAGTTGAACCTCAAATGATGTTCCAAAATGTCATTCACCAACAACCAATCATCCAACCTGCTCCTATCATACAAGAAGAAGAACAAGCTACTCCTATTCAAGAACAAGTCATACATGATCAAGAGCAAGTTCAGGGATATGTTAAAGAACAAGAACAGTTTCATTTTGAACATCACATGCCATCACCACCATAAAGCCTAAACTTATCAGATCAACAAACATTATCTTCTCTTTTAGGAGACATTGATGCATCATTAGAAGAACAATCAAGCCATCAAAAAGAAGTTAGTACTTCATTAGCTCAAGAACGTGAACAAGTAGAACAAAGCATTGTAGTTGAACCTGTTGAAGGTGAATAACAGGGCAGTGAGATTCCTACTGAGGAAGAGATTGAATATTCTAAGTGTTTTTATTCATTGAGTATAACAAGCTGATTGAGAAGTCAAACAACAGAGCTAAAAGGTTAAAAGAGAAGCTTAAGAGCAAAGATGAAGAGATAGAGAAGCTCACAGCTGATCAAACAGTTCAGAAGTTGATTGTTTAGTTTCTGGAACAATAACTTGATCAATCAATGGCAGAGGTCAAGATGAAAGACCAAGACCTCAGTAGTGCAAGACTAGATATTGCCTACTTGACAGAACATATAGAGGCAAAAGATTCTAAAATAGATGAGCTAAAAAAGATAGTTTATGCTCAATCTGAAGAGATTAAAAGGCTGAATAGAGAATTGGAACACAAAGACACTTAACTGAATGACGAAGAACATTCAAGAGGTAAAGAACAAGACCTGAGTGATGACTTTGAAGAAAACAAATCATGCCTCAAGCTGAACAAATTAGCACAAGGAAAACAAAGCAAGCAATCATTATCCCTAAAATGGCTTACTCAATGGATCAATTGTTTGGAGAAGTAAATCCATTTGAGAATATCCATTATTCACTCGTTCTCAGACAACATTTTCACACTCCTTAGACATAACCAACTCAGTCAAGTATCATACCTGTGAACCTTTTAACTGAGAAACAAAAGGAGTTAATCAGACAGTTTGCATAATCATTAAAGGTGCAAACTAAAGCATCCAAAGATTAGGCATTATCCTCACAACCTCCTCTGAAAACCTATGAGAGAAAGAGAAAAAGACTTTACTTATCATCATTGAGAAAGGGAAAACAACAAGTTCCAGAAGTAGATGAAACTGATTCTCCATCTCTCAAGCTGTTGAAAGTTAAAACTGAGCCATATAGGTCATATGTAGGCAGATCTCTATCTCAACAAGAATTTACCAAAGGATCTACAGATAGAGAAAATGACCTACTCCCAGGTTAAAAGCTGGTTGAGTCATACAAGGGTGCCCTATAGGTCATATGCAGGCAGATCTCTATCTCAAATAAAAGAAATGGCTGGAGAGATCTACAACAACATGCTTGAAAATGTATTGAAGCCACAGATATTCAGACCTCAGCCTGCTTCTTCTCTATCCACATATCATCAAGCTCCACCAGAGCTTCATCCAATAAAAGAACCAAGACAGTTCATGCCTCACAGGCTATGGCTTGAAGGAAACAAGTTTAGAGAGATGATTAATGAGAAAACAAATTTTGTCAAGATACATGACAAAATCACTCTCACAGCCTCAACTGATGAACGAAAGATAGTAGCTTGGAAATATGATGAGATCTAGGATGCTGTTCTGATTAAGAGAGTATCTGGCCTTGTCCAGTACTTATCATACATATCCTAACTGGGATCTTTGAGCTAAGAAGATAGATTGGACCTGATGCAATTGAGGATGGTCAATCACACTAACAATCCCAGGGGAGAAAATTTCTATCATATTATGAGAGCATACAAGAACAGACAACATCATGAATTAATGTTAAAAGCAGATAGAGAAGACAAACTTCATTTAACAAAGGTGAGGAGAGAACAACAATTGGCAAGCAAAAAAAAGAAGCCTGTTGAAGAAACATCATCTCACATTGATACAGAGATATTAGAGAGAGTTGGTTATCCATTGAGGCCATCTGATTTGAAGCTTATCATGCAGAAGATAGATGGTAATCTGTACAACCCTCCTATCACAAGATGGTATTATGATGAAACTCATTTTGAGGTTGTTCTTGAAAGAAAGCTTGAAGGGAAGGAAGCTTCAGATATCAGACTTTTTGATCCAGTAGAGATCAAGCTCCTTCATCCATCATATGTTTCATTTTTTAAGACCAAAACATTCCTTGCAATAAAGGATGTTATATACAAGGGAGATTACTGTTATTTCATTCATATGCTAAGAATACTAGGCACTGTTTATGTGAATGCTACACTCAAACAAAGATTGGAAACTAATTAAAAACCTTTAACACACACTGAAGGCATAACAGGCTTGAGGATATCAGATAACAACAACCTTGAAGCTCTGAAGGGCAATCATGTTGTAACTAGATTGGTTAGCAACATTGATGTGCAAAGCATAGACCAATCAACCCTAGAAAAGATGGTTTATCTTTCAATCCAGAGAAAATATGATGATCAGACTAGTGCAGTATAGTATTTTGCAGAGTACATTGTTAATTGCAGAAATGCTCTGAGGATCATACCATTATCTGATCAATTAAAGGAAGCTGAAAAGGATCAGACCATTGAAAAAGATGTAGAAGAATATTTGAAGGCTACTTTTGAAGTTCAGAAGAGTGTAGAAGAAGCTGGTCCTTCTCATTCCTAAATATTTCTAACAATCAAACATGTAAAACAAATAATCATGTACATCTAACCAAACATAACAATCATATTAAACACATCAGAACATCAATCATACATTGATATCATGCATATAAACATACAAAATTACAATCATGTAAATAACTTAAAATCATTCAATCATATTCAAATCAGAACATACATTACAATCTGATTACACATGTGTAATCAGAATAACATACAATCACTCAATCATGCAAACATGCATAACAGTGAAATCAATCAATCAAACATGTAATTAGAACAAATAGTCAATCGTTCAATCATTCATTACATACAAACATGCAATCAAAAATTATAAGTCAAATACACAATCATTACAATCATTCATATCAAACACAAACACACACATCATTACTAACAAACACAACATTAACAAGCAAACATTAAGAACGGCAACATCATCCTTAGGGGGAATATTGTAAGACTCGACAAGTGTATTAAATGATAATGCTTGCCATAATCAAACATAATGTGTTTTAACAATAAAACAATCATTAACTAACACATTATTATCATTAACATTCTTAATAGACACTAATCTTTGTTTAAATTTCTTTTTCAGGTTTGTAGATAAAAAGGAATTTTTGCAAGTTTCTGCAACGAATGAACAACTTTCCATAGCGGATGAACAAGAGTCTGCAGCGGATGAAGAAAAGCTTCTAAGTGTCTATAGCGGATGACCAAAGCATACACAGTGAATGTCTAGTTCACAGCTGATGAATTGTCCACAGCGGATGTTCATCCACAACGGATGATCATTCCATAGCGAACAACTATCAAGTCTAGCACACATCAAGTGTTCACAGCGGACAGCATCCAAGACACAACGGATAGCTTATTAAACATTCACAGCGGACGACTGATCATGCACTGCGGAGAGTCATTCATCCACAGCGGACGACTTAGACTTAGGATTTTTATGTAATTTTCGTTTACATAAGGGTATTTTTTATAACTGTACATAGCTTTTTGTATAGGTTATAAGTAGCAGTATACTCTAATCCTTTGTAAGCTTTTGAACAATCAATACAAATAAGCATTTTGATACTCTTCTGAGCATTTCAATCACTAGCAATCACACAATCATACACACACATGCACACACTGAATCATATCTTTAATCATGGGTTTCTGCACCATGATTATTAATTTTTTAATACAATATAACAATCTGTTGTTATATTTCTTGAGAGATTTGAAAAGATCCTTGGGGGAATCCTTCTATTTATGTTCTTGTTAATAAGTTCATAATCAGCTTGTTCATTGGGAATCCCATGACAGGAACGTTCTTCCTGCTCATGATGTTTATGATGCAACTAAGCCAAATGGAGCATAAATTAACCATGATTCAATGCAGGACATCAATCATTCGTAGAAACTATGATGGCAATGCAAGAAACAACCGATGTTTCATTCCATCTGCTTAGTCTGATTACATTGCTACATGGACTAACTGTTGATGATCTCTATTGATTTGATAACACATATGCTATTTCTTTATTTTCTCAAAACCAAAAATCCTAAAAAGAAATTAGAAAATCAAGAAAAGTACAAATAAAATATATTACTATTATGTAATTATTTTTGAATCTTCCTGCTTTTACATGAGAAATGATAGTACACTCATCTACTATTTTCTCCATCTATTTTTTAGATCAATAAAGACTGACAAGGCTATGTTTGTATGTTAGTAGGCTCAGTTTGGATTCAAGATAAGCATATTTGTGATGAACTAAATCAATATGCATTGTGGACCAAAACCATCTTAGGGTATTGGTAAGCAATGACTTTTCCAAGTGTTTGCTTGTGTGGTTACCTAAACATACCATGCGAAAATGGTATATAAATATCTCATTGATAAAAGCATCTGTTTCTCCTTTGTTGTATGTAAATACAGACCTGGAGTAAACATAAGGATAATTTCTTTTATGCTGAGAACAGATCTAGTTGACCTTGCACTAAAAGTGTTGATGCATGTTAAAAATGCAAAGAAAAGAATCACAATGTGGATCAAAGCTAAAAGAATCCTAATATGGACCAACTTCCAAAGTGAAGTGTAAAAGAATCCTACAGTAGATCATATCATGAGAATTTATACTCTAAATAGCCTGATTCAAGTTGTAATAAAGTTCCACCATGCATTTCATGAGAAGGACTATTCTTCCCTATTTCTGAGTATGGGGTACTCAATTAGCATATCTAATCAAACCTAAGCATGATAAATATCACAAAGTGTTGAAAATAGATCCTTGCATGAGTTTATATGGACAAACATACTTACAATTAACTTTGTTCTTTGTTTATGTCTATTCCAACTTTAAATTCTTAGATGCAGAGGATTTTGGATTAGTATGATCTCATTGCAGTTGAAGGATTCATGCTTGTAAATATAATAATTTTGAAAAATCTAAAATTATAAAAAGATTTGTCATTTTTAGTATTTTTCTTTGTTTTGCATATTTGCATGTGTTATTGATTTAGGAATGAAACTTCCATGCAATACCTCTACCAAGAGGATTTAGACTTTTGCAGGTGATGAATTGCACAACATGCTTGAGTTTCTTATTCAGTTCAAGATGTTAATTGAACACTCCTGCTTCTTTCAAAGATCTCCTGCCAGTTGCTGAGAACTAAGAATCCTCCTCTTGGTGTCTCATACACAAAAGTTCCTCACCCTCCAAAGCTTTTGTTAAGGGAGAGTATATGTCAAGTTTGAAGAATGTCTGTAACACCCAGGTATTTTTTTTTTTAAGACGAGAAAGAAGGAATAAATGTGCAGAAAAAGAAAGAAAACACAATTTAACCCAAGTTGAGGGGCTAAATGTGTCAAAAGGACAAAAAGAATAAAAGTGGGTGCAAAAAGGTGATGGCCGCCCACACCTCTTTGCATATTTTCTTTTCATTCGGATTGTAGAGAGAGAAAGAGCAGAGTTCGGATTTTGAAGAAGGAAGAACAAGAAATCGAATTCAAGGTAAGCATTTTTGGTTTTAAGTTGTTCTTGGCCGGCCTATGCCTCGGTTATATGCTTATGTGTGTGTGTTGTGTTCGGGTGTGTGTTTTTGGTGGGTTTCTAGGTGGTTGAACTCATAGTGCAAACGGGTTTGAAGGAAGTCATACTCAAAGGCTGCTAAGGTGAGTTCTAGAACCCCCTTTTTACATGTTTTAACTGATTTTGGGGCTGGAAATGCATGTATATATGTTTTTATGAATATGGGTTTTATACCCGTATGAATGTGTATGTGTGAATGTGGGTGGGTTATGATTTGGGTGATTTATGATGTTATGATGATGCCATGTTCATATTATGATGCTTAGAATGCTAGAACTATGTTAGAACATGATGAATTGATGATTTAGGACTGATTATGATGTTATTAGTATGTGTTGGTTGCCCATGCGCCTGGATTTGGCCCATGCGCCCAACGGTTGAATTTTCCTAAGTGTCTCCCATGCGCCCAAAACCCATGCTCCCGAATAGTATCCATGTGCCTAGAATAGGCTGAATTTGACTGTGTTCCATGCGCCCAAAACTGCCCATGCGCCTAGGCACTCATGCGCCTGCATAGTGCCCATGCGCCTAGAAATTTGCCCAGGAGACTAAGTGTTGGGTCATGCTCCCAAATAGCGCCCATGCGCCTGAAAGTTCCCCATGCGCCTAAGTGTTCCCATGCGCCTGAAAGGTCATGCGCCTGCATAGTGCTGATGCGCCTATGCCTTAGAATATTTTCTAAAATTTTGGGGAAAATGTAAAGTGTAGGCTTTGACTTGGGATGTTCCCGGGGGTAATGTAAGTTGACTTATGATGTCATATGTGATGTGATGATGCTATGTATGGTATTGTTATGTTTATGTTATGTTCCTTATTATGTATGTTTATTTTCCATGGCTTTATGTGGTATGATTATGAAAAGTAAATGGAAAGTATTATGTAACGTAAAGAGGAAGATAATGAAAAAGGGAACGTAAGGTATGAGTGAATGCATGCATTAATGAATGAAAGTAGTGAAAGTCTTGCAAGAAATGTATGGAGGTTCACACCCAATGAAGGGTGTTAGCTCAACTGTGTGCGGGTTAGCTACCCCGGAAGGATGCACAATAGGGTCTAATCTTTGTGATTGACCATATGTATGGGACCCTTGCACCTTGCCCTAGGTACTGGTGTCAGCTTAGTGCACAATGTTCGAGGTCTATGATAGATCTCAGGTCCAGTAACCAGCTTCATGCACAATGTTCGGGGTATAGCACATGGCATTGGTCCGGAATGAAAGATGAATGATAATGATGAGTGTGCTTGCCCCATGCCCAAGGGTCAACTTCGTGCACAATGTTCGGGGTACAGTACCTTTCATCAGAAGTTAATGAATGCACATATAGTACGGTAAAAAAGATAACGAATGATAAAGATGACGTACGATGATGAATGAACGAAAGTCAACGAATGACGATGAAAGATGATAATAAATTTTTATCTATGTGTACGTATAATGCATGATCACATGTGAAAGTAAAGAAAGAATGGTTTTAAATGAAAGAAAAGTATTTTATTTTATAAAACTAGAACTCACTCAGCAACGTTGACTTTTATGTGTTTCCAGTTGGCAGGTAATGTTGCTGAGGATGGCATGGGGCAGCTACTTGGCATTTTTGGATGGCATCCGTTGTTTAGATTATAATGTTTTTGTGATGTAATGCAAATTATGATATTTTGTAACAGTTAACTACAATGTATTATTTTGCAAAAGCAATTATAACGAAATGGTTTAAAATTATTCCGTTGTAATGTTTTAGAAATTGTAAATGTAAATCATATGTTTTATGTGCGATGATTGTCCAACTGTGAGCGTCCCGGGATCGGGGCCTTACAATGTCTGATGCTTCTCCTTCACCTCTGAGTTTGAGATAAAGCTGCTCATATTGCTACCTGTGCAATCCACAGTGTTTGCAAATGGGTGTTGATGAAATCAGCTTGGACTCATGATGAACATGAATAAAAGGTTGATTTCCCCAAGGATCTTTTCAATATCTCTCAATAATCAAAAAACAAGAACCATGGTGCGGAAACCCATGATTCAAGTGTATGAAATCAGTGTGTGTGTGTGTGTGTGTGTGTGTGTATGTGTGTGTGTGTGTGTGTTTGAATGCTCGAAAATAATAATAACTGTTTGATTGAATTGATTGTTCAAAAAGCCTTCAAAGGATTAGGGTAGAGTTTTATTTATAGCCTATACACAAAAGCTATATACAATTACTAAACTACCCTTATGTAAATAAAATTACATAAATAATCCGAAGTCTATAAGCTGTCCGCTGTGGATAATTAGCTGTCCGCTGTGGATGTTAAGCTGTCTGCTGTGGAAGTCATATAGCATGTCCGTTGTGCCGTGGATGTTGCCCGCTGTGAACACTTGTTTGTTTGCTTGTATATTATCCGCTGTGAAATGTTCATCCGTTGTGGATGAACATCCCCTGTGGACAGTTGTGTGTTTGCTTGTCTGTTGTCCACTGTATGTTCTTCATCCACTGTGGGATGGATGTTCATCCGCTGTGGGATGGATGTTCATCCGTTGCACACACTTAGACAGATTTCTTCATCCGCTGCATCTTCTTGTACATCCGCTGTGGGCAGTTATTCATCCGCTGCCGACACTTGGTCAAAATTTCTTTTATCTACAATTCTGAAAAAGAAATTCAAACAAATATTAGTGTTTGTTATGAATGATAATGATGCTAATGTGTTAGTAAATGATTGTTTGAATGTTAGAACATATTATGTTTGATATATGTCTGATATGGCAAGCATCATACTTTTATGCATTAATTCTTAATGCACTTGTTATGTCCAATAATACTCCCCCTAAGTATGATGTTGCCATTAGTTTAATGATTGCTTGTTACTGTTTTGTCTGTTAGAAACAATGTGTGTGTGTTGGTGCTTGTTAATGATTTGTTTTTTAGGAAATTATGTGTGTGTTTGATATGAAAGATTGTACTGATTGTGTGTTATGGCTTAAACTGTTTGATTGCGTGATTGTATGTTACTGAAATGGTTTGTTTGTTCACAGCGGATGAACATTTGTTCATGCGCTGTGGATCCTTGAAACATTTGATTGCTTGTTCGTAGCGGATGAACATTTGTTCATGCGCTGTGGACACATGGATGTGGTGTGAATGTTTATAGCGTATGATTAAATGTGTGCATACGCTATATACACATGCACTATTTCTACAGCAGATGACTTATGTTAGTCATGCGCTGTGGAATGGCACTGTATTCACAGCGGATGCCTTACCAACATCATGCGCTGTGAACACTTGTATGTTCATAAGTGCATAGCGGATGTCTGTTTGTTTAGTCCGCGATATACACTTGGTGAATTTTGCATGTTATGATGATTACTGTAGCTACAGCGGATGTATCTTTGTGTGTCCGCTGTGACAACAGTTTTTCAAAAATTTCAGATTTTTGTTTGTTTTGAACTAATGTCTTCCGAAGCATATGTTTGATAAAATTTTCTTTCGAAAGAAAATTTGTTTGATGAAGCTTGTTTAAATCAAAATGTTTGTTTAAATCTTTGATTAAAAATATATGTTAAAATTTTGAAATTTTAACATATTCAATATATGGATGATAAGATATCACTCACAAGCAATATTGTGCAATAAAATAAACATATGTATGTTTGTCAAAGTGCTGTGTTTGGGTGTTGGCTTGACATGGCTTTGTTTAAAACTCAAAATTTAGAAAATTTCAAATTTTAAAATGTATGAATATGCACAATTATGCTGCCTTTAATATTTCCATGTTCAATTTCTTCCCCTAAATTTTTGCATAGTTATAAAAATCTTTTACAAAATGACAAAATTTTGTATGTATTTGAGTGGAAATTATCAAAGTCCAATTGATTTCTTGCTTGATAAAATTTAGAAAGATAATGCCTTATCTAACTAATAAATGAATGATTTTCATGTTTGAACATGAGTCTTTTGCACATACCATGAGATCATACTAGTCTACATTTCTCACTGAGTTGTTTGTATGGATTTGAGAATAGACATAGACAAGTACAATGTTGATTGCAGATATTGTGATCCACTTAAACTCATGCATAGTATTAATGATTGATTGAAATAGTGAGTGATTATCATGTTTTGAATTTATTGACATGAGATGTATGTACCCCATACCTGATTCTATGATTGGTACAACCCTCCTCAAGATATGCTAGAAAGCACTTTCAATACTTAAAACCTAGCTACTTAGGAGTATAGATGCTCAATTTGATCCATGATGTTTGATCCTCATTGGGATTCTTTTTCACTTCACTTTGGAAGGTGATCCTCTTTGGGATTTTTTGATTCATTCACAAGGAATGTAGTCTAAAGACATTATTGATTTTTCATCCAAACTGGATGTGTTCCTCTTTGGGAATCTTTTTGGATCATGATGTAGGTCATTCAGGTCTGTGGTTAGCACAACAAAGAATGCCTAGGTGTACTCCAGGTCTATGATTATCATAACAGAGGAGACACTTGTATGATTGAGCAATTTATAAACTGTTTCACTTGGTGTATTGTAGTTACTTTGAAAGCAACCTATATTGGATAGATTAATATTCACCATAAACCAAGATATGTTGTTGACTACCCATTCATGAGAATTTAGTTCTTCATTGTTGTATGTGATGTTAGGTGTCCCATGCTGAGCCTATCCACATATCAAACACAGTATTATCAGTCTTTATTAGTTGAAAAGGACTCAAGGGAAGAATGATGCTAGTGTACTATCATTTCTCATGAGATATATGTGTGATTCAATATTAAAAATGAATGATTTGCATGATTTCTTGATTTTGAAAAAGGTAAGTTTGGTGTTAATCTTGGACTTTGAGAAAATCAAGCATGTTTGATTTTAGTGTTTTGAAAAACATTAATTTGTTGACTCATAGTTGATCATACCAAATGACTAAACCAAAAATTCAAATCTTGTTGAGTCAAATGGTTTTGTAAAGAGGTCAGCCAATTGATTGTCTGTATGGACCTTGATCAACTTGATCAGACCCTTTTCTAAGCAATCTCTCAGAAAGTGATATCTGATCTCTATGTGTTTTGTTTTTGAGTCTTGAACAGGATTGTTAGTGATAAACATGGTTGCAGAATTGTCAATGTGTATGGGTGTTTTAAGAAAATTAAAGCCATAGTCAAGCATTTGGTTTTGAATCCATAACACTTGAGAACAGCATGCAGAAGCAGCTATGTATTCTGCTTCAGCTGTTGACATAGAGACATTTGTCTGCTTCTTGCATTGCCAAGAGATCAATCTTGATCTAAGAAACTGGCAGCCTCCACTGGTTGCAAGTTAAATTTTAAGTTAAATTGGTTGGTTTAAATTTTAGTCTGGTGCTAAATTTTTAATTAGTCCTAATTGTCTCTAGGATTTGTTTGTTAATTTGATAAACTAATTTATTTTAATTGTTTACCAAATAACGGAATTAATTAATTAATTAATATCCTATGTTTGTCTCTTTCTTTGTCACAAATGACAAGAAAGATTATGGATGATGGAATATTTGTCTTTTAGTGCAAAAGTCAATATTCCTTTTACAAAAACCCTAAAAACAGAGTTTGTCTTTTGTTATACAACTTTTTGGATCAAAAAGTTGATTTTGAAAACTTTTCAAACAAGACAACTAGTTTTTCGATGGTTTTATCAAAACCAACAAACCCAATTCCCGTGAATTATGTATGCAAAACCTAGGGTTTTCCAGGGTTTTGTTGTGATGTTTTTCAAAATATTCAACCCGATGGTTGAACAATAAACAAAATATGTTTCTAGTGAGATTGTCACTAGTGTATGATGATTATGAACAATCTAATTAATTTAGAATGCTCACAAAATGCTTTGTTTTAATGATGTTTCGAAGCTAAAAACCTTCTATTTGAAGATGTTTTAACAACTGATGAACAATACCCGTGTATTGTTTCACAGAAACTTGTATTGTTCGTGATGTTCAAGCTGAGAAATCAACAAAACTTCTTCAAAATGCACAAAATGATCTAGAAATCATATTTGTTTGCATTTGTTGTATGTTAATAGTAGAAGAAGATGAGTTTGAAGACTAAACAGCTTGTTGATGTGTGTTTTTTGAAGCTAATGAACCACTGAAATCAATGTTATTGAATGAGGATCAAAATCAATGAATGATTGAGCCAAAGGTCTGATACCACCTAATGAAATCAGCTTGGACTCATGATGAACATGAATAAAAGGTTGATTTCCCTAAGGATCTTCTCAATATCTCTCAATAATCAACAAACAAGAACCATGTTCATCCTCTGTGGATGAACATCCACTGTGGACAGTTGTGTGTTTGCTTGTCTGTTGTCCGCTGTATGTTCTTCATCCGCTGTGGGATGGATGTTCATCTGCTGTGGGATGAATGTTCATCCGTTATAGGATGGATGTTCATCCGCTGCACACACTTAGACAGATTTCTTCATCCACTGCATCTTCTTGTACATCCGCTGTAGGTAGTTATTCATCCGCTGCCGACACTTGGTCAAAATTTCTTTTATCTACAATTCTGAAAAAGAAATTTATACAAATATTAGTGTTTTTTTATGAATGATAATGATGCTAATGTGTTAGTAAATGATTGTTTGAATGTTATAACACATTATTTTTTACATATGTCTGATATGGCAAGCATCATACTTTTGTGCATTAATTCTTAATGCACTTTTTGAGTCCAACAGGTGTATTTTCAAGTCTTCAAAATGAGACTAGAAGATCAAGCTGATGAAACATCCATCAAGTGCCGAAACAAAGTCTGTATGTACCAAAACAAAGTCTTTTTCTCAATGCCTTTTTCTGAAGATTTTAAGAAGATGCTAGCAAAAAGGGGGAGAGGACTGCATTTCAAGACTACACATCAATCAACATCCAAGGTTTTGATGATCATGAGATTTTGGTAGCATCATCTTAAGGGGAGTATTGTTGGACTATTTTAAGATGATACTTTCCAAAACCTAAGTTCCGAATCTCATGATGATTACCAAAATCGACACGGTGAAGCCATACTGAAAATATGATCAAAACGAAGAAAATTGACCAAAGTCAAACTTGGTCAATCGTGGTCAAAGTCAATAGTCAACATCAGCGGTCGCCCCGAATGATGTCAGCCACCCGGCAGTCACGCATCAGCAACAAAGAATTTATCAGACTTTGAAGAATATTTATACAATCATTAGGGCTCAAATGTAATTTTGTTCATTTATGTAAAAAGTATAAATAGACTAAGTGTAGTCATTTATACTCTAAGGAATAAGCACTAATATAAAACACAAGAGAGAATTAGTCTAGAGAGAGAAACAATTACGTTGAGTGTGTGTGAGAGAGAATTTTCTTACAAACTCCCTTTGTAATCACCTAGCATCATCCATATGAATGAATGAAATTTTTATGAATATGTGTTCTTGTGTAAGGCCCCGTGTGTAAGGCCCCGTTCCCGAAACACTTACAGTTGGTCAATCATTGCACGTAAAACATAAAACATATATTTATGTGTACTAAACAGCGCAGCGGAATAATTTAAAATCATTTCATTCATTGCTTTTGCAAAATAATACAACATTCATAATCGTTACAAAATCTTGTTTGTTCGCATTACAATGCAAAAACGTCATAATTTAAGCAATAGATGCCATCCCAAAAACGCCAAGTAGCTGCCCCGTGCCATCCTCAGCAACATTACCTGCCAACTGGAAACACATAAAAGTTAGCGTTGTTGAGTGAGTTCTAGTTTTATAAATAAAATACTTTTCTTTCGTTTAAAACTGTACTTTACTTTCGTAAGCGATCATACATCATACGTACACATAGATAATAATTTATTATTATCTTTCATCATCATTCGTTATCTTTCATTCCGTACATTTTATTCATTAACCTTCCTTCGCTCATTCCTTCCGGATGAAGGTCATCGTCTATACCCCAAACGTGGGCACAAAATGGGTACTGGGACGAAGTTTATCAGACTTCCATTCATTGCTCACAAAGCCTGGCACCAGTACCGGGGTAAGCGACAAAGATCCGTGTCAATCTCATGGATTGAATCCCTTACGAGTCTTTTGTGACAACACGGTCACTCACCTCAACTTTGGCATACAAGTCTTTTGTGACAGCACAGTCACTTAACTCAACCTTTGGCATACAAGTCTTTTGTGACAGCACAGTCACTCACCACAACCTTTGGCATACAAGTCTGTGGTGACATCACGGTCACTCACGTCAACCTTTTCTTGCAAGACTTCTCCATTCATTCATTCATTATATCGTTAATGCATGCATTCTCTCAATCCTTACGTTCCCTTTTCATTATCTTTCGCTTTACGTGACATAATACTTTCCATTTACTTTTCATAATCATACCACGTAAAGCCATGGAAAATAAACATACATAATAAGGAACATAACATAAACATAACCATACCATGCATAGCATCATCACATAAGACATCATAAGGTCAACATACATTACCCCTGGAAACATCCCAAGTCAAAGCCTACACTTAAGCTCTACATCTCAAAAACCTCCGAAAATTTTGTCCCCTTAAAGAAATGCAGATGAGCAAACAAATGCGGATGAACAAACAAATGCGAATGAACACCTCAGGAAATATTCTAAGTGTCCCAAAGAAATGCGCATGAACACTGTAGCGAATACGCATACATAAAGCACATGTAAGTTTCCAGAAAATAGTCCAACATAGTGTGCATGAACCAAATGCGGATGACTGATGCAAATACGCATGGACAAAACAAATGCGGATGAGCATACAACAAATGCGGATGAACACTTAGCAAATGCGGGTGAATAAAATAGTCGATGTGTTCATCAAATGCGGATGAAGACTTAACTAATGCGGATGAACAACACTTATGCAAATATTCAAACTTAATGCGGATGATCAACTAACTGGAAACCTCGCCTTACACTATAGTCAGTTCCTAATCCTCATTCTTATACATTCATCGCACCGATCTAGCATGCTAATCTCTCAGAACAAGCATACAACCATATAAACCAAGCAAAACTTGCAGGCCCAAACACACCCACTAAAGAACAGGGCCAAACTTACGGTACAACATACTGGACATATTAAAAAGTTAGTTACATGTAATTCCAGCCCCAAAACAAGTTTAAAACATAGAAACTGGGGATCTAGAAACTCACCTTATGCAATCCTCGAGTATGACTTCCTTCAAACCCGAATGCAATGAGTTCAAACACCTAAAACCCAACAAAACACAACCCAAACACAAACAAACACACATAAGCATGCAACCGAGGCATAGGCAGCCAAGAACAACTTAAAATGATGAATTCTTACCTTGAATTCGATCTCCTTGTTCTTCTTTCTTTAAAAACTCGAGAGCTCTGCTCTGCTTCTTTCTCTCTCTACAATCAGCAGAAAAGGTGAAAAGTAACATGGCATGGGCGGCCATGTTGCTTTTGTACAAAATTATATTATATTTTGTACCTTGCACACTTTTAACCCCTCTATTTGGGTTTAATTGCATTTCCTTCTTTTATACACATTTAATCCTTCTTTCTCGTCTTTTAAAATTTTCCGAGTGTTACATCTTGATTGTTCATTATTCATTCATCATCATACATTAAATCTTGCAACAAATCTTCACTTGAAATCATCAATAGGTCTGTGAGATTCCGTATCACAGATCTGATAAACGGCAACAATATGATTGCAATATTCGATCCTACGATTATCGATTTCCACAGAGTGGGCTAGGGAATTGTATTGATAGTCTTTTGCAAAGTGACTGTCTTCCCTACACATTAGGCACATGATTTTTATCTACTTCTTTGCTGACTTCAGCATCTTCCTGAACTTTTGTAGCTCTTGCTTCATCTTCTCATTTTTGCCTCCCTCAGTTCCACTCATCTTCTTATTTGTCTTCAGATCAGCATGGGTAGACAACTCTATCTTCTTCTTTGGGAACCTCTTATTATGAATTTCAACTACTTCAGAAATGCTTTTGAGTACATGGTTGGGGTCTTATTTCTAAAGAGTCTAAGGTTCAAGCATAGCAACTTCTGTTGTGGTTCTTCTTGTTGCAGCTGTGCTTTGAGTGAAGCTTTGTATTGGTGGTGTAATTTAACTCGGCAGATAGCTGGTGTGATTAGGATGATGGCTTTTCTTTTACAAATGTTATTTTCCTAATTACATCCTTCTTTGATTTTGCCTTTAGATCTTCTATCCTCCTTTCCTTCTCCTCCCTTTTCTCATCCTCCTTATTTTCTTTCTTCTCTTTCTCCTCATCTACATCCTTAATTGTTCCATCTTTCTCCTCTTTCTTTGTTGTCTCAATCTTTTTAGTAGATGTCTTTGTATAGATGGGTTCGATAGATACTTGCTTCTTTACCTCAAGGTTGCACTTAGAGGTATATGTGGGAGTGTATATCGTTAGAGGTTCCAATTAATTATAACCTAAACATGTCTTGGTTTGATATAATTTTTGGGAGTTTTCAGTAAAAGCAAGTAATTTTTGAACTTTTCGGTTCGAACATTATATTTATCAGCATATGTTGTAGCTATGGCTAAATCATATTGAGCTTATTTTAATTTGCTCAGTAGATCATCAATTTGGGTCTCTAAGTTGCTTTGCTCATATTCTAATTTTGAAACAACCTTTTCTAGCTCTATTATTTAGCTTGATCATTTTTCTTAAAGTCGGTATTAAGAAGATTGATTATTCAACATCTTTCATGAGATCCAAATTGTGATTTCTTTACAAGTTAGCCTTAGCTATGCATTCAAGAGTACAACAGGGTTCAGAAGTTACCTAAGGTAAGGAGGTTGAGCTTCTAGCCATCAGTGCATTGTTGATAGGTGTAACATCTTCCACTTAGAAGCTCCAGTCAATCACCTCTTCTCCTAAGGCTACAGCTGTTGTATTTCTTTAGCTGAATGAAGATGAAGGAGCTTGATGAGTTGATTGTTGTTGATGGTTTGATGAGCTTGGAGGAGATGGGTTAGACTTTGGTGCTTTGCATTCCTTGGCAAAATGTCATGGCTGGTTGTAGTTGAAACATTTCACCTTGCTTTTGTCAAACCCAAATCCTGATATTCTCAGCTTAAGGAATTTCCTTCTAGTTCTTTGCTGAAACTACTTGGCCGTAAAGGATATCATTGCTATCTTGATATCCATTTTCTTTAAGGTCATCTGGATGAATACACTCTAGAACTTCTTTAGAGAGTTGAAACAAGTTGGCTTGGTCACTGATGAAAGCAGAGTTTGTGGGATATAATTATGAAAAGGATGGTGAGGATGGCTGATTCCATCTATTAAATGATGTTGATGATTGAGATTCAGCAGTTAGAGATTCAAGGTTGGTGAAATAGGTGCTTGATGTGTTACCATGGGAATTTGATAGACTTGGGAGTGGGAGTGATAATGAACTGGCTCATGTATAGGGGCAATGAGAGCTGATGATTTTGAGGAGATTAAAGATCTGCCCAGTGATTCTTCATCTGCATCCATATCCATTTGATAAGCACTGAGGATGCCGTATAGCTCCTCAAGAGTCATTGTCTTCAGATTCTTAGTTCTTCTAATGGACACAGTATAAACCGTCCATGTCTTTGGTAGAGATCTTAAGAAATTTCATAGAATATCATTATTATCCATCTTCACTCCAACTTTATTTAAAGATTCTAGAAGTTCAACATATCTAAGATATGTAGCAGTCATAGTTTCTCCCCTAAAGATTCCAATATTTTCAAACTTTTGTTTCAAGACATTTATTTTGTTTTTCTTCATGTCCTCCATTCCTTTAAATCTAGCCTTCAAAGCTTCCTATAACTTTTGAGTAGTTTTGAATTTCTTGAAGCCATGCATGATGTTGTTGGGTATGGTCATTCTGATCAGCTATAGTGACTTTGAATCCACATCCATTTCTTCAGATCTTCATCTGAGTACTCAGTAGGATATTTGGGGATCATTACTCCACCTTCACCAACAGTTTGGACCATGGGGACATATGGTCCATTCAGAATTAAGAGCTAAAGTATTATGTCTTGATTCCTTATGAATTCCTCTATACGGATTTTCTAGGTATCATTATCATGTGGAGTAAAAATACGAGGTTTGGTCTGATTCTTATTCTCTAAATCATGCTTACTAGAAATGGCTATAGCAGTCAGTTTGAGATGGTAGGGAGATATGAGAAAAGGTGGTATTTGATAGTGTGATCAAAAGAAGAAACAAGTGATTTGTTGAAAAATGCTTTTAAGCAAATCAAGAGCCACAGCTCTATTACCACTTGTTGGATCGGGTTTATTTGGAAAAACAAGAACTTCTAATTAGATTAGCAAGTAACAAATGCGGAATCTAAGTTAGTTACTTACTATCACAAAACAAGCACTTTGAAAAAATATAAATGCACAAGGAGTTCTTTCAAAGTATTTACTTGATTAATCTGTTTTGTACAAAAGTTATAATTCGGCAGATACAATCAAATGGCTTGAAAAGCTTGCCTCTCCTATACAAGTGTGAGGACTTTTATACTAAACAATAAAAATAAACTATTCTATGTACAGAGACTATAGTAGAACAGATCATCTGTGTATTGGAGTTGGCAGATTTAGTACTATGTTGTCTCCAAAAGGTGAGACACAGTAGTCGTCAGCATAGACAGACTAGTTCTGATTATTAGTCGATCATCAACTCATGGAGTTCACTGCCGATTTCCAGTTGATCTACATATGCTAATCAATAGACATTCAACATACGTAGTTCAGCAGTTATGTGACATATGCTGATCCATAGTCATTCAGCATATGCACTTCTGCAGTGGATTCAGTACTTGGCCTGATTCAGCAGTTGATAGCCAATGCTGAAATCCTGAGTTTTAGATAGATTCATCCTTCATGATTCAACAAATTCTATTATGTCATAAAGCGAATATGTCGCGGGCTAATTATAAGATTTATCAAGTTATTTATGTATAAAAATATAAATATATATTTTGAGTGTGGGTCACACGAGAAACCCGAACCAACCCGAGATACACGGATGTATTATAACATCATTAGTCGTATTTATCAATTGACTATTTATATTATAGGTGTTTGATTGTTTAGTTCATGCACGTTAGTAGAAGCTTGTCATTCTTGTTATTCTCGCATCATTTTAAGGAGAGTTTCGCGGCCCCTTTTTTATTGTAATTATTTACAAAACCTAGGGGGCAAATATGGTCACTCTTTTCTTGCTATGAACTCATTTATTCTTTAGTAATATTGTGTTTACAATTCTGCAAGTTTATATCTGGTACATGCATGAGTTTTCTGTATGGTTCTTTATTCACAACTATTTAACTCCGGTGTCAGAGCCGACAAACATGTATTAATAGTATTATTGGGTTGACACCCCCACCCTTGCTTGTTAGTATACTAGTTATGAACGATAGTGGTCACTGAATGGACCCTAGGGTGAATATGTTCCGAAAAGACTCTATGTACATCGTAGGTTTAGTTGTGAAGATCATGATCACATGTCATATTACTTGCTTATAAATGTTTACACTTACGCCCTACAAACTTCTCTACAACATCAATATATACATTATTCAAACCTACAAACTCACCAACCATGTGTTGACCTTTCGAGCATGTCTTTTCATGTAACAATAGTCATTGAGGATAGCTAAATTTGATGCCTTAGAGATGACCCTAAGGATTTATAATAGATTTGATTTACTGCTTTTAAACAATATTTGTTCAACATGTGTTTTTCAGTTTTGAGCGTGTTTTCCCTTTACTTGTTCCCGAGTTGTGGGATTCAAAATGGTTATACTTGTTTAACTATGTTTGTCGTGGAATTGACTAATCACAACACAAGTCTCTTGTGTCGTGTGACATCATGACACGTTGGTTTTCATCATTTAATGTATCTCAATTAAGTATCAATGTGTTATGACGATCTCGTCCCTTACATCCTTGAGTTTCTGCTATAAGCGGGGGGTGATAGGTAGGTATCAGAGAATTGGTTATAGAGAATTAGGTAATATGTAGTACGCATAATAGGACTATGTGTTCATTGAAATACATGTGAATGTTCAATTTGTGTTTTCAAAATTGTTTTTCGTAGCCTAACATACTGCTATTTGTGATATACCTATTTGGGAAAGTTGTGGGCATTGTATCATTTGTTTGTACTTTGAGAAAGCATTATGTAAGTCCTCTTGTTATGTATTTGACTTATATTCAGTGCGGATTGATAAGCGCAACTATAAGAATTCTTTTAAGGACCTTGGTTGTTAAGCCAACCTTTATTTCATGTGTTTATCGGTGTCACATTTGCTAGGGTGCCTTTATTTTCAACTTGTTGGGTTGAATCTTAGGAGGCGGGCACATTGGCTGACACAACACCAGTAGACAAAAGACATGACATATGCTGGTCAGATGATGACTACTTTATTAGATTTCTAGTTATAGTAAATGGATTCCTCAATTGTTCTTTGCTCAAGTGAGTGCTTACTCAATTGTTTCCTTTATACATCTCCGGCTAATTAACTATTGGTTGATAGCCATATCCTTGATACTCCAATCACGGATAACACTCTGTACAGGACAAGATGGTTCAAGTCGGGGTGAGATGAGCTAGGGTTAACCATGCTAAGTAAATTTCAATCATGGGTGCACATGTAATTTCAATTTGCAGTGCATGCGAAGTCTATTAAACCCTACCATGCGATAACGTAGTAGTTGGTACAAATCATTCATTCTATACTTTGGCTAGTCGGAGTCTTAGTCCTCATAAGACTTCACTAATAGTTTGGAAACATCTATCACCTTTACTCCTATGTTGATTCTAATACACCTAGAGCCTTCATAGGATTCATATTATGACATCACTCTCTATGAGACGTTGCTCCTTCTAGCATTTCAGTGATTGTGAAATTGATTATTTGTTAGCAAATGTACATGGTCTTCGAAGAGTTATAGTAGAGTGATGATACTCCCTGCATATGTTTATTGATTTGAGCTTAAGACTTTAGGCGCTGACAGTTTAAACATTTTAACATTATACCTTGATGGAGAAATTAGTTGTCACGTGATCAATTTAAGCTTTTTTCTTGGTATATCATGGATGTGGTGGGAATGCCATAGGAAACCCTATATATAAACATCATTGGTATACTAAGGATGTGCCTGAATTGGGCTAGGTGATGCTTTTGACGAATTGGGGTAGGAAATTATGGAAATGATAATGTGGTGGGAAATGGTACTAGATATAGGATTGGTTGTACATACAAGAAAGTCAACAACTATGCTAAAACCCAGAATATGAAGTAAGTTGCTTTCTCACCAGAGGGTAAAGCACTTACATTGTAGAATAACCAAGCTCAAGCCTAAGGTAGGGAGGCTGCGATAGCCATGACTTGTGATGAACTTAAAGATTTGGTGACTGAGGACTATTGCACGATGATGAGATGCAAAATATGAGAGTTAGAATTCTAGAATCATGTAATGGTGTGGTCGGGTAATGCTCCTTATACTGCTAGACTCCATGAGTTGGCGAAGCTGATGTCACACCTTGTGACACCTAGATCAAAAAGGATTAAGAGATCCATTTAGGAATTGGTTATACAGATTCGGAGGATGGTAACTGCTGAAATCTTGAAGGTGGATACCTTGAGTGATGAGATAATATGTATAGGGACATTGCTGAAATCTTCCTTGAGCAACACCCATAGCGAATACACCTTACCGACTGACACCATCAGAGATGCAGGAATTATCGAGCCAAATTAAAAACGTTATTGGATAAGGGATTTATCCGACCAAGTCACTCGCCATGGGAAGCATCGATATTATTTGTCAAGAAGAAAGATTGGTCATTCCAAATATGCATAGATTATGATGAGTTGAATAAGTTGTCCATAAAAAATCGATATCCTCTTCCCAGAATTGGTAATTATTTGATCAATTGAAGGTAGCTACATACTTTTTAAAGATTGATCTCCAGTCGGGTTAGCATCGATTGAGGGTTCATGAGAATGATATATCGAAGATGGCGTTTAGAACCTGGAATGGGCATTATGAGTTCTTGGGTCATGCTGTTTGGACTGACCAATGCTCTAGGAGTATTCATGGATTTAATAAACTGTGTATGCAAACCATATTTTCGATAAATTTGTAATAGTGTTTATCGACGATATTGTCATCTATTCATGATCAAAGGAAGAACACGATTAGTATTTACGGGTGATACTAAAATTGCTGGGGGAAGAGAAACTCAATGCCAAGTTTTGGTTGCGTGATGTGAGGTTTCTAGGACACGTGGTTAATAAGAAGGAAATTCACATTGATCCTGGAAATATCAAAGCGATTAGGAAGTGTGATGCACCTAAAACGCCCTCAGAAATCTAACAATTGTTAGGAATGGCTGGATACTATTGACGATTCATTGCGAACTTCTCAAATATCACTCAACCCCTGACAATGCTAACACATAAGGATAAAAAGTTTGATTGTGGTCATAAGCAAGAAGAGGCCTTCAAAACATTTAATGAGAAATTATTAACGTGCCGATATTGACCCTCACTGTTGGATCAAATGACTTCGTGATATTTTTCAATGCATCACACCAAGGATTAGGTTATGTACTAATACAGAAAGATAAAGTGATTACTTACACCTCGCGACAGCTTAAAATCCATGAGAAAAAAAATTTATATGACGCATGACTTGGAATTAGGCGTGGTGGTGTTCACGCTTAAGATTTGGAGACACTATCTTCACAAAACCAAATGCATTATTTATACCAACTACAAGAGTGTCCTAACATATTTTTTGTCAGAAGGAATTGAACATGCGTCAGAGGCAATACGTGGAGTTTCTCAGCGATTTTGATTGTAAGATCCGGTAACATCCTAGAAAGACGTATGTGGTGGGCGATACTTTAAGAAAGGAACGTGTTAAACCCTTATATGCATGAGCTTCGAGATTGACCATCTAACCAAACCTAAAGGCTTAGATCCTCATGGCATAGGGTGAGACACTGAACGAAGAGAATGTTCCTAGTGAGGAGTCTTATGGGTTGGATAAACAGATGAAATGTAAAGAGGATAACATATAATAGTTCGTGGATCTTAAATGGCTACCTAAGTGGGGAAATGTATGAACCCTAGTCATGAAGGAGGCACACAAGTTGAGATACTCTTTCCATCCTAGTATGGAAAATATGTATCAAGACCTTAGAGAATTATATTGTTGGCTACGTAAGACGAAAGACATTGCAACGTATGTGACTGAATGCTTAACCTGCTCTAAGGTTAAAGCTAAGCATCAGAAGCCACCGTGATAGGTAGTGAACATGATTTAATCTAGGTCATAATGGACCGAATGATGAAATCTGCTCATTTCTTACACATTCATCAGGATTATAAGATGGACAATTAGCAAGATTAAATGTAAATGAAATTATGGCTAGGCATGAGGTGCATCTATCGATCACATTGGATCATGATAGTCCATTCACGTTGCAGTTTTGGCAGACTCTTTCGAAGGAAATAGGCACATGGTTAGATCTGAGTACCACTTATCATCCATAAACAGATGGTCAAAGTAAACATATAAGATTATAACCGTTGAAGACATGCTTAGGGAACAACAGTTATCATATGAACATTGGGTGTACCCTATTCAAGGCATTGTATTGAAGGAAGTATAGATATTCTGGAAACAATCGATAGGATATTTCAAATCAAAGATAGACTTATGGCAGCCAGCGATCATC
The DNA here is from genome assembly GCA_025506505.1 of Flaveria sonorensis. Taxonomy (NCBI): domain Eukaryota; kingdom Viridiplantae; phylum Streptophyta; class Magnoliopsida; order Asterales; family Asteraceae; genus Flaveria; species Flaveria sonorensis. The sequence continues at coordinate 38,775,293 of CM046436.1, read as the reverse complement.
AGAAAACTTATGCTGATTATCGAACGAAACCGCTGGAAATTTTGTGTTGAGATCGTGTTCAGTTGAAGGTTTCCCCCGGGAAAGGTATTATAAGGTTCAAAAAGATAGGGAAGTTAAATCTGAGGTACGTGGGACTATTCAAGATCATTGAAAGGATTGGTCTTATGGCGTATCGATTAAAGTTACCCTAGGAACTTAGCAGTGTGCATGATACGTTTTATGTATCGAATATTATGAAATTTTTGAGTTAATGTTCCTCTTCATGTACCAATCGAGGAAATCCGAATCGATGAGAAACTTCATTTTGTGGAAGAACAGTTAGAAATTATGGATAAAGAAGTTAAAAAGTTGAAGCGCAATAAGATTCTTAATTTTAGGGTTCGATGGAGGTTTATAATCTAACACCAGCTGAATTTTAGGATGAAATTTCTCAACTAAGGAATATTGTAACATCAGTCACTTAATCAGAACTGTATAACATTAACAAATTCTATTATTTATTAAATTAGTACCATGAGAGACTGCGAAATCACTTATATATTATATTTTAAAATATATATTTATTATCAAGTTAAGTGAGTCCTAAACATGTATAATTGTTATTTATTTTATAATCCACAAGAGTTCAATATCCAGTCACCTACAATTACAAGGATCATTGCACAAGAAATCTATTAACATCACGTAATCATGAAATGTAAATGTGTAACATCTTTTAAATTATGAAAGTTTCATTTGGAAGTTTTGGGTTAATCCAAAATTGAAATGAAAGTTTAGGGACCTAAAGTGATGTTTGGATAATCTATAAGGAATTAAAAAAATTAAAGTAGGAAGACTTAAGTGTAATATAGGCAATTATACATATTTCATTCTCTCTTCTCGACAAACCCTAACTGCACCATCGCAACTTCATCTTCGGCGAACCCCCTGTCCTACAAGCTCTCGGTTTGGGCCAAACCCTTTCCCCATCGCTACTTAGTTCGGGTGTTACTATGCAAGCATCATCTCCCCTCGAAATGCTTGATCGTATCATCGGTGGACCACGGTTAGGTTCTTTGGTCTTGGATTACTTGCGGTAAGTTTATGTTTCAATTAAATGACTAGTCTTTAAATTCATTTGGTTATTCAGGTAGCTTTAATAGGTGTGTCGTGTTGTGTGACGAGAGTAATTGAAAGAAACACAATAGTTTGTGGACTGTTATGTGTGTGTGTGAGTCTTTATATGGGGTGTGCATGATCTATATATATGCATTGACTTATGGGCATGTGTTTATGTGTGTATTGGGTGTGGACGGAGTGTGTGTGTATCTGTATGTGCATGACTTGTGTGTGTGAGTTGCATGTGTGTCTTTGCATGTGTTTTGGGTTTGGATTGAGAGAGTGTGTGCGTGACCTATGCGTGCATGGAGTGTGTGAGTGTATGCATGAATGGTGTGTATAGTATGTTTGTATATTAGGTGGAAAACATGTGTTAATATGAAGTGTGTGTGATGTATATATTTACATATGGCATACATATATATATGTGATGAGTGTGTAAATGTGTTCATGCATGTGTGTATAGGCATGTGTGTGTGTGTGTATATATATAAATAAATAAATAAATATATATATATATATATATATATATATATATATATATATATATATATTGTATGTGGGTGTTAGTAGGAGTTTGTATATACATATATATATATACACGCACATGCCTATACACACATGCACACACTCATCACATATATATGTAGGACCAGTGAAGGGAGGTCAATGCAACAGTTTCAAAATTTCTGGGGAGTGTTGGAACACTTAACAAATCAAATAGGAAATCGGTTTCTAATGAATCAAAGAACAAAAGTAAAGAACAAGAACAAGATAATATGGTTTTTAAGATTGATGTATATTGCTCTCAAGTTCTTACTAAGTGTTACAAAGATTATGCTCTAAAGTTACAAGTACTTGAAATACTTAATACTACATCCTATAATCGGCCTTACTTTGAAGGCCAGCGGGACACACTGATCTAGACAACAAGATCAATGTAGAATCAAAAGGTAGAATGCCGTTTGACTAGTGACTATGACATGCCATAGCTCACATCCTAATATATTACACAAAGGATAAAAGTACAAGAGTAGAAAGTTACAGACAAAAGACCTTAATCTACAGTTTTACAAAAGTAAGGACTTTTCACCAACTCATATAAGTTGGTGAGTCTTTAGAGGTGGCAGCAGAAAGTGGTTTAGCATTTATCAAAAGGTGATTCAGAAAAAGCATGTCTTCTATGTCTTCGGAAGAAATTAGTCTTTGGCTTTTGAAGACTTTGTCTTTGAAGCTTCGAAATACTTCATCTTTGGCTTCGGAAGATTTAGTCTTTTAGCTTCGAAAGATTTGATACTTAGTATAATTCATTGAGTTATATCAAATCTTCTAAAGTAACTTCCTTGTACTTCACATGTGCATGTTGAGAGCTCTTTGGTTGCATCAACCTCTAAGTGTGATACTTACAAACACCCCTAGGTTGATGCTACCAAAACTAAAGGAGAGCTTTGAAGCTTGATCTACATCTTTTGACGGTCCTCGTCAGAATCCAAACCATTCCCTTCATCATCAGTTGGTTAGGATTCCTCAAACATTCAAAATATCTCCTCATGTAATAGAGATCATAAAGAGGGAGGTCAAGTATGTTTTGCTAGAAGTACATGTCTTGACCCCCTTTATCTCTAGTGACATACCATCTGATTGGGTTAGTTGCAAACACTGAAGACACGATGGGTCTCTCAGCAGCAAGAGACTCTACTTGAATGGGAGTTAGATAAGCAGCCTCTTCTTGATCACCCTCAGGATGTTCTGACCCATCCTAAAGTGTAGAGGCGGATGCCTTGGACTTCTTCTTCATCTTCTTCTTCTTCTTCTTGTCCCTTCTGATGGCCATCCTCTTCCTCTTTCTATACTTAAACTGAGAAGGCTGGCCTTGAGTACCAGATGGTTCTTGTTTATCCTTCTCAGTTGGGTCCTTTTCCTTCATAGATTCAGAAGGAGAGTGATCAGGACCCTGTTATGTATCAGAAGATGAAGTTGACTGTGATGCAGCACTAGGTCCAGGTTGTGTTGTCTCTTAGGGTTCAACCTAGACCTTAACTTCAGGTGCAACTTGACTTGGTGGAGAATGCAAGTCAACTAGCTCACCCCTTTTAATCTTCTACTTGATCACTCTAATGTGCTCGTCCATGATGGATAGAGACATTGGACCAAGTCTCCTTCCGGAGAATCCATATAGCTTCAAGAAGCTCACCATCTTTTGTCTATTAGCAGACTTCTTTTGATTGGCTCTGATGGTGGCTCTTGACTTTGCAACCTCTTCCCTCATCTTCCTCTTAGCTGCTTTTTGTTCTTTTAGCACTTCTTACTCAAGTTGATTGAGGTATTCAAATTCAATGTAATCATAGGACAAGGAAAGCAGGTATGCTGCCTGATAGAGGCCTGTGGCACTCAGGTAGGTAATCATGTTTTGCCTGTCTTGTTCCCTACCTACCTTAGTTTGTTGCTTAGTGGCCACAGCCTCTACCTCAAGACTTTCCTAAACTAGGGAGAGGGTAGGAGCTTTATAGAGTCTTTTTCTTCTCCTTTCTTCTTTAATTTTAAGGAGCAGTTCTGCACCCTCAGCTTCCCTCCTCTCCATTGACACTTCCATGTCAGCTAGTTCATTTAGTTCATCCAAAGGGAGAGAGATGAGTTCATCAACATTGTAGTTTCTAGACCCCAGATAGTTCAGCTTGGCTGCCATCAACTCATCTTTTTGAGTGCTTGGCCTGGGGCAACCCTGATAGCAGCTTCCATAAAGGCAGGGTTCCCACATGAACTCTGTCCCCTTGCCTTCTTCTTCCTTTCTCTCTTCTCCTCCTTAATCTCCTTAGAGGTCATCTTCCTTATCCCTTTGTTAGTCACTAGCCTGTATGACTCAAGGTGGAGAGATCTTTAGCCTTCATTGCTTGGTGTTGCACTTGAGGTCATGTGGAAACCACTGATTCTGCTAGTGGATCGAATATTGCAATCGTATTGTTGCCGTTTATCGAATTTGTGATGCGGAAACTCACAAACCCGTTGATGATTTCAAGTGAAGATCTATATGCAAGATGAACATGTATGATGATGAATGAATGATGAACAAATTCAAGAACATATAATCATAAAGATTTTATTCATTCATGTGTATGATTTTAGAGGATTACAAGAGAGTTTGTAAGAACACTCTCTCACACACACTCAACCTTAATTTCTCACTCTAGTGAATGCTATGGATTGTTAGTGAATCTTCCAATGTTCTAAAGTTGTTCATGGAGTATAAGTGACTACACTTAGTCATTTATACCCTTTACAAAAACAAAAAAAAATATTACATTTAAGCACAAAATGATTACATAAATATAGTTCTAAGTCTGATAAATTCTTCTGTTGTTGATGCGTGACTGTCGGGTGTTGACGTCATCGGGACGACTGCTGATGTTGACTGTTGACTTTGACCACGGTTGACCAAGTTTGACCAAGTTTGACTTTGGTCAATTTTCTTCGTTTTGATCATATCTTTAGCATCTTCTTCACCGTGTCGGTTTTGGTAATCATCATGAGATTCGGCACTTAGGTTTTGGTAAGTATCATCTTCAAATAGTCCAGCAATACTCCCCCTAAGATGATGCTGCCAAAACCTCATGATTATCCAAACCTTTGATGTTGATTGAAGTGCAGTCTTGAAGTGCAGTCTTCTCCCCCTTTTTGGTAGCATCTTCTTAGAAGCTTCATAAAAAGGCATTGAGAAAGGACTTTGTTTCAGCACATAAAGACTTTGGTTTGGCACTTGATGGATATTTCATCAGCTTGATCTTCTAGTCTTGTTTTGAAGACTTGAAAATGCACTCATTTGCATACACTGTGGATTGCACAGGTAGCAATATCAGCAGCTTTATCTCAAATTCATAAGTGAAGGAGAAGCATCAGAAATTCTTCAGACTTGACATATACTCTCCCTCAACAAAAGCTTTGGAGGGTGATGAACTTTTGTGTATGAGACACCAAGAGGAGGATTCTTAGTTCTCAGCAACTGGTAGGAGATCTTTCAAGGAAGCAGGAGTGTTCTCTTGATATCTTGAAATGAATAAGAAACTCAGGCATGTCGTGAAATTCATCACCTGTAAAAGTCTAAATCCTCTCGGTAGAGGTATTGCATGGAAGTTTCACTCCTAAATTAATAACACATGTAAATCTGCCAAAACTAAGAAAAATACGAAAAAAGACAAATCTTTTTGGAATTTTAGATTTTTTCAAAAATAAGATATTTACAAGCATGAATCCTTCAACTGCAATGAGATCATACTAATCCAAAATCCTCTACATCTAAGAATGTTTAAGGTTTGGAATAGACATAGACAAAGAACAAAGTTGATTGTAAGTATGTTTGTCCATTTAAACTCATGCAAGGATCTATTTTCAACACTTTGTGATATTTATCATGTTTAGGTTTGATTAGATATGCTAATTAAGTACCCCACACTCAAAAGTATGGAAGAATAACCCTTCTCATGAAATGCAAGGTGGCACTTTATCATAACTTGAACCAGGCTAGTTAGAGTATAAATTCTCATGATATGATCCACTTTGGGATTCTTTTGTACTTCACTTTGGAAGTTGATCCTTATTGGGATTCTTTTAGCTTTGATCCATATTGGGATTCTTTTCTTTGCTATTTTGGTATGCATCAGCACTTTTAATGCAAGGTCAATTAGGTCTGTGCTCAACACAACAAAAGTTTTCCTTATGTTTACTCCAGGTCTGTATTTACATACAACAAAGAAGAAACAGATGCTTTTATCAATGAGAAGTTTATAAACCATTTTCGAATGGTTTGTTTAGGTAATCACACAAGCAAACACTTGGAAAAGTCATTTCTTACCAATACCCAAAGATGGTTTTGGTCCACAATGCATATTGATTTAGTTCATCACAAATATGCTTATCTTGAATCCAAGTTGAGCCTACTGACATATCAAACAGAGCCTTGTCAGTCTTTATTGATTTGAAAAATAGATGCAGAAGATAGTAGATGAGTATACTATCATTTCTCATGTAAATGCAGGAAGATTCAATAGAAATATTTTTGGACTTTTCTTGATTTTCTAATTTTTAGGATTTTTGTTTTTGAGAAAATAAAGAAATGGCATATGTGTTATCAATTCAATAGAGATCATCAACAGTTAGTCCCTGTAGCAATGTAATCAAACTAAGCAGATGGAATGAAACATCGGTTGTTTCTTGCATTGCCATCATAGTTTCGGTGAATGATTGATGTCCTGCATTGAATCATGGTTAATGTCTGCTCCATTTGGCTCAGTTGCATCATAAACATCATGAGCAGGAAGAACGTTCTTGTCATGGAAGGGATCAGCCACTGCTAACTTTTCTTGGGTTGGCAGGCCTCTATAACTGTCCATATAACACTAGCAAATCAGTTAGATGTTTCAACCCAGGCCATTACTGTCCTGAGCTGTCCATTAGCATTTTTATATGTGACTTGCTCGAATGTGTATGATTTTGTTGTATCTGCTGATATATCAGATTCACCTCCTGAAATTGTTTTCTTTCTCCAACATTGTTTTGTTTTTAAACAAACTGACTCAACTTTAGCTTGTTTAACAAAAGGACTTTGTTTGGCTTTTGAAAATCCTTTGGTTGGTTTAGAAAATCTATTTTTCTTTTGTATGTTTTGTGGAGGTGTAGCAAAGAATATTTGTCCTTGATCATGTTTGTTTCTTCTAGGCATGTGATCATATTCATCATAAGAATTATAATTATGATTATAATAATTTAATGGATATGATCTTCTATGATATCTATTATTCCAAGTAGTATTCCTATATCTATCATACTTATGTTATGTGTATGACCTAGGATAATGTCTTGGTGCCCAATAATTATGAATATCATAATGTTTAAAATCATACCCATGCCGATGTGATCGAGGAGAAGAGTAGCTATGATGTCTGTTGTAGTACTCATGCTCTGATCTTGGTGAGTATGACTCTGATGTATGATAAGATCTTTGACCTCTTCTGTGTTGTGATGTTGAAGAGTTGTTGTATGAACACTCAGAAGTGTTATGATTCTCCATGTCACAATGTAAGCAGTAAGGAGTAGGTCTGGATCTTCTTTCCTTAGGCTTGAATGATGAAGATGGATTTTCTTAGAACTTTACAGCCTTTTGTTTTGTTTGTTTTTGTTGCTTTCTCTTGTGAGGACATATATATATATATATATATATATATATATATATATATATATCACTATTAGTGTTTTTACACTCTGAAGTGTTGTGTGAATCTGAATTACGTGTCTCATAGAGAATTGGTTGTTGTTTTGGAGTTTCTAATGTAGCCTTTGAGGTTGATGGTTGGTTTGGAACAGGATTAGAAGACTTGGTTTGACTTTTCTTCTTTCTTTTAGATCGTGTCTTCTTCCTCTTGACTTGTTCTTTGATTTCTTGTACCTCAGGCTTCTGTTTGTTCTTTAACTCCATCTTGATCTTTTTCTTCTGTTCAGTCTTAGACAATTCTGGTTCAAGTAATCCTACTGGTTTGAATGTATCATAGAGAACCATAGCCTTTTGTTTGTTGTCAGGCTTTGCTGCTTTGGATTTCTATGGTTGTGTTTGTTTTGGAATGATTTCTTTAATGACATGATTAATACATGTCAATGTTTGTTTGTTTGGTTGGTTGATTTCTTCATCACTATCATTACTTGCAGAATCTCCATCTTGATCATCACAAGAATGAAAGGTTTCATTCTATGGTGATTCTGGTTTAAGATACAGCTTTGGTACTGTTTCAGGAAAAGTAATTTGAGTGATAGTGGATGGTTTGTCTGTTTGATGATGACCATGCATCTTTGAATCTCCTTCAACTGGTCTTGTCGTTGAAGTTGGCATTTCTATATAGTTGTCATTATAAGGTGGAGGAACAACATGGTATGTAATTCCGGCCCTCTTCTTTTGATCTCTTTGTGCATCAAGTAGTTCTTCCAACTTGCTGGCAACCATCTTTAAGTTTTCAAGTTCAACTTCTGTTGATGCATGATCTGATTTTGTCTTTGTTAAAGACTCAGTGAGTCTTGTGACTTGAGCTTGAAGACTAAATCTTTCTCCAAGGAGTTTGTCTACATCCTTTAGAAGATAATTGATTTTATCTTCAAAGGCTTTATGTTGTATCTTTAATTCTGCATTTGTAGCCTTTTCTGAATTGATTGCTTGATTTAGACGCTCAATGTAATGTTGCAAGTTATTGATTGTTTTGGTTGTACTTGCTTCTGATATTTTGGCTTCAGCTTCAGCCTTTGTGTTTGTTAACTTCAAAGAGAGTTCAGTTGATTGAGCATTCAGCTTGTGGTTCTCTTTAAGCAATTTATCAACTTCTTTCTCTAGTGAACTGATTTGTTTTGCAGAAGTTTGTAGTTCCTCTGCATGTGAAGCTTTTTCATCCTTTATCATGTATGATATATTGTTACAATAATGACAATATACCTGAACTTCATTTATGCATGCTGATGAACACAGATTGATCTTTCTGTCTTCAGGAATTTCAGGCAATGGAGGAATGTTTATGTTATTGGTGTTTGTGCCTTTTGCAAGCTCAACAGTTAACTCTTCAATTTTAATTTGTTGTTGAACCATTATGTCTTGCAACTGGTTCATCTCTTGAGTTAAGCTGGTGTTTTGTTGATTCAATGTCTTGATTTGTTCTTGATCATTTCTTTGAGATTGTTCCATCTCTGACCTGCATTTTATCAAATCATTAGACAATGTGTTGTTTGAGTTTGCAAGATCACATAAATGTAAGTGCATCAGTTCTTTTTCAATGTGACTGATGTACAACTGTATGTTTGTGTTATCAAACAATGAGTTATTGTTTGATGTGCTGCTAATGTCTGGTTGTTTGCAGCTTTTGTTTGATTTGTTGCTGTTGTTTGGTTGGTTACAGCAACTTTGTTTGCTCTGTTTGAATTCTTGAAATCTCTTTCTACCTGCAGCAAGAAAGATAGCTTGGTTTCTTGAAACACGAGTGTTAGTGAATGATGTTGAATTTTTCATTTTGTTTAAAAACAAAAATGATTTTAAAATTTGAGTTGTGTTTTGAATCAAAATCAAATTTAAACTTTAATGAAATCCAAATAACGTTAAAACTCAATTTAATTAGATCGGCCTAATTAAAGAGTTAACTTTGTTCGATTACAATTTATTTAAGTTCAATTAATATTAATATTAATCAAGCTTAATAAAAAGTAATAAAATTTGGATTTCCACACTTAAAAATTAAATGATTTTAACTTTAATTAAACTCGATGAAATTAATCAAATTATAACCACGTTAACCCGATTACAACAATTATGAATTTGTTTGATATATTTTGAAAAACTTCCGAAGTTATAATTTGGTCAAGTTAACAACTTCCGAGACTTGATTTGTTTGATAAAACTTAAGAACTTCCGAACCTTGATTGTTGATTATATTTTAACAACCTCCGAAGCACCTTTCGAAGCTTTAAGTTGTTTAAAATATTTTAAAAACTTCCTAAGTGGGTGGAATTTGTTTGTTTGTTTTAAAAACACACTTCAGAAGATTTATGTTGTTTGATTAAAAAAAAAGCTTCAAAACTTCCTAACTTTGAAATTGTTTGATTATTTAGAAAAAAAACTTCCGAAGCTTTTCTTGCCCACTTTGTCGGTCAAAAGTAAATCAACAGTCAAAAATGGATTTCTTTAAAAATAACACTTCTTGGTCGGTCAATAGAAATAAAATGTAGTCAAAATCGAAGTGTTCAAACAAAACTCCAGAAGTTTTTGAAGAACACTTTCAACCTCTCGATGCTTGCTTTCTCTTCCCCTGACTCTCGATCTCTCTAACACCAGTGAATCCTAAATCAACAATCGTCAGTCGAAGATTTCATGGTTTGGTTGACGGGTGTGTTTGATGGTCGATAGTGTGGTGTTCGGTCGATCAGGGATGGTTGCGGTCGATTGTGGATGGCAGAATCAAAATTGCAATCGGTGACCTTGGGGTCTTCGATGGCAGAGGATGGTGGTCGATGATGGTGTCGGGCGATCTGGGATGGTTGCGGTCGATTGGGGTCTCGGTTGGCAGAAGATGGTTTGGGTGTTCGGTGGTGATTTGGGGGTGGACGACAGTGGTGATGAGGCTGCGGTTGAATGGAGCTGCGGTTAAATGGAGCTGCGTTCGTCCGCTGTGAATCGAATCCCGTTTGTCCGCTGTAGCTTTTTCAGTTCATCCGCTGTAGCTTTCTTCTTTTCGTCCGCTGTGGGTTCGGTTCTTTGTCCGCTGTAGAAGAGGTAAAACATCCGCTGTGTATTTCAAAGGTGCGCTGTGGGCTGATTGTTGCTGTCCGCTGTATGTTTCAGCTTGTCCGCTGTATGTTTCAAGCTTTCTCGTCCGCTGTGAACAAAAGAGATACGTCCGCTGTGGACTTCAAATTGGTCGTCCGCTGTAGGTGATGCTTGCTGTCCGCTTTGGACTTGATTACACGTCCGCTGCAGACTGTTGTTTGCTTCCAAAGGTTGTCCGCTGTAGACAAGTTTCCTTGTCCGCTGTGGACAAGATTGCACGTCCGCTGTATGATGTTAACTTGTTTTGTTGTGCTGTCGAGACAAAGTGTCCGCTGTGAGCAGATGTTGCTTGTGTTGTTGAGTTCAGTGATACGTCCGCTGTGGATTTATGCCTGGGCAGATTTTTAGCAGCTTGTTTGGTTGGATTTGGTGGTAGTTTACAGTGGATTTTGAGAGATTTGGGTCAATTGGGTGAAAGTATGGTGAATGAAGATGATGTATGGTTGTTGAATGTGTGATTAGATGTGGGTGTAGATGATGAATGATGTTGGTGAATGTGTGAAGTGTGGGCTGCGAATTTGGAATGAATGTGATTATTGATGATGATAAATGATGTTGGTATAGTGTGATGTATGGGCTGCGAATTTGAAATGAATGGTGGTTATGGATGATGAGAATATTGAAGATGAAGAATGGATGATTTGGGGGTAGTGAATGGATGATGTATGGTTGTAAAAAACTTGGTGAATTGGAGATGACGATGATTGATGTTGGTAGCCTAGAAACAAAGTGTAAGTTAAGAAAAACTTAACTCATCATTAGTTGTTCATCAGCTGTGAACACTTACACTTAGGCAAAATTAGATGTTTATGAGCTATACAACTTGTGCATCAGCTATGGATGTAATACATCAGCTGTGGACACTTGGATGCAAATGTTATGAAGATTTTCAACTGTAGAATTAGAACATCAGCTATAGGATTAGCTCATCAGCTGTGTATGATAGAACATTTAGTCAAAAATCAACTACAAGTGTAATTTGTATAATCTTTGTAAACTTTGATTATGAATGAAATTTCACTTTTAAATTCACAACTTGTTGTATGTATGTTTGTTGAATGATTTTGAATGATTGTATGATGAATGTATGATGAAAAAATGAATCAAAAACAAAATTAAATCATGTATTTGGTTGATTTTTGATTTCAAAACAGTTGGACTTTGAAAATGTCAAACTTCATGTTTTTGAATAAACCAACTTTTGATTCTTGGATTTTTGATGGAATTGGGTGAAATCAAAGGTTATAATAGCTGTAGATAAGTGATTCTAAGCTAAAACAACAATCAATTTCATATAATTATCATCTAAACTCGGATTTAGATGATAAACCCATAAAGAACACAATGAAGAACAAAAACCCAGATCTAAGAATCAATGTTCAAAATGTATGATTTGGATGTTAAAAATGATAAAGGAACCTTAGATTTGATGTTTCTAAGCTAAAACCACTATCAATTTCAGCTAAACAACATCAGATTCGTGATTTTTGATGATTTTTTCCTTAAGAACAGTGGACTTTTCTTAAGAACATAAAATTTTCAAAAATCTTCAAATTCAAGAGTTGTGATAATCCAATTGATACGAAACTTTGCAAATGTGTTAGTTATCACAAACTAAAGCTATTAGAAGCTTAAATTCGATCAAACAACATCAAAATCAAAATTTCACGTTCATGAGCATTTGAAGACTTGAAGAACAAGTTTGCTTAAATCTTCAAATTAATGGCTCAAATGAACTTCAATTGATATGAAAACTTGCAGATCTTCACGAAGTAGAAAATCTAAGCTAATGGTAGCTTGATTTCATCAAAAACAACAACAATTTGCAGATCAAACTTGTGGTTCAAATTTTTGAGAAAAAATTAAAGAACAAGGAGCCAAGGCTCTGATACCAATTGTGGAAACCACTGATTCTGCTAGTGGATTGAATATTGCAATCGTATTGTTGCGGTTTATCGAATTTGAGATGTGAAAACTCACAAACCCGTTGATGATTTCAAGTGAATATCTATATGCAAGATGAACATGTATGATGATGAATGAATGATGAACAAATTCAAGAACATATAATCAAAAAGATTTCATTCATTCATGTGTATGATTCTAGAGGATTACAAGGAAGTTTGTAAGAACACTCTTGTAGGAACCTCTTAAGTTAAGAGGCTTATGCAACCAAAAGATACCAAAACTTCTGCACTAAACTTGGAAAATATTCTAAGTGTAAAGTCTTCAAAAGCCAAAGACTCAACTCTTTCGAAGGTAAAAGATGAAGTCTTCCGAAGCTCTCAAGACAAAGTCTTCCGAAGCTGTTTAAAGACAAGACTGATTTCCTCAGGAGAGAGAGAAAAGATACATTTTCCATCAACTTTATCATAAAGTAACCTACTCTCCACTGCATGCTTTGGTAGTTCACATGCTATCACTAGTTGGTGAAACTTCCATACTTTATGATAAAGTAGATAAGGTCTTCGCCTGCAAGTTTCTGTTTTTGTTTCTTCTTGGCTTTTTGTAATAGGAAAGTCAGTGAGCTATGGCTTGTCATAGTCACTAGCCAACAGACAATCTGCCTTTTGACTTTAGGATGATTTTGTTGTCTAGATTAGTCACTTCCAACTGTCTTTTTGCATATTAACGGTTGTAGGATATAGTATAAGTAGTATCCGGTTCTTGTATTTAATATATACTTGTACAACACTTGTAATAGAACTAGAGAAGCAATATACAACTTCCTTGAAAAATTTATCTTGTGTTCTTGCTCTTACTTTTATTTGTGTATGTCTTGTATCTTCGGTAAAAGGTTCACAGTTCCCTATTTGAATTGTTAAGTGATCTTAAGATCCTCCTAAGTGTGTTAACTAAGTGCAAGCTTAAGTACCCTTTAACGGTCCTGCAATTGGTATTAGAGCATTCCAGGCTCTTGATTGTAAGATCTCACCATCTTCAAATCCTCTTAGTTACACACATCAAACTCTTCAAATGGCAGTTATCTCCAAAGCTGATATGGAAACTGGAACCATGACAAAGTCCCCACTGATCACTCCTGAGGAATTTGACACTTGGTGTCAAAGAATGGAAGGCTTTATCAAGTCTCAAGATTCCAGGATGTGGGAGTCTGTTGTCAATAGACCTCATGTACCATGCACCTCTTTAGCTGCTGCTGGTGGTGGCATGATACCAAAGGAGAGGGCTGACTTTTTTGATGAAGACTGGAAAAGAATTGATGTTGATCAGAAAGCCATGACATCTCTCCAAACTGCTCTTCCAAACTCCATCTACAGAGGTTTCAAGAAGTGTAAGACCGCTAAACAACTATGGGATGCACTGAAACTAATGTATGAGGGTTCAAATGAAGCCAAGGAGAACAAGAAGGATCTCCTGAAGGAGCAGTTTGAAAATTTCACCTTCAAGACAGGTGAAACCATGACTCAACAATACTTCAGGTATGTTGAGATTGTGGATACTCTGGCTGATGTTGGGGTAACTATTGAGAACAGGGATATTATAAGGAAGTTCATGTCCTCTCTTCCCAAACAATGGACACACTACTGTGTGGTCATTAAGAGGACTGAAAACCTCAAAACCCTTACTCTCACTGAGTTGTATGGGATACTCAGTGGATACCAGATGGAGATGAATATGCAAAATTCATTTGGTAACTCCAACACTCACCAGAGTTTAGCCCTTCATGTGGTTGAAAGGGATAGCAGAGAACCACAACATCATCTCATCTGCTACCCTAAAAACTCACAAAAGGGTCCTTTCATCACCTTCCCAGATTCACCCAGAGAGAGCTACATCCAAGGAAGTCCCTTCCAAGAGACAAGTTCTTCTCAAGCTTTTATCTCCACTGATGAAAGTATAGGCAACTTTCTTTTCACTCTTGAAGACCTGGGCTGTATCCATCCAGATGATCTGGAGTACATAGAGATAGTCCAACAAATGGCTATTCTCACTCACAGAGCGCAGAAGTTCTACAAGAGGACTGGGAGAAGGTTTCCTAGCAATGCTACCAGTGGCAAGTTTGGGATGGACAAGAGCAAAGTCAAGTGTTACAACTGTAACCATATGGGACACTTTGCTAGAGAATGCAAGGCACCTAAGTCAAATAGTGGCCAAGCTTCATCCAGGCCAAACTACACTGATGGAGGGAACCAGAATGAGAAGCCAAGACAGCAAGCTGCAGTGGCTGTTGAAGAAGGAGGCTTTGACTGGAGCTTTCAAGCTAAAGATGCATCTCCAAACCAAGCACTCATGGCTGATCATGATGAAGCCAATGCTCTCCTGAATGTATTGCTAAAGTAAATAGATACAGGTCCTACAACTTGGAAATGAGATCTGATATTGAGTCTTTAAATATTTTAAAAGTTGATTTTAAAAGAGCTGAAAATGACTATAAACTTAAGATAGAAGATCTAGAGAAAATAGTTTCAACTCTTAAACATGAGCAGACAAACTACAGGACTCAAATTAAGGATCTCATTACCAAGTTGACTGAATGCCAGGCTGAGCTTGTGATCAGCAAAGCCAGGGCAAAAAAATGTGTTCTTGAAGAAGAGACCTTCAAGAACATGATATCCTCATCTCTACATGCAAAAGTGTGTTATCAGAATAAGCAGGGACTGGGATCTAGTGAGATAGCTCCTCCACACACTCTACTATCGGTCAGATCTCCTAGGTGTGGAACTGGTCAAGATGAGCTGCCATCCATAGACCCCAGTGATGAAGAGGATGAAGATGATGAAGAGGAGAAGGTGAGGGATGACTCTGAGATGAATGAAGAGAGTCAATCCAAAAAGGGTCATCTTGCTCCTAAGGAGGAAAAAGAAGCTGGTTTGAGCAAAAACAAGAGAAAGAACTTGATCAGAAGAGCAAAGAGAAGATCCAAAAAAACTCAAGAGATAAAGACCACCTTTGATCCCAAACAGAAACAAGTATTTATCTCTGCAGGGTTCAAGGTGATGAAAGATGAAGATCCTGTCAAGAATTCTAGTACCAAGAGTTCTACTTTAGCTTCAACTCACTCCAGCAACAACAAGAAGACTGATCAGCTGTGTGTCACTGCTACACAGCCTGGACCATCCACTCCAAAAGGCAAGCTTCACCCTAAGAAGCCTGCTGCACATCTGAAAAGATGGAGAAAGAAAAGGAAAGTGTTCAAGTTCAGTCTTCTTTGGGAAAGAAAACTCTCAGAAGGAAAGAATTGGATTGTGTTATGTGTGGTAGTACTTCACATCTGGCTAAGGATTGTGAATACAATCCCAAGAGTACTATCCACATAATCAAGAAGAAAACTTCTGAGAAGAAGAAGAAACAAACAGCTTCGGAAGGAAAATCTGTTTCCTTCGGAAGCTCCAAAATGAAGAAGAAGGCAAGTAGGAAATTGCCTTCGGAAGAAAAGTTGGTCTCGGAAGAAAGGAATGCTTTCGAAGCACTGAAGCTTGCTGTATTAAAAGCAAGTGCTTCAGAAGGATCCGTCTCCAACGCTTCCGAAGCTACAAAAGCTTTTTAAGTAGTGAAGGTCAACCCAATCTTCCAAAGATGGTGTGAAAGATGAAGGAAGACCTTGAGACTGAATGCTCCTCTTCAGCAACAGCAAATGATCCTCAAAGCCTGAACATAGGATCACTTACTGTTTCATTGCCTTCATCTGAACTTTATAAGCCCAAGATCAATGAGGCTTGGGTTTCCAAATGTAACTAAATCATATATTTTGTGCAGGGACAGCCAAAGGCAAACATAAATGTGTGGATCATTGATAGTGACTGCTCCAAGCACATGACAGGTAATGAGTCCCTACTTCAAAACTTTGAAAGAATTGATGGAGGACCAGTTGCTTTTGGAGGAGATGCAGGAGGTCACATTACTGGTAGGGGCATGGTCTCAAATGGTAAGCTCAGCATTAAGAAGGTAAACTTTGTCAAGGAGCTTGGATACAATCTTTTAAGTGTGTCCCAATTTTGTGACCAAAAACATAACATGCTATTTACTGAGCATGAGTGCATTGTTCTCAAGCCCGGGGTCGACATTCCTCAAGAGCATATTTTGCTCAGAGCCCCCAGGAAAGGGAACATGTACAAGATGGACTTCCAGGAAACATCTCCCTCTGGAGAGATTTCTTGCTTTCTATCTAAAGCAAATAGTGATGAGTCTTTTCTTTGGCATAAAAGAATGTGCCAAGTAAACTTTAAGAACATGAATGAACTGATTAAGAATAATTTGGTAAGTGGAATGCCAACGAAAGAGTTTACAAGTGATGACCACTGTGTTGCATGCCTGAAGGGGAAGCAACACAAAGTGTCTCACAAGCCAAAGGAAATAAACTCTATCACTACTCCCCTACACTTGTTACATATGGATCTGTTTGACCCACCAGTGTAATGAGTTTAGGAAGAACCTCATACTGTTTGGTGATCACAGATGACTTCACAAGATTTACTTGGGTGTTTTTCCTTAGAACTAAGGATGAAACTCCTGAAATCTTAAAGAATTTCATTCTGAAAATTGAGAATCAATCTGATCACAAGGTCAAAATCATAAGATGTGATCAAGGAACCGAATTCAAAAACCAAATCCTTGATACATTTTGTGATGAAAAGGGTATTTCAAGACAATATAGTGCTCCCAGGACTCCTCAGCAAAATGGTGTTGTTGAGAGGAGAAACAGGACACTTATTGAAGCTGCAAGAACCATGTTGCTGACTCTAAGCTGCCCATCACCTTCTGGGCAGAGGCTGTCAACACAGCCTGCTATGTACAAAACAGAGTTTTGGTAGTTAAGACATATGGTAAGACTCCTTATGAACTGTGGCACAAAAGAAGACCATTCATTGGTTTTCTCAGAACATTTGGATGTTCCTGCACCATCTTGAATACCAAAGATCAAATAGCCAAGTTTGCTGAGAAATCAGATGATGGACACTTTGTTGGGTACTCTTCTCAAGCTAAGGCTTATAGAGTATACAATCTCAGAACTAGAATCATTGAGGAGTAAGCTAATGTGACTTTCAATGAACACACACCCTGTGTAAAAGGTTCTGGTCCAGATTGGCTGTTTGATCTTGACTTACTTACCAACTGTTTTAACAAACCTTGTAAGAATGTTTCAGGATCTACAGATAACAGGTCAATAGAAGATCCTGATCAAAGATTTGAGCTGAGAAGACCAAACAAGAAGACTACTTCAGCTCCTGTGGATGACATCATCTTTGGATGACACATTGCTAGTTTAGATATATGTGGATGACATCATCTTTGGTTCAACTAATCCAAAGCTCTACAAAGACTTTGAGATGCTGATGAAGAATAGATTTGAAATGAGTGCCATGGGGGAACTCAATTTCTTTCTAGGAATTCAGGTGAAGCAGGTTGAAGATGGCATCTTCATCGGTCAGTCAAAGTATGTACAGGACATACTTACAAGATTCAAAATGACTGACTGTAAGGTTGCAAAGACACCCATAGCCAGAAACCACTCCCTTGGTCCTGATCTTGAAGGGGAGTGAGTTGATGAACATCTCTACAGGGCTATGATTGGGTCACTTATGTATCTTACTGCTAGCAGGCCTGATATCATGTTTGCCACATGCATATGTGCAAGATATCAAGCCAACCCCAAGATGTTACACCTAATCACTATCAAAAGGATCCTTAGATATCTCAAAGGTGCTCCAAATCTAGGCCTTTGGTATCCAAAGAATTCAGACTTCAATCTGTATGCCTATACAGATAGTGATTATGGTGGCTTCAACATGACTGCAAAGTCCACATCTGGGGGGTGTCAGTTCCTGGGTGGAAGGATAGTCTCTTGGCAATGCAAGAAGCAATCCTGTGTGTCTGCATCAACCGCTGAAGCTGAATACATTGCTGCTGCCAGCTGCTGTGCTCAAGTGCTTTGGATTCAGAATCAAATGCTAGACCATGGGTTCAATTTCAAAGAGACTCCCATCCACATAGACAACAACAGTGCCATCTCTATTACAGAGAATCCTGTGCAGCATTCAAAGACCAAACACATCAATATCAGGTATCATCTGATTAGGGATAATTTTGAAAAGGGATTGATAAAACTAGTCAAAGTAAACACAAATGAACAATATTCCGATCTGTTCCCAAAAGCTTTTGATGAACAGAGATTTAAATATCTTGTATCAGCTATTGGGATGATTAACTTTGAGTAGATTTTTTTTAATAAATTAATCAATATTATTTCTTAAAACTGTGTGTCCTAAGTTGTCTATTAGATCACTTCATAAGCCCAGTTCTCTTTGGAAGAAAAATGAACTTTTAGAATGATATTTCTTAGAATGATGAAAATGTACCTTCGAAAGAAGCAAAAGTTACCTTTGGAAGAAATTTATGTCTAAATCGTTTAAGCAGCTTATCTGAGATTTACCTTCAGAAGAAATTCTTGAAGTATCTTCCAAAGCTTAAATTTTGGTATAAGTACTTGAATGCTTTTTAGGAACAAATTTCTTTCGAAAGCAATTTAGTCTCAGAAGACTCATTTATTTCTTTCGAAGCCAAAATTTTCAAAACTCTTTGAAATATCTTCCGAAGCAAAATTGTTTTTGGAAGCTTTGATTGTGCAGCTTCCAAAACCAAAATTGTCTTCGGAAGCTTTTTCTACTTCCAAAAAACTAACTTTTTGGGCGCCTTTTTCTGAAGTAGGACCCACTTGCGGATATCAAAGTTTATCTTTTTGTCATAACTTTGTCTCAAATCCAGAGTATATCTTTCCAAACGGTTCTATTTCATCTCACCTCTCTCATTGTTCCTTAACCTAAAATTACCCCTAAATTTCATCTTCTTCTTATTTCCTTCACTACCAAGCTTCTTCAAATGGCCAATCTTGATCTTCGTAACGACCCTGATTTCACCATGCACCTACACAGGCAACACAATCAGGTTGCTCTGTTAAACTCTGAGAAGGATCCAAGCTTCTCAGAAGTGTGTAGGTATCTTTCTTTGTCTCACTACTTCACATCCCTTACAATCGATCCTCCTCTCTATGAGGATCAGTTGCTTGAGTTCTGACGGACCTGTCAAGAGGTCACCATTAACGGGGAGAAGGCACTGTCTGCCACAGTGGAGGGGAGGACGGTTTTCATCACTCCAGCCATTATCAACACCTATCTTCAGCTGGATGATGAAGCAGGTGAACTGTCTTTCCCAAAAACTGTTGTCAACCAATCCTTTGAGCAGATGGGATATGAAGGTGACTTCTCAGTTAAGACCTTCAGGAAGGGGAAGGTCTCATTCCAATAAAAAACCTCCTCCATGTCTTCATTCACAGCTTATCCAACAAACATGGAGGATGGGACCAGATTCCAGAAGACTTCTCCTTCATTGTCCATAGGATGGTTCAAGGGGTCAAATTCAGGTACTCTCAGTTTGTATTTACAAATTTACTTGCGAATTTGGATTCCTTAGAATATTACATGTTCCCCCGGTATGTTCAACACATTCTTAACTGTGAATTGGGACCACAGTTGAGGGGAACAGGTAATGTTCTTATACTTGAACACATGAGACCCTGCATTTTCAAGATATTGAAAAAGCCAACTGTTGGGTTCTCTGGGGTAGAAACAGCCCTTGTCCCAAAAATGTTCGAGCTCATTGCTCAGGGTGACATCCTAGCTGCACCATCTAGTGATGAACCAACACCCTCTACTTCTCAACCACCATCAAGGCCAACAATTACCCTCACCTACACTAGAAAATCCAAACGAACCCCTGCACTTGCTATTGAGCATGTGCAGGCCCCCATATCACAACCCACATAGGAGGAAGTGGACACTCGAGCTCCCACTTCTCCTGAGGAGCAAACCACTCCAATTTTTCAAACAATCAGTGCTGAGGTTCCTCATGCTCAACCTGATGAGCTCACCACTCCACAAACAGCCTTAATCCATCACTCTGAGTCTCAACACTCTAGTGATCAACCTTCAGGGGAAAGCTACCATCCCCAGCCTCTTGATCTTAACCAACCCATTCCCAGCCTTGACTTCTATTCTGATGAAGATTTAGGTTTCAGTGAGTATCATGTCTCTCCCCTCTCTACCCATACTCAAGGAGAGATGAGTACTCCTGCTTCACCCATGTCTAGCCCACATCAGACACCCCAAACTGAGGTGGATCTTCCTATGATTGTCCAGGAGATCCATGTGGAAGAGGCTCTCACTATTGCCAGTGATTACATCCTTAAGACCTCAACCACTACAACCCAGCCTCTTAACACTATCATTGGGCAGGGGAAATCCAGCAGCCAAGAACCCCATGATGGTGGTGAAGGAGCAGACCTCGGTTCACCTCCTTCATCCCCCAATGATTCTTCAACTGAAGATGACGAGAGTCTGAAACTCAGGGTGCACCAACTAGAAGACATCTGCACCCAACTCTTTTCACAGATAGCTCACCTTGAATCACAGGTGACTATCTTGCAAAGGAGGGTCCATGACCAGTAACTTGAGATCACCGATCTCAAGGGCCAGTTAGCTGAGAGACCTATAGGACAAACTCATCCAGTTCCACAAGAACCTATGGATGTTATGGATCACTTCCCCAGCTCACCTATGCATGAGGGTGATGCTACCAAAAAGGGGGAGGAAGTTCTGATAGCCATAGAACCTGGGAGTTCTTCCTCAAATATGGACATACTAGACTCACCATCCTATCTTGCAGTTGTCCATGCTCAGCAACCTCCTCTAGACAGTGATCTGGAACTGCTTATTCAACAACTGTTTGAGGAGGGAGTACCAAGAGCAATGTCTACCCCATCTGAGAACCCAATCTGGGGTTGGGGGTATGACAATGATAGGAAAGCTCTTGTGATCTCTAGAGCCCAGGGTCAACAAGAAATTCTCAACATCTCCACCCTGAGTTTCTATAAGAGTATAAACTTGGTAGATCTGGCACTTGTCAACCCAAGCAATAACAGACAAGCTGTCAGATTAGCCAATCAAATTCAAGACTGGGTGTTGGCAGAATTCAAAAGGAGAACTGCATTATATAGACAAAGCAGTTGAAGCCTTTGGTCAACTGGATATTGAGGTAGACCCCAAGATTAGCTTCAAAGGGAAAGCCTTGACTGAAGGCCTAGAGGCTGAGACTGTGAACCTTGTGACAAGATCTCCTCCAGCACCCCATACCCTCAGTGAGGCACCAGCTGGTGATGGTGCTTCACAACCTCTCTCTAGCTAAAGCTTGACTACTGAATCAAGCAATGAAGGCCAAAGCTCTCCTCAAACTGAGTCATCAAGATCTGCAATTAACAAAGCCAAAAGGAAGATGACTCCTGAAGAGATTGAAGAAGAAAAGAGAGAGAGGAAGAGGAAGCTGAGGGGAGAGAGTTCAAGTGGTTCCCCAGGATTCATGCAAGCTGCATTTCTGACTGCCCCTGTACCAAACACTCAAGAAGATGAATTAAAGGCAGCCAGGCTCAACTATCTGGGGACCAGGAACTACAACATAGATGAACTCATCTCTCTCCCCTTAGAGGAATTAAATGAACTGGCTGACATTGAATTGTCAAAGGAGAGGAAGGAAGCAGAGGATGCAGCCTTGACCCTCAAACACAAGGAAGAAAAAAGGCTTTGCAAGAACATTCCTGTCCTCTCCCCAGTTCAAGAAAGTCCTGAGTCAGAGACTGTGGCTGCTGAACAACCTCAGGTAGTTGATGAAGAAGAAAGATTAAAAATGATCAACTACCTGAGTGCCACAGGTCTCTATCAGGCACCTGCACTCCTTCCCTTGCCTTATGATTACATATTATTTGAATAAGAAAGAAAGGCAAGCTGCAAAGAAAAGGCAAAGGGAAGAAGCTGCAAAATCAAGAGCCATCATCCAAAAAAGTCAGAAAAAGTCTGCAGATAGGCAGAGGATGATGAGCTTCTTGAAGCTGTATGGGTTCTCCAGAAGGAGGCTTGGTTCCATGTCTCTATCCATAATGGATGAGCACATAAGGGTGATCACGCAGAAGATCAAAAGGGGAGAGCTTGCGGACCTTCATTCATCATCAAGTCAAGCTCAACCTGAAGTTGAGGTAAAGGTGGAACCTATAGAGACAACACCACCTGCACCTGAAGCTGCACAACAGCCAACTTCATCTTCTAACCCACAGCAGGGTTCTCCTCCCTCTCCTTCTGAAACTGGGAGAGAGGAGATCCCAACTGAGAGGGAATCCACTGAAGAACCTGGTACTGAAGACCAACCCTCTCAGTTAAAATCATCAGGGAGGAAAAAGAGGATGGCCAAAAGAAGATCATCTTCAAAGAAGAAAAGAAGAAAGGCATCCCCCTCCCAACCTCAGGATGAGTCTGAACATCCTGAGGAAGTGCATGAAGATGACTCTCAACCAACTCCTATCATAGTAGAGCCTCTCTTTGTTGGAAGAAAAATTATGTCCTGGACTTTTGCTGAAGATCCAGACAGATGGTATGTCACTAGAGATCAGGGAGAACAACATGTCTACTTCACAAGTAACATGCTTGAACTCCCTCTGCATGATCTCTATGACATAAGAAGGTACTTCATGAGTCTGAAGAATCCAGATCTACTGATGAAGAAAGGAATTCTGAAGATCCTAATGTGGACTATCCCAGTCTAAAAAACCTCTTTGTTTTGGTAGCATCAGCCTAGGGGGAGTTTGTAAGAACCTCTGAAGTTAAGAGGCTGATGCAACAAAAAGATACCAAAACAACCAAGTCTTCCAACATGCACTTTGGAACAAAGGTGAACTAGCTTCGGAAGTTTTACACACTCAAGAAAAATGCTAAGTGTAAAATCTTCCGAAGCCAAAGTTCAGAAGAAACTGTTGCACTGAACTTGGAAAATATTCTAAGTGTAAAGTCTTCCGAAGCTAAAGACTGCTATCACTAGTTGGTGAAACTTCCATACTTTATGATAAAGTAGATAAGGTCTTCGCCTGCAAGTTTCTGTTTTTGTTCCTTCTTGGCTTTTTGTAATAGGAAAGTCAGTGAGCTATGGCTTGTCATAGTCACTAGTCAAAAGGAAATCTGCCTTTTGACTTTAGGCTGATCTTGTTGTCTAGATTAGTCACTTTCAACTGTCTTTTTGCATATTGATGGTTGTAGGATGTAGTATAAGTAGTATCCGGTTCTTGTATTTAATATATACTTGTACAACACTTGTAATAGAACTAGAGAAGCAATATACAACTTCCTTGAAAATTTTATCTTGTGTTCTTGCTCTTACTTTTACTTGTGTTTGTCTTGTATCTTCGGTAAAAGGTTCACAGTTCCCTATTTGAATTGTTAAGTGATCTTAAGATCCTCCTAAGTGTGTTAACTAAGTGCAAGCTTAAGTACCCTTTAACGGTCCTGCAACTCTCTCACACACAGTCAACCTTGATTTCTCACTCTAGTGAATGTTATGGATTGTTAGTGAATCTTCTAATGTTCTAAAGTTGTTCATGGAGTATAAATGCTACACTTAGTCATTTATACTCTTTACAAAAAAAAGAAAAATATTACATTTAAGCACAAAATGATTACACAAATATAGTTCTAAGTCTGATAAATTCTCTATTGCTAATGCGTGACTGCCGGGTGCTGACGTCATCAGGACGACCGCTGATGTTGACTGTTGACTGTTGACTTTGACCACGGTTGACCAAGTTTGACCAAGTTTGACTTTGGTCAATTTTCTTCATTTTGATCATATCTTTAGCATATTCTTCATCGTGTCGGTTTTGGTAATCATCATGAGATTCAGAACTTAGGTTTTGGTAAGTATCATCTTCAAATAGTCTAACAGGTCTGGCCAGAGAGAGGCTATGAGACACCTTCACCAACTGCTGCCTCATTGAGGGTAATGGTTGTTGAAATAGTTCTTGTCTCAAGGTTCACAGGCTCAACTACTGGGTCTTTATCCAAGGTTTCCCCTTCGAATCGAATCTTATGGTCCACCTCAACATCAAGTTGACCAATAATCTTGCCTGCTATCCTTTGTCTATATAGTTTGGATCTTATCTTGAACTCTTCAAGCACCCTTTCTTGAATTCTCTCAGCTAACCTTGCAGCTTGCCTGGATTGACTTGGGTTGGCAAGAGGCAAGTCAACTAGAGAAGCTCTCATAGTATCTCAGGTTGTGAAAGTTGAAAACTTCTTGATGTTCCTGGGACCTAGAGATTACCAGGGCTCTCCTTTCAACATCATACTTCCATCTCACAATTGGATTTTAAGCAGGGTAGGATGAGGTAGACATTGCCTTTGGTATACCCTCCTCAAACAGGCTTTGAATTAGTGAATCCATATTAATGTGAGCTTGAACATGTTGTTGAGTATGGACAACTGCAAGTGAGGGTGGTGAATCCTCTATGTCCATACTCTAGGCAGAACTCCCAGGTTCTGTGATTCTAGGTAGGAATTTCTCCCCCTTTTTGGTGGCATCACCCCTTGCCTAGGGGAGTTAAGGCTTAGGTCCACCACATCCACAGGTTTTTGTGAACCTGGTTGAGTTTGCCTTAAAGGTCTCTCAGCTAACATGCCCTTGAGATTGGTGATCTCAAGTTGCTGGTCACTGACCTATCTTTGTAAGGTAGCCACCTGAAATCCTAGGTGACTAACTTTAGAAACTAAATAGGTGAATATTTTTTACAATTATTGAACCTTTAGTTGAAGACTCCCCTCATCTTCACCAAAAGAATCATGAGGGGATGAGAGAATAGAACCAAAGTCTTCTTCCTCATCACCAGCTTGAGTTTCTTGGCTACTGGATTTCCCCTACATACTGACATCTTCAAAAGAACTGTCAATGGGCTGGGTTTCCATGGTTGACGTTAATAATGTAATCACTTGCAAAAGTGAGAGCCTTTTCCATATGGCCTCCTGAACATGTTCAGGGAGGTCCACCTCAGTTGTGGGTGGATGATGTGGGCTAGATATGGGTGATTCAGGAGCACTCATCTCTCCTTGAGCGGGGGTGGAGAAGAGAGACTCATGGTACTCAGTAAAACTACAGGACCGTTAAGGGTACTTAAGCTTGCACTTAGTTAACACACTTAGGAGGATCTTAAGATCACTTAACAATTCAAATAGGGAACTGTGAACTTTTACTGAAGATACAAGACAAACACAAGTAAAAAAACAAGAACAAGAACACAAGATAAATTTTCAAGGAAGTTGTATATTGCTTCTCTAGTTTTATTACAAGTGTTGTACAAGTATATTTTTGAATACAAGAACCGGAGACTACTTATACTACATCCTACAACCGTCAATATGCAAAAGGATAGTTGAAAGTGACTAATCTAGACAACAAGATCAGCCTAAAGTCAAAAGGTAGATTGCCTTTTGACTAGTGACTATGACATGCCATAGCTCACTACTTTCCTATTACAAAAAGCCAAAAAAGAACAAAAACATAAACTTACAGGCAAAGACCTTATCTACTTTATCATAAAGCATGGAAGTTTCACCAAATGATGATAGTTGGTGAACCACCAGAGCATGCAGCGGATAGTAAGTTGATTTATGATAAAGTTGATGGAAAAGGTATCTTTTCTATCTCTTCAGAAGAAAATCAGTTTTGTCTTTAAATAGCTTCGGAAGACTTCGTCTTGAGAGCTTCGGAAGACTTCATCTTTTACCTTCGGAAGAGTTGAGTCTTTGGCTTCGGAAGACTTTACACTTAGAGTATTTTTCTAAGTTAAGTGTAAAGCTTCCGCAGCAGTTTCTTCTGAACTTTGGCTTCGGAAGATTTTACACTTAGCATTTTTCTTGAGTGTGTAAAACTTCCGAAGTTGGTTCTTCTTTGTTCCAAAGTGCATGTTGGAAGACTTGGTTGTTTTGGTATCCTTTGGTTGCCTCAGCCTCTTAACTTTAGAGGTTCTTACAAAAACCCATATCCTCATCATCATAGAATTCAAGATTAGGGATTGGTCACTTAACATCTAGCAGCTGGGATGGTAGCTTTCCCATGAAAGTTGATCACTAGAGTTTTGAGACTCAAAGTGAAGGCTTAAGGCTAGGGATGGTGCTCATTGAAGGTCACATTGGCTGACTCCTCAACTACTCTAGTTCTGAGATTGTATACTCTATAAGCCTTAGCTTGAGAAGAGTATCTAATAAAATGTCCATCATCTGATTTCTCAGTAAATTTGGCTATCTGATCCTTAGTATTCAAGATGGTGGAAGGACATCCAAATGATCTAAGGAAACTAATGAAAGGTCTCCTTTTGTGCCATAGTTCATAAAGAGTCTTACTATGAGTCTTGAATACTAAAACTCTATTTTACATATAGCAGGCAGTGTTGACTGCCTCTGCCCAAAAGGTGATAGGCAGTTTAGAGTCAGATAACATGGTTCTTGCAGCTTCAATAAGTGTCCTGCTTCTCCTCTTAGCAACACCATTTTGCTGAGGAGTCTTGGAGCACTGTATTGTCTTATAATACTCTTCTCATCACAAGTTGTATCAAGGATTTGGTTCTTGAATTTAGTTCTTTGATCACATCTTATGATTTTGACCTTGTGATCATGTTGATTCTCAATTTTTAGAATGAAGCTCCTCAAGATCTCAGGGGTCTCATCCTTAGTTCTAAGGAATAAGACCCAAGTATATCTTGTGAAGTCATCTGTGTTCACCAAACAATATGAGGTCCTTCCTAGACTCATTACACTGGTAGGGCTAAAGAGATCCATATGTAATAAGTGTAGGGGAGTAGTGATGGAGTTCATTTCCTTTGGCTTGTAAGACACTTTGTGTTACTTCCTTTTCAGACATGCAACACAATGGTCATCACTTGAAACTCTTTCTTTGGCATTCAAGTTACCAAATCATTCTTAATTAATTTGTTCATGTTTTTAAAGTTTACATGGCACATTCTTTTATGCCAGAGGAAAGACTCATCACTATTTGCTTTGGATAGAAAGCAAGAACCTTTCCTGATGGGGATGTTTCCTACAAATCCATCTTGTACATGTTCCCTTTCCTGGGGGCTCTGAGCAAGATATGCTCTTGTGGAATGACCACTCCAGGCTTGAGAATAATGCACTCATTCTTAATAAAGAGCATGGTATGTGTCTAATCACAAAATTTGGATACACTCAAGAGATTGTACCCAAGCTCCTTGACAATGTTTACCTTCTTAATACTAAGCTTACCATTTGTGACCTTACCCCTTCCAGTGATGTAACCACCTGATTCTCCTCCAAAAGCAACTGGCCCTCCATCAATTCTTTAAAAGTTTTGAAACAAAGAGCCATTGCATGTCATGTGCCTGGAATAGGCTCTATCAATGATCCATACATTTACTTTGGTCTTTAACTATTCCTACACATAAAGAGATACTTAGTTACATTTGGGAACCCAATCCTCACTGCTCTTGGGCTTGTCAAATTAAACTGAAGATAATGCAATAGTAATTGATCCTAATTGTTTTTATTGATGAAGAACTTTCAGTCACATGGCCTTCCTTCATCTTCCACACATCTTTGGAAGACTAGACTTGGCCTTCAATACTTCTGAAATTTTGGAGACTTCAAAAGTTTTGGAGACTGGTCCATCAAAAGCTTTTGCATCCACTTCAGCAGCCTTCAGTACTTTAGAAGCATTCCTTTCTTCCGGGGCCAAATTTTCTTCTGAAGGTAAGTTTTCACTTATCTTCTTCTTTACTTTGGAGCTTCCAAAAGGAAGAGAATGTCCTTCTGAAGCTATTTTTCTCTTCTTCTTCTCAAAAGTTTTCTTCATGGTCATGTGGATAGTACTTGTGGGATTGTAGATGCAATACTTGGCAAAGTAAGAAGTACCACCACACATGATGCATTCAGTTGACATGCTTCTAAGAGTCTTCTTCTAAGTAGGAGGCTGAGCTTGATCACTTTCTACTTCCTTCTTCATCTTCTCAGAAGATGCAACAGGCTTGTTAGGGTGAGGCTTGCTCTTGGAACTTGATGGTTTAGGCTGTGCAGCAGTGGTGCACATTTGATCAACCTTCTTCTCCTAACTAGGATGATTTGGACATGAACTAGGACTCCTGATACTATAGTCCATGGTTGAGTCTTCAGTCTTCACCACTTCAAAACTAGCAGAAACGAAAACTTGCTTTTGCTTGAAGTTTAAAGTGGCCTTGATCTCTTGGGCTTTCTTTAATTTTCTTTTGGCTGCCCTTATCAAGTTGTTCCTTGCAGACTTGGTCATCCCTGATTCATTCTTCTCTCTAGGAGAATAGTGACCCTTCTTAGGATAACCCTTGTCACAAACTTCAAGTTCTTTCTTTTGTTGTTGTTGATGAAGAAGTTTCAGTCACATGGCCTTACTTTATCTTCCACACCATCTTCGGAAGATTAGACTTGGCCTTCAATACTTCGGAAGTTTTGGAGACTGGACCTTCGAAAGCTTTTGCATCCACTGTAGCAGACTTCAGTACATTGGAAGCATTCCTTTTTTCCAAGACCAAATTTTCTTCCGAAGGTGCGTTTTCACTTATCTTCTTCTTCACTTTGGAGCTTCCGAAAGGAAGAGATTGTCCTTCCAAATCTATCTTCTTCTTTTTCTCAAAAGTTTTCTTCTTAGTCATGTGGATAGTACTTGTGGGATTGTAAATGCAATCCTTGGCAAAGTGAGAAGTACCACCACTCATGATGCACTCAGTTGGCATGCTTCTGAGAGTCTTTATATGAGTAGGAGGCTGAGCTTGATCACTTTCCACTTCCTTCTTCATCTTCTCAGATGATGGAACAGGCTTCTTATGGTGACGCTTGCTCTTGGAACTAGATGTTGCAGGCTATGCAGCAATGTTGCCTTTTTTATCAGCCTTCTTCTCCTTACCAGGATGATTTGGACATGAACTAGGACTCCTAGTACTAGAGTCCATGGTTGAGTCTTCAGTCTTCAACACTTCAAATCTAGCAGAAATGAAAACTTGCTTTTGCTTGGAGTTGAAAGTGGCCTTGATCTCTTAGGCTTTCTTTGATTTTCTTTTGTTTGCCCTTATCAAGTTCTTCCTTGCAGACTTGGTCATCCTTGGTTCATTCTTCTCTCCAGGAGAATAGTAACCCTTCTTAAGATAACCCTTGTCACTCACTTTAGGTTCATCCTTCACTATCTCCTCTACATCTTCATCCTTCTCTTGGATAGGATCAATAGAAGGTAGCTCATCTTGACTAGTTCCACACCTTGGAGATCTTACAGATACTAGTATGTATGGAGGAGCTATTTCACTTGACCTTAGTCCCTGCCTGTTCTGATAACAAATATTTGCATGCAATGATAAGGGTATTATGTTCTTGAAGGTTTCCTCTTCAAGAACACATTTTTCTGCCTTGACTTTGCTAATCATAAGCTCAGCTTGGCATTCAGTTAACTTGGTTATAAGATCTTTGATTTGAGTCCTGTAGTTTGTATGCTCATGCTTAAGAGTAGAAATGGTTTTCTCTAAATCTTTAATTTTAAGTTTATAATCATTTTCTACTCTTTTAAAGTCAGTTTTTAAAATTTTCAAGGACTCAAGATCAGATCTCACTTCCAAGTTGTATGACCTGTACATATTAACTTTAGCAATGCATTCAGTAGTATAAAGATGTTCTAATACATTGGCTTCTTCATAATCAGCCATCAGTGCTTGGTTTCGAAAAACATCTTCTACCTAAAAGCTCTAGTCAAAGCCTCATTCTTCAACAGCAACAGCATCAAGTTGTTTTAGCTGGCTTGGCTTTTCAATTCTAGGAGCTGCATCAGTCAAAGCCTCCTTCTTCAACAGCAACAACATCATTGGTCTGGATTGTGCTTCGCCACCATTTGTCCTTGGTGCCTTGCACTCTCTAGCAAAGTGTCTAATTTGATTACAGTTATAACACCTCACCTTGCTTTTATCCGGGCCAAACTTTCCACTGGCCATATTGCTTGGGAACTTCCTTTCTATTTTCTTGTAGATATTCTTAGCTCTATGAGTGCGGAGAGCCATCTACTGGACTATCTCCATGTACTCCAGGTCATCTAGATGGATGCAATCCAAGTCTTCAAGAGTGAAGAGAGAGTGCCCAGAGCTTTCATCAGTAGACAGAAAGGCTTGAGCAGAGCTTGTCTGTTGGAATGGGCTTCCTTGGATGTAGCTCTCCTTTGGTGTCTTATGGAAGATGATGAAAGGACCCTTTTATGAGTTGTCAGGGTAGCAGATAAGATGATGTTGTGGTATGAAGGGCTGAGCTCTGCTGATTGTTGGAAGAGTTGCTTGATGGATTTTGCATGTTCATATCCATCGGGTAGCCACTAAGGATACCATACAGCTTTGTGAGAATAAGGGTAGAGAGGTTTTTTGTTCTCTTAATGGCCACACAGTAGTGAGTCCATTGTCTGGGAAGAGAGAA
Source organism: Flaveria sonorensis (assembly GCA_025506505.1). Taxonomy (NCBI): domain Eukaryota; kingdom Viridiplantae; phylum Streptophyta; class Magnoliopsida; order Asterales; family Asteraceae; genus Flaveria; species Flaveria sonorensis. The sequence continues at coordinate 38,744,528 of CM046436.1, read as the reverse complement.
CATGAACTTTCTTATAATGTCCCTATTCTCAAGTTTTACTCCAACATCCATTATAGTATCCACAATCTCAACATACCTGAAGTATTATCGAGTCATGGTTTCACCTATCTTGTAGGTGAAGTTCTCAAACTGCTGCTTCATGAGGTCTTTCTTGTTTTCTTGGCTTCCTCAGACCCCTCATACATAATGTGATGAATAGTGTCAACACAGGTAACAGTGTTACTAGTATTTAAATCAAAAATTTCATCAAATGTTAAAAGCTTTAGTTAATGCTAGTGAATTAATGCAAATCATAGTACTTGGTGCTAAATGTTCATCAACATTTGACTAATGCGGGCAACAATGGATGCGGTTAAACAAATTAATCAAATGCAAACTGCACTATTCACCGCATTTGTTTATACGAGTGAAACAATGGTCACCATATTTGTTTAATGCTTACAATAGTTGTAAAATTAAATAAGAAACTGCATTAGTAATGAGAGTAACAATATAAACGCGGACAAGTTATTTGTTCATCCACATTTGTTAATGCGTTGAACAATAAACAAATGCGGTCCACATTTTACATTTGCATTTGTTGTCTAACACTTATGAAATTCAAAATACAATAATTCCACCTATTTAAACTCAAATCAGATTCATATTTAAAACTTTATAAATTTGAGAGACTAAATAGTCACGAGTGTTCTTGTCTGGTTCATCTTCCAAAATCATTCATAGACCTTCGATTCGGACTGATTTTAGACATTATCATCTTATTACATCGATCTTATACCATAGTAGCATCGATTATAAGGTAATTTCATGATCTTGTTTGAATAAACCGACTTTCATAACCAGTCGAGGATGAACCCTAGGTGTAAAATCAAAAAGGATGAACATTAATCAATGAATAACATATATTCGAACCATAACCAACTACTTTTGATTATTATTAACTAGATTGAAACCAAAGAAAAACTTTTATCAAACACCCGCTGATTAGGGGTTTGAATTTAAATGAACGAACAAGTATATCAAGGATAATAATGATTAAATAACGTTTGTGGTGAACATTACATGATAGATTTACTTGATTAACACACAAAAAGTTTACAAAATTCTTGATTGATTTGAATGCATGTAATATAACAGTAGGTCATAAATCAATTTTAACTTTTGAAAAATCAAACATGACATTTACATACAAAGTCAAACAGCTTGTAGGTAACTCATCACGTTATCTTACACATATGTCTCTTGTGCAGATAATAGCAAACCTTACATGGAGCAAACTTCATAATGTCAATGGTTGTCATGACCTTGATGTTCCTAAGGCTGCTAATATTAGAGACATGATCATATTCTTGCTTACTACACGAGTTTCACATGCCATTACTATAAGAGTTGTGATCTATGAGAGATTTATCAGATCATTCTAGAGAACTACTGAAGTCACTATGGTGGATGATATCCCAAGACTGACTGGAACGATTGATGATCAATATGTTCTTACAATCAATGAATAAAGATAGTGTTTAAAGTTTGGTGATGATGCAGCTCAACCAAGTGAGATTGTAGAAGATGAGTTGTTAATTTCTGCTTACATATGATATGAAGGTGGATTTGAGGGAAAACCGGTAGTTAAAGGACAAATGGACTTGCAATGGAGATTCTTAGCTCACTACTATCAGCATTGTTTATCAAAGAGAAAGACTAAATTCAATGATATCCCCTCACCATTTCTTTTGCCATCTGTGCAATATCACTAACTGTTCATTTAATATGTCTGGTTATGTGTTTAATGGCATGTTGTCCAATGTTTTTGAAAGAAGAAGACATATGTTTTTGATGTACCCAACATTTATCCAATGCTTAATCAACCAAGAGTTCCTAGATGTAGTTAGCATTGGACCTATGATGAATCTATCACACTGTAATGCCAAGTCTTATAACTATATCAAGAAAAGGGTCCTAGAAATTATTATAGTTGTGCATTTTTCCCTTTATTACCTTTGATGCTAGGGCAAATTGGTCAAGGCAATATTGAAGGTGAAGAGCAACAAGAAGAAGAACAACAACAAGAACAAGTAGAAGAAAAGGCTGAAGAAGTTGTTCAAGCTCAAGGAGCTCTACAAGAAAAAAATATGAGTACCTGATGTTGAAGAAGATGTGATTTGTAGAAGGTCAGGGAGCAATGTCACCACAAGCTGATGTAGGAGGTGATCCTCATATTTCCTCTCCTGATCATGCACCTTCTCCTATACTATCTCATGTTCCTTCTACATTTTACATGTCTCCTGCTTTTATGTCACCACCTGCTGCTACTGCTGAATCAACTAGTTCTAGTGAATCTACTAGTTCTTCTGATAGTTCTGAATCAACTCTGGATGAGGAGGAACAATTAGTAATTCAAGAACAAGCAGCAAGGCAACAGACATCTTAATACTTACCTTCTAAACCTACACAAGATTGGTTGGTCAGGTACAAACTTAAAAATCAAGTGAATCTGACAGAGGAGAGATCATATCTGAGTTATAACTTAAGATTAACATAATGGAAAAGATCATGATAAGGAAAGACAAAGTAATAGCTGACAGAACTGATGAATTGATCTTGAAAGATAATAAGATCAAGGAGTTAGAATACACTATAAAGAAGATGAAGGATGAGATAGATGAGCATATTAAGAATGCTAAAATTCATACCATAGTTATGGATGACCAAGATAAACTGATTAATGCTCAAGCTAAAAAGATTGTTAAGTTAGAGAAGAAAGTAAATGATCTAACTCAAAGACTCGGTCTTCTTGAAGAAATGATCATTAAGAAGGAAAAACATGATGATGATAATGATGATTGTGACGATGATGATGATGATGATGATGATGATGATGATGATGATGATGATGATGATGATGATGAGAAGATAAGGAAAAAGAGTTAGGCAAAAATGAGTTTGATGACATCTTTAGCTCTGATAGTGATGATGATGATGAAGGAGGTGATGAAAGATCTCCAAAGAGGCAGAAGAAAATGCAGCCCATGGAAGGTCCCAGTACATCTAAAAACCTTTTAATGTATGGCTTCTTATACAACACCTACTTCTACTCAAACAGAAGAAGAGGTTGTTATGAGCTCATTGATTAAGAAACTACATGTTTACTCGTCAGGAGACTTCTTCATTGATGAACACATTTTGGACATCATCAGAGAAGCAAGCACACCTACTTATGCTGATTCCTTAACAAGCAATCATCTATGAAAGAGAGCTACAACTTCAGATGCTTCCAATTGTCACTCTAACTGAGGAGGAAAAGGAACTCATCATAAAGTTATCTAAGACATTTAAAGCTCAAGAACAAGAAGAAGAAACAGTAGTAGCTAAGACTATTGAATCAGCTGAGGCCATAGTGTTCGGTTCATCTGAACTTCAAACCTATTCTAGAAGGAGAAAATATATGGCTGAAAAGACTAAGGGAAATAGCCTGTTGCAGGAGAAAATATTCCCAAGCCAAAGAAGTTGAAAGGAGAAGATAAACTCAGCATAGCTACAGTTGCTCAGTTTATGGAAAAACATATACTAGCCACTACACAATAGAAAAAAGTGTGTGTGATGAACTTGAATTCCAAGAAAATCCTCCAAGACAAGAAACTGTAGTTGAATAGACGATGGATAAGGCCCAAACTAATGATCTGATAATGAAGGCCATGTTCTTGATACAACAGGATATGATGTTGATCATATATTCAGTATGACTTCAGAGGCCATGACTGAAGAGGTTAGAAAGGTGGAAAGATTGTTGGATCCATTTATTGAGACTGAGTATGAGTGGAAGAATTCTGAAGTGTCACACCCTTGCTAGAAGCGGAAACACGAGGATGCGATGGACGGGATCGTCATAACACATTGGGGGGGTCTAAGAGAATCACTAAAGGTATTCTCTGTAAATGGGTCATGACGTCGCCCGACACTTAGAAACACATGTCAAGTACAGTCAATTCCAAAACATCATACCATAAATGCATAAATAAACCAAAGTTCCATTCAGGAACAAGGAATCACAAGTACAAAACAATACCAAGTACAAATCCAACAAATTACAACTCAACAAAATACACAAGTCCAAAACAAGTCCAAACAGTCACATGAAATGTCTATTGCTCTCGAAGGAGCGGTCTTGTCTAAGTCCACAGCCAAGCACCTAAGCCTCATTACCTGAAAAGACATGCTCTAGAAAGTCAACATATGTTGGTGAGTTCACAGGTTTAAAAGTACAAATAGTTTGCCGTGTATAACATGTACAGAAAGTCGTATGTGAGTAAGAGTACATAGCAGTCAAGATATCAACACAAGTCCAATATCAGTCCAAGTCCAATTTACCCGGATCATATTCACCTAAGGGCAAGCCCAGGCCAAGTCAGTCTCGACTAGTATACCGACAACAAGGGTGGGGGTGTCAACCCGTTAGTACTAACAATACCTCTCCATGACGTCCAAGCACAAGAACAAGTCCAAGAACAAGCACAAGCATAAGTACACACTCATGTGTGATCATCTAGAATCAAACCATGACCCAAACCACATACAATGTCCCAAAATAATTTTTAAGACATAGCATAGTCCAAACAATGAGCATGCTTTTCCCCCAAGTAAAAAAAAATATATTAAAAAGGGGGTCGTGAAACTCACCTTGTAATGATACGAAATAAGGTGAAAGAGAAGGCTTCAAAGGATGAGAGCAACGTACGATCAAACACCTATAATTAATTGTAATTAACGTCTTAAAAAGCCTCTAAGGAGAATATATACATTCGGTCGGTTTCGGGTCTGATGGGGTTCGTCGCGCGATACTCACACAAAATGTGTATGCGTTTGTTTATGAAAATATATGACTCGATTTTTTATATAATTACCCACCAAAATATATAAATATATATTTACAATTGACTATTTAATCACTATTATCTATTTTTTTATAGCAACCCATGTTTTCTCATAATATATACATATAATATATTATACTCGTACCCATACTTACACACCTCATACCGCTCATATATTTAAACTCACACACACACACACACAAGGATATATACATACATTATCTAAACACACACTAGAACATACACACATGGTAATATATACATTATATACATTCTAACACACACACTAGAATATACCCACACATACTCTCAAACACATATCATGCACAAAGATGCAATTGAATATACACACACTCAAACATAACTCCATAACACACACACACTGTACACACACAAGCACACACACAATAGTTTATACCTACACACACATACCCTACGCACACACACCACACCTTTACACACATTCAAGCACACCCAATACACATGTGCATTCAACATAGACAACATATACATATTCATATGTCTATACACACACAATGAATACTACCCATACACACACACCTATAGCCACAACATACACAACACACACAACACACACAACACACCCACACTCACACTAGACATGCATACACAAGACACACACACACACACTACCATGCGCCTATCTCACACACACACACACCCACACCATGCGCCTAACTCATACACACACACACACCATGCGCCTAACACACATTGGAACACACACACACACAATAGGTTCACACATACATTACACGCATACACACCGGGCACATACACGCCCGCACACATATTGCACACACATACATTACACGCACCCATACATAAATTCAAATCCATACAGCAACATATATACAAACATACAATAATATATACACCCACGTATACACGCTAGAAAAACATGCACGCACGAACAATTCATATATATATATATATATATATATATATATATATATATATATATATATATATATATATATATATATATATATATATACTTATATATATATATATATATATATATATATATATATTATATATATACTTATATATATATATACTTATATATATATATACTTATATATATATATATATAAGTATATATATATATATATGTATGTATGTATGTATGTATATATTAGCACACACATATACAACCGCACAACAATCGCGACACACCCGGACACCGCCGGACAACCATCGCAGGCCACCGAAACAACCCGAAACGTGGGAAACAAAATCGGTACCTACGAAACGAAACGATAACCAAGATTGTAGCGATCGATTACCTTCGTGGCGTCGGAATGGCAAGACGGTAGTAACCAGAAGCGACAAAACCGCACGTTCGGTGATCGTGGAAGGAGAGGTCGACGGCACGGCGTGTAGGGTTACGGGGAGCTGACGGGTTGGGTTGATCTTTTTATGACTTTTCATATTTACACTTTACACCCTGGACTATCAATTAATTAATCCCCCAAGTTTAGTTAAATTACAAATTAGACCCTAAACTTTAATTGTAATAATAATAATATTAATAATAATAATGATGTTAATTGTCATAACAATAATAATAATATTAATAAGATTAATAATAGACATTAAAATTTTTTAAAAGAAAGAAAAAAAATATATAAATAAAATTAATTATACTATTAAAGGTCAACGCGCAAGGCAGATATGATGAGATTCGGTTCAAAAATGAATTAATTACGTAAGGATAAATAATACACAAGGAGAGTTAACGAGCTTCAGGTTAATTAACGGACCTAATAGTGACCGATGTCATAGTATCTCCTAGTTGAGAGAATTTCATCCCGAAATTCAGCTGGAGTTAGATCCCGAAGCTCTATCCGTGAACAAATGCGGGTATTTGAGTCTCATCTGGTCTTCTCGTTCCCACGTGGATTCTGGCCCTCGCTTGGAGTTCCATCGAACCCGAACAATTGGAATTTTGCTGCGCTTCAATCGTTTGACTTCCTTGTAACGCCCTATTCCCGGGAACCCGATAATTGGTCATTCATAGCATCATTCGTTATTGAAAACACCTTAAACCACATTACAATCAGAAAACAATCGCAGCGGAATAATTTAACCAAAAACTATTTCTTGCATTAATGATTACTTCTGCCAAATAATACATTGTTGTTAAGAGTTACAAAAGAATATTTAGTTGCATTACAAGATGTAGAAGCCTCTGGAAGATTAACATTTAGTCTTTATTGTCTTTATTAATAGTTTTGTCATAGTTTAGGGACTTATTTGTAAATATATGTTTCTTTTTTTTGTTTTCTTTGATAGTATAAATAGCATAGATTATGTATTGTGCAGAAAAAAAGCACCTTAGAAGCAGTGCACGAATTGTAACTGTTTTCTTACATTTGTATTTCTATGCTTTCTGTCAATGAAAAACTATGAATTTTTCTGATATGTTTGCATTGATTTGATTACTTGTGTTTGTTTTGATTCAATTGCATCACAATATCATCACAGGTTGATCCATTTTGATCCTATCAAATGGTATCAGAACTGTTGGTTCAGTGATTTGAGTTTGTCAAACTGTCGAACTTTTAAATCACTTGAATCTATGATTGATAAGCAATTCAATCAAACAATTGTTGATTTCAGTTGTGTCTCATCATTAGAAACATGAATTGAATCATAATTTGCAGTTCAATTTGTTCAAAATCAGTGAATTTGTTCAATCAAAAGATTTTCAATCAAAAGATTGTTGTTGTTTGGTGAAATTGAAGATAAAGGACTGTAATTGATCCAATTATACCTAATTGAAGGTTTTTAGGTCAATTCAACAAGTTTTGAAGAATTTCAGAGTCTGTGTTCGTATGAATCTGTTGAAGTTGGTGCATTAGGTTACACTACTGAAAATTGCCTAAGTGTATAGGCGCTTGACAACTGTTCAGGCATTTGACCACTATTCAGGCGTTTTTGGTCTAGGCGTTTGACCACTGTTGAGGCGTATTACAACTGTTTGGTCACTTTGAAACTTTTCAGAAACAAAGTAATTCTAGGCGCATTACAACTGTTTGGACGTTCTACAACTGTTCAGGCGCATGTCAAGTTAGGCGTTTTGAGAATTCTACCCAAGGCAATCCCTTAGGTGTTTCCAAGTCAAAGTCAGAAGTATCAAAACTGTTTAGGCGCTTCATCACTATTTAGGCGCATCAACTCAACACTTAGAAATTTTTCAAAATTTAAAAATCCAAAAATATTTTCAATTCATTGTTTTAATTCAAAAACTAAAAAACAACAGAAAAACAAATCTTTTTCTTAAAAACAAAAAATTCAAAATGGTCAAACCTGAAGATTCTGAGAACAGAGTTCCTAATTTGAAGAACAGAGCTGATTTTAAGAACTGGTCTCTTAGATTGAAACATCATCTTAATTCTATTGACATTGACTTGTGGAAGTCAATAGAAAGAGGACCGCATATTCCTATCACTTTAGATGGTCCTGCTAGAGGGTTTGTTTACATTAAAGACTCTCCAGAACCATATCCTGAAGATGGGTTACAAGGTGATTATCTAAGGAAAGTAAAGAATGACATTAAAGCCTATTCTTTGATATGTAAAGGATTACCACTTAAAGTCTTAACTAGACTTGATGGATATCAAACTGGATATACCATGTATAAAGCTTTGAAGATAATATGTGAAGGTGGTAAGGAGATTCAAGATCTCAAGAAGCAGAAACTAAAAAGGCAGTTAGAGCTGTTTGAGCATTTATCTTGTGAAACTATAAACCAAATGATGAATAGATTTGTGCAACTTACAACTGAGATGTCAACTGCTGGCATCAAAAATGATCTCAAAGATCTAAACTTCAGGCTTCTCAATGCTCTTCCATCCTCATGGAAACAAATAGTGACATTGTTGAAGCACACTAAGAAATTTCCTATGGATCCTGATCTATTGATTGCCAAAATAGTCAGTTGAGATCGATGAAAGCTCAAGAAACAATGATAGAGCAGCATCTATATCTCGGTACAAATATGTTGCATCTCTAGCTAGCACAGTGGGAATGCCTTTATGGCAAAGAATGAGAATTCACCAGAAGAAGAGTGTGATCTATTTGTTGGAGCAGGATTCTTTGCAGATTCTTCATATACAAGTGCTCCTACTTATGCAACTCAACCTCAACCTCAGTCTCCTCCTAAACCTCAAAGCTCTAAATCTCAAACTGAGACTCCATCTTCTAACTCTGCTAAAACTAGCAAAGTTAAAGATGTTATTAACATCCTATTACAGGATGAGGAGTCTAAAACTGCTTTTACTGCTTTCATGGCTAGTTTTCAAGCTTATCAGGGTAGTCATCTAACACAATTAGATCTTGTTTCGCAGATTCTTATTCGAAATGGACCCAGATGATGTGAAGGAAATGGATCTAAACTGGCAAATGGTAATGATTGCATATAGAACTCAAAAGCACTCCTATGTCAACAGAAACTACAAGCCAAGTGCTAACAAGACTGTAGGATTTGACAAGTCTAAATCAAGGTGTTTCAACTGCAGTAGCTTTGGCCACTTCTCACGAGAATGCAAAGCTCCCAGAAACAAAGGAGGCAATGGTCAAGCTAGTTCAAGCAATCAAAGATATCCACAACCATCTCAGAAAACATTCCAAAAGCCATATCAAAGTCTACCAATACCTGAGCTTAAAGATGAATCAAAGTCTTCTGAAGAGCCTAAGAAAGCTCTTGTCATGAGCATCAAGGATGGATATGACTGGAGTGCGTATACAGAGCAGTTTACAGCTGACTTCACATCTAGTCTATCTCTTATTGCAGAAGTTCAAGGTGAAGATTGGTCAGAAGAAAGGGATCCTAAAGCTAAAGGTAACTCTGAGAATGAAGAAGAAGAATATGACTGGAGTGATAAATCTGTTCCTAAAGAGGAGTCAGAAGAAGTTGCATTAATGGCACAGTCAGATCAACCAAAGGTTAAAAATTCATCTTCTAACTCTGAGACTTCTTCACCTAAATATCCTGAAATACCAGCTAAAGTAAGAGAAAAACTATACACCAAATCTTGCTTTGAACATGTAGAATATTATCGAACTTACTCTTACAAAATTTGTGAAAAGCTCAAGCAAGAGGAATTAATGCATAATAAACTTAAAAAATATCACAAAATATCAGATGAAAAGATCATTTCTGTACAAACTTCATGGAACAAAACCTTGAAAGAACTAGAAATTATTTCCAAACAACTTGAAGAAATGATTAAGAACTTGGAAGAGGAGAAAATAGCACATGTTGCTACACAAGTTGATCTTGCTAAAGTAAAAAGTTCCAAAACAATTGTGGAACAACTGGTAAGTGAACGAAAGGACAAACAAAAAGCAGGCTTAGGTTTTACACACGAACCAATGCCTGAATCCATAACAAACACTTTACCAGAGAATTTCAACACGCATGATCATTCTCCTAAAAATAAATCTAAACTTAAAGCTTTCCAAAACAAAAACAAGAGGATTTTTGATAGTGAAGAAGAGAAAACCAATGTTGAAATCTTTGAAGAAAAAGATACTAAAAAGATCAAAAACGGTCATCCAGTAAAAGTAAAATCATATGAACCACGACCAAAAAGTAAGAAAATATTTGTTCCAAAAGAATCTGTGTTGGAAGTGATCATTAAAAACAACAAACAAAACTCCAAAAACAAAGATAAGCAAAACAAGAAAAAGGAACATCAGAATATTCAAACTCTTATGGTCTAAATAATCCAGAGTTTATTAAACTGAAAAAAGATCAAAAAGAGAAAGAAACTGAAAAAGAATCTTCACCTGAAGATGTTCAATCTCAGATAAAATCAAGTTCTAAGAAATCAAGGAACCAAAGAAGAAGAAGAAAATTGACTAAAGCTAAAACTGATCAAAATAAGAGTCAAGAAAATCATACAAAAACAACAAATCAAGCAAGTCAATTTTAACCAATAAAATTTGTGTCTGCTGGTAATTTGAACATGAACTTAATTCAAGAAGTTAAACGAACTCCTAAGAACCAATCAAACTCTGATCTGAAAACAGGTTTAGATTCGAAGTCTTCCGCTGTCATTAAATGATTTGTTTCTAAGGATTCTAAGAATGCAGTTCATGTACAAAAGTCAAAACCAAATATACAAAAGAACAAATTGCCAAATCAAAAACAAAATTTGTCAAATCAAAAACAAAATATCAACTTTTCGACGCCTAAATCTAAACAAGGATCAAACGTTGCGTCAACATCAAAAGTTTATAAACATTTGTTTAACACACCACAAAGGTACTGTGAAATCTATGACATGTATAATCATAAGACTATTGAATGCTTTTTCAACAAGTACTATCAAATATGTGATATGAGAAATCACTCAACAGCAGATTGTTACTTTAATAAGTACTGTACCTTCTGTGATAAAAGGACTCACAATACAGAAAACTATTACTTTAGAAAGAGTTTGCCAAGGAAAGGATTTGCTAATACACAATTGAGCAAAGGTTATGTTAATCCTCAGTTTAAAAGAAATCAAACTGTTAGTTTTTAAAGATTAATTAACCAACCTTCCTTAGGCTTGAGATCTTTCAAAATAAATGACTCTGTGAGACCAAAACATTACATTCAAGATCCATTCACTCCAAGGTCTGTGAGAATGAATGATAAAAATTTTGTGAATAATAGAATTGGTAAATTCATCAAAACAAGCCTGATGTGAATAAACTCCATTTTAAACAATTTACCATTGTTGATAAGTTTGGCAAGCCCAAGAACATTTCGGCTTGGGTAGATAACTCAACTTAATTTCTTTGTCTTGCAGGTACGCCCGAGAAGACCAATCAACACATGGTATGTGGATAGCGGGTGTAGCCAGCACATGAAGGGCAATCATGCCTTACTTCAAGATTTTAAGTTAAAGGATGGTACACATGTCGCCTTCGGTGGTGATGCAGGAGGAAAAATTACAGGCAAGAGAACAGTATCCAACAGGATAATAAGCTTTGATAAAGTCAACTACTGCTCACAGTTGAACTTTAATTTGTTAAGCGTTTCCTAAATTTGTGATAAATTGTATTCTGTTCTTTTTGATGATTCTTTTTGCTACATTTTGAAGCCAGGTTTTCAGATTAGCAAAGACTGGGTAGTTGTTAAAGCTGTTAGGGATCGAGATGTATACAAGCTGGATATGTCTCAAGTTGATCCATCTATAGAAACAACTTGCCTTATTACTCAAGCATCAAATGACGAAAGTCAGCTTTCGCATAGACGTCTCAGACATTCCAACTTCAAGAATATGAACAAGCTTGTAGCAGGAAATCATGTTATCGGCCTTCCATCAAAAACATTTGCCACTACTAATCTCTGCTCAGCATGTTTAAAGGGGAAGCAACACAGAGCATCTTATAAGCCCAAGCAAATAAACTCAAATTCCAAACCTCTCCAGATGTTGCATATGGACCTTTTCGAACCAACAAATGTGAAGAGTATTAGAAGAAAATATTATTGTTTAGTTATTATTAATGATGTTACAAGATTTTCATGGTTTTTTTTAATGTTAAATCTGAAACGGCTGAATTATTAAAAGAATCCATCATAAAAGCTGAAAATCAATTAGAACAAAAAGTAAAAATAATAAGAAGTGATAATGGAACGGAATTTAAAAATGTAACTATTGATATGTTTTGTGCAGAAAAAGGAATTGCTCATCAGTTCAGTGCTCCTAGAACTCCTTAACAAAATGTTATTGCTGAAAGGAAAAACAGAACTTTGATTGAGGCTGCACGATCCATGTTAGCAGATGCGAAAATTCCTATCACTTTCTGGGATGAAGCCATATAGCAGATGCGAAAATTCCTATCACTTTCTGGGATGAAGTCATATCTACTGCGTGTTTTGTACTGAATCGTACTTTAATTGTGAAAGACAAACTAAAAACTCCTTATGAGTTGATGTTTGGTAGGAAACCAAACATAGATTTTCTTAAATCTTTCGGTTGTCCAGTTTTGGTTTTAAATTCAAGTGATCATCTTGGAAAATTTGATTCAAAATCTGATGAAGGATTTTTTGTTGGATATTCATCTGTTTCAAAAGCCTATCGAGTTTATAACTCTAGGAAAAATGTTATACTTGAAACATTCAACGTTAAATTCCTTGAAAATTCTTTTTCATCAGTTTCAAATGGTCCAGCTTGGTTATTTGATTTAGATTCATTGTCAAACATTTTTCAATCTAACTTGTTTAATCAATCTAACTTGTTTGATTCTACAGGTGAGAAGAAACTTCAAGGAGATCTCAACTCTTTCTGTGATGATTCAGATTCTAATGATATGGATGACTCAAGCCCAGATTATCCATTTTCTTCTTTTGTCAAAGACTCAATAATTCAGTTTAATAATAATGATCAATCTCATCAAGAGGAAGATCATTCAGTTTTAGAAGATCAAGATGTTTCATAATCTATTCCTAATGATGGTATAAAAATTATACAACCCGAGTCTGGAACGTCATGTATTTCTGGTGATGCAGTTGATACTGGTAATCTTGATTACTTCATCAACTCACCAACTCAAGTTCCCAATTTCAATCCATGTTATTCAAACCTATTGCATCAGCTTTCTAACTTGAACCAAACCAATTTGGATGCTCATGTTCAAGGGAATGAGATTCCAACATCTCGTATTCACAAGAACCATCCAACATCTCAGATTATTGGTCCATTGAATGAGAGAACAACGAGAAGTAAATCAGTACAAGCAAATCTTTGCTTATACTCGTGTTTTCTTTCTCAAATTATTCCTAAAAATGTTACTGAAGCATTAAAGGATAATAGTTGGATTGAGGCTATGCAAGAAGAATTATTGCAATTCCGCAAACAAGAAGTGTGGAATCTTGTGGATTTACCTGAAGGAGAAAATGCCATAGGAACAAAGTGGTTATTCAAAAACAAAACAGATGATTGAGGTATAGTTATTAGAAATAAAGCGAGACACATTGCACAAGGATACACCCAAGAGGAAGGAATAAATTATGATGAAGTATCTGCTCCAGTTGCAAGACTTGAATCAATTCATGTCTTCCTGGCTTATGCATCATTCATGAAATTTAAGGTGTTCTAAATGGATGTTAAAGGAGCTTTATTGTATGGACCAATCACCGATGATGTGTATGTAAAGCAACCTCCGGGTTTTGAAGATTCGGAATTTCCATATCGTGTGTACAAGCTTAGCAAAGCTTTGTATGGTTTACATCAAGCCCCTAGAATCTGGTATGAAACATTGTCACAACACTTAATCTAACATGGATACACATGAGGGAAAATCAATCCAACTTTGTTCATAAAGAAAGATGCTGATGATCTCCTATGTGTACAAGTGTATGTCGATGATATCATATTTGGTTCTACAAGTCAAAAATTGTGCAATGAATTCGAAGAAATCATGAAGTCTCGATTTCAAATGAGTTCTATGGGAGAAATAAATTTCTTTCTTGGACTTCAACTCAAGCAATCTGTAGATGGAATCTTCATTAATCAAGAGAACTCCGTTAACAAACTCTTGAAGAAATTTAAACAACAAGATTGTCAATCAATTAGAACTCTAGCTGACGTAAACACCAAGATTGAGCCTGATCCGATTGATTTATCTTACTGCATCTAGACCTAACTTAATGTATGCTGTTTGTCTATGCCATGTATCAATCAGACCCAAAGGAATCCCACTTAATTGCTGTAAAATGAATATTTAGGTATCTCAAAGGTAAACCGGCTTTAGGGCTATGGTATCCTTATGAAGGTAACTTCAAGTTACATGGATATACGGATAGTGATTATGGAGGATGTTGTCAAGATCGTAAATCTACTACGGGTGGTTGTCAGTTTTTAGGACCCATATTAGTCTCATGGCAATGTAAGAAACAAACAAATGTCTCCGTTTCAACCGCAGAAGTTGAGTACATAGCTACTTCAGCAGGATGTTCTCAAATCCTTTGGTTACAAAACCAACTGCTGGATTACGGATTCAATTTTCTTAAAACTCCAATTTACATTGGTAACACTGCTGCTATGTTCATTACAGCTAATCCTGTCCAACATTCAAAAACAAAACATATCGAGATTCGATATCATTTTCTCAGAGATAACTCTGAAAAAGGTTTAATCATTTTAATCCAAATTGCAATTGAAAAACAGTTGGCGGACCTATTTACAAAAGCCTTTTTACCAGGAAGGTTTGAGTATTTGATAGAGTCAATTGGTCTTATTAATCATGTGTAAAAACTGATTTTTGAGCATTTCAGTTACTTGTCTTTTAAAATGATCAGAACCCTCCCTTAACTAAATAGGAAACAGCAAGAGAAACTGTCAGAGTTAATTGCTTGATTGTATATTGTGTGTGCATTTTTCATAGAAAAAGTAAAACCAAAATACAAAAATAGAAAATTGAAAAATCAAAAGATAAAAATATAAAACAAAAACTACAAAAATAGAGTTTTTCTTTGTTAATTCTTTTTTAGGAATGAATCTGTCTTTACAATATGTGAGAAATGATAGATACATTAGTTTGATCAGTTGCATACTTCACTTATGACTAAACTCTGAAGTGATCAGATATGATGTGCAGGTAAACTCATGTAATTATACTGAATAAGTAAACTCTTGTGATCGAACTAAATCAATCATGCATTTATGTTTGTCCATTTTAGTACCCATGAGTACTGTTGACTTCTCAAATTGATTGTTTGTAAAGTCACAAACTCACACCTGATGGCGATATAAATAACCATGAGATATGTTTATATCATTATTTTAAAGCATCGATTCACTTCTCTGTTATGAGTCAACATAGACCTGAAGTGATGAGATATCCTTTGTTGTAAGTCATTACAGACCTGGATATTCTCATCTGATGCAAAAAGATGCCAATGTGCACAACCTAAACATGAGATCTGGTTATAAGTATATGTCGGGTTTTTAAGTTGAGAAAATTGATTTCTTGCATATCTTGACGAGGGTTGAGCTCTCTAAGTCTAAGTGTGACTTACATAATGTCATATCTAATTGTAACTTAAGCAATCCAAGAGTTGAAAAAGTAAGTGTGCTGAGTATCTTGCTAAAAGCACTCATTTTCTGTCCTTAGATCTCGTGTCTCCTTTGCTGCAGAAATACTGACCTGGAACACACTTGATCAGGATTTATTCACTGTCTATGACTATCCATTAACTTATTTTATTCCAATGTGTTGATCTTAACTGATATGATCTCACTGCAGACATATGATTCAATTGTACATAATAGATTTTTATTCTGCTTTAATTTTGATTTTTGCATGTTTTTCTGTGTGCAGGCATGTTAACAATGATTAGTGTGCTCTTCATGTGACTTTCAAGAAACTTCTAAGTTTTATTAAACTTAAAAGTTTAGGGGGAGTAAAAAGTAAAAGTGTCAAAGAGAAAATTAAATGTTGGGGATGGATAGGATGAAGCTAAAAAGTTCAAGCATGTGTTTGACATAATGTAAAAATAAACCTGAAGAAAACATTTTAAAGTGAAAAAGCTTCTTGCAACATTTTAATATGAGACTCTTTTTGTTAAAATTAGAGACTAAAATAAAGGGAAATTTTTATTTTAAAATTTAATCTAAAATAAAAATAAAAGTTTAAAATGTCAAAAGTTCAAAATTGAGGGTCAATTATGTAAATTTTGGGTGAAAGTCAAAATTTGACAAATTGTTTAAAAAATTAGTATATGAACAGTACTAATGCGTTTAAACAGTGTTCAGGTGGAAGATTTGAAAATTACAAGTGTTAGACTCACGGAAACAATATCATGCACCTAAACAGTGTTAAAAAGTCCAAAATTAGGAGCATTATGATTTTGCAGAATTTGTAAGTGTTGGGCGTTTCAGATATCCTCATGCGCCTAAACAGTTGTTATAAGTCTGAAATTTGTGGTTAAGTGTTGGGCGTTTCATCCATAGTCATACGCCTGCACAGTACCAGACTTTCAAGAGTTGGGCGTATCAAGTGAAAAATTACCAAGTGTTTGGCGTTTCAGCTAGACCCATACGCCTGAACAGTGCAAAAGCGCCTAAACAGTGCTTATGCGTCTGAACAGTGCTCATGCGCCTAACCTTATGCGCACAAACAGTGCTCATGCGCCTTACTTAGTGTAAAAATCAACTCCACACGCACAAACAGTGCTCATGCGCCTAAAATTTCACTTAGTATAAATACAAAAATTTGTGATTTCAGTCAATTCATTCACTTAAAAACCCCTGAACTCTCACACCCGACGCTCGATTACCATTGATTCTCTGATTCTGATTGATTTATGTTCTAAACTTGCGTTTGATAGTGTTTATTTATGATTCTAAATGTAAGTACTTGAACAAATTCATACAAATTTCAAGTTTAAAGTTTGATTTTGATTGGGCATTTCAATGCTATACGGGCGTATAAACCCTAGTCGACTGGAATCTTTGAAATTTGTGAACAAAATGGAATTAAGAACCGAAATTGATGATTGATTGTTGATATAAATTTGATTTCGATCATATTAATACATTCAAATCAGATTTTCATCAAAATTGCTCCTGATGATGATTCTTCATTAGTTGAACTGTTGAAGATGAACAGTCAATGTTTGAATTTTTAATAAAAATGAAAAATTGATCATAAATTCATGTTATAATCTGTTTTTGAGAAGAATTTACTAAATTGATGTGTTTTATATCATCTACATACTAACTTGAATGTAGTTTGTTCTTGAACCGATCATTTAAAGACTTAGAAAACTTTTTTTAAGTGCAAGTTAGATTAAAAATCTTTAAAACATACTAATTCTTTAAATTTCAATAAATATTCATTGATTTTAAGTGTTAAAATTCAATGTGTTTAAATTTCTTATTTCATTTTTGCAGATGGCTGAGTTAAAGTTTGAGCCAAAGCATAATGTGGCAGCATTATTAAATGAAGAAGTACAAGATGTTGTTAGCTATGAAGAGATGATAAGGTTCTTATTGAGAACTAAGTATGTATATGCTATGTGCTATCAACTGGTCATATATGCACGATTGATAAAGAAATATTGGAACACAGCCATAGTTGAAATCAATGATGATGGTAGAAAAGTTGTAAGAGGATTTATAACAAATGTTAGAATGATTTAAGTTTCTGAAGATTCAATTAGAGAAGCATTGAGATTGGGACACAATGACCCAGAAGACTTAGCTGGATTACTTTTTAATGAATGTAGAGAAACATTCATGGCTATGGGTCACCCAAACAATTTCCCCAAGAAACAATTTTTCAGAGCACGAGTTTACAACCATTGGAAGCTATTATGTTATATATTCCAGCACTGCATGTCAAAAAGAAGTGCAGGATGGAATTCATTTCCAGTTGACATAGCATCTCCTATTGTAGCTCTTGCAACTAACAGAAGGTTTAACATGTCAAAATGGATTCTTAATGGTTTCTTTTTTAATCTGGAGAAAGGAATCAGGAATAAGTACTTGATGTATCCTAGATTCTTACAAATGATAATCGATGAAGAGCATCCAGATATTCATGTTCATGGTGTTATTGGAGAAACAATGATACTGGAACATATGTCAGAGATATCTTACAAAAGATTTGCTATGATCACAGGTGCACAAAATGTACCTATTTTTGAATGCATGAGAAATGTTGCAAATGACGAGGTGGCTATTACTATAGATCACTTTTAATTGATTGAGGAAGAACCAATTGATCCAAATGATCTTATTAAAGAAATACCTGAAGAACAATCTGATGATGATGAAGATGAAGGTGATGATGATGAGAATGACAATGATAATGGAAATGAAGGTAATGTTATGGAAGTAGTTCATGAAGAAGTACATGAAGCTGATCAGGAAATAGAAGAAGTTAATGAAGAAGTTATTGAATAAAGTCATGAAGATGTTAATGAAGTAGATCAAGCTGAAGATGTTGTTGAAGAAAGTCAAAATGTTGAGGAGATTATGGGAATGATTGAAGAAATTGTTGAAACTAAAGAACAAGTTGAATTCAATGACAATGTTCAAGATCAAAGAAGAACCAGAAGATTTTTTCATGTTTGAAGAATGAAGAATGAAGATAAAGATTGAATACAAAAGAATGAAGACAAAGATTGAAGATTTTGAAGACCGAAGACCAAAGACAGAAGATTTTGAAGACGGAAGACAATGTAAATCTTAGGGGGAGTATTGTAGAAGCGTCTCGAAGATTAACATTTAGTCTTTATTGTCTTTATTAATAGTTTTGTCATAGTTTAGGGACTTATTTGTAAATATATGTTCCTTTTTTTGTTTTCTTTGATAGTATAAATAGCATAGATTATGTATTGTGCAAAAAAAAGCACCTTAGAATCAGTGAACGAATTGTAACAGTTTTCTTACACTTGTATTTCTTTGCTTTCTATCAACGAAAAACTATGAATTTTTCTGATATGTTTGCATTGATTTGATTACTTGTGTTTGTTTTGATTCAATTGCATCACAATATCATCACAGATCGATCCATTTTGATCCTATCACAAGACAAAAATATCATAATTGCATAAATGGATGCTAGTCTCAATCCACCAAGTAGCTTCAGTCCCGTGCCGTCCTCAGCAACGTCCTTACCTGCCAACTGATATGCATATAAAAAGTCAGCGTTGCTGAGTGAGTCCTAGTTTAATAAAATAGAAAATACACTTTTGTAAACTTCATTTGGTGATCATTCATCAATATACATAATCAATCATTAAGTGATTCATTATCTTTCTTTCTTTATCTTTCTTTTTCATTAACTAGGATTGTACAAAGCAAGAGCCTCCATTGTTGGTTGGCAACAGATGCCGAACCCCTGTCGGCAAGCGTTTATCATGGTAGTTAACCCATCGACAGTTGATCCACACTGCTAGGAACGAAGCTTGCTCATAATCTAGGTTCCCATTCATTCATTGGTCAAACCCCAGGACTAAACCCCTGGTGTACATCCTCATGGGCTGATACAGCCGTACATCAGTTGAGAAAACGACCTCCTGGTCGTGAACCTCCATTCATTTGCTTGAAAGGCTTTTCATTCATCATAAGGACCCGGGGGTAACATTCATTATGTTTCACTATTCTTCTTTTATTCCTTTATGTCCACTTGATATGGATAATACTTATTAAGATGCTCATTACTTTAATCACATAACATGAAAATATAATTGATATAGTAAAAACAACATATAAGAAAGAACCAAGCATAATAATCTTTAAACAGGCATAATCATCCCTTATACAGAAGTTTTCCATACTTAAATTCTATTCCCAAAATTTCAGAAAATCCTAAGTCTCTAAAGAAATGCGGATGAGCTAAGACAAATGTTGAAAAACTAGACAAATGCGGATGAACATTCTCAGGAAATATTCTAAGTGTCAGGAAGTGCGCATGAACCAAATGCGGATGACTAAAGCAAATACGCATGGACACTGTAGCAAATGCGCATGGTCAAAACAAATGCGGATGAACACTTGGCTGTACTAAGGCAAATGCGGATGAACACAGCAAATGCGTATGAACAACACTTAAGCGAATATTCAAGTCTAAATGCGGATGAACTAAACCAACCTGCAGTTGTCACCTCTGCTATAATCAGTTCCAAATCCTCATTCTTATACGTTCACAGCACCGATCTAGCATGCTAAACTCTTAGAACAATCATACAACCACACAAATCGATCAAGCATTCGAAACACACACTCACACGCACAACAAGTGCAAAGCTAACAGATCAGTTTATATTTTTGGTTGTAAAGCAGTAGGTAATATGCATTTCAGCCCCAAACAGGTTAAACACAAGTAAAACCGGGGGTCTAGAACTCACCTATTGCAGCCTTCAAGCAAAACTTCACCAAACTTGAGGGCACAAAGAGTTCAAATGCCTAAACACACCAAAACACATAACCGAACACAAAAGAACACATAAGAATCGGTCCCCCGAAGCTGAAAACTCAGCTGAAACCGAACAAAACACACAAAAACTCACCTTCAAGCCGAATCTTCTTCTTCTACTCTCTAGAACCGATGGAAATTCTGCTTTTCTTCTTTCTAGCAGTCGAAGCAGTTGGTGAAGCCGTGTAGTGGGAGGCCATGCCTACTTTAAACATAAAATAATAATGTTTTGTCCTTATGTACAATTTAGCCCCTCCACCTATGCAACTTCTCATTTTGTCTTTATTCTTTTCTTAATAAATTTTCAAGTGTTACAAGTCCACCCCCCTTATAGAGGTTTCATCCCCGAAACCTGTCACTCTTCGAACAGTTGTGGGTAATGTTGTCTTATCTCCTCCTCAGTCTCCCACATAGACTCAGATCCCTTCTTGTGCCTCCACTGTACTTGCACCAGTGGAACCACTTTGTTCTGTAATCTCTTCTCCTTTCGGTCAATGATTGCCACTGTTTGCTCTACATAATTGAGCCGTTCATCCACTTCAATGTCCTCCAATGGTACAATCATATCTTCATCAGCTAGGCATTTTTTTAGATGAGATACATGGAATGTTGGATGAATTCCACTTAACTCATCGGGTAGCTCCAACCTATAGGCCACCTCTCCTACTCGTGCAATGATTCGGAAAGGTCCTATATAACTCGGGCTTAGCTTACCTCTCTTTCTAAAACGAATGATCCCCTTCCAAGGTGAAACCTTCAGCATCACTTTATCACTGACATTAAACTCGATCGGTCTTCGACGTTTGTCGGCATAGGATTTCTGCCTATCTTTGGCGGCTTTCATATAAGCTTTAATTCTACCTAACTTCTCGTTAGTCATTTCAATAACCTAGATACTCCCCAACTCCTTCTGTTCAACTTCCCCCTAACAAACAGGGGTTCTACATTTTCGGCCATAGAGCATCTCATACGGGGGCATACCAATACTGGCATGGTAGCTATTATTGTATGAGAACTCTGCCAACGGTAGGTGACTAACCCAGCTTCCACCAAAGTCTATGATACATGCCCAAAGCATGTCCTTTAAGGTCTAGATAGTTCTTTCGGATTGGTCGTCCGTCTGTGGGTGGTATGTGGTACTGATGTGCAGTTTGGTTCCCATCGCATCATTGAACTTATTCCAAAATTTGGATGTAAACCGTGTATCTCTGTCCGATACAATCGACACCAGCACACCATGGCGGGTAACTATTTCATTGATGAACAATTCGGCTAGCCGTTTCGAGTTATACGTCTCTCGGATGGGTATAAAGTGAGCACTCTTCGTCAGCCTATCTACTATGACCCATATGGCATCATAACCTTTAGCTGTGTGAGGTAGCTTCATTATGAAATCGATAGTAATATGCTCCCACTTACATTCAGGAATTTCCAAGAGTTGGATTTTCCTGTATGGATTCTGATGCTCGGCCTGAACCTGGGGACAGGTCAAGCATCTTTCTACATACCTCGCTATGTCGGCTTTCATTCCTGGCCACCAAAAATTCTTCTTTAGGTCCTGGTACATCTTGTTTGTTCCTGGGTGAATGGAGTAGCGAGTCTTGTGAGCTTCATCCAACACTTTCTCTTGCAGACCTCCACGTTTAGGAATCCACATGCGTCCAAACCTGGTTTTGACACCATTGGCGTTTTCTTCCAGGCTCGCGATCTGCCCTTTCATCCTTTCTTCATTAGCGTGCTCAGGCTTTAGAGCCTCACCTTGAGCTTCACCTACTTGCTTTATCACATTAGGAGTCACGATCAACTGGTAAGATCTCACCCGAATCGGTTCCCGGTTTTCCTTCCGGCTTAGAGCATCCGCTACCACGTTAGCTTTACCCGGGTGATAATGAATCTCACAGTCGTAGTCTTTTATGAGTTCCAACCATCATCGCTGTCTCATATTAAGATCCTTCTGCTTGAAGAAATACTTTAAGTTTTTGTGGTCAGTAAAAATCATACATTTGGCACCATATAAGTAGTATCTCCATATTTTTTACGTGAATACCATAGCAGCCAGCTCCAGATCATGAGTAGGGTAGTTCACTTCATGAATCTTTAACTGTCGAGATGTGTATGCTATGACTTTGCCTCGCTACATTAGTACACACCCTAACCCTTGATAAGAGGAATCGGAATAGACAACCAAGTCTTCATTACCTTCTGGTAGCATTAACACTGGAGCTTGTGTCAATCTTCTCTTTAACTCCATGAACGCATTTTCTAGACGGTCATCCCATTCAAACTTCACATCCTTCCTCGTCAGCTTGGTTAACGGCGAGGCAATCTTGGAAAAATCCTGAATGAATCTCCTGTAATAACCCACCAATCCGAGGAAGCTTCGGATTTCTGAAGGCATTTTGGGCGAATTCCACTTCATCACCGCCTCCACTTTGGCGGGATCAACCATGATTCCTTCTAGGTTAATCACATGGCCCAGAAACTGCACCTCGCGCAACCAAAAGGCACACTTAGAGAATTTCACATACAACTTCTCCCTTCTTAGAGTTTCCAGCACCTCATGAAGGTGACAGGCGTGGTCTCCCTCATTCTTTGAATAGATCAAGATATTGTCTATGAACACTATTACTGATTTGTCAAGCATCAGGCGGCAAACTCTATTCATCAGGTCCATGAATGCTGCAGGAGCATTGGTTAGACCAAACGACATCACAAGAAATTTATAATGCCCATATCGCATCCGAAACGCAGTCTTTGGGATATCCTATTCTTTAACCTTTAGCTGGTGGTAACCTGACTGAAGATCGATCCTTGAGAACCAATTTGCACCCTGGAGTTGATCAAACAAGTCATTAATCCTCGGTAACGGATACCGGTTCTTCACGGTCAACTTGTTTAGTTCACGGTAGTCGATGCACATCCTCATACTACCGTCTTTCTTCTTTACAAATAGAACCGGAGCACCCCATGAAGAGATACTCAGCCGAATAAAGCCCTTATCTAGAAGATCTTGTAGTTGTGTCATCAGCTCCTTGAGTTCGGATGGAGCCAACCGGTAAGGTGCCTTGGCTACGGCTTGCGCTCCTGGTATCAAGTCAATCTGAAACTCGATCTCTCTATCAGGTGGGACACCTGGTAGGTCTTCAGGAAACACATCGGGGGAATCGCATACTACCGGCACATCGGACAGCTGAGGCATGGTAGCATCCACCTTCTTCACATAAGTCAAGTAAGCACCACACCCGCGTCTCATAAACTTCTCTGCCGTGATCATCGAGATTACTCGTGGTGTAATGCACTCCTTGTCTCCCTGTATCGTAACCAAACTGCCATCGGGCGCAGTCAGCCAAATCGTCTTCTTTCGGCACACGATGTTCGCTTCATAGGCCGCTAACCAATCCATCCCTAACACCACATCAAAACCTCCTAGAGCCATCATATATAGTTTGGCGGGAAACTTAAGACCTTCCAATTCTATGAGACAATCATCTATCACATGAGTCACCTTGGTAGACTTTCCTATCGCTATCTCCACATGGAAGGGCATGTCTATCTTCTTATTCTTACCATGCATTACATGAAAAAAGGTGGCAGATACAAAACTCCTACTAGCACCCGAATCAAAGAGTACAGAAGCATACAATTGGTTTCCCAAAAACATACCTGAAACTACTTCAGGGTCCACTCTGGCTTCTTCCCGGGTCATGTTGAATACCCTTGCCTTGGCTTTGGTGCTCTCACTTTTCCCTTTCTCACCCATATTCTGGGTCCTTGAGCTCCTTGCACCACCCTTCTTGCAATCTCAGCCCATGTGGCCTACTTCCCCACACTGATAGCATCGCGGTACCCTGCATTCTCTAGCATAGTGGCCTTCGCCCCCACACTTAAAACACCGATTTGTCCCCACTCTACACTCTCCCATGTGAACCTTCCCACACTTCTTACATTCCCCCTATTGTTCCCCTTACTCAATCCTGGGCGGCGATCATCAATCCTTATATTCTTTTCCCCAATCCCATAGTGGTCACCCCTGAATCTCTTCCCATTACCGTTCTTGTTCCAACTCTTCTTAACCTTCCTCAGAATTGGTACCGGGTCTCTCTCATCATACAACCTTCCCGCCAAATCTACCGCCTACCTGAAAGTGTTTAGCCTAGCAGCTATCATGTTCCTCCTAATATCCACGAGCAAACCCTGCATGTACCTCTTAATCTTCTTGGACTCTGGAGTTACTAGATCCGGCACAAGTCTTGCAAGTTCATTGAACTTGGAGGTATACTCCTGATGAGTCATATTTCCAGCCTCCAAATGCAAGAACTCCTTCTCAATTTTGTCCAACTCCTAATGTGGACAATACTCCTCCAATACCAGTTCCTTTAAATCCGACCACCTTATCCTTGCGACAGATCGTTTCCCCTCGGCTTGGACCATAAGGCCGAGTCAACGAAAGAATGGGAGGTAAACTTCACCTTTTGATCCTCCCGGCACTCACTGATGTCTAAAACCGCCTCCATCTCTCAAACCCAATGATGAGCAGCAGTAGCATTACCGTTACCATCAAAGGTCGTGGGTTTGCACATCTAAAACGCCCCATAGGTGCACCCCTTAGCGGTCTCCTTCTCTCCCTCACTATCATCATCATGAATTACCACCTTAGGACTAGATGGCTCTTCATTAGCTTTCTCCTTCTCCCCTGCATCTTCAGTTCTTTCACCCTCCTTTATAGCCCTTAACACTTCGATCACTACTGAGGGCAACACATTTTGCATGACGTTGTAGACCTCGTCAGTAATAGCTTCCTTTACAGTAGACAAGAGGGTAGCCGATCCTGCACCCTCTTGGTGGCTATGGAGGTTTGTGTCATCATGAGTGGTCTTAGGAGCCTTAGCCTTGCTTCGGGTGACATGTGGCCCAGTAGTACGCCCGCCACGAGCACCGCCTCAGGTTGCCTTCCCAGATTTCCTACCCACCATAAGATCTACCTCTTATAAGATTCAAACACTAACAAGGTCATTCAACGTAATAGCTCGGATTATGTCAAGTATAGTAAGTCCCTAATTACAGTGGCAAGTTACGATTAGCCACTTACTTTACTCTTCATCCCCCTAGCATTCCCTATCCAGACTACATCAGTATCCAAATCTACTAAGCACATAAACCAAATAGCACAAGCACGTAATACTGGTTAACTTATGAAAAATTACCTGATGGCACGTTGCTACTTGGGCTGGCATCCCTCCATTTGGTCTCATTTTCAGTTTAAGTTTAGGTTTTGAAAAAAATAATTTACCCAATTCTCATAAACTTTGGCTCTAATACCAACTTGTAAGGCCCCGTTCCCGGGAACCCCATAGTTGGTCATTCATAGCATCATTCGTTATTGAAAACACCTTAAATCACATTACTATAAGAAAACAATCGCAGCGGAATAATTTAACCAAAAACCATTTCTTGCATTAATGATTACTTCTACCAAATAATACATTGTTGTTAAGAGTTACAAAAGAATATTTAGTTGCATTACAAGACAAAAATATCATAATTGCATAAATGGATGCCAGTCTCAATCCACCAAGTAGCTTCAGTCTCGTGCATCCTCAGCAACGTCCTTACCTGCCAACTGATATGCATATAAAAAGTCAGTGTTGCTGAGTGAGTCATAGTTTAATAAAATAGAAAATATACTTTTGTAAACTTCATTTGGTGATCATTCATCAATATACACAATCAATCATTAAGTGATTCATTATCTTTCTCTTTCATTAACTAGGATTGCACAAAGAAAGAGCCTACATTGTTGGTTGGCAACAGATGCCGAACCCCTGTCGGCAAACGTTTGTCATGGTAGCTAACCCATCGACAGTTGATCCACACTGCTAGGCACGAAGCCTGCTCATGAACTAGGATCCCACTCATTCATTGGTCAATCCTTAGTACTAGACCCCTGATGTACATCCTCATGGACTAATAGAGCCGTACATCTGTTGAGCAAACGACCTCCTGGTCGTGAACCTCCATTCATTTGCTTGCAAGGATTTTCATTCATCATAAGGGCCCAGGGGTAACATTCATTAAGTGTCACTGTTCTTCTATTATTCCTTTGTGTCCACTTGTTATGGATAATACTTATTAAGATGCTCATTACTTTAATCACATAACATGAAAATATAATTGACATAGTAAAAACAACATATAAGAAAGAACCAAGCATAATAATCCTTAAACAAACATAATCATCCTTTATACAGAAGTTTTCCACACTTAAATTCTATTCCCAAAATTTTAGAAAATCCTAAGTCTCAAAAGAAATACGGATGAGCTTAGACAAATACAAAAAAACTAGACAAATGAGGATGAACAATGCGGATGAACATATGCGGATGAACATTCTCAGGAAATATTCTAAGTGTCAGGAAGTGCGCATGAACCGAATACGGATGACTAAAGCAAATACGCATGGACATTGTAGCAAATGCTCAAGGTCAAAACAAATGCAGATGAACACTTGGCTGTACTAAGGCAAATGCGGATGAACGCAGCAAATACGGATGAACAACACTTAAGCGAATATTCAAGTCTAAATGCGGATGAACTAAACCAACCTGCAGTTGTCACCTTGCTATAATCAGTTCCAAATCCTCATTCTTATACGTTCACAGCACCGATCTAGCATGCTAAACTCTTAGAACAATCATACAACCACACAAATCGATCAAGCATTCGAAACACACACTCACACGCACAACAAGTGCAAAGCTAACAGATCAGTTTATATTTTTGGTTGTAAAGCAGTAGGTAATATGCATTTCAGCCCCAAACAGGTTAAACACAAGTAAAACCGGGGGTCTAGAACTCACCTATTGCAGCCTTCAAGCAAAACTTCACCAAACTTGAGGGCACAAAGAGTTCAAATGCCTAAACACACCAAAACACAAAACCGAACACAAAAGAACACATAAGAATCGGTCCCCCGAAGCTGAAAACTCAGCTGAAACCGAACAAAACACACAAAAACTCACCTTCAAGCCGAATCTTCTTCTTCTACTCTCTAGAACCGATGGAAATTCTGCTTTTCTTCTTTCTAGCAGTCGAAGCAGTTGGTGAAGCCGTGTAGTGGGAGGCCATGCCTACTTTAAACATAAAATAATAATGTTTTGTCCTTATGTACAATTTAGCCCCTCCACCTATGCAACTTCTCCTTTTGTCATTATTTTTTCTTAATAAATTTTCAGGTGTTACATTCCCGATCCATAATTTCTATTGGTTCCTCCACAAAATGAAGTTTCTCATCAATCTTAATTTCCTCAAATGGAACATGTAGGGATCCATCAGCTAAACATTTCTTGAGGTTCGACATATGGAATGTATCATGCACGCCACTAAGTTCTTGAGGTAGTTTTAACCGGTACGCCACAGGACCAACTCTTTCGGTGATCTCAAATGGCCCCACATACCTTGGAGCTAACTTTTCTTTCTTTCCGAATCGTACGATTCCTTTCCAAGGAGAAACTTTCAATAAAACTCGATCACCCATGCTAAATTCCAAAAATTTTCATCGATTATCAGCGTAACTTTTCTAACGGTCTCTAGCTTCCTTAAGTCTATCCTTGATTTGAAATATCTTATCAGTCGTTTCCTGGATGATCTCTGGACCTGTCAATTGACTTTCACCTACCTCAATCCAACACACTGGAGACCTACACTTACTTCCATACAACGCTTCAAACGGAGCACATTCAATGCTCCTATGGTAACTTTTATTATAAGAGAATTCGATCAACGTTAAATGAGTATCCCAACTACCACCAAAGTCAATCACACATGCCCTAAGCATGTCTTCTGAGTCTGTATCGTACGTTCACTTTGACCATCTGTTTATGGATGATAGGCAGTACTTAAATCCAATCGAGTACCCATTGCCTTCTTTAAAGTCTGCCAAAACCGCAATGTAAATCGGCTATCACGGTCTGATATAATTAACACAGGTAACCCATGCCTAGTCACAATCTCATTTACATATAACCTTGCTAGCTTTTCCATCTTATAGTCCTCGCAAATCGGTAAGAAGTGAACGGACTTCGTCATTCGGTCCACAATAACCCAAATTGAATCATGCCCACTACTTGTTCTAGGCAGCTTAGTGATGAAGTCTATCGCTATATTTTCTCATTTCCATTCGGGAATCTCCAGTTTCTATAATAATCCAGACGGTTTCTGATGTTCGGCTTTGACTTTTGAACAAGTCAAACATTCACTTACATACGTGGCAATGTCCTTCGTCATGCCTGGCCACCAGTATAATTCTTTAAGATCTTGGTACATCTTGTCTGCACCAGGATGAACAGAATACTTGGACTTGTACGCTTCATTCATAACTAGGTTTCGAACATCTCCCCACTTAGGTACCAATATACGATCCACAAAGTACCATACACCATCTTTCTTATAATTTATCTGTTTATCCAACACTCAAAGCTCCTCACTTACAATGTTCTCTTCCTTTAGCGCTTCACCTTGTACTGTCAGGATTTGAGTTTTCAGATTCGATTGAATGGTCATTCCTAACGCGCGTGTACGTGAAGGTTTCACGCGTTATTTCCTACTCAAGGCGTCAGCCACTACATTCGCCTTTCCAGGATGATATCTGATTTCACAATCGTAATCACTAAGAAGTTCCACCCATCGTCGCTGAAGCATGTTTAATTCCTTTTGATCAAAAATGTGTTGAAGGCTTTTATGATCAGTGTAGATGAGTCACTTAGTCCCATACAGATAATGCCTCTATATCTTAAGTGCAAATACCATCGCGCCGAATTCTAGGTCATGTGTCATATAATTCTTTTCATGAACCTTAAGCTGACACGAGTCGTAAGCAATCACCTTATCCTTCTGCATTAGAACACAACCTAGTCCTTGATGTGATGCATCACAGATCACTACAAAGTCATTGGATCCATCCGGGAGGGTCAATATCGGCGCATTACACAATCTTTCCTTTAACATCTGAAAGGCCTCTTCTTGTTTATGACCCCAATCAAACTTCTTGTCTTTCTGTGTTAACATTGTCAACGGTTGAGCGATTTTGGAAAAATTTGCAATGAATCGACGATAATAACCAGCCAACCCTAAAAATTTCCATATCTCTGAAGGCGTCTTAAGTGTATCCCATTTCTTAACTACTTAGATCTTTCCAGGATCAACATGAATTCCGTTCTCATTCACCACATGTCCAAGAAATTTCACTTCTCGCAACCAAATTAACACTTTGAGAACTTGGCGTAAAGTTTCTCTTCCTTTAATAGCTCCAGTATCGCTCTTAGGTGCTGATCGTGGTCTTCCTTCGATCGAGAGTAGATAAGAATATCGTCTATGAACACAATTACAAACTTATTCGGATAGGGTTTGCAAACCCGGTTCATCAAATCCATAAACACTACTGGAGCATTGGTCAATCCAAACAGCATGACTAAGAACTCATAATGTCCATATCGAGTTCTAAACGTTGTTTTTGGTATGTCATCCTCATGAACCCTCAATTGATGATATCCCGATCGAAGATCGATCTTAGAGAAGTAAGAAGCTCCCTGTAATTGGTCGAATAAATCATCGATTCTAGGGAGAGGATATCGATTCTTCACGGTCAACTTATTCAACTCTCGATAATCGATGCACATTCGGAACGATCCATCTTTCTTCTTAACGAATAATATTGGTGCTCCACATGGTGAAGGCTGGGTCGGATAAAATTCTTATCCAATAATTCCTGCAATTGGCTCGATAGTTCTTGCATTTTTGATGGTGCTAATCGATATGGTGCCTTTGCTACGGATGTTGCTCCCGGAATCAAATCTATATGGACTTCCACCTGTCGAGGAGGAGGCAAACCGGACAAGTCGTCAGGAAATACTTCCGGAAAGTCTCACACCACCAGAATATCCTCCAGTTTCCCTTCCTCTGCTTTGTTTTCCACTACATGCGCTAAAAATGCATAGCATTGCTTCTGCAGGCATCGACGAGTCTTCATACAGGAGATAAGCTTTAGGTTCCTTCCTTGCCGTTCTCCTTGTATCCTGAGCACACCATCGTTAGACATTGGGATTCACACCACCTTTTCCCTGCAGGCAATCTCAGCTCCAAATTTCGATAACCAATCCATCCCCACTACTACGTCAAAACTTCCCAATTCAAAAGGTATCAAATCTATATCAAAAGCATTATCCCTTAACATTATCGTGCACCCTCTGATTATTTCACTAGCTTTCACAAACTTACCGTTAGCCATTTCTACAGAATAACTAGTCTCTAAACAACTAGGGTTCAAACCAAGCAGAGGTGAAAATTCAGAGGAAACAAAGCTATTATCTGCCCCCGTATCAAATAATACGGATGCGGAATGATTATTGAGAAGGTACGTACCCCGTAACAACGTTCGGGTCCTGACGAGCCTCGTTTGCTCTATTCACGAACGCACGTCCTCGAGCAGCATTCCCTTGATTCCCCTGACCTTGATTGCCAGCTATCGCCATCACCTGATTTTTATTATTCCCATGTTGACCCGGTGCCCAATTCAGTCTAGGGCACACATTCCAATAATGATCAGGGATTCCACACTCATAGCAAACCCTGCCATTTTCTGTTGGGTTAACCGCATTGACTGGCACTGCTGGAGGAACTAGATGGACTCGGGGGCTGGTCAGGTAGTCACCGCACAGACTGACCTCATCTGCTGGCAGCCGGAACCTGATACGGTTGGCCGAGAACACCCTTTTCCTAGCCGTCATCAGCCTCACTGGTCCTACACCGTTCAACTGGTACGACCCTCTAGGGTAGCCCGGTACCCAAGGTCCCGCCTTGGGGGCGTACCTCGCGATCGCCAGCATAGCAAGCACCTTAGGAACAACTGGGGCAGCAGGAACCTCCGGAGCTGCAGGAATAACCTGTGCAGCTTGGACAGCAGGCAATCCCAGCCCCATAGGGTTACCCAACTCTTCTTCACCAAATGACTCTAATATAAGATCCTCGGAGTCGGACTCAGTATCTGATGACGAATGCAGCATATGGTCCAAGAGAACCTCCTCGGGTTCGGACTCTGAATTAGATAGAACAACGCGAGACGCAGAGGGAATGGAAGAACCAGCAGAAGACATCCTATAAGGAAAAAGTATTGTACTTTTCCTTAGGTGAAATAGATCAATAGTAAAGAAATAGATATACAAAATATGAGGAACATACATGTAATATAAGATGCACACAAACCCTAGTATGCATTCTACATGAAGGTTCCTAGGTTATAGTCTAGGTCGAGTGATCCGCCTAATTTTCTATAACCAATGGCTCTGATACCAATCTGTCACACCCTCACTAGAAGCAGAAACACGAGGATGTGATGGACGGGATCGTCATAACACATTGGGGGTTCTAAGAAATTCACTAAAGGTATTCTCCGTAAATGGGTCATAACGTCGCCCGACACATAGAAACACGTGTCAAGTACAGTCAATTCCAAAACGTCATACCATAAATGCATAAATAAACCAAAGTTCTATTCAGGAATAAGGAAGCACAAGTACAAAACAATACCAAGTACAAATCCAACAAATTACAACTCAACAAAATACACAAGTCCAAAACATGTCCAAAAAGTCACATGAAATGTCTATTGCTCTCGAAGGAGCGGTCTTGTTTAAGTCCACAGCCAAGCACCTAAGCCTCATTACCTGAAAAGAAATGCTCTAAAAAGTCAACATATGTTGATGAGTTCACAGGTTTAAATGTACAAATAGTTTTCCGTGTATAACATGTACAGAAAGTCGTATGTGAGTAAGAGTACATAGCAGTCAAGATATCAACACAAGTCCAAGATCAGTCCAAGTCCAATTTACCCGGATCATATTCACCCAAGGGCAAGCCCAGGCCAAGTCAGTCTCGACTAGTATACCGACAACAAGGGTGGGGGTGTCAACCCCGTTAGTACTAACAATACCTCTCCATGACGTCCAAGCACAAGAACAAGTCCAAGAACAAGCACAAGCATAAGTACACACTCATGTGTGATCATCTAGACTCAAACCATGACCCAAACCACGTACAATGTCCCAAAATAATTTTTAAGACACGGCATAGTCCAAACCATGAGCATGCTTTTCCCCCAAAT
This sequence comes from Flaveria sonorensis, assembly GCA_025506505.1. Taxonomy (NCBI): domain Eukaryota; kingdom Viridiplantae; phylum Streptophyta; class Magnoliopsida; order Asterales; family Asteraceae; genus Flaveria; species Flaveria sonorensis. The sequence continues at coordinate 38,711,552 of CM046436.1, read as the reverse complement.
AAAAAAATATATATTAAAAGGGGCCGTGAAACTCATCTTGTAATGATACGAAATAAGGTGAAGGAGAATGCTTCAAAGGATGAGAGCAACTCATGATCAAACACCTATAATTAATTGTAATTAACGTCTTAAAACGCGTCTAAGAAGAATAGATACATTTGGTCGGTTTCGGGGCCGATAGGGTTCGTCGCGCGATACTCACACAAAATGTGTATGCGTTTGTTTATGAAAATATATGACTCGATTGTTTATATTATTACCCTCCAAAATATATAAATATATATTTAAAATTGACTATTTAATCACTATTATCTATTTTTTTATAGCAACCCACGTTTTCTCATAATATATACATATAATATATTATACTCGTAGCCATGCTTACACACCTCATACCGCTCATATATATAAACTCGCACACACACACACAAGGATATATACATACATTATCTAAACACACACTAGAACATAAACAGACGATAATATATACATTATATATATTCTAACACACACACTAGAATATACACACACACATACTGTCACAAACCCACACACACTAGAATATACACACATACTCTCAAACACATATCATGCACAAAGACTCAATTGAATATACACACACTCAAACATAACTCCTCAACACATACACACGGTACACACACAAGCACACACACAATAGTTTATAGCTACACACACATACCCTACGCACACACACCACACCTTCACACACATTCAAGCACACCCAATACACATGTGCATTCAACATAGACAACATATATATATGCATATATGTCTATACACACACAATGAATACTACCCATACACACACACCTATAGCCATGGCATACACAACACACCCACACTCACACTAGACATGCATACACAAGACACACACACACACTGCCATGCGCCTATCTCACACACACACCCACACCATGCGCCTAACACACACACACACACCATGCGCCTAACACACATTGGAACACACACACAATCAGTTTACACATACATTACACGCATACACACCGGGCACATACAAGCCCGAACACACACTGCACACACATACATTACACGCACCCATACATACATTCAAATCCATACAGCAACATATATACATACATACAACAATATATACACCCACGTATACATGCTAGAACAACACGCACGCACGAACAATTCATATATATATATATATATATATATATATATATATATATATATATATATATATATATCTATCAGCACACACATATACAACCGCACAGCAATCGCGACACACCCGGACACCGCCGGACAACCCGAAACGAGGGAAACAAAATCGGTACCTACGAAATGAAACGGAAACCAAGATTGTAGCGATCGATTATCTTCGTGGCATCAGAATGGCAAGACGGTAGTAACCGGAAGCGACGAAACCGCACGTTCGATGATCGTGGAAGGAGAGGTCGACGGCACGGCATGTAGGGTTTCGGGGGGTTGACGGGTTGGGTTGATCTTTTTATGATTTTTAATATTTACACTTTACACCCTAGACTATCAATTAATTAATCTTCCAAGTTTAGTTAAATTACAAATTTGACCCTGAACTTTAATTATAATAATAATAATATTAATAATAATAATGATATTAATTGTCATAATAATAATAATAATAATAATATTAATAATATTAATAATATTAATAATGGACATTATTAAAATTTAAAAGAAAGAGAAAAATATGTATAAATAAAATTAATTATACTATTAAAGGTCAACGCGCAAGGTCAACGCGCAAGGCAGATACGATGAGATTTGGTTCGAAAACGAATTAATTACGCAAGGATAAATAATACAAAAGGAGAGTTAACGAGCTACAGGTTAATTAACGGACCTCATAGTGACGGATGTCACAGTATCCCCCAGTTGAGAGAATTTCGTCCCGAAATTCAGCTGGAGTTAGATCCCGAAGCTCTATCCGTGAACAGATGCAGGTATTTGAGTCTCATCTAGTCTTCCCGTTCCCACATGGATTCTGGCCCTCGCTTAGAGTTCCATCAAACCCGAACAATTGGAATTTTGCTCCCCTTCAATCGTTTGACTTCCCGATCCATAATTTCTAATGGTTCCTCCATAAAATGAAGTTTCTCATCAATCTTAATTTCCTCAATCGGAACATGTAGGGATCCATCAGCTAAAAATTTCTTGAGGTTTGACACATGGAATGTATCATGCATGACACTAAGTTCTTGAGGTAGTTTTAACCAGTACGCAGAGGACCAACTCTTTCGGTGATCTCAAATGGCCCCACATACCTTGGAGCTAACTTTCCTTTCTTTCCAAACTGTACAATTCCTTTCCAAGGAGAAACTTTCAATAAAACTCGATCACCCACGCTAAATTCCAAAAATTTTCATCGATTATCAGCGTAACTTTTCTAACGGTCTCTAGCTTACTTAAGTCTATCCTTGATTTGAAATATCTTATCAGTCGTTTCCTGGATGATCTCTGGACCTGTCAATTGACTTTCACCTACCTCAGTCCAACACACTAGAGACCTATACTTCCTTCCATACAACGCTTCAAACAGAGCACATTCAAGGCTCGTGTGGTAACAATTATTATAAGAGAATTCGATCAACGGTAAATGAGTATCCCAACTACCACCAAAGTCGATCACACATGCCCTAAGCATGTCTTCTAGAGTCTGTATCGTACGTTCACTTTGACAATCCGTTTATGGATGATAGGAAGTACTTAAATCCAATCGAGTTCCCATTGCCTTCTGTAAGTCTGCCAAAACCGTGATGTAAGTCGGCTATCACGATCTGATATAATTGACATAGGTACCCCATGCCTAGTCATAATCTCATTTACATATAACCTTGCTAGTTTTTCCATCTTATAGTCCTCGCGAATCGTTAAGAATGAGCGGACTTCGTCATTCGATCCACAATAACCCAAATTAAATCATGCCCACTACTTGTTCTAGGCAGCTTAGTGATGAAGTCCATTGCTATATTTTCCCATTTCCATTCGGGAATCTCCGGTTGCTATAATAATCCTCACGATTTCTGATGTTCGGCTTTGACTTTCGAACAAGTCAAACATTCACTTACATATGTGGCAATGTCCTTCTTCATGCCTGGCCACCAGTATAATTCTTTAAGATCTTGGTACATCTTGTCTACACCAGGATGAACAGAATACTTGGACTTGTGCGCTTCATTCATAACTAGGGTTCGAACATCTCCCCACATAGGTACCCATATACGATCCACAAAGTACTGTACACCATCTTCCTTATAATTCATCTATTTATCCAACCCTCGAAACTCCTCACTTGCAATGTTCTCTTCCTTCAGCTCTTCACCTTGTGCTGTCAAGATTTGAGTTTTCAGATTCGATTGAATGGTCATTCCTAATGCTCGTGCACGTGAAGGTTTCAATTGTTCTTTCCTACTCAAGGCGTCAGCCACTACATTCGCCTTTCCAGGATGATAACTAATTTCACAATCGTAATCACTAAGAAGTTCCACCCATCGTCGCTGATACATGTTTAATTCCTTTTGATCAAAAATGTGTTGAAGACTTTTATGATCGGTGTAGATGACACACTTAGTCCCGTAAAGATAATGCCTCCATATCTTAAGTGCAAATACCACCGCGCCTAATTCCAGGTCATGTGTCGTATAATTCTTTTCATGAACCTTAAGCTGACGCAAGGCGTAAGCAATCACCTTATCCTTTTGAATTAGCACACAACCTAGTCCTTGATGTGATGCATTGCAGAACACTACAAAGTCACTGGATCCATCCGGGAGGGTCAATATCGACACATTACACAATCTTTCCTTTAACGTCCGAAAGGCCTCTTCTTGTTTATGACCCCAATCAAACTTCTTGTCTTTCTGTGTTAACATTGTTAACGGTTAAGCGATTTTAGAGAAATTTGCAATGAATCGACGATAATAACCAGCCAACCCTAAAAATTTTCGTATCTCTGAAGGCGTCTTAGGTGTATCCCATTTCTTAACTACTTCGATCTTTCCAGGATCAACATGAATTCCATTCTCATTCACCACATCTCCTAGAAATTTCACTTCTCACAACCAAAATTCACACTTTGTAAACTTGGTATAAAGTTTCTCTTCCTTTAATAGCTCCAGTATCGCTCTTAGGCGCTGATAGTGGTCTTCCTTCGATCGAGAGTAGTTAAGAATATCGTCTATGAACACGATTACAAACTTATCCAGATAGGGTTTGCAAACCCGGTTCGTCAAATCCATAAACACTGCTGGAGCATTGGTCAGTCCAAACAGCATGACTAAGAACTCATAATGTCCATATCAAGTTTTAAACATGGTTTTTGGTATGTCATCCTCATGAACCCTCAATTGATGATATCCCGTTTAAAGATCGATCTTAGAGAAGTAAGAAGCTCCCTGTAATTGGTCAAATAGATCATTGATTCTAAGGAGAGGAAATCAATTCTTCATGGTCAACTTATTCAACTCTCGATGATTGATGCACATTCGGAACGATCCATCTTTCTTCTTAACGAATAATATTGGTGCTCCCCATGGAGAATGGCTGGGTCGGATAAAATTCTTATCCAATAATTCCTGCAATTGGCTTGATAGTTCCTGCAATTCTAATGGTGCTAATCGATATGGTGCCTTTGCTACGGGTGTTGCTCCCGGAATCAAATCTATACAGAATTCCACCTATCGAGGAGGAGGCAAACCGGACAAGTCGTCAGGAAATACTTCCGAAAAGTCTCGTACCACCAAAATATCCTCTGGTTTACCACAAAGTGTCTCACAAGCCAAAGGAAATGAACTCTATCACTGCTCCCCTACACTTGTTACATATGGATCTGTTTGGCCCTACCAGTGTAATGAGTTTAGGAAGGACCTCATACTGTTTGGTGATCACAGATGACTTCACAAGATTTACTTGGGTGTTTTTCCTTAGAACTAAGGATGAAACTCCTGAAATCTTAAAGAATTTCATTCTGAAAATTGAGAATCAATCTGATCATAAGGTCAAAATCATAAGATGTGATCAAGGAACCAAATTCAAAAACCAAATCCTTGATACATTTTATGATGAAAAGGGTATTTCAAGACAATATAGTACTCCCAAGACTCCTCAGTAAAATGGTGTTGCTGAGAGGAGAAACAGGACACTTATTAAAGCTGTAAGAACCATGTTGTCTGACTTTAAGCTGCCCATCACCTTCTGGGCAGAGGCTGTCAACACAGCCTGCTATGTGCAAAACAGAGTTTTGGTAGTTATGACACATGGTAAGACTCCTTATGAACTGTGGCACAAAAGAAGACCATTCATTGGTTTTCTCAGAACATTTGGATGCCCTTGCAGCATCTTGAATACCAAAGATCAAATAGCCAAGTTTGCTTAGAAATCAGATGATGGACACTTTGTTGGGTACTCTTCTCAAGCTAAGGCTTATAGAGTATACAATCTCAGAACTAGAATCATTGAAGAGTCAGCCAATATGACTTTCAATAAACACACACCCTGTGTAAAAGGTTTTGGTCTGGATTGGCTGTTTGATCTTGACTTAGTTACCAACTGTTTTAACAAATCTTGTGAGAATGTTTCAGGATCTACAAATAACAGGTCAACAGAAGATCCTGATCCAAGATTTGAGCTGAGAAGACCAAATAAGAAGACTACTTCAGCTCTAGTGGTGACTAACCCTACAATTAAAGCTCCTATCAGCACTAGCATGACAAATATTGTTGATTCAAATGAATTGCCTTCAAATTCCAGCTCAGAGGCTCAGAATTCAGGAGAATGAACTTCAAATGTAGGAGGAGGAACTGGAGGTGGTGACAGTGATCAAGAGTTTCTTGATGCTGAAAACCACTCCATTGAAGACAACATGAATGATGTCACACACCCATTGGATCAAGTCTCTCTTGATAAGTGTGTTGATGTGGTGGGAGACACCTCATTGCCAGATCAGAATTTCTCAAATTTAGATCTGTCTAACCAACTTGCTGTGATCCCTCAACTTTGGATCCACAAGTCACATCCCTCCACAAACATCATTGGAATTGTTGACTCGGGGGTATGAACAAGAGGACAAGCTCATGACAGCCATGTTTGTCTACATTCTTGTTTCTTATCCCAGATAGAGCCAAAGAAGGTTGATGAGGCTTTGAAGGATGGAAGCTGGATTGAAGCTATGCAAAATGAGCTGCTTCAAATCAAAAGACAAAAGGTTTGGAACTTATGTCCTCTTCCTCAAGGGAAGAGTGTCATAGGAACCAAATGGGTATTCAGGAACAATAAAGATGATAGAGGGATCATCATCAAGAACAAGGCTAGACTGGTTGTCCAAGGATACACTCAAGAAGAAGGAATTGATTACACTGATGTCTTTGCTCCAGTTGCAAGACTTGAAGCTGTAAGAATATTTTCGGCTTATGCTGCATCCAAAGATTTCAAGGTCTACCAGCTTGATGTGAAGTGTGCTTTTCCCTATGGGGTTATTGATGAAGAAGTTTATATTAAACAACCACTTGGCTTTACAAACACAGATCATCCTGATTATGTCTGCAAGCTTGATAAAGCCCTTTATGGACTGCATAAAGCTCCAAGAAAGTGGTACGAGACACTATCAACATACCTCTGTCAACATGGATACAAATAGGTACTATTGATGGGACTCTCTTCATTAAAGAAACAGGAAATGACACATTGCTAGTTTAGATATATATGGATGACATCATCTTTGGTTCAACTAATCCAAAGCTCTGCAAAGACTTTGAGATGCTGATGAAGAATAGATTTGAAATGAGTGCTATGGGGGAACTCAATTTCTTTATAGGAATTCAAGTAAAGCAGGTTGAAGATGGCATCTTCATCAGTTAGTCAAAGTATGTACAAGACATACTTATAAGATTCAAGATGACTGACTGTAAGGTTGTAAAGACACCCATAGCCAGAAACACTCCTTTGGTCCTGATCTTGAGGGGGAGTGTGTTGATGAACATCTCTACAGGGCTATGATTGGGTCACTTGTGTATATTATGCTAGCAGGCCTGATATCATGTTTGCCACATGCATATGTGCAAGATATCAAGCCAACCCCAAGATGACACACCTAATCACTGTCAAAAGGATCCTTAGATATCTCAAAGGTGCTCCAAATCTAGGCCTTTGGTATCTAAAGAATTCAAACTTCAATCTGTATGCTTATATAGATAGTGATTATGGTGGCTGCAACATGACTACAAGGTCCACATCTGGGGGTGTCAGTTCCTGGGTGGAAGGATAGTATCTTGGCAATGCAAGAAGCAATCCTGTGTGTCTGCATCAGCTGCTGAAGCTGAATACATCGCTGCTGCCAGCTGCTGTTCTCAAGTTCTTTGGATTCAGAATCAGATGCTAGACTATGGGTTCAATTTCAAAGAGACTCCCATCCACATAGACAACAACAGTGCCAACACTATTACAGAGAATCCTATGCAGCACTCAAGGACCAAACACATCAACATCAGGTATCATCTGATTAGGGATAATTTTGAGAAGGGATTGATAAAATTAATCAAAGTTAACACAAATGAACAATATGTCGATCTGTTCACAAAAGCGTTTGATTAACAGAGATTTAAATATCTTGTATCAGCTATTGGGATGATTAACTTTGAGTAGATTTTTCTTAATAACTTAATCAATATTATTTCTTAAAACTGTGTGTCCTAGGTTGTCTATAAGATCACTTCATAAGCCCAGTTCTCTTTGGAAGAAAAACGAATTTTTAAAATGATATCTCTTAGAATGATGAAAATTTACCTTCGGAAGAAGCAAAAGTTGCCTTCGGAAGAAATTCATGTCTAAATCGTTTAAACAGCTTATCTGAGATTTACCTTCGGAAGAAATTCTTGAAGTATCTTCCGAAGCTTAAATTTTGGTATAAGTACTTAAATGCATTTTAGGAAAAAATTTCTTCCTAAAGCAATTTAGTCTAGGAAGACTCATTTATTTCTTCCGAAGCCAAAATCTTCAAAACTCTTTGAAGTATCTTCCGAAACAAAATTGCTTTCGGAAGCTTTGATTACAAAGCTTCCGAAACCAAAATTTCCTTCGGAAGCTTTTTCTACTTCAAAGAAAACTAACTTTTTGGGAGCCTTTTTTAGAAGTAGGACCCACTTGCGGATTTCAAAGTTTATCTTTTTGTCATAACTTTGTCTCAAATCCAGAGTATATCTTTCCAAACGGTTCTATTTCATCTCACTTCCCTCATTGTTCCTTAACCTAAAATTACCCCCAAATTTCATCTTCTTCTTCTTTCCTTCACTACAAAGCTTCTTCAAATGGCCAATCTTGATCGTCGTAATGACCCTGATTTCACCATGCACCTACACAGGTAACACAATCAAGTTGCTCTGCTAAACTCTGAGAAGGATCCAATCTTCTCAGACGTGTGTAGGTATCTTTCTTTGTCTCACTACTTCACCTCCCTTACAATCGATCCTCCTCTCTATGAGGATCAGTTGCTTGAGTTCTGGCGGACCTGTCAAGAGGTCACCATGGACGGGGAGAAGGCACTGTCTGCCACAGTGCAGGGGAGGATGGTTTTCATCAATCCAGCCATTATAAACACCCATTTGCAGCTGGATGATGAAGAAGGTGAGTTGTCCTTTCCAAAAGCTGTTGTCAACCAATCCTTTACGCAGATGGGCTACGAAGGTGACTTCTCGGTCAAAACCTTTAGGAAGGGTTAGGTCTCATTCAAATGGAAATACCTCCTCCATGTTATCATACATAGCCTATCCAACAAACATGGAGGATGGGACCAGATTCCAGAAGACCTCTCCTTCATTGTCCATGGGATGGTTCAAGGGGTCAAATTCAGGTACTCTTAGTTTGTATTTACAAATTTACTGGTGAATTTGGATTCCTTAGAAAATTACATGTTCCCCCGGTATGTTCAACACATTCTTAACTATGAATTAGGACCACAGTTGAGGGGAACATGTAATGTTCTTAAACTTGCACATATGAGGCCTGACATTTTCAAGATATTGAAAAAGCCAACTGTTGGGTTCTCAGGGGTATAAATAGCCCTTGTCCCGAAAATGTTTGAGCTCATTGCTCAGGGTGACATCTGACCAGCCCCAGCTAGTGATGAACCAACACCCTCTTCTTCTCACCCACCTCAAATACAACCCACCATCAAATTCACCTACCAAATAAAATCCAAGCGAACCCCTACACTTGCTACTGAGCATGTGCAGGCCCCCATATCACAACCCATACAAGAGGAAGTGGAATCTCGAGCTCCCACTTCCCCTTAGGAGCAGACCACTCCTATCTTTCAAGCAATCAGTGTTGAGGTTCCTCTGAGTTTCAACACTCTAGTGATCAACCTTCAGGGGAAAGCTACCATCCCCAACCTCTTGATCTCAACCGCCCCATACCCAGCCTTGACTTCTACTCTGATGAAGATTTAGGTTTCAGTGAGTATCATGACTCTCCCCTCTCTACCCACACTCAAGGGGAGATGAGTACTCCTACTTCACCCCTGTCTAGCCCACATCAGACACCCCAAACTGAGGTGGATCTTCCTATGATTGTCCAGGAGATCCATATGGAAGAGGCTCTCACTGTTTCCAGTGATTACATCTTTAAGACCTCAACCACGGCAACCCAGCCTCTTGACACTGTCATTGGGCAGGGGAAATCCAGCAGCCAAGAACCCCATGCTGGTGGTGAAGGAGCAGACCTCGGTTCACCTCCTTCATCCCCCAATGATTCTTCAACTGAAGATGAAGGGAGTCTGAAACTTAGGGTGCATCAACTCGAAGACATCTGCATCCAACTGGTTTCACAGATAGCTCACCTTGAATCATAGGTGACTATCTTGCAAAGGAGGGTCCATGACCAGCAACTTGAGATCACCGATCTCAAGGGCCAGTTAGCTGAGAGACCTATAGGACAAACTCATCCAGGTCCACAAGAACCTATGGATGTTATGAATCACTTCCCCAGCTCACCTATGCATGAGGGTGATGCTACCAAAAAGGGGGAGGAAGTTCTGACAGCCACAGAATCTGGGAGTTCTTCCTTAAGTATGGACATACAGGACTCACGGTCACACCCCAACCTTAACGGCAGAAACGTCGAGATGTGAGGGTTAAGATTGTTCATGCCACACAACGCTAATTTAAAATGACAATATTATTAAAACTCAATATTCAAGACATACATTTAAGAAATGGAATATGTTCCAAAACATAGGAATTTCAACGTTCAATGATAACAAATGCATTTTTATTTTATTCTAGGTCCAGTCCTAGATGTGATATTGTCTTCATAGCAAGCTAAGCATTATCATTTCCTGAAACATGTTAAACATAAAAGGTCAACATAATGTTGGTGAGTTTTCTATAGTTTTCATACATAAATATATATATATAAAAGATGGTAATTCATGTCATAGGTTATTGAATAAAATAACTAGGGATGGATGAACAAATGTAACAATCAAACCTTGACAGATTGCAAGATTACAAGATTACAAGATTAAACGATTAGCTAAGTGTACTTGGATTAACCAAGTAGGCTTGTCAGGCTCATAGATCTATGACGTCTCCAGGCTAGCAATAGTTAATAATTGTACATATAATAGTCATCACATGGTAATTACTAAAGTTCAACTATCCACCACAAATAAGATGAATTACCCAAGTGTTTACAAGATTCAAACAAGGTTACAAGTGCAATTATCATAAAGTTAACATGTTTCATCCCAAAGTGTGAAAATATATAAAAGGGGTATGGAAAAACTCACATGGCTAATAAGGATGACAAATAAGAAATCTTGTGTATAATGCCGAGGATACGTTAACGTTCAACCTAAATAAACGTCTTGCTAAGTTAATCATAATGATTTTGGTATTGTATTTATAAACCATTAGTCCATGATTTTCATGTTATTAAGTAGATACCATTTGTTATAGTTTTAGTATTTAAATGATTAGATAAGATTTTTAGTGCCTAACATTATTAATAAAAGTTAAACTTTTATTATCAAATGGTTGTTATTTACTATTTATTCAAAATAGTAATTTTATAGATTTAATTGATTAGCATAATTCTATTAATTATAATAAATGTAAATTTCAAATAAGTACATATATATTTCTTTTAAACATATAAACAGGTTTATAAATATGTTTTATAGAAATCTATTAAATTGAAGTTATTTAAGAAAATTTATATAGAACTTATTAATATTTAAAATTAATAATAAATGGTATCTTGTAACCATTTTATAATTTTAAAATGAAAGAATTGAAAATGGTTTAATTTAATATTTTAAGAAAATATAAAAGAAAATGATTTTATTTATTTTCTGATTAAAAAAAAGATTTTATATGATTATTAGTAATATTTGAATATTTTTCAAAATTTTAAATATTAAAGAAATCTTTTAAAAAAAATTGTGGCAGGTGCCCGGGTTCGAACCCGGGACCTCCTGCCCAACATCCATGAGTTAAACCGGCTGGGCTAAGCCCAGTTCGGTGATATGATTTAGAAACCAAAGTTTAAATCTCTTTTTTCAGCAAAAAACCCCAATTTCCATTTAAGAACCCTAGAATCTAAAATCGACCAAATTGAACATCAATTTGATGTTAACACTTGAATTAATCATAGGGCTTTTGTTTGGCATGAAAAATCAAATCGAATGACACCTTTAATTACCTGAATTGATGTTTTACGAATAGTTTTTGAGTGTGAACCGAGGCCGCGACTGTTCTTGATTCAATTGTTATGAGTGTGTATGTGTTTGGTGAAATTGAGAGTTCAGAGAGTTTAAGAAACCCATTTCGAGCAAAAGCCCTTTAATTTATAGCTTCAATTCGATCCCGAACACATCCAACGGCTACAACATTACTGTCGGCCGTTTCAGGTCGATTTGAGTGAGTTTTAAGTTGTTTCAAGTGATATTAATCACCCTAATAACTTCGAAATGATTACTAGAACGTTTATGTTTGTTTAATTTGATTATTATTATGATTTAAGTGTATAACGGTTTTGATAATTCGATGATCATTCGGTTACAGATAGAACCCATCAATTAAAACCCGATTAAAGCGCATTGACAGGTTCGAAACTGACATATGATTGTAAAAGAGGGTTCGATTCGGTTATATTTAATGCATTTCGGCCGTTTGGGGGGTGGCCGGAGCTCGGCCGGAGTTCCGCCGGAGAGGTGACCGGGATTACGGGGTTTGGGTTGGGTTTAAATAGAAGTTACACATTTGGTCCCTGCGGTTTAAGAATTTACAAAATCAATTCAAAGTTTAAGTTTTGTATTTTACTAGAATTACAGTTTTAGTCCCTGTGGTTTTAATTTTATTATTTTATGCCCAAGGGGGATGGAGAAAGTGGACAAAACAGACTCGCATTTCTCATCGAACAAATACAGGAAAAGAATCATATTGAAAACGCTCCTAACCCAAGCCCTTCCTTCGTAGAGCCATGTATTGTAAGTGATCCGAACCTGCCCGGAGCGAGCCCCCCATAGAGGCAAGTGAAGTTGGTGAGCCGTATGATGGGCAACTATCTCCTGCGGTTCGGAGAGGACTCAGCTGTTAGTTAGTTCCCCCTTGGTTTCGGGGTGGACCCTTTCACTCTATTTTATTATATACGCTTAGTGAAAAGAATGTTTTTTGATACACCTAGGACATGGATTCTATATGAACCAATGGATCGTGACAAGTCTTACAAGTTTTAAACTATTAAACTTATTTTGTTTTTATTCATTTTCAAGTTGTAACACTTATTAAGATAATTTACTATTACTATTATTATTATTATTATTATTATTATTTTCATTATTATTATTAATATTAATATTTTTTTTCATATTTATTATTTTTATTATTATTATTATTATTATTATTATTATTATTATTATTATTATTATTATTATTATTATTTATTTATTTAATTGCATCTAAATTACAAGGATACCACAAGTTACACATAAGTCCTCGTATTTGCATTAATAACAAAGCAAGCCCTTACAAGAGATAACGACGTTAATCAAACGTTAAATAAAAAAAATACGAGAGGTCACACTCACCATCCTATCTTGTAGTTGTCCATGCTCAGCAACCTCCTCTAGACAGTGATCTGGAACTACTCATTCAACAACTGTTTGAGGAGGGAGTACCAAGAGCAATGTCTGCCCCATCTGAGAACCCAATCTGGGGTTGGGGGTATGATAATGACAGGAAAGCTCTTGTGATCTCTAGAGCTCAGGGTCAACAAGAAATTCTCAACAACTCCACCCTGACTTCCTATGAGATTATAAACTTGGTAGATCTGGCACATGTCAACCCAAGCAATAACAAACAAGCTATCAGATTAGCCAATCAAATTCAAGACTGTGTGCTGGCAGAATTCAAAAGGAGAACTGCATTATATAGACAGAGGCTAGCAGTTGAAGCCTTTGGTCAACTGGATGTTGAGGTAGACCCCAAGATTAGCTTCGAAGGGAAAGCATTGACTGAAGGCCCAGAGGCTGAGACTGTGAACCTTGAGACAAGATCTCCTCCAGCACCCCATACCCTCAGTGAGGCACCAGCTGGTGATGGTGCTTCACAACCTCTCTCTGGCCAGAGCTTGACTGCTGAATCAAGCAATGAAGGCCAAAGCTCTCCTTAGACTGAGTCATCAAGATCTGCAATTGACAAAGGCAAAAGGAAGATGACTCTTGAAGAGATTGAAGAAGAAAAGAGAGAGAGGAAGAGGAAGCTGAGGGGAGAGAGTTCAAGTGGTTCCCCAGGATTCATGCAAGCTTCAATTCTGGATGCCCTTGTACCAAACACTCAAGAAGATGAATTAAGGGCAGTCAGACTCAACTATCTGGGGACCAGGAACTACAACATAGATGAACTCATCTCTCTCCCCTTAGAGGAGTTAAATGAACTGGCTGACATTGAATTGTCAAAGGAGAGGAAGGAAGCATAGGATGCAGCCTTGACCTTCAAACACAAGGAAGAAATAAGGAGAAAAAGGCTTTACAAGAACATTCCTGTCCTCTCCCCAGTTCAAGAAAGTCCTGAGTCAGAGACTGTGGCTGCTGAACAACCTTAGGTAGTTGATGAAGAAGAAAGATTAAAAATGATCAACTACCTGAGTGCCATAGGTCTTTATCAGGCACCTGCACTCCTTCCCTTGCCTTATGATTATATATTATTTGAATACAATAAGCAGCTGGAAGAACAAGCCAAGAAAGAAAGGCAAGCTGCAAAAAAGAGGCAAAGGCAAGGAGCTGCAAAATAAAGAGTCAGCATCTAGAAAAGTTAGAAAAAGTTTGCAGATAGGCAGAGGATGATGAGCTTCTTGAAGCTGTATGGGTTCTCCGGAAGGAGGCTTGGTCCCATGTCTCTATCCACAATGGATGAGCACATAAGGGTGATCAAGCAGAAGATAAAAAGGGGAGAGCTTGTGGACCTTCATTCATCATCAAATCAAGCTCAACCTGAAGTTGAGGTAAAAGTGGAACCTACAAAGACAACACCACATGCACCTGAAGCTGCACAACAGCCAACTTCATCTTCTAACACACAACAGGGTTCTCCTCCCTCTCCTTCTAAAACTGGGAGAGAGGAGATCCCAACTGAGAGGAAATCCACTAAAGAACCTGGTACTGAAGACCAACCCTCTCAGTTAAAATCATTAGGGAGGAAAAAGAGGATGGCCAAAAGAAGATCATCTTCAAAGAAGAAAACAAGAAAGGCATCCTCCTCCCAACCTCAGGATGAGTCAGAACATCCTGAGGAAGTGCATGAAGAGGACTCTCAACCAACTCCTATCATAGTAGAGCCTCTCAATGTTAGAAGACAAATTCTGTCCTGGACTTTTGCTGAAGATCCAGACAAATGGTATGTCACTAGGGATCAGCGAGAACAACATGTCTACTTCACAAGTGACATGCTTGAACTCCCTCTGCATGATCTCTTTGACATGAGAAGGTACTTCATGAGTCTGAAGAATCCAGATCTACTGATGAAGAAAGGAATTCTGAAGATCCTCATATGGACTATCCCAGTCTGAAGAACCTCTCTGTTTTGGTAGCATCAGCCTAGGGAAAGTTTGTAGGAACCTCTGAAGTTAAGAGGCTGATGTAACCAAAAGATACCAAAACAACCAAGTCTTCCAACATGCACTTCGGAACAAAGGTGAACTAGCTTCGGAAGTTTTACACACTCAAGAAAAATGCTAAGTGTAAAATCTTCCAAAGCCAAAGTTCAGAAAAAACTGATGCGGAAGCTTTACACTAAACTTGGAAAATATTCTAAGTGTAAAGTCTTCCGAAGCCAAAGACTCAACTCTTCCGAAGGTAAAAGATGAAGTCTTCCGAAGCTCTCAAGACAAAGTCTTCCGAAGCTGTTTAAAGACAAGACTGATTTTCCTCTGAAGAGAGAGAAAATATACCTTTTCTATCAACTTTATCATAAAGCAACCTACTTTCCGCTGCATGCTCTGGTAGTTCACCTGCTATCACTAGTTGGTGAAACTTCCATACTTTATGATAAAGTAGATAAGGTCTTCGCTTGCAAGTTTCTGTTCTTATTCCTTCTTAGCTTTTTGTAATAGAAAAGTCAGTATGCTATGGCTTGTCATAGTCACTAGTCAAAAAGCAATCTGCCTTTTGACTTTAGGCTGATCTTGTTATCTAGATTAGTCACTTCCAACTGCCTTTTTGCATATTGATGGTTGTAGAATGTAGTATAAGTAGTCTCCGGTTCTTGTATTTAAAATATACTTGTACAACACTTGTAATAGAACTAAAGAAGCAATATACAACTTCCTTGAAAACTTTATCTTCTGCTCTTGTTCTTGTTTTACTTGTGTTTATCTTGTATCTTTAGTAAAGGTTCACAATTCCCTATTTGAATTGTTAAGTGATCTTAAGATCCTCCTAAGTGTGTTAACTAAGTGCTAGCTTAAGTACCCTTTAACGGTCCTGCACTTATAACACCCGAAATTTTGTTAAAAATAAAAGAAGAAGAAAAGTATCTTGAAAGAAAGAAAAGGGACAAAAGTGGAGGGGGGCTAAGTGTAAAAAGTACAAAAACCTAATATTTTATTATATTTTGGGCATGGCCGCCCACTACTTGTTTCCAACCTGCTTTTCACTGAAAAAGAAGAAAGAAGAAGAAGAAGCTTGTCTCTCTCGGATATTCAAGAAGTAAAGGCTGAAATTTACAAATTGGTGAGTGTTTTATGTGTTCTTGGTTCGGTTTTGTTGGGTTTTCATCCTTAAAACCGGTTTTTATGTGTTCTATGTGTTTGGTTGTTGTTTGAACTCATGTACACTCAAGTTTGGAGGAGTTTTACTTGTTGGCTGCATAGGTGAGTTCTAGACCCCGGTTTTTATGTGTTTTAAACTTATTGGGCTGAAAATGCATGTTTAAAAATGTTTTACAACTGTTATATATGTACCCGTATGTATTTGTGTATGTATGCTTGTGTTTTATGGTTGTATATGTGTTGTTGATGCTTAGAATGATAGGAATAAGCTTCGAACAGGTTAATATGTAGATTGGGTTTGAAAATAAGTCTGAAATATGCATAACTGTTGGTCATGCGCCCAAATAGGGCTCATGCGCCTGAAATTTTGACTTAGAAAACTTAAGTGAAGCTCATGCGCCCCAATAGTTCCCATGCGCCTGGAATTTTTGCCAAAATAGCCTAAGTGTTAGCTCATGCGCCCAAATAGTATCCATGCGCCTAAGGAAGGTTCATGCGCCTGGTTTTGCTCCTGCGCCTAAGTGTTGATACGCCCACATAGTACTGATGCGTCCACATAGTACTCATGCGCCTAAAAGACTTAGAAAAATTTCTAAAATTTGGGAAATTAGAAATTTTAGGGTTTGACCCTGGATTGATTTGATGGCTTTATTTTTTTATGTTATGTATGATTATGGCCTGTTCTTATGTTTCATATTACGTATTATTATGTGACTTTACGTGGGTGTGACTATGCTTGTATACGTAAAGTATTATCATAAATGAAGTGAAAGATTAATGAAAATGAAAAGTGGAACATAAGAGAGGAATGAAAGTCTTGCAAGCAAAATAATTAAGGAGGTTCACAACTCATTGAGAGTTGCTAGCTTAACTGTGTGTAATATAGCGTGCGATTTTGGCTAACCTTTGAGGGTTCACACACAGGGGGATCAGTCTTGGCGATTGATCCATACGTACGAAACGGGGTCCTTGTCACTTAACCCCGAGAATGAGGTGGCTTTGTGCCCAACGATGGGGTAAAGTTATGACATGATCTAGAAATAGTGAAAGATAATGAAAAAGTACGAAACGAACGAATACATGAGATAATGAAAGATAATCAAGTTTATACCTTGATGTATGTATGATGAATGCTCACGCGCGAAAGTAAAAGAAGTATTTTAAAGAAAAGTTTATTTTCATATATATATATATATATATATATATATATATATATATATATATATATATATATATATATATATATATATATACGCAAGGTATTTTAATGTTTTAAAACTAGAACTCACTCAGCAACGCTGACTTTTATGCATTTTCAGTTGGCAGGTAAATGTTGCTGAGGATGGCACGCGGGGGAAGCTACTCGTCGGGGCAAGACTGGCATCCATTCATGCTTAATGATATTGTTGATTTGTAATGCAATTAAAAAATGGTCTTTTGTAACTTAAGAAACAATGATGTATTGCTTAGCAACAGTAATTATTAATGAAATGAATGGTTTTTGGTATTATTTCCGCTGTGTTATTTATGAAATGTAAGTTGTTTTATATATATTATGCTATGATTGACCAACTGTGAGGTCTCCGGAAATAGGGCCTTACAGGTACAGTGACAGTAACTATTCAAGTTGTGAAGGTGATGTGAAGAACACATCAAGTCATGTGTTTTACTTTAATGGTTCACCGGTTTCTTGGTGTTCACAGAAGTAGACAACCGTGGCCTTGTCTAGTTGTAAAGCTGAGTTCATGGCAGCAATATCTATTGCGTGTCAGGCATTATGGATACGAGGGCTGCTTGAAGAAATTACTGGGGAACCGTAGGAGTCAATGGTGATAAAGGTTGATAATAGATCTGCTTTGGCTCTAATGAAAAATCATCTAAGTATCATTTTATACTCGAATGTATTAAAAGGAATCAGATTCAAGTCGAATTCATGAGTAGCAATATGCAACTCGCAGACATACTTACTAAGGCGTTGTCAATTTGAAATGAGAACATTGATTGGAGTTGAGAATTTAAGTGAAGAAGTTTGGAATTAAGAGGGAGAATGTTGGATTAATTCCAAAGTCAAAGTTATTGAAAAAAAGTCAAACTATAAAAGTCAAACTGTAAAAGTCAAACTGCGTTTGTTAAATGGTTGTTATTCGTTTGTTTGTATCGTATAAAAGGGGTTCTAACATCAGAGAGATATTTTTGTAGTAGACCTAATTTCATCTTGAATAATAATACATCTTCATTTTTTTTTGTTCTTGATCTTGAATCGTCTTTGATTCCTGGTACCTAGTTCAATAGTAATTTTCTTCCATCAACCTCTATATTAGACATATGGATCCTTAATTGGAAAATTCTTGCAAAGAAGCAACTAAGTGCATCATAAAGAAAATAAATATGTGTATATATAATTAATGTTATCTTTTCCACAACCGCAAAGGCTTCAGGAGGAGAAGGTATTCTTCCTGAAATTCAACAAGTTTCCCTAAAAATGTTGAAGCAAATTTAGGAAAACGATTTTAACTTGATTATAACGTGCAGGTCAAGCATCCAATTAACAACGTACACTAGAAAAAACAGTAGCTAGATTTCTTAGCATTTGTGGTAACTCAAATTCAGAGTTGACACATTCCTTGACATGCGTATCTTCCCTAGTATCTCCTCATACACAAATCAATCAATTTGAGCAATTAAGTTTGTTTGCTTATCAATTCAACTTTCAGGCATATACAATAGTATAAATTGTTACCGGTAGGTCAATAGTATATTGATTTATGCATTCAAATCCAACAACAACCGTTCATACATCCTACTAGAATTATCAGCGAGTGAGACCAAATCTAGGGCAAAAAACATAGTTGTAGACGGAAAAGAGAGATGACGGTACCGTCCAACCAGATACGATGATGGAAGCCAAGGAATCCGGTGAAGATGACACGAACGAATGACAGATTGGCGAAATGAATCCGAGCTCATGCACGCTCTATATCTACCCAACAACTAGTTTACTTCACAACTCATATTAAAATTGGTATTATATTTATCTAACTATGTTTGATTTGATGTGTAAACAAAAAAAAACTGTCAAAAATGGAAGGTAATTGCCATATTTAGTTTCAATAAGTTATCATGAAATTATATGTCTACGGGCGTAATATGCACACCTTTACTTATAATTTTATCTAGTTCAGAAGCATAGTAACATATATTCATAAGCTGTTAAAACAATAATATATTATTAAATGTCAAGAAAAGAATATATAAATACTAAAAGAATATAATGACATTGACAAACATATGCTGGTTACAGGTAAAACTAATATTTTATAGATAATAATGATCCAGTGATCGAATACACTGTTTAGATTGTTTTAAAAGAAATTAGATATCGACTTTTGGAGGAAATTATAGATTTGAACATTTGGAAACTTATATACATTTGAAATTAACGAAAGATGCAAGTTTACCCTGATAATCATAAATCGATTTCATAATTTCATTGTATTTTCATGATATACGATAATTGTTTGTTAGAAACCATAAAAAGCCACTTTATATTTTTTTCTTACATCTTAATTGCAAGATCTAAAAGGAAAATAATAAACGTCTCAGGCGTTATACATTTAAAGTGAATTATAGCATGTCACAAGAGCATTTGTATATCATCTTGCTATCCATATTCTCATTCTTAAATTTTAATAAAAAATCATTAAAATACACAGTTTATCTCACTTCCCATTCCTATACCACATCCTTATATTTTTAAGATAAACAATCTCGTCCTAAATATAAGGACTCATTATATACCTCTCATAACTTATTTTAATATTTTATATCGGTGTGAAAGTGAGTGAAAGAAAAAGAAATAATATTAAAAAAGTAAGCATTATTTAATTGAGATAAAGATATATATAAGAAATGAGATGTAAGAGATTATAAGAAAAGGGGTTGGTTGCTATACAAAGTGTAATTTTCATACGAAACGTACGAATTCACAAGTATGCGACACGTGTTTTCTGGCGGAAAGGTAGTTCCGTGCGCGTCACATTTGAGCATATAATGTACATAATTAAGCAAGTTATATGTATTATTACGCAAGATATATTTGATATTACGCAAAGTCAAATTACTCACGTTATAAAAAATAATTACGCAAATTATATTTATAATTACACAAGTTATATGATAATTAGGCACGTTATGTTGATAATGACGTTGTAAATTATCACGCAAGTTATACGCACAGCACATAGACGTTTTTTTAAATGTTGTTTTTTTAAAAAAAATATAACAATACTATACTCGTATTAAAAAGGATAAAATGCTCGTTTTTATGGTGTATTTTTTTAAAAAAATAATGTGATATGAAAAAGTTATGTATTTAAAAAAACGGTGGGAATTTAAAAAAAGTCGATAATTGTAAACTATTTTCAATTCTACCCTCCAGCCACTTTCATTGCGTGATTATTGCATCTTAAATCTGAACCGTTCATCTCTTAGATTAATTGTCCACGTTACTTCATACTGTTCGCACAAAAACAACACTTTGTATAGTAAATATTTCCGTCAATAAAACATAGTCAAATTTACATAATAGTATCTTATTTTGTAAATTGTAGGAATAAGAATGAGAAAGAGAGCTTGATAAAGGCTTTAAGAAAATCAATACCAGAATTGTTTTCGGCTATATATGTCTTCTACCACTATAGCACATAATTAAGAAAAGGGTGAGGTTTGTACGAAGTGTATTTTTGTTAAAAAGTGTGAGAATACACAATGAGACTAAAAATAGTCACAACTAAATTATATCTCCCAATTTAAATCGAATTTTAAAAAAATTAATTCGGAGTCTCTGTTCATCTCGTCGTCCTCTTTCAGAAAAAATAAAAATAAAAAATAAAAAAAATTTCATTGTGTCTTTTATGACAAAATGACGTCATTGTATCTTTCATAATTACATAGTGACGTCATTGTGTATTTCATAAAAGACACAATAAGAAAACGTTAATTTTTTTTATTTTTCGTTTATTTTTTTAGTGGGAACGACTAGGAGAACAAAAGCTCGGAATTACTTATTTGAAATTCGATTTAGATTGTGAGATATAAATTTTTTTGTGACTTTTTTTAACTCATTGTGTCTTCTCAGACTTTGTAACAAAAATACATTTTGTATTTGAACCTTTTTAAAAAAAACAGCTAAACTCGTAATTTTATTTGGATTTTATGTTATTACTCTTATATTAATTGAACAGTTATAATAATAATTAAATAATAATAAAAATAATAATTTACCTTAATATTAGTTGAAGTGGAAAGGAACAGTTATTTTTTATTTACAACCGTTAAGCAGCATGTTACAAGTTACAGTTACTACTATGATAGACATCAAAAGAAAGAGAGAGATTGAGATGCAGAAAGCATGTCAGGCAGTGAAGATGCGATGCGAGAGAGGCGGCGATTGCAGCTATAGATTGATCTTGAAAGAAGTCAATGGTAGTTGTTTACTCCTCAGCGATGGTGGTTATGCGGTGGGCGTTTCAAGGGTTTCGGTGTTGACCAAACGAGACACCGTCGAGCAACTGCACTCTTTGCGCCGAAAATCAAAATTACCACCATCTTCTTTCCTCTCAAACACACGCACACACTCCATCTGTTCTATATTTAGTTTGCTTATATAGCAGGTTTAAAATGGGTGTTTAAGACTACTTATTTGATTTGAGTTTAAGTGGCCTCGATCTTCCCAGTAATGTTGATGTTTGAATCTACAGAATTATATTATGAAAATTGTACACAGCTTCTTTGCTGGAAAGTATATAATTGTGAATAAGATGGAGAAGGTAAGCTTGATTTATTTTGTTATTTTGAAATGTAGAACACTTATTCACAACCATATGCCTAAATTAAATGGTCATCCATCAAGATGCGTGTGTGATTGCATTTTGGTAGTAAACTTAATGGATATAGCTCAACCAAAGAAGATTTATAGTCTTATGGGAAAGCATATGTGTGATTACCTTCTTAAAGAAATGGAAAACATGTGTTATCATCATTCATTTTTTATAATCTGGTAGCGTTTTATTCCCCTTCTATTTGTTTATGATACAAGATAATGGTCACCATCATTTTATATGAAAGTATGTCTTTTAAGGACTTTGAATTTAAAGCCTAAGGTATGTGTAAAGTTAGTAACATCTGTAAACTTTACCTCATCTTATTGCTATTACAAAGTTTGTGTAGAAGAAATGAAGCATAAATTTGTATTTAAGAATTAATTCCCATCACACATCTTTGGTTTTAAATGCATCTTTACATATTTATGCTCACCAACCAAGAGCAATACTAAAGTTTGATTGTTGAGTGTTCACTCTAACGCTATTAAGTGCATTAAGTGGTAAAATCTAAAGCAAACTAAATCTACAGTAGACTTCAAGATTAAACACTATATTGTATAGTTATATTAGGAAGAATGTTAATCAAGTCCATGTAGTTTATAATTGTTTAAATTACAAGAATTTAAAGTATTTGTGCCTTGAAAAAGATTCAGGTGCCTATTACAGATTTTGCATAAGCAGGTCAGAAATAGGCTGTAATGGATGGGTAACGGGGTCAAACCACATCACTTAAAAAATGGTAATCTTCACGCAACGTACGTGGGTAACTTTTAGGATGCTAATTTGTTTAATTTTGTTTTATGTTTGATTGAAAATCATAGGATTAAGAGGTCAATCAAAGTTTCTGGCCATAAGGGACAAGCTTGCTGATATTCCTCTTGATGAGTGTTCTTGGGGAAAATATGGTCAGAAGCCTTTTATAAGTTGTCCACATCCAAAGTACCATTGTTTTTCTTCGTATGTAGCAAAATAATGTTAATTAGGGAAACCTTAGATTAGCTTTCCAATTTGATAGCATATGATGATCAGTATGCTTTTTGATTTCCTATTCGTGTTTGGTTTGTGAGAAATCTTTCAATTTGGAAAAATGGAATTTAAGTGATTGCACATTGTAAGGTTATATTAGAAGATTAGAAGGCAGATGCAACCAAAAAAACCAAAATAACCAAGGTGCTTCCTGCATGCATACACTGATGTACAAGTTAGAAGTTGTTTTGGAAGTTTTACACACTACACAGAAAATATTCTAAGTGTAAAATCTTCCGAAGCCAAAGTCCAAATCTTCCGAAGCTAAAGAGACGAAGTCTTTCGAAGCTTCAGAGACAAAGTCTTCCGAAGCCAAATGGTGTGAAGACTGATTTCTTCCGAAGACAAAGAGGACATGCTTTCTCTGATCTACTTTTTCATAAAGCTGACTTACTTTCCGTTGCAACTCTGAAGACTCACCAACTTGCATGAGTTGGTGAAAAGTCCATGCTTTTGTAAACTGTAGATTATGGTATTTGGTCTGTAACTTCCGACTTTGTAACTGTTATCCTTTTTATAATAGAACAGGATGTGAGCTATGGCATGTCATAGTCACTAGTCAAAAGGCAATCTTGTTGTCTAGATTAGTGTTTTCAGTTGTCTTTCAAAGGATTGATGGTTGTAGGATGTAGTATAAAGTATCACAGGTCCTTGTATTTCTTTTTATGCTTTGTAACACTTGTAATAGAACTTGAGAGCAATATACAGCATCCTTGAAAGCCATTCTTCTTTGTTCTTGTTTTTAGTTCTGTCTCATTACTTACTTGTGTTCTTAGCATCATTTACACAAACCTGGTTCCCCATTTGATTTGTTATAATGTTCTAACACTCTCCTCATTATGAGACTGATTGTATTGATCACCCTTTACACAGTCCTGCAATTGGTATGAGAGCTTTTTAGGCTCTTGATTGTAAGATCTCACCATCTTAAATCCCTTCAGTTTCACAAAACACTTAACATCTCAAATGGCAGCTATCACAAAGGCTGATATGGAAACTGGTATTATGACAAAGTCTCCACTGATCACTCCTGATGACTTTGATACTTGGTGCCAAAGAACGGAAGGCTTCATAAAGTCTCAAGACTCCATGATGTGGGGATCCGTTGTTTGTGGACCTCATGTACCATCCACTTCTTCAGCTACTGCTGGTGGTGGCATGATACCAAAGGAAGTGGCTGATTATTCTAATGAAGACTGGAAGAAGATAGACATAGATCAGAAGGCGATGACCGCCCACCAAACTGCTATTCCAAACTCTATCTACAGAGGCTTCAAGAAGTGCAAGACTGCCAAGCAACTATGGGATGCACTGAAGCTGATGTATGAGGGGTCATGAAACAAAAGAGAACAAGAAGGACCTCTTGAAGCAGCAGTTTAATAACTTCACCTTTAAGGTAGGTGAAACCATGACTCAATAATACTTCAGGTTTGTTGAGATTATGGATACTCTAATGGATGTTGGAGTAACTCTTGAGAACAGTGACATTGTGAGGAAGTTCATGTCCTTTCTTCCCAGACAATGGACACACTATTGTGTGGTCATTAAGTGGACTGAGAACCTCAAGACCTTTACTCTCACTGAGTTGTATGGTATCCTCAGTGGCTACCAGATGGAGATGAACATGCAAAATCCATCTAGTAACTCCAACAATCAGCAAAGTTCAGCCCTTCATGTGGTTGAAAGGGATTGCAGAGAACCACAGCATCATCTCATCTGCTACCCTGGCAACTCACAAAAGGGTCTTTTCATCACCTTTCCGGAGACAACAAAAGAGAGCTACATCCAAGGAAGCCCATTCCAAGAGACAAGCTCTTCACAAGCCTTTGTGTCTCATGATGAAAGCACAGGTGCAGGATCGTGTGAAGGGTGGTCAATACAATCAGTCTCATAATGAGGAGAGATTTAGAACACTTAACAGTTCAAATGAGGAACTGGGTTTTGAGTATGATGATACTAAGAACACAAGCAATTAGTGAAACAGAACAAAAAACAAGAACAACAAGTATGGTTTTCAAGGATGCTGTATATTGCTTTCAAGTTCTATTACAAGTGTTACAAAGCATATTTAAATTACAAGGACCTGAGACACTTTATACTATATCCTACAACCATTAATACTTAGAAAGAAAGTTGGAAACACTAATCTAGACAATACGATCAATGTAAAGTCAAAAGGTAGATTGCCTTTTGACTAGTGACTATGACATGCCATAACTCACATCCTTTTCTAATACAAAAAGGTTTACAGGTACAAAAGTAGGAAGTTACAGACAAAGACCTTATTCTACTATTTACTAAAGCATGGACTTTTCACCAACTCATACAAGTTGGTGAGTCTTCATAGATGTAGCGGAAAGTATGTCAGCTTTAAGTAAAGTAGAGCAGAGAAAGCATGTCTTCTCTGTCTTCGGAAGAAATCAGACTTCACAACAAATTGGCTTCGGAAGACTTTGTCTCTAAAGCTTCGAAAGACTTCATCTTTGGCTTCGGAAGATTTGGACTTTGGCTTCAGATGATTTTACACTGAGAGTATTTTCTGATGTAGAGTGTAAAACTTCCGAAGCAACTTCTACTTTGTATGTCCAGTGCATGCATGCAGGAAGACCCTTGGTTGTTTTGGCTTCTTTGGTTGCATCAGCCTTATAATCTTCTGATATTACCTTACAACAGGCAACTTTCTCTTTACCCTTGAAGGCCTAGAATGTATCCATCTAGATGATCTAGAGTACATGGAAATAGTCCAGCAGATGGCTCTTCTCACTCACAGAGGCAGGAAGTTCTACAAGAGGACAGGGAGGAAGTTTCCTAGCAATGCAACCAGTGGAAAGTTTGGGTTGGACAAAAGTAAAGTGAAGTGTTACAAATGTAACCAAATGGGACACTTTGCTAGAGAGTGCAAGGCACCAAAGACAAATGGTGACCAAGCACAAACCAGACCAAACTACACTGATGGAGCTCCCCAGAATGAGAAGCCCAAGCAGCAAGCTGCAGTTGCTGTTGAAGAAGCGGGCTTTGACTGGAGCTTTCATGTTAAGGATGCATCTCCAAACCAAGCACTAATGGAAGATCATGAAGAAGCCAAGGTATTGGCACATCTTTGTACACCTGAATGTATTGCTACAGTTAACTGATATAGGTCCTATAACTTAGAGATGAGAACTGATTTTGAGTCCTTAAAAATTTTAAAAGATAATTTCAAAAGAGCTGAAAATGTTTACAAAATAGAAGACTTCAAGTTGTCTTCGAAAGAAAATTATGTTTTCAAATCAAATAACTACTTATAAGAAATTTACCTTAGGAAGAAATTCTGAGATATCTTCCGAAACTTAAATATGCTTCTAAGTACTTACATGTATTTGAATGACAATTTTCTTCCGAAGGCAATTAAGTCTCGGAAGATTTTGATAAAGCTATTTCAACTCTTAAGCATGAACATACTAACTACAAGACTTAGAAAAGATCTCATCACTAAGTTAACTAAATGCCAGGCTGAGCTTGTGATCAACAAAGCCAGGGCAGACGTGTTCTTGAAGAAGAGACCTTCAAGAACATGATATCCTCATCCTTGCATGCAAAAGTTTGTTATCAAAATAAGCAGGGACTTGGATCTACTGAGATATCTCTTCCACACACTCTATTGTCTGTAAGATCTCCAAGGTGTGGAACTTATGAAGATGAGCTTCTCCTTATAGGGCCCATTGATGAAGAGGATGAAGAGGAGACAGTGAAAGATGATTCTGGGAAGAGTGAAGAAGATCATCCTAAAAAGGGTCACTATTCTTCTGAGGTGAGGAAAGAATCTGGGATGACCAAGTCTAAGAGGAAGAACTTGATCAGGAAAGCCAAGAGGAGATCAAAGAAGGCTCAAGAGATCAAGGCCACTTTCAACTCTAAGTGAAACAAGTGTTTATCTCTGTAGGATTTATAGTGGTGAAGGCTAAAGACTCAACTATGAACTCTAATACCAGGAGTTCTAGTTCATGTCCAAATCATTCTAGCAAAGAGAAGAAGGCTGATCAGCTGTATACCACTGCTACACAGCCTGAACCATCCAGTTCCAAGAGCAAGCCTCACCCTAAGAAGCTTGCTGCATCATCTGTGAAGATGAAGATGGAGGTGGAAAGTGATCAAGTTCAGTCTTTCTCTCAAAAGAAGACTCTCAGAAGGAAGAAAATGGATTGCATCATGTGTGGTAGTACTTCTCATCTTGCTAAGGTTGCATCTACAAT
Organism: Flaveria sonorensis; assembly: GCA_025506505.1. Taxonomy (NCBI): domain Eukaryota; kingdom Viridiplantae; phylum Streptophyta; class Magnoliopsida; order Asterales; family Asteraceae; genus Flaveria; species Flaveria sonorensis. The sequence continues at coordinate 38,684,122 of CM046436.1, read as the reverse complement.
CCTAAAATTACTGTCCACATGATCAAAGAGAAAACTTCTGAGAAAAAGAAGGAAAAACTAGCTTCGGAAGGAAAATTTTTTCCTTCGGAAGCTCCAAGGTGAAAAAAGAAGACGAGTGAGAATTTGTCTTCGGAAGAAATTTTGGTCTCGAAAGAAATGAATTCTTCCAAAGTACTGAAGCCTGCTGCAGTGAAAGCAAGATCTTCCAAAGGTCCAGTCTCCAAAACTTCAGAAGTTGTTAAAACTTTCGAGGTGTTGAAGGTCAAGTCCAATCTTTCAAAGATGGTGTGGAAGATGAAGAAAGACCAAGTGACTGAAAGGTCTTCATCAACAATAGCTAATGATCCTCAAACGTTGAACATAGGATCAGTTACTATTACATTGTCTTCAAATCACTTTAATAAACCCAAGACCAATGAGGCTTGGGCTTCCAAATGTAACTAAACATTTTATTTTGTGTAGGAACATCTAAAGATCAATAGGAATGTATGGAACATTGATTGTGGTTGTTCCAGGCACATGACAGGCAATGGCTCCTTGCTTCAAAATTTTGAGCCAGTTGCTTTTGGAGGAAATGCTAGAGGTTATATTACTTCAAGAGGTGAGAACAAGAGGACAAACCCATGACAAAAATGTTTGTCTATACTCTTGCTTCGTGTCCTAGTAGAGCCAAAGAAAGTTGATGAGGCTTTGAAAGATAGAAGTTGGGTTGAAGCAATGCAAGAGGAGCTGCTTCAATTAAAAAGACAAAAGGTTTGGAACCTATGTCCTCTTTCTCATGGGAAGACTACCATAGGAACCAAGTGGTTGTTTTAAGAAACAAGAAGGATGATAGAGGACTTGTCATCAAGAATAAGGCCAGACTAGTTGTTCAAGGATACAAACGAGAAGAGGGAATTGACTACATAAATGTTTTGCTCCTGTGGCAAGACTTGAAGTTGTAAGAATATTCCTGGTTTTTGCTGCATCCAAGGATTTCAAGGTCTACCAACTTGATATCAAGTGTGCTTTCTATATGGGGTGATTGATGAAAAGGACAAAGCACATCAACATAAGGTATCATTTGATTAGAGATAATTTTGAAAAGGAATTAATCAAACAAGTCAAAGTTAACACAAATGAATAATATGCTGATCTATTCACTAAAGCTTTTGATGAACAGATATTCAAATATCTTGTATCAGCTATTGGGATGATTAACTTTAAGTAGATTTTCTTAAACTTAAATCAACTTTATTTCTAAAACCTGTGTGTCCTAAGTTGTCTATAAACCCAGTTTATTTTGAAAGAAAATGTTTAAAATGATATTCCTTAGATTTTTGAAAATATTTTCCAAACATATTTTCTTTCGGAAGATTTCAAGTTGTATTCGGAAGAAAATTATGTCTTCAAGTCAAATAACTACTTATAAGAAATTCACCTTCGGAAGAAATTCTAAGAATATCTTTCGAAGCTTAAATATGCTTGTAAGTACTTACATGTATTTGAAAGACAATTTTCTTCCGAAAGCAATTAAGTCTCGAAAGATTTATTCTATTTAGAATAAAGCTCCCAAGTCTTAAAATCTTCCGAAACCAAACATTTCTTAGAAGTGAAACTTTTCTAAGTGTAATATCTTCCGAAGCCAAAATTACCTTTTGGCTTCGAAAGCTTTTTCTTAAAACTTCCGAAGACAAATTTACCTTTGGAAGATTTTTCATAAACCTTAGGAATACCTTCTGAAGCCAAATTGGCTTCAGAAGCTTTTTGTAAAATCTTCCGAAGCCAAATTGACTTCGGAAGCTTTTTCATAAAACTTTCGAAGCAAAATTACCTCGGAAGATTTTCAACTTCCAACATAACTACCTTTTTGGGCATTTTTTCAGAGGTGAGACCAACATTCATATTTCAAAGTTTATCCTTTAGCATTAACTTTGTCTCAAATCCATTTCATATATATTCTTTCAACGGTTTCCCCTCTTTTTACTATCTTCCTCATCTGCAAATTCTTTAACCTAAATTTACCCACAAATCGCCCTTGTTCTTATCTTCCTTCACAACAAAGCTACTTCAAAATGGCCAACCTTCATCGTAGAAACCAACCCAATTTCACCATGCATCTGCACAGGCAACATAATCAAGTTGCTCTGTTAGACTCTGAGAAAGATCCTGGTTTCTCAGAGGTTTGTCGTTACCTTTCTTTGTCAAATTACTTCACCTCCCTCACCATTGATCCTCCACTCTATGAGGATCAGCTTTTGGAATTTTAGAGGACCTGCCAAGAGGTCACCATGGATGGGGAGAAGGTGTTGTCTACTACAGTGCAGGGGAGGACAATCTTCATCACTCCAGCCTCGATAAACACTCATCTTTAGCTGGATGATGTAGAATGTGATTTGTCCTTTCCAAATTCTATTGTTAACCACTCCTTTGAGCAGATGGGCTATGAAGGTGACTTCTTAATCAGAACCTTCAGAAAGGGGAAGGTCTCCTCTCAGTGGAAGTACCTCCTCCATGTGGTTATCCACAGTTTATCCAACGAACATGGAGGATGGGACCAGATTCCTGAAGATCTTTCCTTTGTAGACAATGGGATGGTTCAAAGGGTCAAGTTCAGGTATTCACAATTTGTCTATACTAATTTACTTGTAAACTTAGACTCCTTAGTATATTACATGTTCCCTAGATATGTCCAACACATTCTCAACTGTGAACTGGGCTCACAATTGAGGGGAACAGGTAATGTTCTAGAATTGGGATAGATGAAGCCCGACATCTTCAAGACTATAAGGAAGCCAACTGCCGGCTTCTCAGGGGTAGAAACAGCCTTTGTTACGAAAATGTTAGAGGTCATTGCTCAAGGTGACAACCTAGCAGCACCAACTAGTGTTGAACCCACACCTTCTACTTCCCAACCACCAATATGGCCAAAAATAACCATCACCTACCAAAGAAAATCCAAATGAACCCCTGCACATGCTACTCAGTTTGTGCAGGCCCCTATATCATCACCCATACAAGTGGAAGTGGACACTGGAGCTCCCACTTCTCCTAAGGAGCAAACCACTCCCATCTCACCAATGATCAGTGCTGAGGTTTCTCATGCTCAGCCTGATGAGCTCACAACCCCCCAAGCCTTAAGCCTTCACTCAGAGTCTTAAAACTCTAGTGAACAACCTTCAAAGGACAGCCCAGCCTCTTGATCTAAACCAACCAATTCCAAGCCTTGAATTCTATGATGATGAAGACATGGGCTTCAGTGAGTATCATGAGTCTCTCTTCTCCACCCCTACTCAAGGAGAGATGAGTACTCATGTTTCTCCCATGTCTAGCCCACATCATCCACCTACTACTGAGGTGGATCTCCCTAGACCTGTTCAGGAGGTCCATATGAAAGAGGTTCTCACTTCAGTAAGTGATTACTTCATTCAGACCTCAATCATGGCAACCCAGCGTCTTAACACTTCACTTGAAGTTGTCATGATGTAGGGGAAATCCAGCAGCCAAGAACAAAGTGCTAGTGATGAGGAAGAAGACCTTGGTCCTATTCTCTCATCCCCCCATGATTCTTCTGATGAAGATGAGGAGAGTCTAAAACTAAAGGTGTAACAACTGACTAAAACATAAACCTATTTAGTCTCAAAGATAAGTCATTTCTAGAGCTCAGGGTCAACAAGAAATTTTAAACTTTTTCAACCTGAGCTTCTATGAGAGCATCCATCTGATTGATCTTCCACTTGTCAACCCAAGTCAAAACAGACAAGCTGCAAGATTAGCAGATAGAATTCAAGAAAGGGTGTTTGAAGAATACAAGCTGAGGTCAAGACTATATAGACAGAGGCTAGCAAGTAAGACTTTTGGTCAACTGGATATTGAGGTGGACTCTAAGATTATCTTCAAAGGGGAAGCCTTGACTGAAGGCCCAGAAGTTGAACCTGTGTACCTTGAGATAGGAACTTCTTCAGCACCCATTATCCTTAGTGAGGCACCAGCTGGTGAAGGTGCTTCACAACCTCTATCTGGCCAGAGCTTGACTGCAAAATCAAGCAATGAAGGCCAAAGCTCTTTCCACCCTGAGTCACCAAGGCTTGTGAGTGACAAAGGGAAAAGGAAACTGACTCCTGAGGAGATTGAGGAGGAGGAAAGAGAGACGAAGAGGAAGCTAAGGGGAGAAAGTTCAAGAGGATCTCCAGGCTTCATGGAAGCTGCCATCAGGGCTGCCCCCAGGCCAAACACCCAAGATGATAAGTTGAGGGCAGCTAGGATAAACTACTTGGGGACCAGAAACTACAATGTGGATGAACTACTCTCTCTCCCCTTAGATGAATTGAATGAACTGGCTGATAAGGAATTGTCCAAGGAGAGGAAGGAGGCAGAGGATGCAGCATTGCTCCTTAAGAACAAGAAAGAAAGGAGACAAAAAAGGCTCTACAAGCATGCTCCTACCCTCTCCCCAGTTCATGAAATTCTTGAGACAGAGGCTGTGGCAACTGAACATGATAGTCTGAACATGATCAACCACCTGAGTGCCAAAGGACTGTATCAGCCATCTGCACTTCTTCCCTTATCATATGAGTATGTTGAATTTGAGTATCTCAAGCAGTTGGAGCAACAATTCATCAAGGAACAAAAGGATGCTAAGAGAAAACTAAGGGAAGAAGCTGCAAAGTCAAGAGCCATCATCCACAAGAGCCAAAAGAAGTCTGCTGACAGACAAAGGATGATGAGCTTCTTGAAGCTGTATGGATTCTCCGGAAGGAGGTTTGGTCCAATGTCTCTATCCACTATGGATGAGCACGTCATAGTGATCAAGCAGAAGATTAAAAAAGGAGAGATTGTTGACTTGCATTCTCCATCAAGTCCAGCTCAACCTGAGGTTGTCAAGGTTGAACCCCCTGAGACAACACAACCTGGACCTAGGGCTGAATCTCAGCTAACTTCATCTTCTGATCCACAGCAGAGTCCTCTTCACTCTCCTTCTGAACCTGTTTTGGTAGCTTCAGCCTAGAGGGAGTTTGTAAGGTTATATTAGAAGATTAGAAGGCTGATGCAACCAAAGAAACCAAAACAAACAAGGTGCTTCCTACATGCATGCACTGATGTACAAGTTAGAAGTTGCTTCAAAGTTTTACACACTCCACAGAAAATATTTTAAGTGTAAAATCTTCCAAAGCCAAAGTCCAAATCTTCCGAAGCCAAAGACAAAGTCTTCCGAAGCTTCAGAGACAAAGTCTTCCGAAGCCAAACGGTGTGAAGACTGATTTCTTCCGAAGACAGAGAGGACATGTTTTCTCTGATCTACTTTTTCATAAAGCTGACTTACTTTTCGCTGCAACTCTGAAGACTCACCAACTTGCATGAGTTAGTGAAATCATGCTTTTGTAAACTGTAGATTATGGTCTTTGGTCTGTAACTTCCGACTTTGTACCTGTTATCTTTTTTATAATAGAAAATGATGTGAGCTATGGCATGTTATAGTCACTAGTCAAAAGACAATCTGTCTTTTGACTTTACATTGATCTTGTTGTCTAGATTACTGTTTCAGCTGTTTTTCAAAGTATTGACGGTTGTAGGATGTAGTATAAACTATCTCAGGTCCTTGTATTTCTTTTTATGCTTTGTAACACTTGTAATAGAATTTAAGAGCAATATACAGCATCCTTGAAAACCATACTTCTCTGTTCTTGTTCTTAGTTCTGTCTCATTACTTACTTTTGTTCTTAGCATCATTTACACAAATCCAGTTCCCTATTTGATCTGTTAAAGTGTTCTAACACTCTCCTCATTGTGAGACTGATTGTATTGACCACCCTTTACACGGTCCTGCACACATGTTGATCGCATTACATCTGAATTTTAATATATAAGCTCCAAATGTGATTATTATTGTCGGTTGGTCTTAAGAGGTAGCTCCATGGGTCCATTATTGTAGTAGAGTCTGAAAAGTTCTTTAATCTATGAATTGCATCGATACTATGATGGAAGAAAGAAAGAAATATCAAAGCTTGAAATATTGAAAAAGATAAGATTTCTATTTAAAGCTTAAATACAAATAATAAAAAAATAGATGAAAATGTATAATGAGTGGAGGTTGAAAGAATAATTGGCATGACTTAAGGCTGCTTCATACTCTTTGTTAAGTAAGTATTACTGATCTGAATGCTGGTTAAAAGAAAAAAGTAAGTAGCTACGAACAGAGACAATAAATTGTTGTGCTCTTCTGCAGCAGCTTGACTAACAACCTTATACTACTTATGCAGGTGGGCAAACCGGTTCATCAAAATGATGAAAAATATCTACCCAGCACTCTTGCTAAAAAAGGTACATTCAAACCAATGCCATTTAAAAGCAAAAACACATACATTTCCACAAAACTATAGTAACTAAACGTTCACTTTCAAACATATATCCAACATCTGACAAACTAGCAGATCCAGTCTTTTGAATAGCTTCAGATATAAAAATGACTAGCCACTAAATCAATGGTTACTCGTCTACTCTTCTGGGAAACAAGTCATGGCAAAAACAGATAGGGCTGCAAGCGAAACGAATGTTTAGCGAACAGTTTCTGAACCGTTCGGCAGAAAGTTCGTTTATGTTCGTTCGTTTAGTAAATGAACGAAAACGAACAAGAAATTTCTGATCGTTTAGTTAAACGAACGAACATGAACACAAGTCGCGTTCGTTCATTTATGTTCGTGAACGTTCGATAATGTGTTCGTTTATGTTCGTTAATGTTCGTTCGTGAACGTTCGATAACAATTTTCGTTTATGTTTGTTAATGTGTTCGTTATGTTAATATTTGTTTTAGTTACTTTTTATGACAATTATATCAAATATTTTTTAATATCTATGTCAAGAACTTATTTATTTTACGATGGATTTTGTGTAATGTTTATGATGAAAATGCAAATTTTATACTAAAATAAATATATGATCATTTGTATTTGTTTGTCTTCGTGAACTTCTTTGTGTTTGTCATGATCATGAAAATTTGTTTGTGTTTATTTAAGGTTCGATAAGTTTTCGTGAACATATTCATTTTCCTTAATGAACGAACACGAACAAGAAATCTCGTTCGATAAGTGTTCGTGAACAGTTCATGAACAAGTATATTTTTTAATGAACGAACAGAACAAGTTGTTGTTCATGTTCGTTCGTTTCGTTTGCAGCCCTAAGAACAGCTGCAAAAAAAGTTAGAATACAAAAATCGGGTTTTAACTTTTGCAGTAACGATGGATGAGTATTATGAAGGCTTCTGGACAGTTTCATGTATAGAAGCGACAACCAGTTAGTTTGGGATCACAAAATATGTAAATAGTAACTAAACTTTTTCAACCTAAATGAGTGTATGATGTGGAATACGATTTGTGTAACCAAACTTTCCCTTTCGATGCAACATTGTTAACATTACTAAAACACGCAACGACCAATTCACAACATATGTGCATCGATCGTGCGATCCGGAATATAACTAGTATTTTTATTAGATTATATTATAATAATTAAATAATATTATTATTTGTTTATTGAGTTGTATTTGTTTATTAAATTTAAATTTAGCTGGTCAACTCGTACACGTTATTTTGACCCGCATAAGTTTTATAGTTTCGGGCTTCACTACAATTTTTACTTAAAACCCAATTTCTTAAGTTCATATTTTTAGGTACATGTCAGGTTAAAAATAAAACGTTTACGAGCGTATTTTATAGAGCTTTGAGATGATCTACATTTCAACATTCGTTTACGTTTTGACGTAAATTTTATTCAAAAAATGAGTCGCGTCAGATATAAAATGTTTATTAGACGGTATAAATCTGGGTTACTCTATGTTTAACGTAAATTTAGTTCAGAAACGAGGAGAGAAAATTGTAATCTATTTACATATTTTATTTACGCTCTGACTTGCTCAACGTTCCGACATAATTTTGTTTGGAAAACAGACGATCAAGTATAATACATTTTCGTTTAACGGTATAAATTTGAGTTATTTTACGGTTCGACATGCATTTGGTCCAGAGGACAAGTCGAGTCGACTATTAGTTTATAATTTATCACGTCACGTATGAAGCCGCTGCAACACACGACCAATGAAAAACTAGTTAACGTAAATGTGTGTAATTTTTTAATATTAAAAAAAAGAAAGAAAAAGAAGGAAAAAAGTCAAGAACCTAGTGATACTTAATTGGCCATGCTGGCTTTACACTACCACATGAAACGAGTTGGGATATTATTTAGGGGCTGTTTGATAGCCTTTTAATGGTCATTAAGAGTCTACTTTTTAATGGGTAAAACCTCTAAATAGTTAATAGGTAACTCTAACGCTGAATGGTTAAAAGTTTAAATCTTAATAATACTTTTTAACCATTCAACTTCAGGTTTACTTATTAACTATTCAGAATTTATGAAACATTAAGAGGTAGTCTTTTAATGGTTATTAAGAGGTAGCCTCTTAATGGTCATTAAGAGGCTACCAAAAAACCCGTTAGTTAACACTTGACAATGTATTATGTCCGTATATAAATTACTATATCTATATGAAATTAGAACCATTATTGGATAAAAGTTACAAGTCTATATAAAGAAAAAATTTAAAATGATATAAAGATAAGTTGTCATAACAATTTAGCAAACCTTTTTTACGTTTTTATAACATATTTATTTATTTTTTATCGGTTATAACAGTATCAATATATTTGAAAATTATGTTCTGTAACTTATGTTAACTAGATTATTAAACAAATCATAAAATTGCACATTTGTCTCGGTGCTTAAGTTGTTTCACCGTATCGCGCAGGGCGCATGTTCAAAACTCGTCTCTGTCGTTTTTGTATATTTTGTGCTCCAAGTTATTTATTATTTCCCTATGCCCACTTCCCATTAAACGTTATTACACATTAAAGAAAATAATAATGTGGTCTCATTATTAGTCTTAAGTGTTAGACCCTGAAAGGATCATACTTACCAACTGAAGAAGTGGTTGGAGGTTGTTCTGGTTGGAAAACATCAGTTACAGAAAACAACAGAAAACAGAAGACAAGACAAGACAAGTATAAAGCACCCGCATTTGTTAATGCGGATGACTAGTGAACAAATGCGGACAAGTGTTTGTTCACCCGCATTAACAAATGCGGATCAAGACAACTAATGCTGAACAGAAGTGTTCATCCGCATTAATCCATGCGGATGAACTGAAGAAATGCTGACAAGAAGTGTTCACCCGCATTAGTCCATGCGGATGAACAGTAAATGCTGACAAGACTTGTTCACCCGCATGAACTAATGCGGGTGAACAAACACAAATGCTGAGAAGACTTGTTCACCCACATGAACTAATGCGGGTGAGCAAACAACAAATGCTGATGAAGACTTATTCATCCGCATGAACTAAAGCGGATGAACAACTTACACTTATATTTATTTTGTACTTAGACTAGATTCTCTTGTATAGATCAGGGTTAGTTTAGTCTTTTGTACAGGCAATAAATACGCCTATAAATAGGGTAACATACCCTAACTTTGTAAGGTTGTTGATTTCAGCAGTAATATCTATAATATTTTACAACATTTACTACGGTTCTTGATTCTCTTACATTCAAGCATTTACTACAGCAGTTAATGTTCTTTAATATAGTAATTCCGCTGTTATATTATTGACTCAGTCCACATATTCGATCCTAGGTTGAGTCATATCAACCGAGAATATCATTCTCTGACCCAGTCAATTGGTATCAGAGCCTTGGCTCTTGAATTCATCACAGAATCATCTCGGATTTTGGGTGAAAATTGATTGAACTGTAGACTGAGTTGTTCATCAGCAAGATCTCCTCTTCTGATAAACAAACATACTGTAATCGAACACCACAAAGTACAAAATCTCCAGATCTGCTGCTGTCGAACCCAACAACACAAAATCAAAAACTTAGAACTCCTTCAAATCGACAGATCTAAACTTAACAGACCTGTTCTTGACCCAAAACAGAAGATTTGAAGAAAAACACACTGTTCGAACTTAAAATCAACTTAAAACAGTATTCAACAAGTTAAAATCAGTTTAACTAACATGGATTCCTATAATCATACTGAAATTGGTCATGCATCCAAACCTCCTATGCTTAAACATAAATCTGAGTTTAAGCAGTGGAAAATTCGTTTCAGTAACTACATTACAGGTGTAGATCCTGACTACTAGATATCTATTTGCAAAGGTCCTTACATTCCACTGTCTCTAAATGCTGATCAAGCTGCTCAGTACAAAACTGCAAGAATTCCCATTGAGGATCCAAACTTAACTCTTGATGATGAAGAATATAAGAAAATCAAGATTGATCTTAGAGCTTATTCCATACTTACACAAGCACTGAAAATGGATGTTCTAAAAAGATTAGAAAAATATGGAACAGCTAAGGGTGTCTGGGATGCTTTACAGATTATGTGTGAGGGAAGCAGTAAAGTTACTGAAATTAACAAAGACAAGTTGATAAATCAGTATGAGACATTTCATCATACCGAAGGAGAGTCTATCTCCAGACAGCTTCACAGATTTGTGCAACTTGTAAATGACCTTGAAATTATAAGGGTCACTTACAAGGAGAAGGAACTAAACAAGAACATGCTGCACAGCTTCCCTGAAAGCTGGAAACAAAATGTTACAATGTTAAAGAATACTCTTGATTTGGAGAGTACTAGCTTGGATATCATGATTGCAAAAATTGAGGCTCTTGAACTTGATGAAAGGAGCAGAAATCTAAGTGGACCTCAAGTCATTGAGGCTTACAAGTTTCCATCTGAAACTCATTCTGTTGAAAATGCATTTGTTACTGAAGAAGAAGACTTTCTATCATCAAGAGATCAAACAAGAACAACAGGATTTTATGCTGCTCCACAACCTCAAAAACAACCAACTTCTGCCCAACCCATTGTATCTCCTAACAACATGCATGATGAGCCAAAATCTGAAGAACAAAAGGCAACTTACAATTCCTTTGTTGCTAGCTTTGAAGACTACCTTGGAGGGAGACTCACATCAGCTCATCTGATTCAAGAAGATCTAGAAGAAATGGATCCTGATGATGTTAAAGAAATGGATTCGCAATGGCAGATGGCCATGATTGCTATGAGAGCAAAGAAATTCTTTCGAAAATGGAAGAAACTGAGTCTTAATGAGAATACAAAACTGGGATATGACAAATCCAAAGTTAAGTGTTTTAATTGTGGATTGAGTGGTCATTTCTCTCGGGAATGTAACTCTCCGAAGAGAAGCAACAACAATTTTCAAAGACCCTCACATAGCCAGCATGCTTCTCAATATAACACCAACTTTCAGCCAGGCAACTCTTATTCACACCAACAACAAAATCAGCAGCAGCCAATTCAGTAACAACAAAATTAGCAACAGCCAATTCAGCAAAGACAACCTCCGCTGACTCATCAATCTCAAGGAAGTAATCAACAAACTTCAAATGCACTTGTCATCAGACAAGATGGAGTTTGTGATTGGAGCGTGTATGCTGAGGAAGTTCAACCACAGTTTCAGAATCATGCACTTATGGCACATATTAATGATGGACCAACTCCAATGCCATCTGAGGTAAAATCCATTCTATGTTCTGAAAAATGTGTTCTAGAAGTACAAGGGTCAGGGAACACAATCACAAATTGGCTAATAAAATAAGAGAAGAAAAGGTGAAATCAGAGATGTTAAAACAAGAAATGAGAATTTATGATGTTAAAATCAAATATCTGTTGTCTGATGTGGAAACACCTCATGGTGAAAAGTACACACTTGTGGCTGAAAATAAGAGGTTAACTGAATTGTTGACCAAATCAAAAGCTGAGCAATCAGCTACTGAAATGAAACTTGAAAAGTTTCAGCTCTCATCTGTCAAGCTACAAGAGTTACTTGTGTCTCAAAAGGGGGCTAAATATATGACTAGAATAGGCTACAAAACTTATCCTCCTCCATATAATGATAACTACACTGTTATGCCTGAGTCACTTACTCAATCAGATACAAAAGAATCTAAAATTATTGAAACCGAATCAATAATTTCTCAAACAACAAATCCTCAAAACAAACCAGGTGTTTACATTGAAACTGATGAGGATAAAATCAGATTGGGTCATCCTATCAAAATCAAAGAGTGCTCAGACAAACCTGTGGTTATCAAGAAACCAAAGAGCCAAGTCAAAGCTATTATGCCTTTTGTAAAATTTGTTCCACAAAATTTTAAATTGAAGCACAATGCTGAATGCTCAGTGAAACCATCTGCTGAAAGCAGATCTGATTATGAGATCATATCTCCTAAAAATTCAAGCAAATCGGACAGGGTTTCATTGAACTTCAAGGATAAAACCAAAGTTCCCGTAGTTACCAAAGGAAAAACCACTTTTGTTCAAAAATCTAAAGTGAAATCTGATTCACCATCTTCATCAAATATCAAACAAGGAAGTGGTTTGATATCTTCAACAAAGAACAAGTAGAACAATTCGATAGGGAAATAAGGGAATACAGAAAGAAGCATCATCAGTCAACAAAAACAAAGCAAGTCAGAATTGTGAAACAATCTGTTGGCACTCCAAAGACTGATGTGACTTCTGTTTCAAAATTAAAGGATAATCAAATGTATTATGAATTTTGTGATATGTCAAATCACACCACAGATGAATGCTACTTCACCGAGTACTGCTCTATCTGTGACATGAACAATCACTCAACAAAAAGCTGTCATTTTAACAAATATTGTTCATTGTGTGATATGACCAATCACAATACAATTGAGTGTTACTTTAATAAAAAAAGGATTGAAAAATTCACAACACAAGCCCATTTCATTGGTTCCAACTGACAAGGTCAGACACAAAAGTCCAACAAACCTAAGCAAATCACCAAATTCTCATCAAAAGTATAAAATCAAAGTGATTTCTGAAAAACAAAAATCTGTTCATCCTTTGCACAAAAATCAAAAGGAAAGGTTTGTATACTCCTCTGACACATCAGATGAAATTTATGAACTAAAACCTCAAAGAAACAAAAGAAAAGGGCTGAAATCATCCTCCTCTAAAACACACACAAGAGGAAAGTATCAAGAAGTAACAGTGATCGATGCCAAAGGACAACCCAAGACCATTATGGCTTGGGTTCCTCATTCTAACTAGTTCTTTTTGTGCTTGTAGGGTCATTCATACAGGTCCAATAGCTTATGGTACGTGGATAGTGGATGCTCCCGACACATGACAGGAGATAGTTCCCTCCTTCATGACTTCAAGCACATTCAAGGAACTATCGTGGCATTTGGCGGAGATTCACAAGGCGGTAGAATTACTGGAGAAGGTTCAGTGACGAATGGGATTCTGAGCTTTGATAAAGTCAATTACTGCGAGCAGCTGAACTTCAATCTGCTCAGTGTATCCCAGATTTGTGACAAGAAATATTCTACTCATTTCACCGACACTCATTGCTACATCTTGAAACCAGGATTTTACATTCCTGAAGAATGGGTTGTCTTGAAGACACCAGGAAGAATAATACATATGTCTTGAACCTTAATTCTGCTCATCCATCAGAAGAGACATGTCTATTGTCTAAAGCATCATTTGATGAATCACAACTTTGGCATAGACGCTTAGGACACACGAATTTTAAAAATATGAATAGATTGGTCAAAGGGAACCATGTAATTGGTCTTCATCAAAAGGAATTTCATTTTGGTGACCACTGTACCGCGTGTCTCAAAGGAAAACAACATAAATCATCTCATAAGCCAAAACTTGTGAACACTAACGATTGTCCATTGAAGTTACTTCATATGGATCTCTTTGGGATGACTCACGTCATGAGTATTGGCAAGAAGCATTATTGTTTAGTGATCATTGATGACTTTACTCGATTCACATGGGTCTTCTTCCTACTTCATAAGAATGAGGCGCCCCAAATCTTTATAGATTTTATAACCAAAATTGAAAATCAACTTGATGTAAAAGTAAAATCTATTAGAAGTGACAATGGGACGGAATTTAAAAATGAAAGCTTGAGTTCATTTTGCACCACAAAAGGCATTGTTCATCAGTTCAGTGCAGCTCGTACTCCACAACAAAATGGAGTTGCTGAAAGAAGGAATAGAACTCTAATTGAAGCAGCAAGAACAATGCTAGCTGATGCAAAACCGCCTATTACATTTTGGGCAGAAGCAGTTAACACTTCATGTTTTGTGCAAAATCGAACTCTGATAATCAAAGAACATAATAAAACTCCTTGTGAACTTCTTTTTCACAGAAAACCATTCATTGGATTTTTGAAGTCATTTGGTTGTCCTGTCTCTATATTGAACACCAGAGACCATTTAGGAAAGTTTGCTCCTAAGTCTGACGAGGGATTCTTCGTGGGATATTCTTCAGTGTCTAAGGCTTTTAGGGTGTTTAATCCTAGATTAAACATCATTGATGAATCAAAAAATATTCAATTCAATGAGCATTCATTTCCCAAATCATCAAATGGTCCTGACTGGTTGTTTGATATTGATTTATTTACAAGATCTTTTGATCAGTTCAATTTGTCAAATGCAGGAACATCAGGGTCAGTTGAAAGAAGAACAGACTTCCTAATGATTCCTCCTTCTACCGATCAAGACAATGAAGAAGTGCCCTTACAAGCTGATCCTATCCGGCAAGTTACACAAAATGAAAGTATCTCAACAGATGCTGGTCGCAGTTCAATGCCATCTCCTTCAGCTGAACCTTCAGCTAAACCTTCAACTGAAGTGAGACATTCAAAACCAACTCATGCACCAGCTGATTCTAATAGAGATGGAAATAATGAGAGTATTCAGAGTGCTGCTGAAGCTAAAAATGATGTACCCTCTGATTCTGGTCATCACTCTCCCACACTACAACAACAAGATGCCTCTCACTAAGATGATATGAATGTCTCCAATCTTGATGTGTCCATTGCTGGTGATTTGATTCCAATTACTAGGACTCATAAGAATCATCCAGTGTCCAACATTATTGGTGATTTAGACGAGCGGGTGACACGAAGCAAGTCTAGTATTGCAAACATCTGTTTGTTTTCTTGTTTTCTGTGTCAAACTGTACCCAAAAACATTAAAGAGGCTCTTCAAGACAATAGCTGGATTGAGGCAATATAGGAAGAATTTCTACAATTCAAGAAACAGGAAGTATGGCAGCTGGTGGATCTTCCAGAAGGTCAATACCCTATCAGCACCAGATGGTTGTACCGAAACAAGACTGATGACAGAGGGATCATCATCAGAAACAAAGCAAGATTAGTAGCACAGGGCTATACACAAGAAGAATGAATAGATTATGACGAGGTGTTTGCTCCTTTTGCTAGATTAGAAGCCATATGACTCTTTCTTGTGTACTCTGCATCCATGAAATTCACAGTTTATCAAATGGATGTAAAGTGTGCATTTTTGTATGGAAAGATCTCTGAAGAAGTCTACATGAGTCAACCTCCAGGCTTTGAGGATCTTGATTTCCCTCACAGGGTATACAAGCTTGATAAAGCTTTGTATGGCTTACATCAAGCCCCTCGAAAATGGTATGAGACTCTGTCATCCTTTCTTCTTGACCATGGTTATGAAAGAGGGAAGATTGACCAGACTTTATTCAGAAAGAGAAAAGGGAATGAGATGCTGCTTGTCCAGATTTATGTGGATGATATCATATTTGGCTCCACCAACAAACAACTCTGCAAAGACTTTGAAGATCTTATGCATTCAAAATTTCAGATGAGTGCTATGGGAGAACTCACATTCTTCCTAGGTCTTCAAGTACAACAAACATCCAGTGGAATCTTCATCAACCAGTCAAAATATGTGGAATCAATGTTGAAGAAGTTTCACTTTGCAGACTGTCAGTCCATCAGAACACCTGTTGATACAAAAGTGAAGATTGGCCCAGACGCAGATGGCAAATCTGTGGATCAGACTCTTTATCGATCCATGATTGGTTCACTTATGTATTTAACAGCCAGTAGACCTGATGTTATGTTTGGTGTTTGTGTATGTGCCAGGTATCAAGCAGATCCCAAGGAATCTCACGTGAATGCAGTCAAGAGGATATTCAGATATCTTAAGGGCAAACCTGCTCTTGGACTATGGTATCCAAAGGATGGAGACTTCAATCTCTATGCATACACCGACAGTGACTACGGGGGATGCAATTTCAACAGAAAATCCACATCTGGCGGTTGTCAATTTCTTGGTCCCAGACTGGTGTCATGGCAGTGCAAGAAACAGACCAATGTTTCTGTATCGACAGCTGAAGCTGAGTACATAGCAGCATCAGCTTGTTGCTCTCAAGTTCTCTGGATTCAAAACCAGATGCTTGATTATGGTTTCAATTTCTTGCACACACCAATTCATATTGACAACACTGCTGCAGTCTTCATAACAAACAATCATGTTCAGCACTCAAAAACAAAACATATTGAAATTAGATATCACTTTTTGAGAGACTGTGCTGAAAAATGTTTAATCAAGCTGATTCAGGTTAACACAGACAATCAGCTAGCTGATTTGTTTACTAAGGCATTTGACCCAAGTCGGTTTGAATTCTTAGTCCAATTAATCGGCATGATTAACCTTGATTAACATCAATAAATTCACAAAATTACAAAAAGAAATCAATTTTTGTTGAAGTCCTTGTTTTGTACTTCTTAAGGGAGATGATATAATTACAATCATTATATCATTCACTGTGCTTAATTCAGTATCTTGAAAGACTGACATGACTTACCTGATATGAGGGTAGGCTCAACTTGGAACAGAAGATAAATGTTGTGATACACTAAGATCACATTCAACTGTGAATGCATCATCTCAGAGCATGTATGTATCTAACCTATCAAAGTGTATGTATGTGTAGTAACCTAAACACACCAGGTCATGATACCTTATGAATCTCATTCACATTAGTTTCTCCTTTGTTTTGCTGAGCAAAGACCTGGGGAAACAAGCACATAGTGCTGATGTCTAGATCCAAAAGAGTCCCAATATGGAACACATCCAATACGGGTGACAAATAAAACAGAATATTACAAAAAGAATCCCAAAGTGGATCACCTTCCAAAGTGAAGAGCAAAAAGAATCCCAATGTGGATCAAACAAAATAAGGATCAGGTAAAAGAATCCCAAAGTGGATCCCCTTACCAAAATGAATGAGGTTTCATAATTTAAATGACCAGGTATTGAAAGTTGTGAGAAAGTTCTACCATACAGTACATGAGGATAGTTGATCTTGCTATGCTTATGAGTGTGAGGTTCATGTTAAATGTTTTATTAAATCAAAACATGATAAAAATCACATGTATTACAATATTGACCAAGCATGAGTTTAAGAGGACAAATATATCTTCAATCAATAAGCTCATGACAACTTATGAAAGATAAGATTGATGTGATCCCAAAATTTCAAACAAAAGTGCAAAACAATTAAACAGTTCGGAAATATTGTCCTAAAATTTTATAAAGTTCATTTAAAGTTTTTATCCCGCATGGATATAAACTTTAGGGGGAGTAATAAAATTTTTTAAAAGGAAATATTTACAAAAACATGAAATTTGCAAACATTAAATTGACAACTTTGTCAAATTGATTATGTCTGTATGGAAATTACTCCATAATCAGCTTCAGAAGATGCATATGCTCCAAAATTAGTCAAGTTGGGAATCTGTGTCACATCAAAGATACATGACAATCCAAGCAAGAATTGACAATCTCTGAATCTGCAAAATCTTCAGAAAACAACAAAAATGCAGACTCATCTTCATAAAATCAGAAGCAGCTGTACAAACCAATCAGATTTAGCCACTGCAAAAACATTAATTTTTGACAAAGTACAAAATTTAATGCGGGTAAGTGCATTGTTAATGCGGGTGAAGGTAACCCTGCCATTTAACCAATGTGGGTAACTGTTTTTGTACAAGTAAACTAATGCGGACAAAAAAGTGTGTTCATCCACATTAGCTATAGTAAATGCGGACAAGTCTTTTGTTCACCCTCATTTGTCTTAGTAAATGCGGACAAGTCATTTGTTCACCCGCATTTGCTACATGAAATGCCGGTTAACTTTGGTCACCCGCATTTGTCTCAGTAAATGCGGACAAGTCATTTGTTCACCCGCATTTTCTACAGTGAATGCTGATCACTTTGTTCACCCGCATTTGTCATAGTATATGCGGACAAGTAATCTGTTTTCACGCATTCGCTATAGTAAATGCGGATGGGTAAAATTAGTCCTTCCGCATTCGTTACAGTAAATGCTGACAAACTTAATTTGTTCATCAGCATTTGCTACAGTGAATGCGCCTATAGAAATTCTATATGCGCATTTGCTACAGTACAGAACTTTTCAACACTTGGTAAAATCTTTGTGAAAATTATGAGTTGTATTATAAATACTCATTTAATGTGAGTCATTTATTACTTTTCAAATTTTTGAGTGAACTTTTATAATGAGTCAAGTGCCAGAAATCAGTTCTTCTTCTGAGTTCAAATCTACTCTAATCAAGCTTCATTTTGTTCAAATCCAACATCAAAACAAACAACATTGTCTGTTAAATTGAAGTATTGTTAACTAAAAGGTGATTATCAGTTTCTTACGTACTTCGACTGTCGAACGAAATTTCTTGAAATGGAACCCTAATCTTGTGAAATAATTCAAATACACTCAAGAACACTGGATTTAGATGAATGACAGAGTTCATTAAAACCAATGATCGGTGTAAACTTCAAAGATTTCACGTGGTTCTAAGAACACATAAAACATCGATGAACAGGGGATACTGGTGTATAACAATGTTGACATCACAACCTGTTAAAACACAATCAAAATCAGTATATCCCAACACAAAGAAACAAAATTTTGAACTGTTCTTCATGAAAAAAATCAAAATCAGGTCAAATAACCTAATGTAACAGTAACAAGCAGAATTCATTTTGACCTAAAAAGTCAAAATTGAACAAATCACGCACAATTCTCACTAATTCATACTTTCTGTGTGCGGATTACATAATGGCTAACCTAACTTGGAGCAAGCTCCATAATGTCAGTGGTTTTCTTGATTCTGATGTCCCAGAAGCTGAGGGACTCAGAGACATGATCAGGTTCATAACCACAACAAGAGTGGCTCATGCCATATCAGTGAGACCTATAATCTATAAGGATTACATCAGATCTTTCTGGGGAAATGCAGAAGCTTTGGATATTGATGGAGAGAAAGCAATCTCAGGAAGAATATCTGATGATCACACTCTGGCAATATCAGAACAATCTGTTAGAGAATGCCTTCAATTTCAAGATGATCCAAATTCTCCAACTGAATTTGATGAAGAAGATATCATGTCATTCTTTGCTGACATTGGATATGAGGGAGGATTTGAGGCAAAACAGATAGTGAAAGGATTGGTAGATGTGCAGTGGAGGTTTCTCATTCATTATATCCAACACTGCCTATCTAAAAAAAAAACTGGGTGGAATGACATACCATTAACTACATCTTCACTGGTCTGTGCCCTTTGCTCTAACAAACCCTACAACTTTTCAGCATATGTCTTTAATGGAATGATGTCAAATATTCAAGTGGGGAGAAGGAAGATGTTCTTAATGTACCCCAGATTCATTCAGTGTCTTATTAATGAAGCCTTTCCTGATCTGGTTTTAGAAGGCCCCATTCTTGAAGTTCCTCATTATAATGCCAAATCTTTGAAGTACATCAAGAAGAGAGATCCAAGAAACTTCTATAGTGGTGCTTTCATTCCACTCTTACCTAAAATGATGTGCCAATGGATGAGGAACAACTACAACACCAAGAACTGGTTGTACATGATGATATTCCTATTGAGGAACCTGCACAAGAAATCCTGATGATGAACCAATTCATGAAGTAAATGTTCAAGAAGAAGCTCCAGAACAATCAGTGGAGCAGGCTACTGCTCATGATCAACACCATGTTGATGAGCATGCAGAAACTGAAGAACACATTATACCAGTGTCACCTTTGATTGGTGATCCTCACACTGGTGAAACACTACAAGAAGCTGCTGCTTTATCTCCTTTGAGGGTTGATCCCATTATCCCACAATCATTCTCTCCAATTCATATACAAGAAGATTCACAAGGCAGTTCACCACCTGAAGCAATTGCTGAGGCTGGGAGTTCTGGTGAATCTACCAGCTCCTCAAAATCTTCTAAATCTTCTGATGATGAAGAAGATAATCAACATATGTGCCTCTACCACAGAGACAACTTGTCTCTAAAGATGCTCCTTCTGAGAGCTTTGCAGAATCAAAGGTGAACAGACCTGATGAAAAAGATAGGATGATATCTGATCTCTTAGCCAAAATGTCTAGAATGGAGAAGACTTTGGATAGAAGGGCAGGATAATCAATGATAGAATCCTAGAGTTGGATGAAAAGGAGAAAAACTGAGTGAATTAAAAGCCAAGTATGATGCTGATTTGAGAACAAAAGATGAGGAGATCAAACAGTTAAAAGCCTCTTTAGAGATGTCAAGAGAAGAAATCAGTGGTCATGTGGACACTGTGGCTATTCAAACTGTAGCTATGGAAGATCAAGAGCATGTTGGAGATACAAACAGAACTTATTGCTGATCTGAACAAACAAATGAGGGTTTGAAGAAAAGAATTGATGAATTGGAACTGATTGCTCAATTAAAGGCTGAATTTGGAAGAGAAGCAACAGAACATGAAGCTGAAGAAACTGATAAGGAAGTTCATTCACAACAGCAAGAAACCAGTGGTGTTAGGGATGATGATAGCTGGGAGATGGTAGTACATTCTGATCCATCTACTAAAAAGAGGCCATGATGAAAGAACTAATAGATGACATGGACAGATTCTCTTCAAGTGAATTCATTATAGATGAGGAATTCTAGGATTACATCAAAAACACCAAATCCCCCTCTGAGTCTATAATTGTAATTCCATCACAACCTGTGTCAATAGAAGAAGAACTGAGAATGCAACTTGTTCCTGCTGTTGTATTGACTGATGAACAACAAAGTTTAATCAATAGACTTTGTGATGAATTCAAAGAAAAGGAAACAACTGAATTGAACAGACAAGAAGCTGAACAACAAAGAATCACTGCTGAGCTTAAGGCTGTTGAAGAAAAACAACAGGCCAAATCTGATGTAGCTTCACCATCAGGACCAAGAGTGATCACATACACAAGAAAAAGGAAATACTTGACTGAAAAAGCAAAAGGAAAACTTCCTATGGTTGAGAAGAACAACCTAAGAAGAAAACTAGAGATGATCCTAGGAGTTTGGCAGCAATTGCTGAATTTTTAGATGAACATGAACAAGCTGAGAAGGAGTTGCAGCATACTTTGGAAGTGATTATGTTGGAAGAAGGAGAAACTGAAGAGGAACAAACAAAGAAACATGATGACATGAGGAGTCCATCAATTATTGAGCCATCTGTAGAAAGCATGATTGAAAAAGCAAAGTCTGATGATCTCATGATTTATACCATGTATCTGATAAATCATGGTTATGATGCTGACATTATGTTTAACATGACATATGAGGAGATTATTGAGGAGGTAAAGAAGATGGAAAAGCTGCTAGATCCTACATATGTAATAGAATATGAGAAAACAAAAGAGACTGAAAAGCCAACATCCTAAATTCTCAAAACAGCAAAGAAAGATGACCAACAGTTTGTTTTTCCTGATCCTTATAACATGTCAGATAGGGAAATGAAGGATTATCTAAACAAACAGGGATTTACAAAAAGAAAGTTAGGAAACATGAAGACTAATTCACTTCGGGCTGCTATGTTAAGAATGATTAATGAAAAGAAAGATAGAATGATAGCAATTGAAGAGGAAGTAATTACCCAGAAGCCCAGAACAAGATCTTCTGCACAAGATGTAAAATTAATACAAAAGACAAAGATGTTCTGGCCCCTATTCTGCACAAAAACCCAGAGTGGTTCATTGAACCTTCACAACTGAAACTTCAAGAGGGTTTAACCACTGCTGAGATGATTAGAGGGGTATCTACTCCTAAAGGCAAAACAGATGTCAAAATCATTTCCTAGAAGTGTGATAGCAACTGGAATATGTTCATGGTCAAGAGAATCTCAGGCCTGGTGCAATTCTTTACAGAATATACAGCCTTAGTCAATGCCATGAAGGTCCATGACTTAAAAGAATTGGCTGAGTTAGATCTAATCAACTGTGATGGAATGTACAGGGGTTATGAATTTGAGGATATTCTGAAGATGTTTAAGAGAACCAATAACTTCAAGTCTCTAAAAGCCATCTGTACTAGAAAAGACAAATCTTTCAGAAATCCCCTTGAACAAAGAAGAAAGAGAGAGGCAGAAGAGGTAGTGTTCCCTGAGCTGCATGTGAAACCAACAGAATCATTGAAATGAAAAATGATTGCTGGAACTCACAAAACCAAACCAATTTCCAATGTGTACTATGATGAAGAATCCTATGAGTTGGTGATTGATAGAAAGTGGGAAGGAAAAGAAGCCCCAGAGATCAGAATTTTCAGTGGTTATGAGGTCAGACTGCTAGATGAGTCTTACATACACTATATCTTCTCAAGACACTTCAGAGCCCTAAAAAATAAAGCTGCTGAAGAAGATCTGGAGTTTATGTTAAAGTGTGTTAAGATCTTGAAGCTAGCATTTGACAGAATCAACAACAAAAGAGAACAAAGGAAGAAGAGAAAGGTGCCAATGCAGATGGGCAATATTGTCAAGTTGGAAGTTGATGCTGATGGTCAAGTGATTCATAGAGGTGGGTTATCTTCTATTTCAGTTTGGGAACCCATCTCTTTGAAACAAATGCCCATTGCTGCTATTCATACAATGAGTGAAATGAAGATTCATGTGCTCAATAGAGAAAAAATGAAAGAAGCTAGGGATTTTTCTAACATGATAAAGGCTATTCTCAATCCATCAATGGCACAACCAGAATCATTAGAAGAAGCTGCTAAAACTCTCCTCCCAACATCAGTCCAAAAGAAGACTACACAAGAAGACCAACCAGAAACTTCACAACCACCACCACCATCACACTCTTGAGGAACCTAGGCAGTATAATCCTTAGGGGGAGTATTGTTAGACCCTGAAAGGATCATACTTGCCAACTCAAGAAGTGGTTGGAGGTTGTTCTGGTTGGAAAACATCAGTTACAGAAAACAACAGAAAACAGAAGACAAGACAAGACAAGTATAAAGCACCCGCATTTATTAATGCGGATGACTAGTGAACAAATGCGGACAAGTGTTTGTTCACCCGCATTAAAAAATAAGGATCAAGACAACTAATGCTGAACAGAAGTGTTCATCCGCATTAGTCCATGCGGATGAACTGAAGAAATGCTGACAAGAAGTGTTCACCCGCATTAGTCCATGCGGATGAACAATAAATGCTGACAAGACTTGTTCACCCGTATGAACTAATGCGGGTGAGCAAACACAAATGCTGAGAAGACTTGTTCACCTGCATGAACTATGCGGGTGAGCAAACAA
The DNA here is from genome assembly GCA_025506505.1 of Flaveria sonorensis. NCBI lineage: Eukaryota > Viridiplantae > Streptophyta > Magnoliopsida > Asterales > Asteraceae > Flaveria > Flaveria sonorensis. The sequence goes on along the minus strand of CM046436.1, from coordinate 38,660,605 downwards.
CAAATGCTGATGAAGACTTGTTCATCCGCATGAACTAATGCGGATGAACAACTTACACTTATATTTATTTTGTACTTAGACTAGATTCTCTTGTATAGATCAGGGTTAGTTTAGTCTTTTGTACAGACAATGAATACGCCTATAAATAGGGTCACATACCCTAACTTTGTAAGGTTGTTGATTTCAGCAGTAATATCTACAATATTTTACAACATTTACTACGGTTCTTGATTCTCTTACATTCAAGCATTTACTACAACAGTTAATGTTCTTTAATATAGTAATTCCGCTGCTATATTCGATCCTAGGTTGAGTCACATCAACCGAGAATATCATTCTCTGACCCAGTCATTAAGCTTCTCAATAAATTCTCCTAATTACAATTAAATACACTATTTGTTTCACCCAAGTTTTAAAATAGAGAGAATTTTATATTTCTCTTTACAAAGTTTCATTAATTACATGTCCAACTTAAAATTTTTATTACATGTATACCCTTGTAAAACTTAGTTAATTACATATATATCTAAATTTAAAGTTTAATTACATATATCTACTTTTAAAACTTAGTTAATTACATACATACCCAAACTAAAAGTTAAATTACGTATATCCTCTTTATTAAACATAAATATTACATATTTACTTATTTGATTATTTTTATTATAAATAACTCATATAATTTGTATTTTTACTCTTATTATTATTAAACTATAAAATTATGTTTTTCTATTTTTTTTCTAGCTTTCGAGTTTTGATTATTTATTAATATTTCTATACTAACTTTTTTTTATGTTTTTTAACCTTTTGATAATAATTTTTTTCGGTTACTGTACGAGACGCTTCATGTCACGTCATGCAACATGATCCGAACACATAATATATTCATTTTGCATCACGAGTAATTCTCCTATCTGAAATCCTATTTTTTCACACGTTTGTTTAAACAACTTTCAAACCTGAAACGTCTTGTGAAGTTATTTGATAGCTTGAAACGAACTTAAAGCAGTCTCTAATTAATTGTGCTGAAATAGCCTTATCACCGTCCACCACCCAACTAGCACTCGTTGTTGGAGGGCGCCAAAACAAAATTGATGACGAGACAATTTCAACATCATTAGCTAGTGTTTGTTTCGAGTTAGATTCTAGTAGTTTCAAGATAGTTTCTAATAGTTTTGAGCTACATGAATTGATTCGAGAGAAGGTTCGGGGTCTGTCTGTATTTGAATAAAATGGATGCAAAAGCAATATCTAAGACCGGAGAATTACTTGTAACACAAATACAAGAAAAAATAGGTGTTCGAATCATGGTGTATAACATAATTGAAAGTGTTGGGATTTTCACAGGTTTATCAAAGTCATTTTATCCTTATAAAATGAAAATCGTAGCGGAATTTGAATGAAAAACTTGTTATAGTTAATATATATATAAACCAATTTATATATCTGTTAAAACCCGTAATGGATCGTTATATGAAAAACCATGCTTACAAACAACCATAGGGTGTTTAGAACTCTACCACTCGAATGGGACAGAGGAAGAAGATCTTTGATCGGCAGCTTCCAAAGTAGGAAACCTCAAGCTTGTCTAGCCCAAGCTTCCAACAAAAACACCAGGTTGCTAGGATTTTCTTCACTTGAATCGAGTTCTGTTCTTGGTTTTCTTCGACCGATCGAGAGAAAAGCAACATGAACACCGATCTACACTTTTGTGTGTGTTGTAAGTCATCAGAGAGATTGGTTGAATGCAATCATATATTGCACGTCCTGTGAAACTGAATTCCAGAGTGAGGGAAAAGTGGGCGGGACCCATCCCTTAAACCCATCCGCATTTCTCTAATATTCATCTGCATTAGTAAATGCGAATGAACAAACTCTAACCGCATTTGTAAATGCGAATGAAGAATTTTCATCCGAATTTGTAAAATGCTGTGGTGTTCTGGGTGGAGCAAGCTGTGAGACAATCCCACAACTCCTAAGATGATCTCGAAAGGCATCACTAAGGTATTCACCTCCTTTATCCAAATGAAGAACTTTGATTGTTTTGTTAAGTTGATTTTCTACTTCATTCTTGAAGATTTTGAACGTTTCAAAAGCTTCATATTTGTGTCTCAACAAGTACACAGCACCATAACGACTATAATCATCGATGAAGGTAATGAAGTATCTTTCACCATTCCTTGTCATTGCTTTAAAAGGACCACATACATCCGAATGTATGATTCCTAATAAATCTTTTGCCCTTTGGTTAGTACCACTAAAGGGTTCCTTGGTCATCTTTCCTTGTAAACAAGATTCACACTTATCAAATGAACCCTCTTCATTTGCTTCCAAAAGACCATTCTTTTGTAGTGTTTGAATACGATTCTTGTTTATGTGATCAAGATGACAATGCCAAAGATATAATTCACTTAAACCCATTTTAAGTTTCTTGGTGCTTGACTGGTATAACGAGTTATTAAAGGATGAGTCATCATGAACCAATTCATGAATACCATTAAAAGGAATAGCCTTAAAATAAAACATATCATCCATAAAAACACAAATACCATCATTTACAAACTTTAATATATAACCATATTGTTTCAGAAGGGATACAGAAATTATATTCCTAGTCAAACTAGGAGCATACAAAACATTCTTCAAAATGACTTCCAAACCACTTGGAAGCTTCAAGATATAGTCTCCTTGGGCTTCGACATCAACCTTTGCTCCGTTGCCCGTGTAGAGACTAGTATCCCCTTTCTTAAAATGCTTATTTCTTTTGAACCCCTGCAACAAATTGAAAATATGAGTTCCACATCTGGTATCTAATACCCATGTGTTTGAGGAAATAACATTAAGTTCAATATGGATCATGAAAGTTGTACCTGAGGTCTGCCCAGCATCCCTCTTGTTTCTCAACTCTTTGAGATAGATTGGCAGTTCCTTTTCCAATATCCTATCTCACCGCACTCAAAGAATGGATCGTTCTCCGTAACCTTTGGCTTCTTAAGCCCCGATTTTGGGGTTCCTGCTTTAGTCTTTCCCTTACCCTTTCCTTTGATGTATCCCTTGCCTTTGGCAACATTTGGCTTGGGTTCGGGGCGATGCCTTTTCTTGTTGCCACCCTCATTGATCGTGAGAACCGGTAAAACCCTTTTACCCATCCCTGCTTCGGTTGTTTTTAGCATTGCATGAAGTTCCCCAATGCTCTTGTCCCATCCATTCATGTTATAATTCATGATAAAAGTCTCAAACTTCTTGGTTAGACCATTGAGGATCAAATCCATGGCCAACTCTTTTGAGACGGGACAATTCAGCCTTTCAAGGCAATCAATGTGGCTTTTCATTTTCATCAAATAATATGACACAGATTGGGTTACTTCCATTTGACATGCCTGAAGCGCTCGAACCGTTTCGAAGCGCTCTACCCTCGCTTGTTGAAGGAACATTTCCTTCAGCTGGGTAATCATGTCGTATGCCCCGTGATGTTCAAAACCCTTTTGAAGCTCGGGAATCATGGTTCCTAACACGAGGCAAGAAACTTGCATAGAATCCTAAGTGTGCTTAACCCAATCCTCATAGGCATCAACATCATCAATATGGGGTTCATCGGGAATAGGATCGTCCAACACATATGATTTCTTTTCTTACTTGAGAACAATTCTCAAGTTTCAAAACCAATCCATGAAATTATTGTGGTTTAGACGATCCTTTTCTAGGATAGTTCTCAGTGACAGGTTATGGACGGTCGGGGAGGTAGCGTTGTTATTATTTGCGGCCATTACTACAATATAAACAAAGTTAAATTTTAGTATTTATAAAAAGGCATTTTAATTATTAATACCCTTTCATATCTCATAGACAATTAATAATTAAAATCTAGAATCCAACGTCACATTCAAATAATGGTTAGGTGACCTTTATCCCATTATTTAATGTAACAAGGTAGTCAACTTTTGACAATTGCAACCCTTTGCAACTTCTAGTTTATAGGATCGGTTAAACATCTTTTTGTTTAGTCGGCATGTTTAATCCCATCAACACCATTGTACGCCATGCTTCGGTGACCCTATTCATATGGTTTCCAACTCAAGTCGTCCTACTTATACACACGTGTGAGTTTTTACACATACAGGTGGTTAGGTGACCTTCATCCCACAAATATGCTAAACCCACCTCAAACACACAAGTTCCCTAAATGTGGTTAGGTGACCTTTATCCGACAAATAGTTCCCAAGTGATTCGAGTGTTGTATAAAAGGATGGTGGTAAACTTGTTTCAAAGGGATTTGTTTCCAAAAGAACCGTTTGAAGCTTGTTGTTCATTTGAAATTGTTTAACAGTGCATATCCAAATATCACATGAATAATAAATTAAATCAACCATACAAGCAACACATACAACAACAAGTTCATAACCATAGCCAACTAATTTAACATCACTTGTTGACCGAAATAAGTGAGTTATTAGGTCCTTCCTAAGGGTAACACTTGTGTCGGTGAACTCCCACTTGATCCCACATCCAAATGCTTCAAGTGTCCACTTTGTGTTGTGATTCTCCCATTTGATTTGAGCTTCCATATGGACTTAAAATTCTGCACCAAACCCCTTTGAGCCTTCAAAATATGTTTTCGGTTATTGGGCTTAAATCCCATTAAGAACTATAAGGCCCTTTGAACCCAACATTGGCCTATACCGAAAAACATTCTTGTTGCATCTTCTTTTACAAAATTATACATCCTATATACATTTTCTAGTAAAAGTGAAATGCAACTAATCTATTTATTTTGCATACCAAATGAAAATAAATAAATTACATAGCCAATAGGAAGAGCAAATACATTTAATTATTACAACCCTTTAAATAATCAAATACAAATCACAACACAACTAAACATAAGGTCCCGGCTAGGTTATGAACATCTAGATACATATCCAAATATGTAACCAAAATCCGAGAGCTTTCCCCTTGAATCACAGATTTTCGGTTAATGTATAAGCAAACTGAATATCATCATTCTAGTCCAAACAACTTAAATCATCCAAATGATTAAATTTTTCAAGATTACAATATGCATGTAAAAAGAATCTTGAAAAAACAGGGGAAACATAGACCTGAATTTTCGGTCTGTTGGTGAATTAACAGTAAGAAACCGAGAATTCAGTCTAGATGAAGCATGTATCCATATAACCGGCTCTGATACCATTGTTGGGGTTTTCACAAGTTTATCAGAGTCATTTTACCCTTATAAAATAAAAAATGCAGCGGAATTTGAATGAAAAACTTGTTACAGTTAATATATATATAAACCAATTTATATATCTGTTAAAACCCGTAATGGATCGTTATATGAAAAACCATGCTTACAAAAAATCATAGGGTGTTTAGAAATCTACCTCTTGAATGGGACAGATGAAGAAGATCTTTGATCGGCAGCTTCCAAAGTAGGAAACCTCAAGCTTGTCTACCCCAAGCTTTCAACAAAAACACCAGGTTGCTAGGATTTTCTTCACTTGAATCGAGTTCTGTTCTTGGTTTTCTTCGATCGATCGAGAGAAAAGCAACAGGAACATCGATCTGCACCTTTATGTATGTTGTAAGTCATCAGAGAGAGTGGTTGAATACAATCATATATTGCACGTCCTATGAAACTAAATTTCAGAGTGAGAGAAAAGTGGGCGGGACCCATCCCTTTACCCATTCACATTTCTCTAATATTCATCCGTATTAGTAAATGCGGATGAACAAACTCTAACCGCCTTTGTAAACGTGGATGAAAAAATTTCAGCCGCATTTCCCAAATGTACATCCGTATTTGTAAATATGGTTGATGAAATTTCATCCACATTTCCCAAATGTATATCCGCATTTGTAAATGCGGATGAATAAATTTCATCCGCATTTCCTTAAATGCTCATCCACATTAGTAAATGCGGACGATCAGTTTCATCAGCATTTCCTTAAATGCTCATCCGCATTAGTAAATACGAACGATCAGTTTCATCAGCATTTCGTTAAATGCTCATCCGCATTAGTAAATGCGGATGAAGTAATTCCTTCAGCATTTCCCCAAATGTACATCCGCATTTGTAAATGCGGATGAGGAACATTCATCCGTATTTTCTAAAAACACATCCGTATTAGTAAATGCAGATGGGATGAGTAACAAAGAAATGCGGACAAAACCACTTGTATTATTTGTTCAACCATTTGAATAACAATACAAAGTACTCTCTCTCTAGAATAAATTATACATATAATTTATTGATAACACTAGTGCAAATATTTAGAAAACCAATTTCTAAATATTTCAAGTGTCAATATTTATTTACATGATCATATCATAAAATAAATATTATGGGTGTTTGTCTATCTTGTTATTGAGTATGACCCAACTTGGATCATAACGTACTAGCCGTATCAATTGAATATGTGTCTTGGGCAGCCCGTTCCCAACAGAAAGTGCCTCGTACACGTACCGAGAAATGTTACTATGGAAAGGTAAACATAGGATAGAGAAAGTAAGAAATATTAATATCAAAACATAAACAAATAACTAAAACTCAAAAGTTAGTAAAAAATTCCGATAATAAATTAGTAAATATTTAATTATATAGTTTTAGTAAATATAGAAGTAAAATAGTAATTATATATGTTATTTTTAATAAAATATATTCTAATGGATACATATGTAATATTTATGTTTGACGAATCGGATATATGTAATTAAAATTTTAGTTTGGGTGTATATGTAAATGACTAAGTTTTGAAAGAATGAATATTAAACTAGAATTTAAAGTTGGGTATATATGTAATCGATTAATTTTATCGGGAAAAATATATAATTCTACCTTTAAATATATATATGGATTAATGGATCTTAAATATATATATATGGATTAATTAATGGATCATAATTATTTGTAAGATCCGTGTAATTATTATAAGAAAATTTTGCATATTACAAACTAATTTTCTGAAGGGTACAGCCTGCCACACATATTACAAACTAAGTTTTCATATGTAATCGATTAATTTTATCGGGGAAAATATATATAATTCTTCCTTTAATGTTAGTTATTTATATATAAATACTAAAAGAGTAACTTAAAGGGACACTTGTCACATTCCTAAGCCCCTTAAGTTTGCTTTTTCCCGTCTCTCTCTGCTCTTAAATAATTACCTAAATTAAGAAATATTAGATAATTTTAATTATTTTGTAGATTAAATTGTTTAATAAATTAAGAAAGATGTCTTTTTATTAATGTTATTTCTATAAAACAATTTTTTATAAAATAAGAATTTTTCTAAAACATCTAACTTTTTTAAAATATAAAATATTTTAAAATTGGTGTTTTTAAAAAGTAAGTTTTTATATAAACTAAAAATAATTAAAATTAGGAGTTATAATAAGAAATTTTAAAAATTACATTTTTAATACGGTTTGTTTTGAAAAAAAAATATTTAACTTTTTTTGTAAAAAAAGTTTGAAAGTTGATATCATTATTTTATTACTTATAGTTATTACTCATACGTAATTTTAATCATATCTTATTTTAGAATATCATTTTATACTTCATAACTTTTTATAATATTTAATATTTTATTTTTTCAATCCGTATAATATACTGGTTTACTAAAGTTAGTATTAAATAAATAATAATCAGAGATATTATGAACATTCATAGCCCGATATAACACGATTCAATACTATATCCCTATATCTGATTACATGATTAGAATAATTCGAAATTGAGCTTATTATCGCACGCAACTTTTCAGCTTATACAAATCTTAATTTCTTCATATTAATATCCTCACATCCACTCAATATCTAGCTCATAATTTGACCTGTCAAAAGGATTTCTTTTAAGATAAAAGAAGCTAGTTTCTTTGGTTGTATATTTCGTTATAACAATAAACAAAAGTTAAGGTCAGTCTCTGTCAAGAGTCAGCTTGTACTTAAAATAGCCTATTTTTACGCATGGTCAGCTTTACGTCGTCTTGTCACAAGTTAAAAGTAAAGATGGATTGAAACACTTAGTTTTAGATAATGAGAACAAACTTACTAATGTTACTACAATGTAGTTTACAATGATGTTTAGACTCATTTGTGATCTTATAATCAAAAGTTTTTATGTCATATTTAATATATAACATACTTGGTTTTATTTATTTTTTACGTTATTTAATAATTAACTTCTCTATTTCCATGTAATACACAGGTAACTAAAGCTGGTATAGTATAAAATTACACAAATAGTTAATGTGATTTTACATGAATCCCATGTTTATAGACTAATTATTTTAGTAACAAGTTTTGAGGCCTAGAATTTCAATTTTGTAACTAGTTTGAGGTGTAAGCCTAATTTTCTTTAAATTTTTTTTAGATCTAAATAAAATAACTAAATTACACTTTATGATACTATTTATAAAATTCTTTTAGAAATGACAACAACTACTTAATCATTGTGAACGTGGCTACTAACACAGTTGGTTCTAACACCATGGCCACTCATGCTGAAAAACCTGATAAGTTCTCGAGATTACACTTTAATTGGTGGCAATAAAAAAATGTTTTTTTTTTACTTGATCACCTTGAACCTTCTTGAACCTGGCTAGGTTACTCATTGAATTAGCCCCAACCTAAGGAACAGGAGACCGACGTATAAGTTTGGAGAGTAGTAGATGCTTGGAAGCATTCAACACCAAAATCTTATATATACAAATGATTTGAAATTTAAATTAGAAATAACACAAAAATAACCTTAAGATTCTGCCTTTTTGCTTTTACAAATTATGTGTTTCATTTTGGTTTAAATCAACATATTCACGGTTTATTATTTTATATTTTATTCATTCATTTGATTTACCCCAATATTTGAAAATTTTTATATAATTAATTACATCGAAAAATGTTTATAAATTATTCAACATTTTCTACTCATACAGGTCAATCAAAATTCGATATAAACATGGACACACTAATTTATAAAATCCTTCCTCTTTAATTGTTTCGTAAATTCAAAACCAAAATATTATATATACAAACTAGCTTTAGTTACCTGTGTATTACACGATAGGGTGAGAGTTAATTATTATTAAATAACATAAAAACATAAATAAAACCAAGTGTATTATATATTAAATAAGATATAACAACTTTCGATCATAAGGTCAAAATAAGCAAAAACCTTCTTGTAAACTACATTTGTTGTAACATTAGCAGGTTTGTCATTATTATCTAAATTTAAGAGTTTCAATCCATCTCTACTCTTGACTTATGACATGGCGACATAAAGCTGACCATGCGCAAAAATAGACTTTTTTAAGTACAAACCGACTCTTGACAGAGATTGACCTTAACTTGTGTTTATTGTCATAGAGAAACAAACAACCAAAGAAAATTGTCTTCTTTAAACTTGAAATGAATCCTTTTGTCACAAGGTGTCAAACTCAATCGAAATGGATATACGGGTGCCAACATTGCTACCTGATATAATCTCAGCTTCTATAATATGATTGTAGAGTGATATAATCTTAAGTCTAGTTTCATTAAACAAACCATTTTTTTTTATTAATATTTCTCAGAGGCATAAAGGGAACACCAACCTTTAATACTAAAGAGGGGTTTGGTAATCCGGAAATCTTTATTCTGTTTAGAAAATCTGGAAAGCATAAATTCTTATCGAATGTAACATTATATACTCGTCTTGGCTTATCGAATTGGAACTGATATACTCTTTTTCCTCACTTGGAAACAACGAAAGTAAATGATCATTAATTTCTTGAACAACTTTGTTTTTTGGAGAAAGGATTGCCCTCTCTTGAAAGAAAGTTAGATTTTCAGAATTACTAATGATAGAAGGATACACAAACTCGAATAAATCCGGGATAGGATCCTTGGCTGTTGTTGATGAAGTAACTTCAGTCACATGGCCTTACTTCATCTTCCACGCCATCTTTGGAAGATTAGACTTAGCTTTCAAAACTTCAGAAGTTTTTATGACTTTGAAAGTTTTGGAGAGTGAACCTTCGAAAGCTTTTGCATCCATTACAGCAGACTTCAATGCTTCGGAAGCATTCCTTTCTTCCGAGACCAAACTTGCTTACGGAGATAGTTTTCCACCTATCTTCTTCTATTTCACCTTGATTCTTCCAAAGGAAAATCACCTTTCTTCCGAAGCTGTTTTTTTTTTTTTTTTCAGAAGTCTTCTTCTTGTGCATGTGAATGGTACTCTTAGAATTGTAAATGAAATCCTTAGCATAGTGAGTTGAACCAACACACATAATGAATTTCATAGGCTTCCTTCTGAAAGTCTTGTCCTGAGGAGAAGGCTTGTTTTGATCCTTTTCCAACTCCTTCTTCATCTTCTTAGATGATGTAACATGCTTCTAAGGGTGAATCTTGTCTTTGGAGTTGGATGGTCCATCTTATGTAGTAGTGGTGTATATTGATTCAACCTTTATCTCTTTACCAGGATGGTTTGAACTTGGACTAGGGCTCCTGGTACTAGAGTCCTTGGTAAAGTCTTCCATCTTTCTCACTTCAAACCCGGTAGAGATGAACACTTGTTTTTTCCTAGGATTGAAAGTGGGCTTGATCTCCTACGCTTTCTTGGATTTTCTTTTTACAGATCTAATCAAGTTCTTTCTTGCAGACTTGGTCATCCATGATTTCTTCTTCTCTATAGGGACCCTTCTTATAATAAACATTTTCAGTCATATCTAGTTTATCCTTCACTATATCCTCTTCATCTTTATCTTCCTCTTGGACAGGATCAATAAGAGGCAGCTCATCTTCACAAGTTCCACACCTTAGTTCTCTGACTAATAGTAATATGTGTGAATGAGCTATTTCATTTGATCCAAGTCCTTGCCTATTTTGATAACAAACTTTTGCATGCAAGGATGAAGATAATATGTTCTTGAAGGTTTGCTTTTCAAGAACTCAATTTTTTGCCTTGGCTTTGCTGATCACATGCTCAGCCTAGCATTCAGTTAACTTGGTAACAAGATCTTTAATTCAAGTCCTGTAATTTGTATGCTCATGTTTTAGAGTAGAAATGGTTTTCTCTAAGTCTTCTATTTTTAAGTTTATAATCATTTTCTGCTCTTTTAAAATCAGCTTTTAAAATTTTCAAGTACTCAATATCAGATCTTACTTTCAAGTTGTAGGACCTATACACGTTAACTTTAGCAATGCATTCAGGAGAGCAAAGATGTTCTAATACCTTTGATTCGTCATGATTTTCCATTAGTGCTTGGTTTGGGGAGACATCTTTGTTGGGTTTTCACAAGTTTATCAGAGTCATTTTATCCTTATAAAATGAAAACGCAGCGGAATGAGAATGAAAAACTTGTTACAGTTAATATATATAAACCAATTTATATATCTATTAAAACCCGTAATGGATCGTTATATGAAAAACCATGCTTACAAACAACCATAGGGTGTTTAGAAATCTACCTCTAGAATGGGACAGAGGAAGAAGATCTTTGATCGACAGCTTCCAAAGTAGGAAACCTCAAGCTTGTCTACCCCAAGCTTCCAACAAAACACCAGGTTGCTAGGATTTTCTGCACTTGAATCGAGTTCTGTTCTTGGTTTTCTTCGACCGATCGAGAGAAAAGCAAAAGGAATACTAATTTTCACCTTTGTGGTGGTTGAATGTATTCATATATTGCACGTCCTATGAAACTGAATTTCAGAATGAGAAATATGGGCGGGACCCATCCCTTTAACCCATCCGTATTTCTCTAATATTCATCCGCATTAGTAAATACAGATGAACAAACTCTATCCGCATTTGTAAATGCGGAAGAAGAAACTTTCTTCGCATTTCTGAAATGTATATCCGTATTAGTAAATGCGATGAAGAAATTCCTTCAGCATTTCTACAAATGCACATCCGTATTTATAAATGCGGATGAGAAATAGTCATTCGCATTTTCTCAGTAACACATCCGCATTAGTAAATGCGAATGAAGAATAAAGAAATGTGGACAAAAACACTTGATTGTTTGTTCAACCATTTGAATAACAATACAAAGTACTCTCTCTCTAGAATAAATTATCCATATAATTTATTCATAACACTAGTGCAAATATTTAGAAACCCGATTTCTAAATACTTCAAGTGTCAATATTTACTTACTTGATCATATCATAAAATAAATATTGTAGGTGTTTGTCTAGCTTGTTATTGGGTATGACCCGACATGGATCATAATGTACTAGCCACATCAATTGAATATGTGTCTTGGGCAGACTGTTCTTAACAATCTTCCACCTGAAAACTCCAGTCAAAGCCTCATTCTTCAACAGCAACAACAGCTTGCTGCTTTGCTTGGTTGGGCTTTTCAGTTCTTGGAGCTGCATTAGTATAGTTTGGCCTGGACTGTGTTTGGCCACTGTTTTTCTTGGTGCCTTACACTCCCTAGCAAAATGGCCCATTTGGTTATAGTTGTAACACTTTACTTTGCTTTTGTTCAACCCAAACTTTTCACTGGCCATATTGCTTGGTAACTTCCTCCCTATACTCTTGTAGAAATTCTTGGCTCTATGAGTGAGAAGATCCATCTGTTGGACTATCGCCATGTATTCAAGATCATCTGGATGGATGTAGTCCAGGTCTTCAAGGGTGAAGAGAAAGTTTTTAGAACATTCATCCAAAGACACAAAGACCTGAAAAGAGTTGGGTTCTAGGAATGGACTTCCTTGAGTGAAGCTCTCTCTTGGTGTCTCTAGGAAGGTGATGAAAGGACCTTTTGGTGAGTTGTTAGGGTAGCAGATGAGATGATGTTATGGTTCTCTGCTATCCCTTTCAACTACTTGAAAGGCTAAACTCTATTGGGTGATGAGCTGGTTGATGGATTTTGCATATTCATCTCCATTTGTTAACTGCTTAAAATACCATACATATCAGTGAGAGTGACCATAGAGAGGTTCTTAGTTCTCTTGATGGCCATACAGTAGTATGTCCATTGTATAGAAAGAAAGAACATAAACTTTCTTACTTTGTCCTTGTTCTCAAATTTGACTTCAACATCCATTAAAGTGTCTATAATCTCAACATACTTGAAGTATTGTTGAGTTTGAGTTTCACTTGTTTTATAGGTCAAGTTTTCAAAATGCTGCTTCATAATGTCTTTTTTGTTCTCCTTGACTTCCTTAGATCCTTCAGACATCAACTTAAGTGCATCACAGAGTTCTTTTGCACTCTTGCACTTCTTGAAGCCTCTGTAGATGGAGTTGGGAATGGCAATTTGAAAAGCGATCATGGCTTTCTGATCAATGCCTATTCTCTTCCGGTCTTCTTCCGAATAGTGAGCCACTTCCTTGGGTATCATCCCACCTCTAGCAGTTACTGAAGAGTTACTTAGGATGTGAGGTCCTGAGACTACGGATCTCCATATCCTACTGTCTTGAGACTTGATGAAGCCTTAAATCCTCATGCACCAAGTGTCAAAGTCATATGTATTGATCAATGGAGACTTAGTCATTGTGTCGATTTCTATATCAGCTTTAGTAAGAGCTGCCATTTAAGCAAGTAAGTGTTTGTGAAACTGAAGACCGACTCAAGATGGTGAGATCTTATAATCAATAGCCTAAGAAGCTCTAATACTAATTGTAGGACTGGTTATGATTGTTCAATAACAGTCTCACAGTTGGAGATAACACAATTACTGGATCAAATAGGGAACCAGGCAAAGAAACAATGAACAAAAGTAAGAACACACAAGAACACAAAGATTGGTTTTCAAGGATGATGTATACTACTATCAAGTGTTTTACAATTGTTACAAGGCTTAGTCCTAAGACTGATACAATGAGATACTTTATACTGCATCCTACATCCGGCCATACTTTGAAGGCCAGCTAGACACTAATCTAGAGAACAAGACCAATGTAAAGTCAAAAGGCAAATTGCCTTTTGACATGTGACTATGACATGCCATAGCTCACATCCTATTGTATTACAATAAGAACAAAAGAACTAAAGTAGGAAGTTACAGGTAAAAGACCATATTATACAGTTGACAAAAGTAAAAGGTAATCACCAACTTATATAAGTTGGTAAGTATTTAGAGCTGGTAGGAGAAAGGTGGTCTGCTTTTGTCAAAAGTGTGTCAGTACACACATGTCTTTTAAGTGTTCGGAAGAGTTTAGTTTTCAGGCTTTGGAAGACTTTGTCTTCAGGCTTCGAAGACTTCACTTTTGGCTTTGGAAGAATTATGTCTTTGCCTTCGGAAGATTTGACACTTAGTTATTTTTCTTTATGCATGGTCAAATCTTCCGAAATAATTTCCTTGTACTTCAGTGCATGCTGAGAGATCTTTGGTTAGCATTAGACTTTAATATAAACTCTTACATCAAAGTTCTTCTAGTTGTCAATAATCACAATCATCAAATAAAAGCAATGAAATTTACATAAATTAACCAAAGTTAAGGTAATTGGGAATGAAAATCTATACATTGAAGGTTGAAGGGAGATCATAACATATACAGATCATAAAATTGATACAAAATCATAAGAGGATTGAAAATCGATACTTTTAAAAAAGTGATCGAGTATGAGATAATTTTGAACAAGTCGTTGACAGGTCAAATCGTGAGCTAGATATTAGGTGAGTGTGAGGATATTAGTATGAAGAAATTGAGATTTGAATAACATATACCAAAAAGTTATGTGCAATAATAAGATCAATTTCAGATTGTTTTGACCCTGTAATAGAATATAGGGATATAGTATTGAATCGGGTCGGACCGGGCTATGAATGTTCATAATATCACTGATTAGTTGTTGATTATTACTCATTCAATACTAACTTTAGTAAACCCGTATATTACACTGGTTGAAAAATTAAAATATTAAATATAATGAAAATTTATGAAGTATAAAATGATATACTAAAATAAGATACGATTAAAATTACATATAAGTAATAACTATAAGTAATAAAATAATGATATTAATTTACAAAGAAATGTTCAAATACAAAGTCTTTTAAAACTAAAAAGTCTAAAAAGTAATCTCAACCATCCATCTATTTAATCAATGGTTGAGATCAAATTGTAGAAAAAAAATTATTAGACTGGTATTTCAGTAATAGCCACCTTTGTTGACTTTTTTCAAGTTCCCCAGTTTTTATAAACGTTCATAACTTTTATGTACGACATTATTTTTTTTACAAAAATTACACCATAAAAACGAGCGTTTTTTTATCTTTAAAACGAGTACAATATTGTTATATAAAAATATAAAAAAAGTTACGTTATTAAGCTCATATCTCATCATTGTGTCTTTAGTGCAGTTTATTGTGTATTTTTGTTAATTCTTGTGTTTTTCTAAGTACTATTTTGTTTTCCTAAAATGATGAATTTTTTAAAAATATAATGATGTAATAATATTGTTATGCATCTCTAATATACAAAACAAAATAATAACTTAACAACTAATTAATCTAATACATTAAAAACAATGACAAGATAACACAATGTCTAATTGTGTCTTTTGATTATCATTGTGTTATCTTGAACATTGTGAGTTTTAAAAAATACATTGGTGAAATAACATCATGGTGTACTTCTAATGATAAGACATAATGATTGATAACAAGTTTATATATCTACGAAATAATAATAATAATACTAATAATAATAATAATGATAATAATAATAATAATAATAATAATAATAATAATAATAATAATAATAATAACACATTATGATAAATTCAACACTATGAATTTTGAAAAATAAATTGGTGAAAGTATGTCATTGTGTACTTATAATTATAAAATACAATGATAGATAACAAGTTTATAATATATAAAAACAATAACAAAAATACACAAAATAATCTAAAATATAAAAGACAAAAGATTAATGCACATAACAAATGATGTATAATATATGACAAAACGAACGTATAAGACACAATGAGCTGATTTATTTGATACGATGACCAAAATAACATTATTTTAAAAACAATAAAATGACATGTGTCAAGCCCAAAATCTTTTTTAGTCTTTTTATATTAAATATTATTTTTATTATAACCCTATCCTAATTTTTAAACTTTTGTTTATAAACTTTTTTTTCCAAAAAAAAAAGTAAATATTTTTTCCAAAACAAACCGAATTAAAAAAATGTCATTTTTTATAATTTCTTATTATAACTCCTAATTTTAATTATTATTAGTTTATAAAAGAATTTACTTTTTAAAAACACAAACATTAAAATATTTCATATTTTAAAAAAAGTTTGATGTTTTAGGAAAAATTATTATTTAATGAAAATTTGTTTTCTAAAAATAACATTAATAAAAAACATGTTTCTTAATTTATTAAAAAATTATATTTAATCTAAAAAAGAATTAAATTTATAAAAAGGGTTTATTGAGTGTTATTTTTTTTCGCGATCGACCTCCCCACAAATAATCTAAAATGTAAAATACAAAAATAGGAAAAATTTGTTTTTTTTCTTTGTTAAAAATATATTTAATCTAATTATAAAAACACAATGATAGATAACAAGTTTATAATCTATAAAAAAAAATAACAAAAATACATAAAATAATCTAAAATGTAAAATACAAATGATTAATACACATAATAAATGATATAAAATATATGACAAAATGAACATATAAGACACAATGAGCTGATTTATTTGATACAATAACTAAAATAACCTTATTTTAAAAACAATAGAATGACACATGTCAAGCCCATGATCCTTCTTAGTCTTTTTATATTAAACATCATTTTTAGTATAACCCTACCCTAATTTTAAACTTTTGTTTTTAAACTTTTTTTCCAAAAAAAAAAAGTAAACATTATTTTCAAAATCGAACAAAAAATGTCATTTTTTATAATTTCTCATTATAATTTTAATTATTTTTAGTTTATAAAAAAATTTACTTTTTAAAAAAAACCAACATTAAAATATTTCATATTTTAAAAAAAGTTTGATGTTTTAGAAATTTGTTTTCTATAAATAACATTAATAAAAAGACATTTTTCTTAATTTATTAAAAACTTATATTTAATCTAAAAAAGAATTAAATTTGTTGAGTCTGAAAAATAGTCTAATATTATCAACGCAGTCAAAGTCAACAAAAGTCAACGCAGAAGTCAAGACGACACGTTCGGAACGAAGATTAGTAGTGAGTCGTTGAAGATACAAAGAACACGGGTCTTAGAGTTAATATATATTTTGTTGTCAACAAAATATATATGTACAATTTATTTGTCTAGTTTGTGTCTTAATTGTAATTTCACAATTGTCATGTTTTAATCATTGTCTAGGGGGCTAAATGTCATTTAAGTCTAATTGTCATTAGACTATATATAGCTAGAGTTATACTATTGATTGAGGGTATTTTCACATTTGTAATATCTTTAGCAATCAATTCAGATCAAACAAGGGTTTATTGAGTGTTCTTAAAGTGTTCATCATTGTTCATCAATATTTTATTCTGTTTGATCTATATTTTACACAAATATCATTGATATTTGTGTTTTCAGTGGGATTTGTTTGTGTTTATTAATCAATTGCACTATTATATCGATCGAGAGGACCAACAATTTGGTATCAAAGCCTTTGTGCTCTTTATTGATTGAGTTTTTGGGTATTTTCAAACAATTCACTGTTACATTCGTTTTCGATCTGATTTGCGTGTTTTAGACATGGAAATTGATTTAGGAATGCTCGATTTTGGTGTGGGAAGCTTTAGAAATCATCAGATCTAAAATTCATTGAGATTTGGACGAATTTCAGTTGATTTCATGCTGAAAAAGTTGTCCAGATACGTCGGGCGAATTTACAGATCGTCCAGCGAAACTACAACATCATTCAGCGAAACTACACAGTTTCGCCGGGTGAAACTAGGGATCATTCAGCGAAATTACGTAGTTCTTGGTTCTGGATCTGATTTCTTTGTCCTAGCGAATGTACATTCGTTGAACGAAAATTCAGTGTGTTTGTGTGCCAAACCCAGCGAAATTGCTGTCAAATTGATCTCTGAACAAAAGTTCAACTAGATTCGAGCGAAACAATCCAGGGAAACTAGCTTCTATGTGCTATTGCTAGGCAAAACTGTTGCCGAAATTACCAGCGAAATTAGGAGAGAAACTGCTAGCGAATTTGCCAGCGAAATTATTGAATGTTCAGCGAAATTAGCCTCTGATCATTTCATCAATAAAAAAAAATATTTTTAGTTTTGGGTGTTAAAGTGAATTTTAATATTGTTAAATGAAAATGTCGTTTTCTGTCGATTTCGAATCAGACAACGCCAAAATGGCACAAAGTCGGTTTGATTCTTTTGCAGCCATGAAAAATGAAATGATATCTGATTTTGTTGATCGATTTCTGATGGTGGCAAACAACCTTAAGAAGTACGATGATCAGTTAGGGAACCATTAGCAAGTCACAAAACTTCTGGACTCTCTTCCCTCACAGTGAAGTCCACAAGTTAGATTGTTAAAGCAGGAAAGAAATTTTGTTGACTACAAACTCATGGAAGTTATCAACAAGTTGAAGTCATTTGATTCGGATTTGAAAAGAAGAGAGTACAACCAATTCATGTATGGAGGTATATCTTCAAGTACTAAGATCAAAGAGACTGAAGAAGAAGTGAATCATACATTGATGGCTGAGACGGTAAATAGTGATGAGGATGAAGGAAAGCAAGAGGAAGGTGAAGATGAAGAAGCTAAGAAGAGAGCTGCTGAGGAGGATGAGTACAAAAAGAACACTCCTGTCTGTCAATGTGAAAAAGCTCTAGCTACTGAAAAGATAGTTATGGGACTCCCCTATGAGATAGTCCAAGACATGTGTTCTCCTCCCTGCAAAATTCGTTTATTCGGGGTTTATAAAGCTAACAGATTATTGTTAGAAAATGAAAAAGAATTAAAACGAATAAACAAAGAACTTAAAATCAATGAGTCCAAATATTTTATTAAACTAAGAGAAGCTTTAAAAGCAAATGATCTTTTAAAAAGAAATCTTTTAGAAAAGAATGTCAAGATTAATATTTTGAGCGAACGAGTCACATTAGCAGAATTTGAGACTAGCAAGCTTAAAACTAAACTTGATAAATGGATGATATCAGGGATGAAACAGGAAGAACTATTCTCTAAGCAAAGGGGAGCTAGAATCAAAACGGGAGTGGGATGTGGTGAAACTTCATATGTTTATCCTCCTTCTAGCACTTACTATTACTCTCCTATGCCTCAACCTCATCCATCTAATGATTTAATTGAAGCTGTAGATACTAAAAGTTTACATGCAGGTTTAAGCAGCGTTAATCACAAAGAGGTTCCAGATGAATATGATTTTCCTGCAGGTTTGGGGCTCATCAAGCAAGGATCTGATCTGCAAAATGATAATTCCAACTCTGATGCTTCAAAACCAGTATTAGTTGTTTCACGTAACTTCTTTAATAAATTCAAAACAGGTAACATCCCTTCTTTTTTTCCTGTCAAGTTTGTCAAAGAAGGAACAGTTGTAGAATCGTCAAGCAATCAGAACTCAACAACACAAACCGACACAACAAGAGTCATCAATCAAGATCCATTGGAAGCTGACTTGTACATACAGGACTGGACAAGCTCTAATGATGAACAAGAGATCATCAAGTCACCTGAAGTTATCAAGTGTCAAAAGCTTCTAATAATTGAATCAAGACCTATATGGATCTCATCTCCAACTGCTAAACAAATCAGCAGTTCCTCGAAAACTCAGCAGAAGCACTCACCATCTTCATCTGCTATCCATTATGACCCTCACAAATTTGCTTCCAAGTCTAACATGTCACCTGTCATACAAAAGGATTTTCAAAAGAATGTTCAGATCTCAGCTTCTAGAATATCACACATCAAAACACAGCCCAGTTTAAAATCCACATTGACAAAGCCTCAGAAAGTTCAATTTCCTGATATCCAAAAGAAGAAGCTTCAAGGTTGTCAACAAGCTGCAACAACCACAAAGCAGGCTCCACCCTCTCCAGCTATCCACGGGACTACAAAGAACCAAAAGCCTTTCAAGGCTTGCTTCAGATGTGGAAAAGAAGGTCATATGCTACAGAAGTGCCCTCAGGCTCAAAGGCAAGCTTCGGGAGGTAAAGATAACACAGGTTGCTTCTCGGGTTCAAAAGTTAAAAAGGACATATCTTTGAATGGTTGGATAAAGAACAATCTATCCAAACCTTCTCATGTGAAGCCGGTTTTACATGATTTAAAGATGAAAAAGACCAATGTTTCAAAATTAAAATCTCTTCCTTCGGGTCTTAAATAGAAAATGATTTCCAAATTCAATTCTTTCAAATCAAAAGTAATTGAACAGAAACAAATTTGGAAAGTAAAACAAAATGAAAAGGATAAAGAAATAAATGATTTTTCAAAAGAGTGTGCGCTTAAACAGGTTACATACACTGATGAAAAAGGAACTCCTAAGACCATGATGGCCTGGGTCCCCCTCTCTAGCTAATCTGTTTATGAGTGCAGGAACAATTCAGGAGGCCTATCAGTAATCCAGTTTACTGACTGGGTTTGTTCCTGTCACACCCTCAAAATCCACGTGCGGGGTTTTACCGCAAGGCGTGTGACATACCAGGATCTCAGTCATTAGTTACTCAGAACGAATCTACATGAACAAACATTCAAAATCAGAGTTTAACTTTAAAATACTGCGGAAGCGTTAAATAAAACAGAAAAACCCCAAAACAATGTAACATGATTTAAAATGCGCAAACAAACGCGCCCAAGCATTATGCGAGACCAAAGCATAAAGTTTAAAAAAACATAATCCCGAAAACATTGTTTCATAACATGCTGACAACACCATGATGCTGACCCGTGTAATGTGCTCCTAGGCAATGATAACCTCAACCTGAGAATAGCATACTAAAGAGTCAACACAACGGTTGGTGAATTCAAGAGTTTGCGTTAATCATAAAACAGTAACAGTTGCAAAATATAAGAAGTGTATTGTAATAGATAGCTAGTCTATAAACAATTAGTAATAATCATATTAATTTCATGAATGAAGCTAACTGTGTTACGTTTGTTGCCTCCTGCCATGACTTACCAAGTCGTGACAATGTTCGTTAGGACAAAATTGCACCCGTTTCACCTCGAGTCGCACAGGTGGGGCTCGTCAGACCCAGTAGTACTACCCAAAATTTCCTGCTAATATCATTATTAACAATCCAAAGTGTTAGGACTTTCCATGGTAATCAGCACTTATAAAACAGTATGCTATCTCCCCCACAAGAGAGTATGTAAAAAGTGTGGGGCATGAACTCACTTGATGCGCGTAAGAAATTACTTAATGCTTAACTTGACAAGAAAGAGTGGATAGACAACCCTCAGAGGTCACCTAGAACACATGAGTACATAAGTATGTGTACACAGAATCATAATGAAACCATAAGTGCTCTACAAACCAAAGAACTCAAGGTTTTAGAAAAACAAGACACATTTGACCCAGTTGACCCGTTTGACCCGTTGGTGACATTATATGTAAAATTCCATTCAAACCAACATACCAATTCATCACACATGATTTACATACAAACTGATCACATATGACACTTCATTAATCACATGTACTAACTAGATCATCATACAACCAGATTTCCCATACAAGTCATGCGAATCTCAAACAATTATCATGCTAAACATAGCTACAACACAACGAATGCATCATACATAGAATCAAATCATGCACAGCATGCCATGTGAAGCCACTCACGACCTCATACCCTAAACCCTGCCAATCCTACTAAGTAGGGGCCTCAAATTCGCACGCGTGTATGATGATCATCAACATACCATTTAACAGAAATCATATCATCCAAAATGTTCAATCATGATCAACCATAAACCAATAATAGTCCTAACATACCCATATGACCCACTACCATGAATTCCCTCAAACAGGCCAAATCAGATAACTAAACAACTAAACATTCATTCAACCCAAATAATACATTCTACCACCTTAGAAATCATCCATGAACATGCTAACATGATCCTAATGTCCCAAACATGCTCAAATCCTCATATCCAAGAATTTGTGCAAATAAAGTTTCCCTTTTGGGAAAGCACATCCCAAAATCCATCAAACACTCAATGCATTCATGAATTCATTACTAATATGCCAATTCAAGCTCATGTTAACATCTAGACAAGATCAACAACATCCAATTACCACAATTCATCAACCTTCATAGCCAAAAGTTACTATCTTTAGTAAGACATGAACTACAACATTCATTCTTGAATTTCTAGCATTCATATCATCAATCTAACACCCAATTATCATCATAAACACATTAACAACCTCAATTCATCATCAAATCACCATATTCATGCAAATAAAGTTACTATTATTAGTAACCTATGAACAACGCATCAAAATCATGGCTTTCTTGCATAATCGACGTTAACTAGCATCAATCTAACCTAA
The DNA here is from genome assembly GCA_025506505.1 of Flaveria sonorensis. Taxonomy (NCBI): domain Eukaryota; kingdom Viridiplantae; phylum Streptophyta; class Magnoliopsida; order Asterales; family Asteraceae; genus Flaveria; species Flaveria sonorensis. Next base: position 38,638,140 of record CM046436.1, on the reverse strand, counting down.
CTAACATCATAACATCATCAACCAACACAAAATCAACATCCACAACACCCAATTCGAACTAGGGTTTCGGCCAAAGTGAAAACCATGAAAAAAAACATGCAAAAATCTAACTTTTAAACGTGTAATGACTTGCAATTGATGATTCTAACGTGTTGTATGGCTTGTAATCGACCAAAATCAAGGGTTCCTTGTTTGTTCTTGGCTGAAATCGCAGGTTTGTGGGTGTGGGGAGGTCGATCGCGGCGGTAGGGGGGTTATTAGGGTTGGGTTTTGATTTTGTTTTATTTAATAATCCATAATTACCCTTTTAACCCTTATAATTTGTATTTTATAAAGATTAGGCTTTTAAATAGTTTTTAACTACTAAACATAGTTATTATTAGTCACAAATAATAATCATGCATAATTTCCATTTGGCACAAAACACACGAAATAATTATAACACGTTTCCACTTTACGCGATAAAATTCACAATTAATATTTAAATCACGTAAACATATAAACATCACTTAATAATCATAACACCAACTAAATTATTATCATTTAAACATTATTAATTATTATTAAGTCACCAACATTCAACGACAACTAGTGTGTGCTCACGAGACGTGTATGCAAGACTTAACTGTGACATCCGGTAATTTTCCATTACCAAACTCTGTTAGTTCTGTTAAGTCTTGCATACACGTGTCGTGAGCACACACTGGTTGTCGTTGAACGTTGGTGACTTAATAATAATTAATAATGATAATCGGATAATTATTTAACTAATAATGTTGGTTATTAGTTGTGCTTATGCGATTTAAATATTATTTGTGAATTTTATAGCTTAACGAGGAAACGTGTTATATTTATTTCGTGTATTTTGTGACAAATGGAAATTATGCATGATTATTATTTGTGTCTACTAATAGCTGTGTTTAGTAGTTAAAAACTATTTAAAAACTATTTAAAAGCCTAATCTTTATAAAATAAATACAGGTAAAAAGGGTAATTAGGATTAATTAATTAAAACAAAATCCAAAACCCTAGCGACCCAACCCCCTACGGCCGCGATCGACCTCCCCACACCCACAAACCTGCGATTTCAGCCAAGAACAAACAAGGAACCCTCGATTTTGGTCGATTACAAGCCATACAACAAGTTAGAATTATCAATTGCAAGCCATTACACGTTTAAAGGTTAGATTTTTACCTATTTTTGATGGTTTTTCATGTTGACCGAAAGTTTTTATTTGAATGATGCAATTGGATGTCAATTTTTTGGTTGTTTGATTATGCTATGATGTTAGTTAGGTTAGATTGATGCCAGTTAATGTCGATTATGCAAGAAAGCTATGATTTTGATGCGTTGTTCATAGGTTACTAATAATAGTAACTTTATTTGCATGAATGCTATGATTTGATGATGAATTGATGTTGTTAATGTGTTTATGATGATAATTGGGTGTTAGATTGATGATATTGATGCTAGAAACCTAAGAATGAATGTTGTAGTTCATGTCTTGCTAAAGATAGTAACTTTTGGCTATGAAGGTTGATGAATTGTGATAATTGGATGTTGTTGATCATGTATACATGTTAACATGAGCTTAAATTGGTACATTATTAATGAATTCATGAATGTATTGGGTGTTTGATGAGTTTCGGGGTTTGCTTTCCCAAAAGAGAAACTTTATTTGCACAAAGGGTAATGAAGTGTCATATGTGATCAGTTTGTATGTTAATCATGTGTGATGTACTGTTATGCTTGTTTGAATGGAATTTCACCTATAATGTCACCAACAGGTCAAACGGGTCAACTGGGTCAAATGTGTCTTCTTTTTTTTAAAACCTTGAGTTCTTTGGTTTGTAGAGCACTTAGGGTTTCATTTTGATTCTGTGTACACGTACTTATGTACTCATGTATTCTAGGTGACCTCTGAGGGTTGTCTATCCACTCTTTCTTGTCAAGTTAAGCATTAAGTAATTTCTTATGCGCATCGGGTGAGTTCATGCCCCACTCTTTTACATACTCTCTTTTGGGGGAGATAGCATACTGTTTTTTGACAAACGCTTATTTATATGAGTTGTGTATAGTATAATATAGTGCTGATTACCATGGAAAGTCCTCACACTTTTAGATTGTTAATAATGATATTAGCGGGAAATTTTGGGTAGTACTACTGGGTCTGACGAGCCCCACCTGTGCGACTCGAGGTCAAACGGGTGCAATTTTGTCCTAACGAACATTGTCACGACCTGGTAAGTCGTGGCAGGAGGCAACAAACGTAACACAGTCATCTTCAATCGCGAAATCACTATGATTATTACTATTTGTTTATAAAATAGCTATCTATTACAATACACTTCTTATATTGTGCAATTGTTACTGATTTATGTTTAATGCAAACTCTTGAACTCACCAATCGTTGTGTTGACTCTTTAGTAAGCTATTCTCAGGTTAAGGTTGCTATTGCCTAGGAGCACATTACACGGGTCAGCATCATGGTGTTGTCAGCATTTTATGAAACAATGTTCTCGGAATTATGTTTGTTTAAACTTTATGCTTTGGTTTTGCATAATACTTGGGCGTGTTTGTTTGCGCATTTTAAATCATGTTACATTGTTTTGGGTTTTCTGGTTTATTTAATGCTTCCGCAGTATTTTAAAGTTAAACTTTGATTTTGCATGTTTGTTCATATTGAGTCGTTCTGAGTAACTAATGACTGAGATCCTGGTATGTCACACGCCTTGCGGTAAAACCCCGCACCTGGATTTTGAGGGTGTGACAGATTGGTATCAGAGCCATTGTTATAGGGAACTAGGTTGCATACACACTAGACTATAACCGTACAGTTGTTGGTTACTTGTCTCTTACTCTCCTTACTATATACTCATTGGCATACGCATCACGTACTTCGTAGTATGGCATCATCGTCGCGTGACTTGGGTAAGAGACCCGCGAGATTTGAGTCACCTCCCTACTCACCCGTACCTGATTGGGGATCGGACTGGCCTCGACACCCGTATGCATCTGAAGAAGTCGATTGGGATCAACCGTTCGCGATACCTGAACTTGACCGCCCGCTGGACTGGGATTACTATCCTACCTTCATACGTCACATTACTTACCAGGAGCGAGTACCACCGGTAGCCCCTACCCGACCACGGATGAGATCATTGATAGCATCCACATCTAATACACTTCCTACTTTGGATATATCTCAAGAGCAAGCATTTGCTGCACTAGTGGCTGCGCTGGACACCGAGCGGCAGCGTGTCAGGAAACTCACCAGTGAAAATTTTGACCTGAGACACGAAGTGCGAGAACCACGATTGCGAATGGATACTCTTGAAGAACGACTCTCGATGGCTATAGGAGGACATTACACACTGGCAGGTAATGTGGTGGCACTTACTGGGCGCATGGACGAGCAAGACCATCATAATATGGCGATCGACAATAGGTTTATTGAACTGGAAGCATAGCTTGCAGCACTTTAGGTTGCTGAAGCCCCTGCACCAGTGGAAGACTCGGAAGAGGAAGACCAGGAAGAGGAACCGGAGGAAGCCCCCGAGGAAGAACCTGCTGAGATGGAGGAAGACAACAATGGATCCGATGTATTGGACTAGCTCTACATATAAATGACTTAGACTATATAGTGTTTCTTTCTTCTGAAACCTATATGGGAAGGGTTGTTTCCCACCCAACTAACAAACTTAAATTTTGACATTGATGGAATACTTTGTGACTCATATGCAAATTATTTATCTTTGGATATTATTTTTGTTATAAATATTATGGTTGTGGTGAATCCATTATTTCTTATTGTTTGTTGTACTTCGATGAGATTAATGTGTTGGATGTTACTCATTATTGTATTTGTGAATTGTAAAGTGAAAAATTGACGCACGCGGAAGAGGACGTGGGCGTGGTCGTGGACGTGGCGCCGGAGGCCGTGGTGCCGGAGCCATAAACATGACGCCTGCGGAATTGGCTGCTTTAATCAACGAACATGTTCAGGCGGCAGTAGCTGCTGCCCAAATGGGACAGCCAGCAGGTAAATGATAACAAGAGGTTAAACTAATTATCCTAGTTATTTTTCTAGGATATCTGACTAATGTTTGGGTTGTCGAAACAGGACCACCACCATGTACTTACAAGTCCTTCATGGACTGTAAACCCCATACCTACAGTGGGACGGAAGGAGCTGTGGGGCTTGTAAGGTGGTTTGAGAAGACAGAGCCTGTCTTCACAAAATGCAACTGCCCGCCTACTGATCAGGTGAAGTATGCCACTGGGACATTGGAAGGCGCAGCACTTTCCTGGTGAACACCCAGGTTCAAATGCTGGGTTAAGCTATAGCCAACGAACTGCCTTGGGATAAATTCAAGGAAATCATGACTGAAGAATACTGCCCCTGAAATGAAGTACAGAAGCTGGAGATTGAGTTCTGGCAACTCAAAATGCAAGGCTCAGAGATTGAAGCCTACACGACCCGTACTCATGAGTTGGCCACTTTATGCCTGGGGATGGTGAATGAAATGAACAAGAGGGTTGAGCATTATATACAGGGATTGGTGCCCGAAATTCAAAGTATGGTAACTGCCTCTAACCCCACTACCATACAACAAGCTATCCGGACAGCCCACAGGCTGACTGATCAAGCAGTTGAGCAAGGATGGTTACCCAAACGGGGCGCGATTGCTAGTGTGCCCGACAACAAACGAAAGTGGGAGAACATTAGTAACAAAGGTTCATCCTCCAGCAACCAGCCACAACAACAGCAGCAATAGGTACAACAGCAGCAGCAACCTCCCCAGCAACAAAGGAGGTTTGATAATAACCAAAATTTCAATCAGTCATCCACGGCATCGCAGGGACAAGGTGGCTATGTGGGGAAAAGTCCCAAGTGCAATCAATGCAACCACCATCACACCGGCAGGTGTGATAACTTTCGATGCCAACGCTGTGGTAAAGTTGGGCATGCAGTGAAGGACTGCCTGGGTGAACTGATGAAGAAGCCTCAACAATCACAAGAAACTCCGAAAGGTTGTTTTGAATGCAGAAAAGAATGCCATTACAGACGCAACTGTCCCCAGCTCAGGAGGAATGGTAATGGCAACAACAACAATGGAAACAACAACAACAATAACAACGGCAACAACAATAACAACAATAATGGTAATGGCAACAACAATGGTGGAAATAACAATGGAGCCAAAGGAAGAGCCTTCGTCATTGGCTCAGGTGAGGCTCTAAACGATCCTACAACAGTAACTCGTAAATTTTCGGTTAATGGTCATTTTGCTACCGTACTATTTGATACTGGAGCTGATAGAAGCTTTATTTCCACTAAGTTTAGTAGTCTTTTAAGTGATAACATTAGAATCTATATACACTGTAGAGTTAGCTGACGGTAAACAGATTCACGTGACACATATCCTTAGAGGCTGCAAGATAGAACTTGCTGGTCATACCTTCGACATAGATCTCATACCTATCACACTTGGAAGCTTCGATGTAGTAGTAGGCATGGATTGGCTTTCTGACAAGCAAGCGAAAGTCATATGTCACGAAAAGGTTATACGGATTCCTAACGGCGAAGAAATTCTCTCGGTTAAAGGTGATAGGAGTGGTGCAGTGATGGGCATCATCTCGTTCATGAAGGCACAGAAGTTGTTGCGAAAGGGTTGACTGGCCATATTGGCACTCGTCACAGATAAACAGACCGAGGAAAAGAAGATAGAGGATATCCCCGTAGTTCGCTAGTTTCCCGAGGTGTTTCCGGAAGACCTGCCTGGATTACCACCTTATCGTCAAGTTGAATTCCAAATTGAGTTGAATCCAGGAGTCGCTCTGATTGTGAGAGCACCTTACCGGTTAGCTCCGAACGAACTACATGAATTATCCGCCCAACTACAAGAGCTGTTGGATAAAGGGTTTATCCGACCGAGTTCGTCGCCCTGGGGAGTGCCAGTTCTGTTTGTCAAAAAGAAGGATGGTACATTTCTAATGTGCATTGACTATAGGGAACTGAACAAGGTTACTATCAAGAATAGATATCCCTTACCTCGTATAGAAGATTTGTTTGATCAACTGCAAGGATCAAGCTATTACTCTAAGATTGATCTGAGGTCTGGGTATCATCAGCATAGAGTTCGAGAAGAGGACATGTGGGTAATGAAGTGTCATATGTGATCACTTTGTATGTTAATCATGTGTGATGCACTGTTATGCTTGTTTGAATGGAATTTCACCTATAATGTCACCAACGGGTCAAACGGGTCAACTGGGTCAAATGTGTCTTGTCTTTCTAAAACCTTGAGTTCTTTGGTTTGTAGAGCACTTAGGGTTTCATTATGATTCTGTGTACACGTACTTATGTACTCATGTGTTCTAGGTGACCTCTGAGGGTTGTCTATCCACTCTTTCTTGTCAAGTTAAGCATTAAGTAATTTCTTACGCGCATTAGGTGAGTTCATGCCCCACTCTTTTACACACTCTCTTTTGGGGGAGATAGCATACTGTTTTTTTAAAAACGCTTATTTATATGAGTTGTGTATAGTATAATATAGTGCTGATTACCATGGAAAGTCCTCACACTTTTAGATTGTTAATAATGATATTAGCGGGAAATTTTGGGTAGTACTACTGGGTCTGACGAGCCCCACCTGTGCGACTCGAGGTCAAACGGGTGCAATTTTGTCCTAACGAACATTGTCACGACCTGGTAAGTCGTGGCAGGAGGCAACAAACATAACACAGTCAGCTTCAATCGTGAAATCACTATGATTACTACTATTTGTTTATAGACTAGCTATCTATTACAATACACTTCTTATATTGTGCAACTGTTACTGATTTATGTTTAACGCAAACTCTTGAACTCACCAACCGTTGTGTTGACTCTTTAGTAAGCTATTCTCAGGTTAAGGTTGTTATTGCCTAGGAGCACATTACACGGGTCAGCATCATGGTGTTGTCAGCATGTTATGAAACAATGTTCTCGGGATTATGTTTGTTTAAACTTTATGCTTTGGTTTTGCATAATACTTGGGCGCGTTTGTTTGTGCATTTTAAATCATGTTACATTGTTTTGGATTTTCTGGTTTATTTAACGCTTCCGCAGTAGTTTAAAGTTAAACTCTGATTTTGCATGTTTGTTCATATAGAGTCGTTCTGAGTAACTAATGACTGAGATCCTGGTATGTCACACGCCTTGCGGTAAAACCCCGCACGTGGATTTTGAGGGTGTGACATTAACGGAACTAACGGAGTTTGGTAACGGAAAATTACCAGATGTCACAGTTCCTAATTCAAATTTAAGGCAGAACAAACAGGTTATGGTATCTCATCCACATTTTGGATTCTTATCTACCATTCACAATCACTGCATTTTTCTTGTTACTTCATTTCTCATGTTTTTGCTAGTATAATTTGAAAAACTTTCTTTAGTAAAATTCTTTTTTCTATTCCGTTTATTATATACTTAAAAAAAGGGGGAAATTTCTTTTTTTTTTTTTTTGTTTCATGGAAGTTAAAAAGAAATTTCGGGGGAGAATAAAAAAATTTCACTGGAACTAAGAAGTTGATTTGGATTGACTGAGATATGATAGTATGTCTTCTTGGTTTGCTTATTTGCATGACTTGTACTTTGTGAGAAATGATAGTAACTGATATAGATGTCTGTATCACTTAATATTCTAAAATATGAAAAAGACAGTTTCATTATATGATATGCTTGGTAGGCTCAGCCTGAAAACGAAGTAAACAGTGATTCTATAGCCTAACTAAAGCTTTAGAACTCGATGATAAGGATTATTCTCCTGACATTTTGGCCTGCACAAAGGTATAAGTCTCGTCAAAAATGGGTTGAGAGTATCTGACTTCTGCCATGATTACTTCAATTCCCAAATTCCCTCACCCTTGCTTCTGAATTGATGCATCTTGTAAGCTCTTCATAATCCTTTTCGTGCTTATCTCCTTTGCTATGCGGAAGCATTGACCTGGAGTGATGATCTTCTCTGTTATAAGTGAGTATAGACCTGAAGGTCTCATCAGCATGCTCAGATGATCATCTCCTCTGTTATACGTAAGTATAGACCTGGAGCTCTCATCATCTGTTCCCCAAATGAAGGCACAGTGATTCTTAAATTAAGATCATTGTTGAAAACTTAAAAGAAAATCAAGCAGAGTTAATCATATTACTCAATAAGCCCTGATGATGGGATAAGTTCTTTGCCGGATATCTATGGGAACCAAATCACCTGAGCTTCTCTAAATAAATCTAAAACATGATAAAATCAGTTGCAGTTCACTTGCTGAAAAGGATATGGCATGGGTTTAAATTGGACAAATATACCAACAATCATTTTTGAACTGTTTTTGGCTTTCAAAAACTTAAAATTGTGACCAGACTCTATATCAGTGTGATCTCACTAACTTGTCGATGTTTAAATACATCTTTGTGCTTTTGTATATCTTGTGGATGTGATCTCATGATCAAATTAGTTCTTGGTGTAATATGATAAAACAAAATAAATTAAAATATTCATTTCAAATCATTTTTCAAGTCTTCCATATTATGCTATTAAAATGTTATCATTTTCACATGCATTTCACGGGAAATTGCACATTCAGATAAACACGGGTTTATTTGTATTGTTGAAATGATCTAACGAGAATTGTGTAGAATGTGTTTGTAATTATGTTACAGATTCTTGCTGCAATTGATGGCCGATCATCAACTGAGCAAAGTATCATACTAGAGAACCTGTTCCTTAAGCAGAGGATACCGAGCTAGGAATCCTTCTCCTACATCTTCTAAAGCACTCAAGAATAAAGAGTTGGAGATGCTGTTCCTGATCATGCTCATGATGCACACAAAAGGAGGGAGCATTCAAAAAGGGGGAGCCTATAAGATGAAAGATTGTCGGTACCAGATCATCAATCTAGGGGGAGATTGAAGATCATTATATGGTTGACTTATCGGTGCTGATCATGATACAAGACGTTTATAATGATAGACTAAGGGGGAGTATTGTTGGGTCAGATAAGGATAGTCTATATTATCAACGCAGTCAAAGTCCACAAAAGTCAACACAAAAGTCAAGACGACACGTTCTGAACGAAGATTAGTAGTGAGTCGTTGAAGATACAAAGAACACGGGTCTTAGAGTTAATATATATTTTGTTGTCAACAAAATATATATTTAATCTTTATTTGTCTAGTTTGTGTCTTAATTGTAATTTCATAATTGTCATGTTTTAATCATTGTCTAGGGGGCTAAATGTCATTAAGTCTAATTGTCATTAGACTATATATAGCTAGAGTTATTAGAGTGTTGTGAAGCTCAGAAGAGCCATTGATTGAGGGTCTTTTCACATTTGTAATATCTTTAGCAATCAATTCAGATCAAGCAAGGGTTTATTGAGTGTTCTTAAGGTGTTCATCATTGTTCATCAATATTTTATTGTGTTTGATCTATATTTTACACAAATATCATTATTATTTGTGTTTTCAGTGGGATTTGTTTGTGTTTATTAATCAATTGCATTGTTAATCGATCGAGAGGACCAACATATCTCATAGCCAGCAGGCCTCATATCATATTTGCTACATGTATTTATGCAAGATATTAAGCCAACCCTAAGATGTCACACCTGGTTGCTATCAAAAGGATTCTTAGATATCTCAAAGGTGCTCCCAAACTGAGCCTTTGGTATCCAAAGAATATTGACTTCAATCTGTATGCCTATACAGATAGTGACTATGGTAGTTGCAACATGACTGCAAAGTCTACATCTGGGGGATGTCAATTTCTTGGTGGAAGGATAGTCTCATGGTAATGCAAGAAACAATCCTGTGTGTCTGCATCAACTGCTGAAGCTGAATACATTACTGTTGTAAGCTACTGTGCTCAAGTACTTTGGATTCAGAATCAGATGTTGGACTATGGATTCAACTTCAAGGAAACTCCCATCCACATAGACAACGACTGTGCTATCACTATTATAGATAATTTAATGCAGCACTCAAAGACAAAGCATATCAATATCAGGTATCATTTGATTAGAGATAGGTTTGAAAAAGGATTGATAAAACTAGTCAAAGTTAACACAAATAAAAAATATGCTAATTTGTTCACAAAAGCTTTTGATTTGTTCAAACCTTAAATTCACCCAAAAACCAGATTTGTTCTTACCTTTCTTCACTTCAAAGCTACTCAAAATGGCTAACCCTGATCCCCAACACCAACTAGATTTTTCCATGCATCTTTATAGGCAACACAATCAGGTTGTTCTGTTATCATCTTAGAAAGATCCAGGTTTCTCAGATGTTTGCCGCTTCTTATCACTCTCAAACTACCTCACCGCCCTCATAATAGACCCTCTATTATATGAATATCAACTCATAGAGTTCTGGAGGACCTGCCAAGAGGTCAGCTTGGACGGTGTGAAGGCACTGTCTGCCATAGTGCAGGGGAGGACAATATTCATCACTCCAGCCACCATCAACTTTCATCTGAGGCTAGATGATGCAGAAGGCGAGTCATCCTTCCACAAATATGCTGGAAACAACTCAATTCGGCAGATGGGCTATGAAGGGAACTACTCTGTCAGAACCTTCTAAAAGGGTAAGGTTTGCTCAAAATGGAAGTAACTTCTCCATGTGCTAATCCACTCCCTATCCAACAAACATGGAGGCTGGGACCAAATTGCTGAGGACTTATCCTATATAGTCCATGGGATGGTTCAAGGAGTCAAGTTCAAGTACTCCCAGTTTGTTTATACAAACTTTCTTGCTAACTTGGACTCCTTAGAGTATTACATATTCCTTAGATATATTCAACACATTCTTAACTGTGAACCGGGGGTAATATTCTTAAACTAGGACAGATAAAGCCTGGTATCTTCAAAACAATAAGAAAGTCCACTGTTGGCTTTTCAGGGGTAGAAACAGCCATGGTCCTAAAAATGTTAGAGCTCATTGCTCAAGGTGACAACTTAGCAGCACCAGCCAATATTGAACCCACACCTTCTACATTTGCACCACCCACATAGCCATAAATCACGATCACCTACAAAAGAAAATCCAAACAAACCCTGGCTTAGTCTACTCAGGTTAAGAAGGCCCCCATATCACCACCCATGCAGGAAGAAGTAGAAACAAGAGCTCCCGCTTCTCCTGAGGAGCAGACCACTACCATTATTTCTTTAATCAGTGCTGAGGTTTCTCATGCTCAGCCTAATGAGGTCATTACCCTAGCCTTAAGCCTTCACTTTGAGTCTCAAAATTCTAATGATCAACTTTCAGGGGAAGGCTACCATCCCCAACCGCTAGATCTCAACCAACTGATCGAGTGGTAATAATTCAAGGTTTAATTGATCTAAATGCTTGATTTTACATCATGATTATGGTGGAATAGTTCAAGTTGTTTGTGTTTTGATTTATAGGTAATTGTAGCTAAAGGAGGCTTATTTTGGAGAATAAGGAGCCAAACACGAAACTACAAGGACTAAAGATGTAAACATCAAAAGTTACAAAAAGGCACAAAATTAGGCATACCGGCGTATGATAAGCCGGGTATGGACGTATAATACGTTGGTCGGCGTATGGGCGGCGTATCAGTGGGCGTATTTGACAAAACTTACAGAAAGTTAGGCGTATGGATGCTGAAGGGGGCGTATGATACGCCGACCCTGGGCGTATCATACGTCGGTCTTCAACAAACACCCGGATTTTGTGGATCTTGATGTCTACTTAAACCTATCCAACCCCAACTCGAAGTAGAACTCTTCCCAGCTGAAATCTAGCAAATTCAAGGTGATTTTGGGTGCTTTCAAGCTTCCCAACACACACCAAATCAACATTGATCATCATATAATCAAGATTGAAGATTCAATGAAGACCATGAGTGGCTAGTTTTTCTTGATTGCTTTCGGGAGTACGATTCTTGTCAAGTGAGGCAATTGGTATGTTTGATTAGGTTTTTGTATTGAACTATGGATTAGTGAATGAAGTTTTATGTTTTGATTAAGTTAAAAAGTTTACTTATAAATAAAGTTGTGTGCTTGATTATCAGTTTTCGATTTCCTTGCAGCGTGAGCTCATTAAGAAAAGTAGACAACGTGATATAGGTGAATTGGTGACTTTCTGAATGAATGAGTCTTAAAAGATTGTTCATTTGTTATCACTTTAATCAAAAGCTAAGATCTTGAAGTATTGTTTCTTACAAACCTTAATTTGAAAGTATCAATTGTGGATCTTGCGGAATTGGAAACCCGGAAGTGATTGTTTCTTAATATTTAATCAAATTCGTTTCAAAGTTTGTTGCTTTTTGCAAAAGTGTTCTTAATTTCATCCAAAGTTCCAATTTTTAATATTAAAGTTCGTGTCTTTAAGTTAATTGAGTCATATTGTTAAACACTTTCCACATATTCTCTGTAGAGATGACCTTACTTACCCTTACACAATAAAGGTAGCTAAGACCGATATAATAACTTGTTTTTGATCGAGTCTCGACAACCAGATCACCAACCAACCCTAACCTAGATTTCTATGATGATGAGGATATGGGTTTCAGTGAGTACCATGAGTCTCTCTTCTCCACCCCTGCTCAAGGAGAGATGAGTGCTCCTGAATCACCCATATCTAGCCCACATCATCCACCCACAACTGAGGTGGACCTCCTTGAACATGTTTAGGAGGCCCATATGGAAGAGGCTCTCACTTTTGTAAGTGATTACATTATTAAGACCTCAACCATGGCAACCCAGCTCATTGACACTTCTTTTGAAGCTATTAGTGTGCAGGGAAATCCAGCAGCCAAGAAACCCAAGCTGGTGGTGAGAAAGAAGACTTTGGTTCTATTCTCTTATCCTCCCATGATTCTTCTGATAAAGATGAGAGGAGTATGCAACTAAAAGTGCAAAAACTATCAAAACTCTGCACCTATTTAGTTTCTAAGGTATGTCACCTGGAATTTCTGGTGACTACCTTACAAAGACTGGTCAGTGACCAGCAACTTAAGATCACTGATCTCAAGGGCAAGTTAGCTGAGAGACCTGTCAGGCAAACTCAATCAGGTCCATAGAACCTATGGATATGATGGACCTAACCCTTAGATCCCTTGTGCCAGAGGGTGATGCTACCAAAAAGGGGGAGAAAGCCCTACCTATAATCACAAAACCTAAGAGTTCTGCCCAGATTATGGATATAGAGGATTCACCACCCTCACTTGTAGTTGTCCATACTCAACAATTCACTAAGTCAAAGCCTGTTTGAGGAGGGTATACCAATGTCTACCCCATCCTACCCTTCTGAAATCTAATAGTAGGATGGAGGTATGATGCTGATAGGCCCTGGTAATCTCTAGGTCTTAGGGATAGCAAGAAGTCTTCAACTTTCACAACCTGAGATACTATGAGAGCTTCTCTCTAGTTGACTTGCCTCTTGCCAACCCAAGTCAATCTTTGCAAGCTGCAAGGTTAGCTGCGATAATTCAAGAAGGGGTGCTTGAAGAGTTCAAAAACAGATCCAAACTATATAGACAGAGGCTAGCAGGCAAGACTGTTGGTCAACTGGATGCTGAGGTGGACCCTAAGATTAGCTTCGAAGGGGAAACCTTGGCTGAAGGCTCAGTAGTTAAGCCTGTGAACCTTGAGCAAGAACTGCTTCAACACCCATTACCCTTAGTGAGGCACCAGCTCGTGAAGGTGTCTCACAGCCTCTCTCTGGCTAGAGCTCAAGTGCAACACCAAGCAATGAAGGCCAAAGCTATCTCCACCCAGAGTCACACAGTCTAGTGACTGACAAAGGGAAAGGAAAAATGACCTATGAGGAGATTGAGGAGGAGAAGAGAAAGAGGAAGAGGAAGGCAAGGGGAGAGAGTTCAAGTAAGACCCTTGGCTTTATGGAAGCTACTATCAGGGCTTCCCCCAGGCCAAACACTCAAGAAGATAAGTTGAGGGCAGTCAGGCTGAACCATCTAAGGGTCCAGAAACTACAATGTTGATGAACTCATCTCTCTCCTCTTGGATGAACTGAATGAACTTGCTGATATTAAAGTGTCAAAGGAGAGGAGAAAGCTGAGGTTGCAGTATTTCTCCTCAAAATCAAAGAAGAAAGGAGAAGAAAAAGACTCTACAAAGCTCCTACCCTCTCCCCAATTTAGGAAAGCACTGAAGCAGAGGTTGTGGCCACTTAGCAATAAACTCAGGTAGGTAGGGAACAAGACAGGCAAAACATCATTACCTACCTGAGTGCCACAGGCCTCTATCAGGCAGCAGACCTGATTCCCTTATCCTGTGAATACATTGAATTTGAATACCTCAAGCAGCTTGAGTAAAAAATGTTGAAAGAGCAAAAAGCTGCTAAAAGAAAGATGAGGGAAGATGTTGCAAAGTAAAGAGCCACCATCAGAGCTAATCAAAAGAAGTCTGCTGATAGACAGAAGATGGTGAGCTTCTTGAAGCTGTATGGATTCTCCAAAAGGAGACTTGGTCCAATGTCTCTATCCACCATAGATTAGCACATTAGAGTGATCAAGCAGAAGATCAAAAGGGGTGAGCTGGTTGACTTTCATTCTCCACCATGTCAGGCTGTACCTGAAGCTAAGGTCAAGGTTGAACCCCAAGAGACAACACAACCTGGACCTAGTGCTGCATAACAACCAGCTTCATCTTTTGATCCACAACAGGGCCATGATCCCTCTCCTTTTGAATCTGTGAAGGAAAATTACCCAACTGAGAAGGATAAACAAGAACCATCTGATACTCAAGGCTAGCCTTTTCTGTTAAAGTATAGAAAGAGGAAGAGAATGGCCATCAGAAGGGACAAGAAGAAGAAGAAGAAGTCTAAGGCATCTACCTGTGCACCTCAGGATGGGTCGGAATATCCTAAGGGTGATCAAGAAGAGGCTTCTCTTCCAACTCACATTCAAGTAGAGCCTCTTGCTGCTGAGAGACCCATCGTGTCTTAGGTGTTTGCCACTAACCTAAACAGATGGTATGTCACTAGAGATCAAGGCGGTCAAGACA
This sequence comes from Flaveria sonorensis, assembly GCA_025506505.1. Taxonomy (NCBI): domain Eukaryota; kingdom Viridiplantae; phylum Streptophyta; class Magnoliopsida; order Asterales; family Asteraceae; genus Flaveria; species Flaveria sonorensis. The sequence continues at coordinate 38,623,112 of CM046436.1, read as the reverse complement.
TGTACTTCTGGCAAAATATATTTGACTTCCCTCTACATGATCTCTATAACATGAGGAGATATTTTGAAAGTTGGGTTGTTTTTTAAATATACAGTGTTCACGCACAGTTAACCTATATTGCATTATCTTGAGTAATTAAAAGTAGAGAGCGATTAAAATTATTAATATTAAATAAAAATAGTCCAGTTAATTATCAACATAACATCACATATTGTATAGAAAGAAGTTTTGGATATTTATAAATTTCAAGTATTGCTTTGCATGTTTAATTGTATTTGTTTATTACTTAAAATTTTTATTTAAGTTTATTTCATTTACATAATACGCTATTTAGAGTTATAAGCATTAATAGAGAAAGACTTCCAGTATTAAATGTAGATAACATTACAACTAGAACGTAAAAATCAACATGCAAAATATTACCAACAATATTATAATATGAACTTTTTTTACTTAACAATTATTATTATTGATTTAACCCGTGTAGTATACGGGTGTTATTAATCTAGTTATATATTGATGATTTGAAATTTCAATTTTGAAATAACACAAAAATAACCTTAAGTTTTTGCCTTTTTGCTTTTACAAATTATGTGTTTCATTTTGGTTTAAATCATTATATTCATGGTTTATCATTTTATATTTTATACATTCATTTTATTTACCCTAATATTTGAAACTTTTATATAATTAATTACATCGGAACATTTAATATATTATTTTAACATTTTCTACTCATAACTCAATTAAATTACATGAAAAAAAAGCTTTTTTAAATGTCTAAATTTTATATTATTTCCATTTATATGTTAAATCATAATTCGATATAAACATGAACACATTAATTCATAAAATCCTTCCTCTTTAATTGTTTCGTAAATTCAAAACCAAAATCTTATAAATACAAATGATTTGAAATTTAAATGAAAATTATGATGAGCATAGTCTTAATGTTTTGTTAAAAAAATTATGTATTATTATAGGGATCAGTTTTAAGCAACTATTAGTATTTTTTTTTTATCTCAAACGTAACCAACTTAGCAACATAATTATTTAATTTTCAAATTCTCATATATAATTAACTAATATATTTCATATTTAGTTTTTTTCAAACGGTGTAACAAAGGTATTTTGCTAGTAAAGAAATACGAAGATGTCTTCTACTTCAATTTAGGATTATCAATTCTAACAATAGATTCAGAATTTAAGTTTACATGTCAAACGAATGTTCATAAAAACAAAAACGAATTTAAAAATTAAAAATAAAAATATATTATAATTGCCCTCTTCAATTTAGAATAAAATTTGTCAAAACATAATAAATATAATCACATCATAGTAGATACTTAATTTCGTAAAAAATAATTATTTAAAAGTTATAAAAGAAAAAATATATGTTTAAAAACAATTATATAAATAATATATTTACAAAAAAGAGTGACCACGCATTGAAAAACATGATGCATCAATTCCTTGTGCATCTTTCGAGCATCTAGAGACATAAATTACTATTTATACAACTTGTGTTTAATAGTAATAGTAATAACAATGTATTTACAGTGCCATCATAAAGTGCTGTCTTAGCAAACAATAATCTGATTAGAAGATTTTATATATAAAAACAAAAAACTAGCATTTTGTTGACATCCTTAAATCACGAAAACTGGAACAAATAGTCTTTTAGACATGTTCTTGAGAGACAGCTTCATCAGCAGCAAGTGTTGAAGATCTTCGAGTCTGCAATCTTCAATGCTGCTATCCTCCATCTTGGGTCCTAACAAGCATAGCACAATTATGACACACATATATGAACTACTAAAAACAAACATATGCATGCACCACTAGTGGGAGCCAAATATTGCAAAAAGTGATTAGACAAGAAGCTTCATCATGTCACAGGTCTTTGATAAATAAACAAGTCAAGAAAACATCAAAGGCGGCCAATAATGAAAATTCACTATAAAAATATGAAAATATTCAGAAACTAGAGTTAGGGGTGTACATGGTTTTGTTTAACTTTAAACCGAGACCACCTCAACTTTTAAACATCAGCGGCAGTCCATTGGTTTACCGTATTTTTTTATTTAAAGGTCTAACAAGCCCAAACAGTGATACTAACCATTAGTAACAGTTCTGTTTGGTTCTGTTCTGACTTTCAATGTGGAAATTAAAAACAATTAATAGTTCGTATTAGAGTGAACCGCAAATTCTTTAAAGCTTGGTATTCAAATAAGCATCAGAACCAAAAGAACTGAAGTTCAAGAAAACAGTCTCGAGGCACATTTGTCATTTTCTGTCGGTAGCTTTTTATCAAATGACTCTTTCAACTAAAAATAACAATATCATGGGATAATTATTGGCAACTAATGAGCAAAGACATGATACTAGTATCAAATTTTGTCAAAGAAAAAAGAGAAAGGTGGAAATATTGTGACATACCTACAAAATCATAGGATTTATTGATTAAATTTGATACCAACCTTAGAAGTCTTGTGACCACCAAGTCATAAAAATCTAGGTTTTCTATCAGCTGGCTTCAAGATTTGGAAAGAACACATTAAGCTTTCATCAACACTCATCATTGCACCAGCATTATCAAATTCACCACAATAATTGGGCGCAGAGAATATAGTAACAAGCTGCCTATCAGCAAAGAATTCATACCCATCTTCTACAACCTGCACGATAAACTTTCGTAACACGTCAGAACCTACATTGGAAATAGAAACTTAAACCATTTACTTTTTTCTAAAATGGTCCGGGTTAAAATTTTCCTCTAACAGGTCATATGAGTAAACTGAATGGGTCAAAAAACTCCAGAGTGAAACCCAAAGTGTATTTAAATGCTTAAAACATCATGTTATGAAGATAAAAATAAACCCAACTTTATGATAAAGATTTTGTAATCATAATTAATACATTGATTATTTATTAAGTTCAAGGAAAGAGTTTCCAGATCAACACATTCTGGTTCGACTCTTGTTATAAATTGCCCATTATGACCCGAATATGTTTCGACCCATCCAATTTACCCACTTTGCCACATTTAATACCGATAAAAAAAACAATATGCGAATAACCTGATGGGCACGGCAAACAAGGTCCATATCATGCTGCATTAAAAACTCAGCCACTTTATCTGCACCAAAAGTATATGAGACTCCCCTATCATTCACTCCCCAACCTTTTGTGTCCCTATTAGGATCAGACCAAAGTAAATCACAAAGTAAACCCGTATCTGGAACATCATTTGGACGGGTTAAGTTTCGAATTTGATCCAGATCTGTCAGATCAGGAGAAAGACCACCGTGCATGCATAGTATTTTGTCATCAATAAGAGCAGCCACAGGAAGACAGTTGAAACAATCAGTAAATGTTTTCCAAAGTCTAACATTAAATCTGCGTTTACATTCATCATAGAATCCATAGATCCTGTTGATGGAAGCACATTCATGGTTTCCTCTTAAAAGGAAGAAATTTTCAGGATATTTGATTTTGTAGGCAAGTAAAAGGCATATAGTTTCCAAACTCTGTTTGCCACGATCCACGTAATCCCCTAAAAACAGATAATTTGCATCTGGAGGAAACCCACCATACTCAAACAGCCTTAACAGATCACCATATTGTCCATGAATGTCACCTAATATTAAAAGTAACAAGGTATTAAAAAGCAATGCTCATCTTCTACCTGCTACCATGGTAGCATAATTCATTTTTTTTCTTACAGAAAAATACCATAAAGTCTAACCAAAATATTAGACCAGATTAATCTTCTGTTAGAATATAAACACCCATATTAGGACCCAAGACTAAATAAACAAGAAAAAAGAAACAAATAGTATTGTCTCTTGACTCGCATCCCTCATCTCCTATGATGTGAGTGAAATCACAATACTGTATAGAAAAATGTACTGTAGTATATATAAGAACAAATACATGAAACTTGTGATATTTCTAAAAATATAATAACAAAGTAGTAGCACTTACTACAAATACAGCACTTTTGAGAGTCATGTATTTGAACACTCGTATTAATAATAATATACATAAAAAAAACAATCTGATCTGTTTCTTGCAGAGGAAAAGCGTGTTAAATTTCCCAGCCCAAGACCCCTAAAAAACATACGGAAAAGTAAAAAACAAAAATGCAAGCATGCATTATCTATTATATATTTAGTAGTATGGTCTCATTTATCGAAGAAAGAAGAAAGAAAGATAGATGAAACTTAAAATTCATTACACAAAAACCAAATGTACAAATAGGTACCACCTTAGTCCTCACATAAGATGTCTAAGTTTATCATTTATCACCAGATAACAACTATGTTGCCCAAAACATTCCTTTTAAAAGCAAGCTTATTGAAACATTGGTACCAATAAAATTTGGCGTCAAAAGTAGTCGCTCTAGCTTTCCTTATTTACAACGAGGGTGAAATGTGAAGTAGAAATATGTAACTATTCTACGTGCATGACAATAACAAAACAATAAGCAAATGGCAGTACCAAAGTTGGGAAATTCAGAATCTAGAGGGCTCCACATAACTCCAAACGTAACCATAAATGTCATACAACATTGTGCTCATCATTTCAGTTGATAGACACATTTGATTTTCACAATATCATTAACTATATCACCTAAAAAGAGTGAGATTGATGCAATATAAGAAAAGTAAGAAATACGAGGAGTAACAAAAAGAAGAGATAATAGCAAGACTTGCAAAAGCAAAAGACTTCTTGAGCAGCAAACAAGTTATACCACCCAAGTTTGTAGATAAATGGACTAGAACTCCTATTCTTTAGTATAATAATATCACTCAATCTACAATAGTCAATTGTCAATTACAACTCTATAGTGAAGGAAACTCATATGCTAGTGGAAAACAAGACAACAAAATAATACAGTATCCATTATGAAGAATAACAGCCACTAATTTCCAAATATTAAGAAGCCCAAATCCCCATCTAGACATAAACATGAACCTGAATAAAATATAGCATAATTATGTTACACCATGGTTTTAAAAAACGGTCGAGGCGTGCGCCTCGAGGCGCGCCTCGAGGCGAGGCGCCCAGAAAACGAGTCTGAGGCGCCGCCTCAGGGGCTTGTTTTGTACGTGCGCCTCATATGACTGAGGCGTGCGCCTCAGGTGCGCCTCGGGTGCGCCTCAGGGGGGTTTCACTTTGTTTTTGATGTTTTTGACTTTTTATGTCAGTTTCAAACGTTCCATGTCTTTTTAATATGTGTTTTTTGATGTTTTTGATGAATCTTATGATGAAATTAGTCTATATTTTATTTTTTATAAGATATATAATTTTTATATTTATTTTTTAATTCCGCCTCGGCCTTACGCCTCGGTTCGCCTAGAGGCTTACGCCTCATGAGGCGAAGGGAAAACGCCTCGAAGCTCGATTCCGTACTTTTAAACCTTGTGTTACACAAACACATTAAGGTCCCCATTAAACTCTGCATGATAAGAGGTTTAAACTTGGAAAAGGAAACTAATGTGAAAAGCTTGTGAGTGTGAAAACTAAAATCCCTAAGTGCTATTCATTTAATAATGCACATATAGCCAGTTGATTTGCTTTGAATTATTTTCTACAATTCATACAGGGATTGCAATCCATCTCATTCCCAAATAACCTTTCTTGAATATTCATGATTGCTAAAAATATTGCAAGCACTAGACGTATCCTTAATAGTCTAAGAGTTCAATTCAACAGAATGCGACACTTAACACAACCATTTCTATGTCATACTCATATCCAACAATTTAGATTAACCAACGACAAACTGACGATTTGATGGTGGTCAAACACTCGAAACAAATTAAGAATTATTGGAAAGAGGATTTATTACTCTCCATTGTATATAATGCAGCACAAACACCACCGTCCAAATCTAACATCAACTTAAATTAACTTATGCACATCATTGCATTAACAAGAATACTAAACAAGGGAGCAGAGCCAACTCCTTAACAACATAGATCTTCTGTATGGTTTATATCGTCCAGTATAGTTGCAAATAATGCATATAAACCCATTACCTGATCAAAACTTCACAGGAAGTCTAGACAACATAGAGCAATCAAATTCCCAATCAATCTTGCATGCTACGTTCAGGCAATTTCTAAACATACAAGCATCCATTATGCAAATCGAAATACGTCAAAGCATTAAGCAAACGCAGTCAGTTAAGTGGCTATGATAGCTAAAGTCGAAAAAGGCCTAAAACCAATGAAACTCAACTTACAAATGACACTACCTACTCATCACAAGCACAACAAAACGACTAAACTACCACACCAAAAATCAAAAAAAATATAAAAAAAAAGTTACATGAATTCAACACAAACGAAAAAACTAGTGACTCAATTCAAATAAAGGCAGAAAGATCCTGAAGACAAAGAACAAAGACGTAAAGGACATACGAAAAGAATGAGGTTGTATATGATTACCGCAGATCTTAATGGGAGCTTCAAGCTCTAGAAGATTAGGTTGTTGAAGAAATATTTCTCTTGCAGCGGCACAAAGTTGACGGATCTCCGCCTCTGAAAGCTGAACCTGCCGCACGGTCCTCGCTTGCCTGAACTCCAAAAGCCGATTAATAATATCATCCAGCACCGCAGACTCCATCCTCTGACAATTTTGAGCCATTGATTCCACAGCTCGTAAAACAAAACAAATGTAAACCAGAGGAAACCTAAATTTCTTCAACGACTTTCTGTTAGCGCATTGTTTTGTTCTTTAGAAAAGTTAATGACACACATGATGCATGCGAATTGACAAGCAGCGATGCTGGAAAAACATCAACGAATCTTCAGATAAAAAAAATGGCGGAGGATGGAGGAGAAGAAGGCCGATGGGGCGGAGATGCCCAACTCTATGATCAAAGTTGTCGATAACGATAAAACCGTACCGCTTGTGTGGTTTCAATTTTCAAATTTCCCAATCAAACTTTAGTTCAAAGGACAATTTTGAAATCTAGGGTTTTGATTTGCCCAAAAGTTTGATGGTGGGTCCTATGTTTTCCACTTGGGTATTTTAACGTCAATAATAATCCTTGCATTGTTTAGAAATGTTGCATATGAACCCTTATGTTTTCGGATTGATTCTTGTTAATCCTTATGGTATGTAAACAAATCAAATGCTGATTGGTTTCAAATAACTTTGTGTGTGTTATAAATTATTATTTTAACATTTTATTAAACATGTAGATAACTATAAGTATGCTATACTATTTACGTACCTGATAGCTTTACTAAACACATTTTATTTTAATTTTATTATTAAAATGAGATTTTATTTAAGATTGATTATGTTTTTTGAAAATTTTAATATGATTATTATATTAGTAAAGTTAACGGAAGCATTTCTGTTGTAAGTAAAAATATTTAAACACTTTTATAAAAAGTATTTTATTTATGTATATGATATGTTGAGTATTAGCGGAGGTTAATAGGGGCTGGGGGCGGGGGCTCCCCGCCCCTTCTCTTTTTTTTATAGGTGGTGTAAATTTTTTATCTGGTAATGTAAAATTTTGGTCCGATTGTATAAAAATAAATATATATCGATTTCGCTCCCCTTAAAAGAATTTAATTTCGCCCCCGACTCCCCTATAAGATTGTTCAAGGTTCGCCACTGATGTTAAGTATGTTTATTTCATTAAAACATATAAAGCCTAACCCATATTTTATACATCTAAAATTGGGTTATAAACATAATGTTTTATCCTTCAATATATCAAGGCTTGATCTCATGAGATTCGACAACTAATACTTGTGGTAAAAGCACACCCATGTGTATACTCCATTTAACCCTCGATAACCATACCGGTTATCAAACTAATATTAATTTTTATAATAACACAATCCTAATAAATTTGGATTAAGGTTTTTACCAATTCATGCTAGCTACTTGATTACACCAAACCTGTGTTTGCTACTTGAATACGTTTCACATTTGAATACTGCAAGTTTGTCGGGAATTTCTTAATAGAGCAATGACTGGATGATTCTGAAGTTGTGTGATTTCACTTTCAGATCAAATAATTGGAGTGTATACCAATGATTTGACCGGATAAAATTAGAATTGATTCAAGAATTCGTATGAATTTTGGATGCGGTGTGTAATTCGAGTTTTTCCCCTTGTTCTTTTCTTCTGGACCATCAATCCCAACATAAACGGGATTGAAGTTTTCAAAGATAACTGCTATACGGTCTTGAACAAACTACACCTTTAGTCCCTCAAGTTTAATTAATACAATTTTGGTCAAAAATCAATTTCTAATGTATTTTCTATGAAGGACTTTTGTTCAAAATAAAAAATATCTCTAATTCACAGCTATACGGTTTTGAACAAACTACACCTTTAGTCCCTCGAGTTTTTCCCCTTGTTCTTTTCTTCTGGACTATCGACCCCAGCCAGGGGGCTCTGCCCCTTGGACCCCGCTTCTCTCGGGGGCGCTACCCCCGAACCCCTGTTAGTCCTGATGACATTCAAACAAGCGTGCACTCTTGTTTGAATGACACACACAATCTCTAATACACTAAAATATTCAACAAACCTCCCCCATTTTAGTGTAATATTTGATTAACTAACTAATTCACATTAAACAAACAAACTAATGCATAAATGAAATATTGTGATGATTGAATTTCACATTAGTATATTACACATTCCAAATATTCCAATATCAGGGTGTCACTTAGGATTGAACCCTTAATATCAATATTGAATACATGAAGATAATATACACATCAGTTTACATACATAAATCTTACTTGACACATTCATTTACTAGCTTATGTCCCTATCCTTAATAAGCATATCAAAGCCAAGTCCTAGCTTCTTGAAGCAGCTAAACTTCATGTTCATATAGGTAGATCTTTTATTATTGCACCTGCAAATACAAATTTCCAAAAGAACTATTAAGAATATATACTTCAACCTTCCTTAACTTGCAGATCTAAACACATACCTTTGGGATAATTTACTAAATGTAAAGCCTTCCACATTAAATTCTGCACCTAATGTCATATTAGGTAGGAATTGGGTATCTTAACATGAGAGTTTTAGATGGACTTTAACCCCAATCCCATAGCTGATCCTTTCACGAGATCTCTACTTAACCCTTTGGTTAAATGATCAGCTAAGTTATGTTGAGTTCTAACATACTCAACACATATGACACCATGTATAATGAGCTCACAAACTATGTTGTGTCTCACACCTAAGTGTCTTGACTTGCCATTATACACTTGACTATAAGCCTTAGCCAATGTAGCTTCACTATCACACCTGATAGATACGGGAGCCATTGGTTTTGGCCGTAATGGAATCTCATAAAGTAGATTTCTTAGCCATTCAGCTTCATTACCAGTAGTTGCTAAAGCAACAAACTCAGACTCCATAGTTGAGTTAGTTATGCAAGTTTGTTTCTTTGATGCCCAGGAAATTGCACCTCCCCCAAGAAGAAACACCCAACCACTTGTGGAAGAATGATCTTCCATATTGGTTATCCAACTTGCATCAGAATAACCCTCAATCACTGAAGGAAATCCAATGTAAGTTATTTTATAATCAATGGTCCCTTTCAAGTACTTGAATACTCGACACAAAGCTTGCTAATGTTGTGTACCAAGATTACTTGTAAATCTACTAAGCTTACCAACAACATAAGCTATATTTGGCCTAGTACTAATCATGGTATACATAAGTGATCCAATTCTTCTCGAATACTCAAGTTGAGATATAGCATCACCTTTATTAAGTGATAGCTTAATGCTTGGATCAATAGGAGTACCCACTGGAGAACAATCCTTGAAATTGAATCTATTCAAGATCTTCTCAATATAATATGATTGAGAAATTGAAATGCCTCTGTTCTCATGTCTGATCTTAATACCTAAGATCACCTCAGCCTCCTCCATGTCTTTCATGGCTAACTTAGATGATAAGAATGCTTTTGTTCTATCAACTTGATCTTGGTTAGTGCCAAAAATCAACATGTCATCTACATACAAACATATCATGACTCCATTTCCAGAATTATCAAACTTATCGTAAACACATTTGTCAGCTTGGTTTAAGACAAAACCACTTGAGAGTACAACCTCATCAAACTTTTGATGCCACTGTTTAGGTGCTTGTTTCAGTCCATAAATAGATTTAGTTAATTTACACACCTTGTTTTCATGTCCAGGCATCACAAACCCTCCAGGTTGTTTCATGTAAATCTCTTCATCTAATTTACCATTTAAGAACGTAGTTTTCACATCCATTTAGTGAATTACAAGATTGTGTATAGCAAAAAGTGCTAACAACAATCTAATAGTGGATATCCTAGCAACAGGAGCATATGTATCAAAGAAGTCAATACCCTCCTTTTGCCTAAAACCTTGGATTATCAATCTGGCTTTGTACTTATCAATAGTACCATCCACCTTCATCTTCCTCTTGAAGATCCATTTACTTCCTAATGGTTTACATCCAGGAGGTAAATCAGCCAATTTCCATGTGTTGTTTTGCAAGATAGAATCTATTTCATCTTGGATGGCTTTTTACCAGAAAGCAACATCCCTTGAAGCCATTGCTTCACTGTATGTCCTTGGATCCTCATCAACATTGAAACAATATTGATATTAAAAATTAATTTCATCCCTAGATCCCTCAATTAAGTAAAGTTGAAAATCATCACCAAAAGATTTGGCCTTTCTAACTCTCGTACCTTTTCTTGGTTCAGTGCTAGTCGAAGGAACATCTTCATTATTAACCGAAACCTTCATACTAGGATTCATATTCTTTGGCCTAGGTATAGATGTGAATCTTTCTTCATCAAAGATTGCCTCTCGTGACTCTATTACCAAATTCATTGAAATATACTCATTGGATTCTAATACATAGAATCTATATGCATAAGAATTTTCCGCATATCCAATAAATATGCAATCTATACCTCTTTCACCTAAAGTTTTCCTTTTAGGTTCAATGAGCCTCACCACAGCCCTACATCCCCAATTTGAGATAACTCAAGTTTGGTATTTTCTTATGCCAAAGTTTATATGGAGTTTTCTTGTTATTCTTACCCAAAATTCAGTTTAACAAGAAACAGGCTGTTAACATAGCCTCACCCCAAAATCCTTCACTTAAACCAGAATAGGACATCATTGAATTTACCATTTCTTTTAATGTTCTATTCTTTCTTTCAGCCACACCATTTTGTTGTGGTGTATATGGAGCAGTTGTCTGGTGTATTATTCCAGTAGATTGAAAATACACTGGATCATAATATTCCCCTCCACGATCGGTACGAAGAGTTTTAACCAAATCTTTTTGATGAAGCTCTAACTCGTGTTTATAAATTCAAAATTTATCAAGAGCCTCATCCTTTGCATGTAACAAATAAACATAGCGATATCTTGATGTGTCATCTATAAAGGTACTACATATTTTTTTATTAACTAAAGATGGTGTAGCATGAAAATCACACAGATCACTATGAATAAGATCTAAAACTTTAGATTCACATTTTGCATTTTTAAATGGTTTTCTAGTGATCTTAGTTAACATACAAGTCTTACATCTATCATTTTTCAACTCAAACGCAGGAATCATGCTTATTTTAGACATTTCTTTCATCCTTTTATTGTGAACATGTCCTAATCTAGCATGTCATAATTCAAATTTAGACAAATTTACATTAGAAGTAGAATCAACCATGCAAATAGAATCATCACTAAAAGGCACATCCAAATTTAACATAATCATATCATTACACAATTAACCAAATCCGACAAAAGAACCATGTCTTGACAAGATATACTTGTCACATTCCAACACTTGTTTATATCTGCACTTATTTAATACTATACCGGATAACAAGTTTTTCTGGATGTCGGGTACAAACGGAACATTACTTAAACATAAAGTTTTCCCAGAAGTAAATACTAGTTCTACTTTTCCTACTCCATAGATTGGTTCGGCTGCAACATTGCCCATCATTAAGACAGATCCATCTTCAATTAGTGTAAGATATTTGAACCATCTTCGATCCTTACACACATGGCTTGTTGCTCCCTAGTCAAACCACCAAGCAAGACAATCATCCTGGACATAACATGCTTCAGAAATTAGTGAAACATAATTCAAATCTGAATTATTATTAAAAACTAAGTTCTGACCTTACTATTTAGGATCCTTATTGGATCCACTAGAACCAGCCTCGGTTTTCCCTTTACCAACATGACAATCTCTCTTGAAGTGTCTCGGTTTACCACATTTCCAGCAACCTTCATTCTTGGCATGTTTTGCATGTTTCACAGGCCTTTTGTTCTTATTGTTACCACCTTGGAATTTTCTTTTATTGTTTCCCTTGTTAGAGTCTTTGAAAACAAGACCGCTTTCTTCCACCATATTAATAGTTGATGACCCATCTTTATCTTTCACCCAAACCAATTCTTGAGCCCGTAAGGACTCTTCAATTTGAATACTACTACCAAGTTCAACTAGACTCACTTCCTTTTTCTTATGTTTCATATTATGTTTATAATCTTTCCAAGAAGGAGGAAGTTTATCGATTATACTTGAAACAGAAATTGATTCATCCATTTTTAAACCATGTTGTTGAAATTGACCAAGAATTCAAAGACATTCATTGTATTGTTCTATAACAGGCCTACCATCAACCATTCTATAATTCATAAAATCACTTACAAGGAATTTCTTACTAGATGAATCCTCTGCCGTGTATTTGGCTTCCAGACCCATAATTCTTTTGCAGATTCAATATTTTGGTAAATATCAAAGAGGGAATCACACATACCATTCAGAATGTGTCCACGAAATATGTAATCATCGTTGACCCACTTATAGTGCTTCCTGGTTTGTTCCAGTGTCTCGTTTTCCAATTCCTCAGGCATGGGGGTACTCAGAACGTACATCACTTTGAAAGTTATGAGTAGAAAGTGCATCTTCTTCTGCCATCTTCGGAAATCATGACCCTGAAATTTGTCCAACTTTTCGAATTTGGACGACATCATGTTCTTCGCAGATTCACCATCGCTCGCCATCTTCACTGAAATTATTTGATCTTTGTTGGGAATTTCTTAATAGAGCAATGACCGGATGATTCTGAAGTCGTGTGATTTCACTTTCAGATCAAATAATTGGAGTGTATACCATGATTTGACCGGATAAAATCAGAATTGATTCAAGAATTTGTATGAATTTTGGATGCTGTGTGTAATTCGAGTTTTTCCCCTTGTTCTTTTCTTCTGGATTATCAATCCCAGCCAGGGGCTCTGCCCCTTGGACCCCGCTAGGGGCTGCCGCCCCTTGGACCTCGCTTCTCTCGGGGGCGCTGCCCCCAAACCCCGTTAGTCCCGATGACATTCAAACAAGCGTGTACGCGTGTTTGAATCACACACACAATCTCTAATTACACTAAAATATTAAACACAGTTGTCGATTACTACCATCAAAAGATCAACGATCAAGCTCTTGTATTACACCAAAACAAATTATCACCACCATTAATCTCCCTCGATTTACCACTTAGCTAATTTATATCAAGGAACAATCTCCAACTATCTAAGCGATTTATGTATATTATAAATATAATATAATTGCTAGTAAAAGAAATAGATGTCATGTTTTTTAAACCGGTGGAAGTTAAAAAAAACTAATGTGGCAGTTTAACTTACATTTTTTATGAAGTGTGTAGACATGACTTACATTTTTTTATGAAGTGTGTAGTCATGATAATGTAATTTATCATCCTAAGTTACGTTATAAAATATATATTATGAATAGAGTAAATTACATGAACAGTCCCTGGGGTATGCTTAAATTTCATCTTTTTTGTCCCTACTTTTAAGAAATTACAGATGAAGGCCTAAACTATGCATGTGATGCACATTGGCAGTCCCTATATTGGATGGACGGTAAGTTGGTCAGTTAAATCCATATAAAATGACCAAAATACACTTAACCTTAAAAAATGGATTTAGCTTAAAGCAAAAAAAACTAACTCACTAAAAGCTCTCTCTCTAAAAACTCCCTCTCTTTAAACTGAATCACCCCAACAGTCAAGAGACTACAATCACCATCTCCGTTCATACCAGTCGTCACACCGTTACACCTACTACCACCTCCGGTCAACACCCACCTGCGACCACCACCTTCGGTCAACACACATGCAGTACCGGTTATGGTTCATAATAGTTTCACAGTTAGAGATTATCAACTAAACACACTTACTAGATCAAATAGGAACCAGGCAAGGAAATAATGAATAATATGCAAGAACACTTAAGAACAGAAAGATTGGTTTTCAAAGTTGATGTATATTACTCTCAAGTGTTTTACAAATGTTACAAAGCTTAGTCCTAAGACTGATACATGAGATACTTTATACTACAATCTATAGTCGGCCATACTTTGAAGGCCAGCTGGACACTAATCTAGACAAGATCAATGTAAAGTCAAAAGACAGATTGTCTATTATGACATGTCATAGTATTACAATAATGATAAAAGTACTAAAGTAGGAAGTTACAGAAAAGAAACCATAATGTACAGTTGACAAAAGTAAAAAGGTAATCACCAACTTGTATATGTTGGTGAGTCTTCAGAGCTTACAGTGAATTTGTCTTCTGCTTTTGTCAAAAGTATGCCAGTTGACACATGTCTTCTTAGTCTTACGAAGAGTTTAGTCTTTAAGCTTCTGAAGACTTTGTCTTTAAGCTTCAGAAGACTTCACTTTTGGCTTTGAAAGATTTCTGTCTTTGGCTTTGGAAGATTTGACACTTAGTTATTTTTCTTTGTACATTGTCAAATCTTCTGAAGTGCTTCCTTGTACTTTAGTGTATGCTGAGAGATCTTTGGTTAGCATCAGCCTTTAAAATAATGATCTTACAAACTCCCCCTAGGTTGATGCTACCAAAACTTAAAGATTACTATGAAGTTGGATCTTCTAGTTAGTTGAAGCCATCAGAATCAGAGCCATTCCTCACTTCATCAGCTGGTGTGGATTTTCAGGCTCTCATAGTATCTCTTCATGTCCAAGAGATCAAGCTCAAGAAGGTCAAATATGTTCTACTAGAAGAATACTTGTTGAGCTCCTTGATCTCTTATGACATACCATCTGTCTGGCTTTGTAGAATACACCTAAGACATGACGGGTCTCTCAGCAGCTAAAGGCTCTATAGATAAGGGAGTTGGTTGAGCAGCCTCTTTTGATTGAGCCTTAGAATGTTCTGACTCATCCTGAGGTGTAGAGGTGGATGCCTTTCTTCTTCTTTTTTGACTTCAGATCTTCTTTGATGGCCATCCTTTTCCTCTTTATATACTTTTACTGAAAAGGTTGATCTTGATCACCTCTTCCTTCTTTTTCCTTCACAGTTTAGTCCTCCCCCTTCACATGTTCAGAAGAAGGTTCAGGACCTTACTGTGGGTTAGAAGATGAAGCTAGTTGTGGATCAGAAGTAGGTCTTTGTTCTATTGTCTGGTTGGGTTCAACCTTGATCTCAGCTTCAGGTGCAGCTTAACTTGGTGGAGAATGCAAGTCTTGAAGCTCATCCATTATGGATAGAAACATGGGACCAAGCCTCCTTCCGAGGAACCCATACAGCTTCAAGAAGCTCACTATCTTTTGTTTGTCTTGAAACTTCTTCTTGCTAGCTTTGATGGTGGCCTTTGATTTTTTAGCTTCCTCCCTCGTCTTTCTCTTTGAAGTTTTTCTTTCTTTAATGGCTTCTTGTTCCAACTGCTCAGGATACTCAAACTCTATATAGTCATAAGATAGTGGGATTAAAGCTTCTGCCTGGTAGAAACCTATGGCACTCAAGTAGGTGATCATGTTTTATTTATCATGTTCTTTGCCTACTTGATTTTCTTCTTCTACAACCACAGTTTCTACCTCAGCCATCTCTTGAACTGGAGAGAGGACATGAGCTTTATATAATTTTCTTCTCTTTCTTTCTTCTTTGGTTTTAAGGAGCAAAGCATCATCCTCAGCATCCTTCCTCTCTCTAGACACCTCTGTGTCTGCTAGTTCAGTCAACATATCCAAGGAAAGGTAGATTAGATCATTTACATTGTAGTTTTTAGTTCACAGGTAGTTCAATCTGGCTGCCTTTAACTCATTTTCATAAGTGTTTGGCCTTTGAGCACCCCTGATTGCAACCTGCATGAAACTAGGATTTTCTTTTTGTCTTTCTTCCTGTTCTTTCCTCTTCCTCACCCTTTTCTGTTCCTTAATCTCCTCTATAGATAGAACCTTCTTTCTCTTGTTAACCATTGGCCTGTGTGACTCAAGGAGGAGAGAGCTTTGGCCTTCTTGCACTTGTTCTTCATTGAAGCTCTGGCAAGTGAGAGGCTGTGAGACATCTTCATCAACTAGTGTCTCACTAAGAGTGGCTGGTTCTGAAGGAGTAGGAATCTCAAGGTTCACAGAGTCCACAACTGGGCCATCAACTGAGGCTTTCCCTTTGAAGCTAGTCTTAGGGTCCAACTTAGTATCTAGTTGACCAATTGTTTTCCCTATTAGCCTTTGTCTATACATGATTGTTCTTCTTTTAAAGTCTGTTAGGACTAAATCTTTTATATAGGTTTAGATGATTTGTAATCTCTTGTAATGAACATCTGTAATTCTTTAATCTTTTGTAATGCAAGATACATATATATATATATATATATATATATATATATATATATATATGTTAACCCATATTATTATGTGTGTTGATTGTGTGTGTAATTACAAGAAACATCATTCTTGGTCAATTTTCCAAATTGACCAAGTGCAAGAACTATCTGCGGAGGAACAAGTTTGTTCTTCCGTAGATGTTCTGCGAATCATAAAAGAAACAAGTCAACATGCATCCGTAGATCTCCTACGGAAGCACAACATCTACTAAAGAACAAGTCCAAAGATCAAGTTGCTGCTGTTGAGGAAGAAGGAAGTTTGCTCCTGAGGATGATGTTCAAGAACAACACCTATGGAAGAACAAAATACTAGTCAACAAGTCAATCTGTCAGAGTGATGCCATCAAGTCAATGGCCACGGGAGACTGTACATCTGTCATAAGCAAATATTCCATGTCACATTAAAAATATTCCTTTTGTAATTTTTTAAAGTGAAACCCTCTGCCTATAAATATAAGGCATGGGTGCACTCATTTAGAGAGAGAGATTGAGAGATATCGATACATAAATAGAGATTCATATATTCATAGAAATTATATCAATCAATCAATCAATCAATATAGCAACATAGCAATCACAAGAACACCAAGAACATCATAGGGGATTACCATGTCATCCAAGCATCAATATCAATTGTAATCGATTCATTATCAATGAAGACAATTGAAACAATCTTCTTGTTGCATTATTTTATTCTGTTTTCTATTTGTTTCATCTGTTCATGGTCAAGTTCAATTTCATAAACAATTAATTAAACTACAAGTATTGATAATTCCGCGATCTTTATTTGCTAAATCAAACTGATAATTTCTGTTTCGATTCTTGGATTCATAGGTGGTATCAGAGCCTTGTGCTCATTGATCTAGATCAATTGATCTATCAGTTTGATTATTTTAATTGGTTGTTTGTTTCATTAAATTATCAAAACCTTGTTATATCGATCATTAATCACTGTTCCATTGCTCGATTAATTTCGATTTGCATCAGAATCGATTGCGATTCGTGGATTTGTATTATTGTGCAATATCCCAAGGCTGTTCAAACAAGTTTAAACAAAACCCATCATCATCTAACATCTTAATTTCAACTTAACTGTGAATATATTGAGCGATTTGACTAATTTTGACCACAACTTCTTATTTAATTAAGAGTATGTTATTAATTAGTCCATTCACAACAGAAGTTATTAATTCAAAGGGATTTTTGTCTTAGTTGATTTGATATCAATATTTTCAATGATTTGTTATTGCTGTGTTAGTGTGTTTGCATTGTCTATATATATTCATAGGATATTAGATCAATTGATAATTTTGGACATGAACGACACCTCTATGACCTGTAATGAAACCTGCCTGTTCTCTAAGTCATCAGAAGATGAAGCTCAACTGTGGCATAGAAGAATGGTTCATTCAAACATGAAGAACATGAATAAGTTGGTCAAAAATGACTTAGTCATTGGCCTTCCCAAGAAAGAATTTTACTATTCTAATCATTGTTCATCTTGTTATAAAGGAAAACAACATAGGGTGTCACGTAAATCCAAAACAATCAACACAAACACAACCCCACTTAAACTGCTGCACATGGATCTTTTTGGTCCAAATAATATGCTGAGCATTGGAAAAAGGCAATACTGTTTGGTAATTTTTGATGATTTGACTAGATTCACGTGGGTCTTTTTCTTAAAACATAAGAGTGAAACATCAGAAACATTAATGGAATTTATCACTAAGATTGAAAATCAACTTGATTTAAAAATCAAAATTTTAAGAAGTGATAATGGAACTAAATTTGTTAATCATATTTTAGATTCCTTTTGCAAGAACAAAGGCATAGCCAGATAATTCAGTGCACCAAGAACTCCATAACAGAATGGAGTTGCTGAAAGAAGAAATAGAACTCTAATTGAAGTAGCAAGAACAATGCTAGCTGATTCACAGATACCAATAACATTTTGGGCAGAAGCAGTGAATACAACATGCAATGTTCAAAATAGGACTTTAATTGTCAAAGAAAATAATAAAACACCCTATAAACTTTTGTTTAAGAGAAAACCTTTTATAGGATATCTTAGAGCATTTGGGTGTCATGTGTCTATATTAACTACAAAAGATCAATTAGGAAAGTTTGCTAAAAAAGCCTTTGATGGTTTCTTTGTTGGTTACTCATCAACATCTAAATCATACAGAGTCTATATTACATGAAAACATTGTGGAAGAAACTCCTAATGTATCATTTGATGAATCCTTATTTCTAAAATCTGTAAAAGGATCATCTTGGTTGTTTAATATAAATGCATTAACATATTCATTTAACTCTGGTTATTAGAATGTTGCAGGTCCTATGGATACATGCTATCCTTATGTCCCTCCAAGCATGGGTGAAGTGCCATTGACAGTTGATCCTCTAAGATTACCCCAGACACATACTTCAAATGTTGCTGATCAAGGCCCTTCATCTCAAACAAGCAATGATAATTCTGATGGAAATGGAAATTCAACTTCAATAGAAGTTAACAATGCTTCTGCGAAGTTCCTTCTACATCCGTAGATGTTCCTACTTCCGAAGGTGATTCTTTTCCTTCATCTGAAGTTCTCAATTCATCAGAAAACATTCCAACAACATTCATATTTGCAGATCAACAAACTACAACATCAGTAGTTGTTACTATAACTGCTACGGAAGTTATACCTACATCCGCGGAAACACAAAATAATGAAGATGGATTTCATTCAGCATCAGAAGACTAAAATGATGAGGATTTTGATCATACTGTTGATTCCCCATCTCAGCTGGATCCATCTCCATCAACCAACATCACTAACTTGGAATCATCCATTCCAGTTGAATCAATTCCAACAACAAGAATTCATAAGTATCATCTTATAGAAAACATTATCGGTGATCTTAATGAAAGAACCACAAGAAGTCAAGGGGGAGTTGCCAATATTTGTCTGTTCTCCTATTTTCTATCACAAGTGGTTCCTCCTAATATAACTGCTACATTGAAAGACAACAGCTGGATTGAAGCAATGCAAGAAAAACTTCAGCAATTTAGAAAGCGGAAAGTTTGGAATCTAGTTGATCTTCCTGAAGGCCAATATCCTATTGGTACAAGGTGGCTTTTCAAGAACAAACTAGTTAACAGAGGTATCATCACCAGAAATAAAGCAAGGCTAATAGCACAAGGCCATACTCAAGAAGAAGGGATAGACTATGATGAAGTCTTTGCCCCAGTTGCAAGGATTGAAGCCATTAGAGTCTTTCTAGCCTATGTTTCACATAAGAAGTTCACAATTTACCAAATGGATGTAAAATGTGCCTTTTTATATAGTAAAATTGATGAAGAAGTCTATGTTGTCCAACCACCAGGCTTTGAAGATCCTGATTACCCACATAGGGTATACAAGCTTGACAAAGCTTTGTATGGTCTTCATCAGGCACCAAGAAAGTGGTATGAAACATATCATCTTTCCTGCTCAAACATGGTTACAAAAGGGGAACTATTGATCAGATTCTCTTCCTCAAACATGACCATCAAGACCTCTTGGTTGTCCAAATCTATGTGGATGATATCATCTTTGGGTCAACAAACAAAAGATTGTGTCAAGACTTTGAATCTTTGATGAAATCTGAGTTCCAAATGAGTTCCATGGGAGAATTAACATTCTTCCTTGGTTTACAAGTTCATCAAAAATCAGATGGAATATTCAACAATCAGGAAAATTATGTGAATCAAATCTTGAATAAGTACAACCTTGCTGAGTCTTCTTCATGCAAAACACCAGCATCAACAATAGATAAGATTGTACCTGATCCTAAAGGGAATTCAGTTGATCAAAGATTATATAGATCTATGATAGGATCATTAATGTACTTAACTGCTAGCAGACCTGACATAATGTTTGCTGTGTGTGTTTGTGCTCGGTACCAATCAGACCCCAAGGAGTCACATATGAATGCAATGAAGAGGATATTCAGATACCTCAAAGGGAAGCCAGCTTTTGGGCTTTGGTATCCCAAAGAAGGAGATTTCAAACTCTATTCATATTCTGATAGTGACTTTGGAGGCTGCAACAACAATAGAAAATCAACAACTGGTGGTTGTCAATTTATAAGACCAAGACTAGTTTCTTGGCAGTGTAAAAAGCAAACAAATGTTTTAGTATCCATAGCTGAGGCTGAGTACATAGCTGCTTCAGCTGGTTGCTCTCAAGTTTTATGGTTGCAAAACCAATTACTTGATTATGGTTACAATTTTCTTCAAACACCAATTCACATAGATAACTCAGCTGTTATGTTCATCACTGCTAATCCAGTGCCACATAGTAAAACAAAACATATTGAAATCAGATACCATTTTCTAAGAGACTGCTCAGAAAAAGGTTTAATCAAATTGATCAAAGTGGATACAACAAATCAGCTTGCTGATTTATTCATTAAAGCCTTTGATTCAGTTAGATTTAATTTCTTGATTGAGTCTTTAGGCATGATCAACTTAGATTAGTCATCATCATAAAGAAAAGCATGTTCTGTTTATCAACTTCATTATATGAAAAAGCCAAAAACATATATAAAACATATAAAAATCCAAAAATATTGTCTTGTTAATATGGTTTCTTGTAAAAGCAGTTCATATTATGGAAAATGATAGTACACTATGCCTTTGCTTACTTTACTAAATTTCATCACACAATAAAGACCGATTAGATGTGATTTGATTGTGAGTAGGTTCAGCTTGAGTGGAAAATATACAAGTTCATGCATAACATAATGCCAAAGTGACTAATTATGGACAATTCCATTTTGAGGAACAAGCAAGTATGTCTTATCCTGCTGTGATCAACTTACTCACCTAAGCACACTATGTTGTGAAACTTTATAACCGCTATCTTTGCGCATCATAGACCCTTTGTTTTGTGTAAACAAAGACCTGGGTTCTCAGGCACCTCTGTTTTATGTAAGTAAAGACCTGGTGTCCTGATGCTGATCATCAAAAAGTTTCAAAAAGGAACAGCTCTAAAAGAATCAAATGTGATCAATTGTAAATTTAATCAAGAGCATCAAAAATCATATTAGCATTAATAAGATTTCAAAGAAATATTAAAATAGAGCTTATAACTTAAGGAACATAATTTTAAGTGTGAAAAAGTGATAAATTGACTCATAAACAGAGGACAAAGTCTAATGTGAATTGAATGTGGAGTCCATATTTGTCTATCTTTAATCAATACCAAAACATGATAAATAGCATGTTAAGTTGAAACTATACTCTTGCTTGAATATATGTCGATCATAAAACTTGCAATCAACACTAGATTTATGTCTACTATCATCAAACAAAAATGTTTTAGGAAGTTGCTTAGTGTCATAGTATGATCCCATTATATAATGTAATTGCTTGTAAATATGTTTAGTTTCTACTTATAAACAAAAATACAAAAATATTTTGTTTTTGTTCTTTTATTTGCTAATAAGATTGACAGATAATTTCTTTTCATGCTATTCTCTTTATAAATTTCTAATAAATGCATAATTTCATGATTAATCACAAATTTAGGGGGAGTAGTCATCAGCATGAAAACTAAGTTTAACATTTTAACATGAAGAAAATTGGAACTTGAGCACTATCTTGGCAGCAGGATATCTGATGTTTTTAACTAAATCAATCTTGCACATTTGCCATGAAGCAAAGTCAACAAGGTCCAATAGCAAACAACAAATGATCTAACATGATGTTAAGATCATACAACAAAAAGAACAAAATTGATTTTCCGTAGATTGGTGCCCTACGGATAAAATAGCAAAAACATAACAAATTTTGCCTTCCGTTGATGTTTTGCGGAAGAATTATTTTGTTAAGGATAAAACAGCAAAATCATAAGTTTTGCCTTCCGTAGATGTTCTGCGGAAGACTTAACCTGTTGATACGGATTAAAAGAAAAGTTGTCTTCCGTAGTGTTCTGCGAAAAAATTAACTTGTGGATAACCACGGAAGGGTAATGAGGGTTAAGGGTCCCACATCATTAAATAAAAGGATTTAGATTTTCTAAGCGAGTATAAATGATATCCTGACCGTTGTCATTTTTATTCACTTTTTCAGAACCCTTTTTCAGACCTAGAAAAACGCTCATAACATAAACCCCTTTATTTGCAAACATTCAAATTTCTCATTCCCTACAACAATCCTTACCTAAATCACCACTCAAACAACATCATCAATATGGCCAACAGATTTGTAAAAGAAAATGGGAAAAATGCAGATCAAGTATAAATATCATGACCAAAAGGATCCTGTTGGATATTTCAACACAAAGATTTTGGAAAGATTTCAAGAATTAAGAGATTTGAACAGATAATTACAAGAATCTAAACCTAAGGGGGAGTATTGTTAGGACAGGATCTTTTGTATAGGTTTAGATGATTTGTAATCTCTTGTATTGAACATCTGTAATTCTTTATCCTTTTGTAATGCAAGATATATATATATATATATATTAACCCATATTATTATGTGTGTTGATTGTGTGTGTAATTGCAAGAAACATCATACTTGGTTAATTTTAAAAATTGACCAAGTGCAAGAACTATCTGCGGATGAACAAGTTTGTTCTTCCATAGATGTTCTGCGGATCATAAAAGATACAAGTCAACATGCATCAGTAGATCTCCTGCGAAAGCATAACATCTACTAAAGAACAAGTTCAAAGATCAAGTTGCTGCTGCGGAAGAAGGAAGTTTGCTCCTGAAGATGATGTTCAAGAACAAAGAACCAACTCCTACGGAAGTTCAACTCCTACGGAAGAACAAAATACTTGTATGATCTCATATCATCATGTACTCAACACAAAGTCAACAAGTCAATCAGTCAGAGTGATGCCATCAAGTTAACGGCCTTAGGAGACTGTACATCTGTCAGAAGCAAATATTCCACATCACATCAAGAATATTCCTTTTGTAATTTTTCAAAGTGAATCCCTCTGCCTATAAATATAAGGCATAGGTGCACTCATTTAGAGAGAGATTGAGAGATATCGATACACAAATAGAGATTCATATATTCATAGAAACGATATCAATCAATCAATCAATATAGAAACATAGCAATCACAAGAACACCAAGAACATCATAGGGGATTACCATGTCATCCAAGCATCAATATCAATTGTAATCGATTCATTATCAATGAAGATCAATTGAAACAATCTTTTTGTTGCATTATTTTATACTGTTTTGAATTTGTTTCATCTGTTTTTCGTCGATTTCAATTTCATAAACAATTAATTAAACAACAAGTATTGATAATTCCACGATCTTTAGTTGCTAAATCAAACTGATAATTCGTGTTTTGATCCTTGGATTCACAAACTCCTCAGACACCCTCATTTGAATCCTCTTTGCTAATCTGTCAGCATATCTGTTTTGACTTGGGTTGACAAGTGCCAGGATTGCAAGAAGGAAGCTTTCATAGAATCCCAGGTTGTAGATTTTGAAGATTTCTTGTTGACCCAGGAATCTAGAAAGCACCAAGTCCCTTGAGATCAATGTCATACCTCCATCATATGATTATATTTTAAGTAAGACTGGATAGAGGTGGCATGCCCTTAGTACATGACCTTACTTAAATAAGCTTTGAATGATGGCATCCATATTGATGTGGGCCAAAGGAGGTTATTAAGTTTGGACATTTTCAAGTGAGGGTGGTGAATCCTTAACATCCATTCTTTGGGCAGTGCTTCCATGTTCTATGATTGTAGTGACTTTCTCCCCCTTTTTGGTAGCATCACTTACATGAACAAGTGAGCGGGAGGTTAGGTCCACCACATCCACAGGTTCTTATGGCCATGGTTGAGCATGCCTAACAGGCCTTTCAACTAGCTTACCCTTGAGATCGATGGTCTCAAGTTGCTGATTAAGCACCTGTATTTATATGGTAGCCACTTGAGATTCCAGGTGACTAACCTTAGAAATAAGATATGTGCATGTATTCGTCAATTTTTGCACCTTTGTTTCGTGCTCCCCCTCATCTTCATCAGAAGAATCATGGGGGATGAGAGTACATAACCAAAGTCATCTTTCTCACCACTAGATATTGGTTTTTGGTCTGTGACAGCTTCATAAGAAGTGCTAAGAAGCTGGGTTGTCGTGGTTGAGGTCTGAATGATGTAATCACTTGTAGAAGTGAGAGCCTCTTCCATATGGACCTCTTAAACATGTTTAGAGACATCCACCTCAGTCATGGGTGGATGATGTGGGCTAGACATGGGAGTGTTAGGAGCACTCATCTCTCCTTGAGTAGGGGAGGAGTAAAGATATTCATGGTACTCACTAAATCCCATGTTTTTATCATCATAGAATTCAAGGTTGGGAATTGGTTGGTTTAGATCTAAAGGCTGGGGATGGTAGCTTTCCTTTGAAGGTTGATCATCTGACTAGTAAGACTCTAAATGATGGCTTAAGGCTGGGGTTATGAGCTCATCAGGCTGAGCATGAGGAACCTCAGCACTGATAGTAGAAGGAATGGGAGTGGTATGCTCCACAGGAGAAGTGAGAGCTCTTGTTTCCACTTGATCCTATATGGATGAGTATATGGGGGCCTGCTCAAAATAGACTGAGTAGGGGTTCATTTGGATTTTCTGGTATAGGTGATGGTGATTTAAGGTTGTGTAGGTGGTGGTGAAGAAGGCGTGGATTCAACATTGGCTGGATTTTCAAGTCTTCACCTTGAGCAGGTTGTTCTAACATTTTTGGGACAAGGGTTGTTTCTCCCCAAAAAAAAAACCAACAATGGTTTTCCTTATTATTTTATAGATGTTAGGCTTCATCTGTCTTAGCTTTAGAGTATTACGTGTTCCCTTCAACTATGAGCCCAGTTCATAGTTAAGAATATGCTGGACATATCTAGGAATCTAAGTTTGCAAGTAAATTTGTATAGACAAATTGAAAGTACCTGAACTTGATCCACTAGACCATTTCATAAAGTATATCAGATAGGTCTTCTGGAACTTGGTCCCATCCTCCATACTTGTTGGATAGTGAGTGAATGACCACATGGAGGAGGTATTTCCATTGAGAAGATACCTTTCCCTTCTTGAAGGTTCTGTCTGAGTAGTCACCTCCATAGCCCATCTCTTGAAATGATCCATTTACTACCTCCTTGGTGAAGGACAGTTCACTATCTTCATCATCGAGCTGCAGATGTTGGTTTATGGTAGCTGGAGTGATGAAAATTCTCCTCCCCTGCACTAAGGCGGAGAATGCCTTCTCAACGTCCATGATGACTCCTTGACACATCCTCAAAAACTCCAAAAGTTGATATTCATATAGTGGAGGGTCAATGGTAAGGGCTGGGTAGGAAGAGTTTGAAAGAAAGAGGCAAATCTCTGAAAAACTAGGGTCATTTTCAGCAGATAACAGAGCAACTTGGTTGTGTTGCCTGTGTAGATGCATATTGAGTACTGCTTGCTAGTTTTGGGGTTAAGGGTTGGCCATTTATGAAGCCTTTTTAGAGAGATATTGGAAGATGAATGAGGTTTTGTGGTTTAATTTAGGGCTTGAATGATGCAGATGAAGAAGAATAAAAGAGAGTGAGACCTGTTGGAAAGGCTATTTATATGCATGGATGTTAGACAAAGTTATTGCAAAAGATAAACTTTGAAATCCGGATGTCGGTTCCACCTCTAAAAAAGTGCCCAAAAAGGTACTTATCTTAGAAGTTTAAAATCTTCCGAAGTAATTTGTCTTCAGATGCTTAAAGAAAGCTTTTGACGCTAAATTGACTTCGAAAGATATTCCTTAGTTTGAGAAGAAGTGCTTTGGAAGAAAATGTACTTAGAGTAAGTTTGCTTCTGAGACAGATTTGGTTTTGGAAGATATAAAGCTTCAAAAGTTATTCTCAAAGAGAAAATAAAACTTCTGAGACTTGATTACTTTCGAAAGAAAATTGTCCTTCAAAACATATATGTACTTAGAAGCAGAGTTATGCTTCATAAGATAATTTAGAATATCTTTCAAAGTTAAATCCCATAGTAAGTAGCTATTAGCTTTCAAGACATAATTTTCTTTCGAAGTCAAATCAATTTATTCCGAGAGAAAATCTGTCCATACTTTTTAAAATTCTAAGGATATATACTTTGAAAAAAAATTCTTCCGAGATAAACAGAGCTTATATGAGTGATAAATTAGAAAACAGTTAATCACGCCAGTAGTATACTTTTGAAAAATAATTTTGAAATTAATTTAAGAAAATCTACTCAAAGTTAATCATGCTAATAGATGATACAAGATATTTAAATCTTTATTCGTCAAATGCTTTTGTGAACAGCTCAGCATATTGTTCATATATGTTAATTTTTACCAGCTTAATCAATCCTTTTTTAAAATTATCTCTAATCAAATGATACCTAATATTGATGTGCTTTGTCTTTGAGTGCTGCATTAGATTCTCCATTATTAAGATAACACTGTTGTTGTCTATGTGGATAGGAGTCTTCTTGAAGTTGAATCCATAACCTAGTATCTGATTCTGAATCCAAAGCATTTGAGCACAATAGCTTGCAGCAGCAATGTATTCAGCTTCAGCAGTTGATGCATATACATAGGATTGTTTCTTGCATTTCCATGAGACTATCCTTCCACCAAAGAACTGACATCCCCCAGATGTAGACTTGCCAGACATATTGCAGCCACCATAGTCATTATTTGTACATGTATACAGATTAAAGTCATAGTTCTTTGGATACCAAAGTCCCAGTTTGGGAGCTCCTTTGAGGTATCTAAGAATCCTCATGATAGCAACTAGGTGTAACATATTAGGGTTGGCTTGGTATCTTGCACATATGCATGTATCAAACATGATATCAGGCATGGTGGCTGTTAGGTACATAAGAGACCCTATCATAACCCTGTATTGATGTTCATCCATACACTCCCCCTCAAGATCAGGTCCTAAGGAGTGGTTTTTTGCTATGGGAGTCTAAGCAACCTTACAACCAATCAAATGTAATCTGGTTAGTATGTCCTATACATACTTTGACAGGTTTATGAAGATGCCATTGTCAACTTGCTTCACTTGAATTCCTAGAAAGAAATTAAGTTCCCCCATGGCACTCATTTCAAACTTGTTCTTCATCATCTTCTTAAACTCTTTGTAGAGCCTTTCATTAGTTGACCCAACGATATTGTCATCAATATAAACTTGAACCAACATCAAGTCATCCCAGTTATTTTGATGAAGAGTGTGCTATCAATAGTACCTCTTTTGTAACCATGCTGAACTAGGTACTATGACAGTGTCTCATACCACTTCCTTGGTGCTTGAGTACCTATAGAAGCTTTTTCAAGCTTGTAGACATAATCAGGATGATCTGGATCTATAAAGCCAGGTGGTTGACAAACATACACTTCTTTATCAATCACCCCATATAGAAAAGCAAACTTGACATCAAGTTGGTAGACCTTGAAATCCTTTGATGCAACAAAAGCAAGAAATATTCTTATAGATTCAAGTCTTGCTACAGGAGCAAAGACATCCGTGTAGGCAATCCCTTCCTCTTGAGGATACCCTTGGACTACTAGTCTTGCCTTGTTCTTGATGAAAAGTCCTCTGTCATCTTTCTTGTTCTTAAATACCCATTTGGTTCCTATTGGCATCTTCCCATAAGGAAGAGGACATAGGTTCCAAACACCATGCCTTTTGAATTGAAATAGTTCCTCTTGCATTGCTTCAATCCAACTTCCATCTCTTAAAGCTTCATCTACTTTCTTTGGCTCAATTTGGGATAAGAAGTAAGAGTGCATACAAACATTTTGATCTTGGGTTTGTCCTCTTGTTCTCACCCCAGTCTCAACATCACCAATGATGTTTATGGTAGGATGTGACTTGTGGATTCTTAGTTGAGAAACACAACAAGTTGATTTGATAGATCCAAATTTAAGAAATTTAGATCTTGTGATTGAGTATCACCTATCACATCATCACACCCATCAAATGTGACTTTATCTAGAGAGTGTAACATTATTGAAGTTGTCTTCAATGGAGTGAATGTTAGTGTCAAGATATTCTGATATTGTATACTCTATAAGCCTTAGCTTGAGATGAGTATGTAATGAAATGTCAATCACCTGCCTTCTCACCGAACTTGGCTATGTGATCTTTGGTATTCAAGATGGTGCATGGACGTCCAAATGACCTGAGGAAATCAATGAAAGGTCTCCTTTTGTGCCATAGTTCATAAGGTGTCTTGCCATGAGTTTTTTACTAAAACTTTGTTCTACATATAGCAGGCAATGTTGACTGTCTCAACCCAGAAGGTGATAGGCACTTTAGAGTCAGAGAGCATGGTTCTTGTAGGCTCAATAAGTGTCCTATTTCTCCTTTCAGCAACACCATTTTGTTGAGAAGTTCTAGGAGCACTATATTGTCTTGAAATACCTTTCTCATCATAAAATGAATTAAGGATTTGGTTCTTGAATTCAGTTCTTGATCACATCTTATGATCTTTACCTTATGATCACATTGATTCTTAATTTTCGGAATAAAGGATTTCAAGATTTCAGGGGTCTCATCCTTACTTCTAAGAAAGAAGACCCAAGTATATCTTATGAAATCATCTGTGATCACAAGATAGTATGAAGTTCTTCCAAAACTCATTACACTTGTGTGGCCAAAGAGATCCATGTGTAATAAATAAAGGGGAGTAGTGATGGAGTTCATTTCCTTTGTGACACTTTGTGTTGCTTTCCTTTCAAGCATGCAACATAATGGTCATCACTTGTAAACTCTTTCTTTGGCATTCTAGTTACGAGATCATTCTTAATTAATTTATTCATGTTTTTAAAGTTTACATGGCACATTCACTTATGCCAAAGGAAAGACTCATCACTATTGGCTTTAGATAGAAAGCAAGAAACTTCTCCTGAAGGGGATGTTTCCTGCAAATCCATCTTGTACATGTTCCCACTCTTGGGGGCTCTGAGCTGGATATGCTCTTGAGGAATGACCACCCAGGCTTAAGAACAATCCACTCATGCTCAGTGAAAATCATGTTATGTCTTTGATCACAAAATTGGGATACACTTAGAAGATTGTATCCAAGCTCCCTTAACAAAATTTACCTTCACAATGCTGAGCTTACCATTTGTGACCCTGCTCCTTCCAGTAATGTAATCTCTTGATTCATCTCCATAAGCAATTGGCCCTCCATCAAATTTCTCAAAATTTTGAAGCAAAGAGCCATTACCAGTCATGTGCCTAGAACAACCACTATCAATGATCCATACATTTATTTTGGTCCTCAATTGTTCCTGCACATGAAAAGAGATGATTAGTTATATTTAGAAACCCAAGCCTTGCTGGTCTTGGGCTTATCAAGATGAATTGAAGATAGTTCTATAGTAATTGATCCTATATGCAAGCTTATAGGATCCTTGGCTGTTGTTGATAAAGAAACTTCAGTTACATGGCCTTCCTTCATCTTCCATACCATCTTTGGAAGATTAGAGTTGGCTTTCAAAACTTCAAAAGTTTATATGACTTTGAAAGTTTTGGAGACTGAACCTTCAGAAGCTTTTGCATCCACTTCAGCAGACTTCAATCCTTTGGAAGTATTCCTTTCTTCCGAGACCAAACTTGCTTCCAAAAATAGTTTTCCACCTATCTTCTTCTGTGTCACCTTGATGCTTCCGAAGGAAAATGATTTTCCTTTCTAATCTATTTTCTTCTTCTTCTTAGATGTCTTCTTCTTGTGCATGTGGATGGTACTCTTAGGATTTTAAATGCAGTCTTTAGCATAATAAGTTGTACCACCACACATGATACATTCTATAGGATTTCTTCTGAGAGTCTTGTCCTGAAGAGAAGGTTTGTCATGATCCTATTCTAGCTCCTTCTTCATCTTCTTAGATGATGCGGTGTCCTTCTGAGGGTGAAGCTTGCCTTTGGAGTTGGATGGTCCAGCCTATGCAGCAGTGGTGCACATTGGTTCAACCTTCTTTTCCTTACCAGGATGACTTAGACTTGAACTAAGACTCCTAGTACTAGAGTCCTTGGTTAAGTCTTTAGTCTTCCTCACTTTAAACCCAGTAGAGATGAAACTTGTTTTCACCTGGGGTTGAAGGTGGGCTTGATCTCCTGCACTTTCTTAAATCTTCTTTTTACAGCTCTGATCAAGTTCTTTCTTTCTCTCTTCATTAATACAGTGAGCCTTCTTACAATGAAGCTCTTCACTCATTTCTGGTTCATCCTTTACTATATCCTCTTTATCTTCATCTTCCTCTAGGGTAGGATTAATAGGAGGCAGCCCATCTTCACAAGTTCCACACCTTGGTTCTCTTACTGATAGTAATGTGTGTGGAGGCGCTATTTCATTTGATCCAAGTCCCATTTTATAATGGACTTCCTTGAGTGTAGCTTTCTTATGGTGTCTCCAAGATGGTGATGAAAGGATCCTTTAGTGAGTTGTCAGGGTAGTAGATGAGTTGATGTTACGGTTCTCTACTATCTCTTTAAACCATATGAAGGGCTTAACTCTTTTGGGTGTTAGATGAACTGGTAGAAGGATCTTGCATGTTCATCTCTATTTGGTAACCGCTTAGGATACCATACAGCTCAGTGAGAGTAAGGGTAGAGAGGTTCTTAGTTCTCTTGATGGTCACACAGTAGTGTGTCCATTGTATAAGAAGAGAGAACATGAAATTCTTCACTATATCCCTGTTCTCAAGTTTAACTCCAACATCCATTAGAGTATCCAAAATCTCAACATACCGGAAGTATTGTTGAGTTATAGTTTGACCTATCTTATAGGTGAAGTTTTCTGTAAGGATCACACTTAGAGGGCTGATGCAACCAAACAACTCTTAGCATACATATGTGAAGTACAAGGAAGTTACTTCAGAAGATTTGATACAACTCAATAAATTACACTAAGTTTCAAATCTTTCAAAGCCAAAAGGCCATTTCTTCTGAAGCCAAAGATGAAGTCTTCCAAAGCTTCAAGACAAGATTTTCCAAAGCCAAGGGACTGATTTCTTCTGAAGACAGAGAAGACATGCTTTCTCTGACTTACTTTTGACAAAAGCTGAATCACTTTTCGCTGCCATCTCTGAAGACTCACCAACTTATACAAGTTGGTGAAACATCCATACTCTTGTCAACTGTACAATATGGTCTTAGAGTCTGTAACTTTCCACTCTTGTACTTTTATCCTTTTTGTAATATATTAGGATGTGAGCTATGGCATGTCATAGTCACCAGTCAAAAGGCAATCTGCCTTTTGACTCTACATTGATCTTGTTGTCTATATTAGTGTTTTCAGCTGGCCTTTAAAGTATGGCCGGCTGTAGGATGTAGTATAAGGTATCTCAAGTACTTATCATTAGGAGTAAGTTTTGTAACACTTTATAAAATGAACTTGAGAGCAATATAAAGCATTTTTGAAAACCATATTATTGTGTTCTTGTTTTGTTACTTGTGTTCTTTGTTTCACCATTAAGCGAGTTCCCTATTTGATCTGCTAAGTGTTCTAAGTCTTTCCAAACATTTTGAAACTGTTGCATTGACCTCCCTGCCTTGGTCTTGCATTTTCAAACTACTGCTTCATGATGTCTTTCTTGTTCTCCTTAGCTTCCTTAGATCCTTCATACATTAGCTTTAATGCATCCCAGAGTTCTTTGCACTCTTGTACTTCTTGAAGCCTCTGTAGACAGAGTTGGGAAGAGCAGTTTGAAGACTGGTCATGGCTTTCTGATCAATGTCTATTTTCTTCCAGTCTTCTTTAGAATAATCAGTCACTTTCTTGGGCATTATCTGTAAGGCCCCATTCCTGGGAAGCCCACAGTTGGTCATTAATAGCACTTTATTTAATAAAGTTCTTTGATGTAAGAAATGATAGCAGCGGAATAATTAAACAAGAACCTTCTCATGCATTGATAATAACTTTTTCCAAGAAGTACATCATTGTTATAAGTTACAAAAAGGGTCGTTCAGTTGTATTTCAAGACAAAAAAACACCAATTTAGCAAAATATGGAAGCCAGTCCTGAATTGCCAAGTAGCTTCGACCCCGTGCCATCCCCAGCAACTTCATTACTTGCCAACTGAAATGCATATAAAAGTCAGCGTTGCAGAGTGAGTTCTAGTTTAATAATATAGAAAATATACTTTTGTAAACTTCGCTTGGTGATCATTCAACATAGTACATAATCATTCATTAGGAAATTCATTATCATTCTTTCTTTATTAACTTTTCTTTCATTAACTAGGATTGCACAGAGCAAGAGCCTACATTGTTGGTTGGCAACAGATGCCAAAGCCTTGTCGGCAAACGTTTATCATGGTAGCTAACCCATCGACAGTTGATCCAGACTGCTAGGCAAGAAAACTGCTTATGAACAAGGATCCCATTTATTTATTGGTCAATCCCCAGGATTAGACCTCTGATGTACATCCTCATGGGCTGATACAACCGTACATCAGTTAAGCAAATGACCTCCTGGTCATGAACCTCCATTCATTTGCTTGCAAGGCTTTTCATTCATCATAAGGGCCCGGGGGTAACATTCATTAAGTTTCACTGTTCTGCTTTTATTCCATTGTGTCCACTTGTTATGGATAATACTTTTTAAGATGCTCATTACCTTAATTACATAACATGAAAATATAATTGACATAGTAAAACAACACATAAGAAATAACCAAGCATTATAATCCTTAAACAAGCATAATCATCCCTTATACAGAAGTTCTCCACACTTCAATTCTATTCCCAAAATTTCAAAAAAATCCCAAGTCTCAAAAGAAATGCGAATGAACTTAGACAAATGCGGAAGAACTAGACAAATACGGATGAACAATTACGGATCAACATTCTCAAGAAATATTCTAAGTGTCAGGAAGTGCGCATGAACCGAATGCGGATGACTAAAGCAAATATGCATGGACACTGTAGCAAATGCGCATGGTCAAAACAAATGCAGTTGAATACTTTGGCTGTGCTAAAGGCAAATGCGGATGAACACAACAAATGCGTATGAAGAAACACTTATGCGAATATTCAAGTCTAAATGCGGATGAACTAAACCAACCTGCAGTTGCAGCCTATGCTATATTTAGTTCCCAATCCTCATTCTTATACATTCTCAGCACCGATCTAGCATGTTAAACTCTTAGAACAAGCATACAACCACATAAATCAATCAAGCATTCGAAACAAACTTTTGCATGCAAGGATGAAGATATAATGTTCTTGAAGTTATCCTCTTCAAGAACACATTTTTTTTCCTTGGCTTTACTGATCACAAGCTCAACCTAGCGTTCAGTTAACTTGGTAACAAGATATTTAATCTTAGTCCTGTAGCTTGTATGCTTATGTTTTAGAGTAGAAATGGTTTTCTCTAAATATTCTATTTTAAGTTCATAATCATTTTCTACTCTTTTAAAATCAGCTTTTAAAATGTTCAAGGATTCAAGATCAGATCTTACTTTAAAGTCGTAGGACCTATACATATAAACTTTAGCAATGCATTTAGTAGAGCAAAGATGTTCCAATACCTTTGATTCATCATGATCTGCCATCAGGGCTTTGTTTGGGGAGACATTTTTCACCTTAAAGCTCCAATCAAAGCCTCCCTCTTCAATAGCAACTGTAGCTTGCTGCTTTGTTGGGCTTCTCAGATCTTGGAGCTTCCTCAGTGTAGTTTGGCATGGACTGTGTATGGCCATCATTTGTTCTTGGTGCCTTACACTCTTGAGCAAAATGGCCCATTTGGTTACAGTTGTAACACTTTACTTTGCTCTTGTCCTGTCCAAACTTTCCACTGGACACATTTCTTAGAAACTTCCTCCATGTCCTCTTGTAGGACTTCTTGACTCTGTGAGTTAAAAGAGCCATCTACTGGACTATTTCCATGTACTCTAGATCATTTGGATGGATGCAATCAAGATCTTTGAGGGTGAAGAGAAAGTTGCCAGAACTTTCATCTAAAGACACCAAGGCCTTAGAAGAGCTTAGGTTTTATAATGGACTTCCTTGAGTGTAGCTTTCTTATGGTGTCTCCAAGATGGTGATGAAAGGATCCTTTAGTGAGTTGTCAGGGTAGTAGATGAGTTGATGTTACGGTTCTCTACTATCTCTTTAAACCATATGAAGGGCTTAACTCTTTTGGGTGTTAGATGAACTGGTAGAAGGATCTTGCATGTTCATCTCTATTTGGTAACCGCTTAGGATACCATACAGCTCAGTGAGAGTAAGGGTAGAGAGGTTCTTAGTTCTCTTGATGGTCACACAGTAGTGTGTCCATTGTATAAGAAGAGAGAACATGAAATTCTTCACTATATCCCTGTTCTCAAGTTTAACTCCAACATCCATTAGAGTATCCAAAATCTCAACATACCGGAAGTATTGTTGAGTTATAGTTTGACCTATCTTATAGGTGAAGTTTTCTGTAAGGATCACACTTAGAGGGCTGATGCAACCAAACAACTCTTACTATACATATGTGAAGTACAAGGAAGTTACTTCAGAAGATTTGATACAACTCAATAAATTACACTAAGTTTCAAATCTTTCAAAGCCAAAAGGCCATTTCTTCTGAAGCCAAAGATGAAGTCTTCCAAAGCTTCAAGACAAGATTTTCCAAAGCCAAGGGACTGATTTCTTCTGAAGACAGAGAAGACATGCTTTCTCTGACTTACTTTTGACAAAAGCTGAATCACTTTTCGCTGCCATCTCTGAAGACTCACCAACTTATACAAGTTGGTGAAACATCCATACTCTTGTCAACTGTACAATATGGTCTTAGAGTCTGTAACTTTCCACTCTTGTACTTTTATCCTTTTTGTAATATATTAGGATGTGAGCTATGGCATGTCATAGTCACCAGTCAAAAGGCAATCTGCCTTTTGACTCTACATTGATCTTGTTGTCTATATTAGTGTTTTCAGCTGGCCTTTAAAGTATGGCCGGCTGTAGGATGTAGTATAAGGTATCTCAAGTACTTATCATTAGGAGTAAGTTTTGTAACACTTTATAAAATGAACTTGAGAGCAATATAAAGCATTTTTGAAAACCATATTATTGTGTTCTTGTTTTGTTACTTGTGTTCTTTGTTTCACCATTAAGCGAGTTCCCTATTTGATCTGCTAAGTGTTCTAAGTCTTTCCAAACATTTTGAAACTGTTGCATTGACTTCCCTGCCTTGGTCTTGCATTTTCAAACTACTGCTTCATGATGTCTTTCTTGTTCTCCTTAGCTTCCTTAGATCCTTCATACATTAGCTTTAATGCATCCCAGAGTTCTTTGCACTCTTGTACTTCTTGAAGCCTCTGTAGACGGAGTTGGGAAGAGCAGTTTGAAGACTGGTCATGGCTTTCTGATCAATGTCTATTTTCTTCCAGTCTTCTTTAGAATAATCAGTCACTTTCTTGGGCATTATCTGTAAGGCCCCATTCCTGGGAGGCCCCATTCCTGGGAAGCCCACAGTTGGTCATTAATAGCACTTTATTTAATAAAGTTCTTTGATGTAAGAAATGATAGCAGCGGAATAATTAAACAAGAACCTTCTCATGCATTGATAATAACTTTTTCCAAGAAGTACATCATTGTTATAAGTTACAAAAAGGGTCGTTCAGTTGTATTTCAAGACAAAAAAACATCAATTTAGCAAAATATGGAAGCCAGTCCTGAATTGCCAAGTAGCTTCGACCCCGTGCCATCCCCAGCAACTTCATTACTTGCCAACTGAAATGCATATAAAAGTCAGCGTTACAGAGTGAGTTCTAGTTTAATAATATAGAAAATATACTTTTGTAAACTTCGCTTGGTGATCATTCAACATAGTACATAATCATTCATTAGGAAATTCATTATCATTCTTTCTTTATTAACTTTTCTTTCATTAACTAGGATTGCACAGAGCAAGAGCCTACATTGTTGGTTGGCAACAGATGCCAAAGCCTTGTCGGCAAACGTTTATCATGGTAGCTAACCCATCGACAGTTGATCCAGACTGCTAGGCAAGAAAACTGCTTATGAACAAGGATCCCATTTATTTATTGGTCAATCCCCAGGATTAGACCTCTGATGTACATCCTCATGGGCTGATACAACCGTACATCAGTTAAGCAAATGACCTCCTGGTCATGAACCTCCATTCATTTGCTTGCAAGGCTTTTCATTCATCATAAGGGCCCGGGGGTAACATTCATTAAGTTTCACTGTTCTGCTTTTATTCCATTGTGTCCACTTGTTATGGATAATACTTTTTAAGATGCTCATTACCTTAATTACATAACATGAAAATATAATTGACATAGTAAAACAGCACATAAGAAATAACCAAGCATTATAATCCTTAAACAAGCATAATCATCCCTTATACAGAAGTTCTCCACACTTCAATTCTATTCCCAAAATTTCAAAAAAATCCCAAGTCTCAAAAGAAATGCGAATGAACTTAGACAAATGCGGAAGAACTAGACAAATACGGATGAACAATTACGGATGAACATTCTCAAGAATATGCTAAGTGTCAGGAAGTGCGCATGAACCGAATGCGGATGACTAAAGCAAATATGCATGGACACTGTAGCAAATGCTCATGGTCAAAACAAATGCAGATGAATACTTTGGCTGTGCTAAAGGCAAATGCGGATGAACACAACAAATGCGCATGAAGAAACACTTATGCGAATATTCAAGTCTAAATGCGGATGAACTAAACCAACCTGCAGTTGCAGCCTATGCTATATTTAGTTCCCAATCCTCATTCTTATACATTCTCAGCACCGATCTAGCATGTTAAACTCTTAGAACAAGCATACAACCACATAAATCAATCAAGCATTCGAAACACACACTCACATGCACAACAAGTGCGAAGCACACATATCAGTTTATATTTACGGTTGTAAAGCAGTAGGTAATATGCATTTCAGCCCCCCAAACAAGTTAAAAACAAGTAAAACCGGGGATCTAGAACTCACCTCTAACAACTTTCGAGTTAAATTCCACCAAACCTGAGAGCGCTTGGAGTTCTAGCACCTAAACATGCAGGAACAAGCAACCAGACACAAAGAAACACATAAAAATTGGTCCGGCAGCTTGAACACAACTGAAAACCAAATAGAAATTCAAGAAAGCCTCCCTGATAGGATCAAAATGGATCAATCTATGATGATATTATGATACAATTCAATCAAACAAACACAAGTAAACAAATCTAAACAAACCTATCAAAAAATTCATAGTATTGATTGATAGAATGCATAGAAAGTATAAGTGTAGAGACATACAGTTACAATTTGTTACTGTTCTAAGAGCTTCTAAGGTGCTTAATTAGGTGATTACCTACACAATACCTTATCTATGCTATTTTTACTATCAATACAAAAAAGAAACATATATTTACATAATAAGTCCCTACACTATGACAAAAACTATACAAAGACGAATAAAGACTAAATGTTAGTCTTCAAGAGGCTTCTACAATACTCCCCCTAAGATTGACATTGTCTTCAGTCTTCAAAATATCAATCTTCAGTCTTCAGATCTTTGTCTTCAATCTTCTTTAATCTTCTGTCTTCAATCTTCTGTCTTTAATCTTTTGTCTTCAATCTTTAATCTTTTCTCTTGTCTTCTCTCTTTTGTCTTCATACATCAAAGAAATCTTCTGGTTTTTCTTTAATTTTGAAAATCAGCTTCTCTTTGTATATTTCTTGCTCTCTCAAGGCTTTAGCAATAGCAGACTTGAACTTGCTTGCTAAAATTCCTTGTTCTGGTTTTGATTGATTTGTGTTTAAAATCAGAAATGAACACTATCAACTCAGGTTTTGAACACAATCAATCAGAATCTGATAATCAATGGTAATCGAGAGTCGGGTGTGAGAGTTCAGGGGTTTTGAGTAAATGAATCGACTGAAATCACAAAGTGTTGTATTTATACTAAGTGAAATTTTTAGGCGCATGAGCGCTGTTTGTGCGCATGAGCTTAGGTGCATGAGCACTGTTCAGATGCATAAGCACTGTTTAGGTGCTTTTGCACCTTTCAGGTGCATGAGTCTTGCTGAAATGCCCAACAACACTTGGTAATGTTTCACTTGATACTCCCAACTCTTGAAAGTCTGGTACTGTGCAGGCATATGACTTTGGATGAAACGCCCAACACTTAAACCAAATTTTAGACATATGACAATTGTTTAGACGCATGAGGTTGTCTGAAACGTCCAATACTTGTACTAATTCTAAAAAAATCATCATGCTCCTACTTGGACTTTTGAACTCTATTTAGGCGCATGAGATAACTTTCATGAGTAACACTTGTAATTTTCAAGTCTTCCACCTGAACACTGTTTAAACAGATTAGTACTGTTTATATACTAATTTTTTTAAACAATTTGTCAAATTTTGACTTTCACCCAAAATTTTCATAATTGACCCTCAATTTTGAACTTTTGACATTTCAAACTTTTTATTTTTATTTTTGGTAATTTTATGTTTTGACCTTTTTATATTTGTTATTAATTATTCAAAAACAATTTCCCGTCATTTTAGTCTTTTAATTTTAACAAATAATCTCATATTACAATGTTGCAAGAAGCTTTTCCACTTTAAAATGTTTTTTAGGTTTATTTTTACATTATGTCAAACACACACATGCTTGAACTTTTTAGCTTCATCCTTTCCATTCAAAACACTAAATTTTGATTTTTTATATCTTGAAATTTGAATTATTTTCTCTTAGACTTTTTACTCTTTTTACTCCCCCTAAACTTTTAAGTTTAACAAAACTTAGAAGTTTCTTGAATTTGTCACAGGAAGATCACACTAATCATTGTTAATATACCTGCACACAGAAAACATGCAAAAATCAAAATTAAAGCAGAATAAAAATCTAATATTTACAAATGAATCAATGTTTGCAGTGAGATCATATTAGTTAAGATCAGTACATTAAACTAAAAAAAATTGATGGATAGTCATAGATAGTGAATAAATCCTGATCAAGTGTGTTCCTGGTCAGTATTTCTACAGTAAAGGAGACACAAGATCTAAGCACAGAAAATGAGTGCATTTAGCAAGATATTTAGCACACTTACTTTTTCAATTCTTGGATTGTTTAAGGTATAATTAGATATGACATTATGCAGTCACACTTAGTCTTAGAGAGGTTAATTCTCATAAAGATATGCAAGAAGTCACTGTTCTCAACTTGTTAACCTGACATATACTATAACCAGATCTCATTTGGTGTTTTTGCACATTGGCATCTTGTTGCATCAGTGAGAATATCTAGGTCTGTAATCACTTACAACAAAGGATATCTCATCAGCTCAGGTCTATGATGACTCATAACAGATAAGTGTTAGATGCTTTAAATAATTAGAGCTCAATGGTTATTCATATCACCACCAGGTGTGAGATTATGTCTTAACAAGCAATCAATTTGAGAAATCAACACTACTCATTAGTGCTAAGATAGACAGACATGAATGCATGAGTGATTTAGTTTAATCACAAGAATTTACCTTTTTAGTCTAATTGCAGGGACTTAATTGCACATCATATCTGATCACGTCAGACTTTATTATCGAGTGAAGTATGCAACTGATCATACTAATGTATCTATCATTTCTCACATATTGCAAAGACAGATTCATCCTAAATAATGAATTAACAAAGAAAAACTCTATTTTTGTAGTTTTTGTTTTATATTTTTATCTTTTAATTTTTCAATTTTCAATTTTTGTA
Source organism: Flaveria sonorensis (assembly GCA_025506505.1). Classification (NCBI taxonomy): domain Eukaryota; kingdom Viridiplantae; phylum Streptophyta; class Magnoliopsida; order Asterales; family Asteraceae; genus Flaveria; species Flaveria sonorensis. The sequence goes on along the minus strand of CM046436.1, from coordinate 38,582,661 downwards.
TTTGGTTTTGCTTTTTCTAAGAAACATACACACACAAAATACAATCAGGCAATTAACTTTGACAATTTCTCTTGTTGTGTCCTATTCTGGTAAGGAAGGGTTCTGATCATATGTAGACTCAATTAACTGAAATACTCAAAAACAAGTTTTTAAATGTGATTAATAACTCTACCAAATACTCAAACCATCCTGGTAAGAAGGCTTTAGTAAAAAGGTCAGCCAACTATTTTTCAGTTGCAATTTGAATCAGAATGATTAAACCTTTTTCAGAGTTATCTCTGAGAAAATGATATCGAATCTCGATATGTTTTGTTTTTGAATGTGGGACATAGCAACAGTGTTATCAATGTAAATTGGAGTTTTAAGAAATTTGAACCCGTAATCCAGCAGTTGGTTTTATAACCAAAGGATTTGAGAACATCCTGCTGAAGCAGCTATGTACTCAGCTTTTGCGGTTGAAACGGAGACATTTGTTTGTTTCTTACATTGCCATGAGACTAATCTAGGTCCTAAAAACTGACAACCACCTGTAGTTGATTTTCTATCTTGACAACATCCTCCATAATCACTATCAGTATACCCATATAACTCGAAGTTTCCTTCATAAGGATACCATAACCCTAAAGCTAGTTTTCCTTTGAGATATCTGAATATGCGTTTTACAGCAATTAAGTGAGATTCCTTCGGGTTTGATTGGTACCTGGCACAGACACAAACAGCATACATTATGTCAGGTCTAGATGTAGTAAGATACATAAATGAACCAATCATAGATCTGTATAAAGTTTGGTTTACAGATTTTCCTTTTGGATCAGGCTCAATCTTGGTGTTTACGTCAACTGGAGTTCTTATGGACTGACAATCTTGTAGTTTTAATTTCTTCAAGAGTTTGTCAACAAACTTCTCTTGATTTATGAATATTCCATCTGCAGATTGCTTGACTTGAAGTCCAAGAAAGAAATTTATTTCTCCCATAGAACTCATTTGAAATCGAGACTTCATGATTTCTTCGAATTCAGTACACAATTTGGACTAGTAGAACCAAATATGATATCATCAACATACACTTATACACATAAAAGATCATCAGCACCCTTCTTTATGAACAAAGTTGGATCGATTTTCCCTCGCGTGTATCCATGTTGGATTAAGTGTTATGACAATGTTTCATACCAAATTCTAGGAGCTTGATGGAGTCCATACAAAGCTTTGCTAAGCTTGTACACACGATGAGGAAATTCCGAATCTTCAAAACCCGAAGGTTGCTTTACAAACACATCATCGGTGATTGGACCATACAAAAATGCACCTTTAACGTCCATTTGATACACTTTGAATCTCATGAATGATGCATAAGCCAGGAAGACACGAATTGATTCAAGTCTTGCACTGGAGAAAATACTTCATCATAATCTATTCCTTCCTCTTGGGTGTATCCTTGTACAACGAGTCTTTCTTTATTTCTAACAATAATTCCTCGATCATCTGTTTTGTTTCTGAACAACCATCTTGTGCCTATGGCATTTTCTCCTTCAGGTAAATCCACAAGATTCCATACTTCTTGTTTGCGGAATTGCAATAATTCTTCTTGCATAGCCTTAATCCAACTATTGTCCTTTAACGCTTTAGTAACATTTTTAGGACAATTTGAGAAAGAAAACACGAGTATAAGCAAAGATTTGTTTGTTCTGATTTACTTCTAGTTGTTCTCTCATTCAATGGACCAATAATCTGAGACGTTGGATGGTTCTTGTGAGTACGAGATGTTGGAATCTCATTCCCTTGAACATGAATCTTTAGATTGGTTTGGTTCAAGTTAGAAAGCTAATGCAATAGGTTCGAAGAATGTGGATTGAAATTAGGAACTTGAGTCGGTGAGTCGATGAAGTAATCAAGAATACCGGTGTCAACGGCATCACAAGAAATAGATGACGTTCCAGACTCAGGTTGTATAATTTCTATACTATCATTAGGAATAGGTTGTGAAACATCTTGATTTTCTGAAAGGGAATGATCTTCATCTTGTTAAGAGAGATCATCATTATTTTCAAATCGAATTATAGAATCTTTGACAAAAGAGAAAAATGGATAATCTGGGCTCGAGTCATCCATATCATCAGAATCTGAATCATCACTAAAAGACCCGAGATCTTCTTGAAGTTTCTTCTCACCTGTAGAATCAAGCAAGTTAGATTGATTAAACAAGTCACATTGAAAAGAGTTTGACAATGAATCTAAATCAAATAACCAAGCTGGACCATTTGAAACTGTTGGAAAAGAATTTTCAAGAAATTTAACGTTGAATGTTTCATGTTTAACGTTTGTCCTAGAGTTATAAACTCGATAGGCTTTTTAAACAGATGAATATCCAACAAAAAATCCTTCATCAGATTTTGAATCAAATTTTCCTAGATGATCACTTGAATTTAAAATCAAAACTGGACAACCAAAAGATTTAAGAAAATCTATGTTCGGTTTCCTGGCAAACATCAACTCATAAGGAGTTTTCTGTTTGTCTTTCATAATTAAAGTACAATTCAGTACTAAACACGTAGTAGATATGGCTTCATCCCAGAAAGTGATAGGAATTTTCGCATCTACTAACATGGATCGTGTAGCCTCAATCAAAGTTTTGTTCTTCCTTTCAGTAACTCTATTTTGTTGTGGAGTTTTGGGAGCACTGAACTGATGAGCAATTCCTTTTTCTGCACATAACATGTCAATATTAGCATTTTTAGATTCCGTTCCATTATCACTTCTTATTATTTTTACTTTTTGTTCTAATTGGTTTTCAACTTTTGTGATGAATTCTTTTAACAATTCAGCCGTGTCAGATTTAGCATTCAAAAAGAAAACCCATGAAAATCTTGTAAAGTCATCAACGATAACTAAGCAATAAGATTTTCTTCCAATACTCTTCATGTTAGTGGGTCCAAAATTTCCATATGCAACATTTGAAGCCATATCTACATGAGTCGGGGGTTTGTTTACAGGCCCCGGCATAGTATCAGTCTTCGGACATGAGTCGGGGGTATTGCATGAGACATGATCCAGATTGAAGTGAAAGATAATGATAAAAGTACAAAACGTACGAAATGAACGATGATGAAGATAATAAATATTATTATCAATGTGTACGTATAATGTGTGATCGCGTACGATTGTGAAGGTTATGTTTTAACAAAGTAAAGTATTTTATTTATAAAACTAGAACCCACTCAGCGTCGCTGAATTTTTGTATGCATAATAGTTGGAAGGTATTTTGTTGATGCTGAGGAGTTGCAGGCATGGATGCATACGCTACTGGGAACATTTTGATTCCGGCATCCATATTTTGATATGATGTTGTAATCATATATGTAAATGATTTATGTAATGTAATGATATGTTTTAATTATAAATGAAAGTTTTTAAAGTCCGTGCAAAAGTGATGTTTGCTTTAAATATTTTATTCGATGACGGTCCAGCTGTAAGCGTCCGGGGAACGGGGCCTTACAAGTTGGTATCAGAGCTAAAGTTTAAGAGAATTGGGTAAATATTTTCAAAAAAAAAAACCTAATCTTAAACTAAGAATGAGACAGAAAGGAAAGGGATACCAGTCCTAATAGCTACGTGCCTGCAGGTAAAAGTTTTATGTAAAAGGTTTTATGTAACTTAATGTTAACCGGTATTATGTGCGCATGTTATGTGGCTTGTGAGCTTTTGTGTAGATTTAGATACTGATGTAGTCAGGATAGGAAATTCTTGGGAAATAAAGAGTAAAGTAAGTGGCTAAACACAACTGGCCACTGTGATTAGAGACTTACTATACTTGACATATCTTGAGCTATTACCTTGATTGACCGTGTTGGTGTTTGAATCTTGTAGTGTTTTAGATGGCTGGCGGTAGGTCTTTTGAGGCTTCACGTGATGGAGGTCGTGGTGGACGTGGTGTTAGACCGCGTGCCATAAGGAGCAGAGCTAAGACTGCTGAGACGGCTCCTGATGAGCCAGCGCTTCGTCACCAGGACGGTGAGGACGGGAGTGCTAATCTGAGAGCCTCAATGAAGGATACAGTAGCAGAGGAAGTCCAACAGGTCATGCAGACGATTCTACCGACTGTAGTGACCGGTGTCATTAGAGCTATGAAGGAGGATGAGAAGAAGGAGAGTGAGAAGAGGAGAACCGCACGACGAGGAGGTGAAGCTGGAGGTTCTAGGGGTATGGAGCAACATGATGCTGACATGGTTGTCTCCAGTGGCGATGAGGAGGAAGAGGAAGCGGTGCAGGAGACTGCGAAAGGATGCAGCTATGGAGCATTCCAAAGGTGTAGGCCTCCTGTGTTTGATGGAAATGGGAGTGCTGCTGCTGCACAACGTTGGGTGAGAGAGATGGAGGCGGTACTTGACATTAGCGAGTGCCGCGAGGATTAGAAGGTGAAGTTTGCTACCCACTCATTTGTGGATTTAGCCTTATGCTGGTGGGACAACATTGTCTAGGCTGAGGGCACTAGAGCAATCGGGAGGATGAGGTGGAAGGATCTGAAAGGGTTGGTGGTCGAGGAGTTTTGCCCTCATAGAAAGCTTGACAAAATTGAGAGGGAGTTCCTGTAGCTGGAGGTGGGGACGATGACCTACCAACAGTACACCACAAAGTTCAACGAGATGGCAAGGTTGGTGCCAGATCAGGTGACGCCTGTGTCACGAAAGATCAAAAGGTATATTCAAGGTCTGCCGGTAGATAACCGCAGACATCTGGTCGTTTCCCGGCCAAGTACGTTAGGTCGGCGGTCGATTTGGCGAGGAGGTTGTATGACGAGTGTGAGGCGGTGGCGATAACGGATGAAGAGGAGAAGCAGAGCTATGATAGGGATGAGAGTGTAAGGTGGGATGATGAAGATGATGGATTTATGGCTAGAGGAAAGACGGGGAGGTTCGGCAATCGAAAGAGGATGACTGAGAGGGAAGAGGTGTGCAAGAAATGTGGTAGAGGTCACGCGGGGGAGTGCAGGTGGAGATCGAGCGCCTGCTTCCAGTGTGGAAGAGAGGGCCACAGGGCGAGGGATTGTCATATGGCTAAATGTTACGACTGTGGCCAGGTTGGACACATGAGTAGAGACTTCAAGAAGTCGAGGGCAGGAGGCTCCGGTGCAAGGAAGGAGAACAGAGGATGAAGGTTAGAGCATTTGCCCTAACCAGGAGGAGGATAGAGCGGACTTTGAAGTGAAGTCAGGTATGTTTCTGGTAAGTTAAATTTATGCCTCTATGCTTTAAATTGTGGTGCTAGTAGTAGTTTCATTCCTGATGCCTTTGTGTTAAGTTACACGTTAGGAGTAGGAAGATCGATGCATCCTTCGATGTAGAAATTGCTATTGGTAAGTCCACTAGGTTACCGGATGTCCTAGAGAATTGCGCGATAGTATTGAGAGAGCACATGTTTCCTGCTAGATTGTTCAGGACAGACATGGATGGATAGACGTGCGCCTTCGAAAGGATTGGCTAGCAGCCTATGAGGCGAACACCGAGTGTTGCAAGAAAGTGGTTTCAGCAATCACGCCAGAAAGGAGTTCGGTATCAATCTAGGGCGGTGGAATAATGATGAAGGCCTCGTTTTGGGAAAAGAGATTATGCGAATTAGAAAGTGAGTAAAGTTAATACCGTGGTATAAAGGATCAATCTGAATTGTTGCTCGGATAAGAGAAGTGGCATGTCAACTGGAGCTACCCGACGTGTTAAGTGGAGTTATCCGATTCAAACTTGTTGATTTGACCTAAATTTCTCCAATTAGGTAGTAATTGGATCGATTAACAGTCCTTTATCTTCAATTTCACCAAACAACAACAACAATTCAGTTTTCTGATCGAATTTCAGTTCGAAAATGAAGAACAGGTTCGCATACTAATTTGAACAAATTCACTGATTTTGAACGAATTGAGCTGCAAATTGTGATTCAATTCATGTTTCTAATGATAAAACACAACTGAAATCAAGAATTGTTTGATTGAATTGCTTATCAATCACAGATTCAAGTGATTCAATAGTTTGACAGTTTGAAGAACTCAAATCACTGAACCAATAGCTCTGATACCATTTGATAGGATCAAAATGGATCAATCTGTGATGATATTATGATACAATTCAATCAAACAAACACAAGTAAACAAATCTAAACAAACATATCAAAAAAATCATAGTATTGATTGATAGAATGCATAGAAAGTACAAGTGTAGAGAGAAACAGTTACAATTCGTTACTGTTCTAAGAGCTTCTAAGGTGCTTACTTAGGTGATTACCTACAAAATACCTTATCTATGCTATTTATACTATCAATACAAAAAAGGAACATATATTTACACAATAAGTCCCTACACTATGACAAAAACTATATAATGACTAATAAAGACTAAATGTTAATCTTCAAGAGGCTTCTACACTCACCTTCTTGAAAAAATTCAGATTTCTCACTCTAAAAAAATCCTGTTGAAGCTTCTTCCTCTGTTTCCATCTGAAAGCAGGTGTGAGAAATGAGGATGTGGGCGGCCATACGTGCTTTTGAACCCATAATAGACAAGTTTGCCACTTGCATAACTTTAACCCCTTGACTTGGAGCTTTTCACCTTTCTTTCTTTTTCTTTTGCTGAAATTTTCCGAGCATTACAAGTCCACCCCTGTTAAATGGGTTTCGTTCCTGAAACTTGTCACTCCTCGAACAAATGTGGGTAATGTTGTCTCATCTCTTTTTCAGTCTCCCACGTAGACTCGAATCCCTTCTTATGCCTCTACTGTACTCGTACTAGTGGAACCACATTATTCGGTAATCTCTTCTCTTTTCTGTCGATGATGGCCACTGGCTGCTCCACATAATTGAGTCGCTCATCTACCTTAATGTCCTCCAGTGGCACTATCATATCTTCATCGACTAAGGACTTTCTTAGATGAGATACATGGAAGGTTGGATGATTCCACCTAACTCATCGGGTAGCTCCAACCTATAGGCCACCTCTCCCACACGGGCTACTATCTAGAAAGGCCCAATAAATCGAGGGCTTAACTTTCCTCTCTTTCTGAATCGAATTATCCCTTTCCAAGGGGACACCTTTAGCAACAGTCTGTCACCGACGTTAAACTCGATCGGTCTACGACGTTTGTCGGCATAGGATTTCTGCCTATCTTTGGCGGCTTTCATATAAGCTTTAATTCTGCCTAACTTCTTGTTGGTCGTTTCGATAACCTCGATACTCCCCAACTCCTTCTGTCTGTTTTCCCCCAACAAACAGGGGTTCTACATTTCTGGCCATAGAGCATCTCATACGGGGGCATACCAATACTGGCATGGTAGCTGTTATTGTATGAGAACTCTGCCAACGGTAGGTGACTATCCCAGCTTCCACCAAAGTCTATTATACATGCTCGAAGCATGTCCTCTAAGGTCTGGATAGTTCTTTCGGATTGGCCATCCGTCTGTGGGTGGTATGCGGTACTGATATGCAGTTTGGTTCCCATCGCATCATTGAACTTCTTCCAAAATTCTGATGGAAACCGCGTATCTCTATCCGAGACAATCGACAACGTCACACCATGATGGGTAACTATCTCAATGATGAACAATTCGGCTAGCCGTTCCAATTTATACGTCTCTCGGATGGGTATACAGTGAGCACTCTTCGTCAATCTATCTACTATGACCCATATGGCATCATAACCTTTAGCTGTGCGAGGTAGCTTCATTATGAAATCCATAGTAATATGCTCGCACTTCCATTCAGAAATTTCCAAGGGTTGGATTTTCCCGTATGGCTTCTGATGCTCGGCCTTAACCTGGAGACAAGTCAAGCATCTTTCTACATACCTCGCTATGTCGGCTTTCATTCCTGGCCACCAAAAATTCTTCTTTAGGTCCTGGTACATCTTGTTGGTTCCTGGGTAATTGGAGTAGCGAGTCTTCATCCAACACTTTCTCTCGCAGACCTCCACGTTTAGGAATCCACATGTGCCCAAACCTCTTTTTGACACCATTGGCGTTTTCTTCCAGGCTCGCGATCTGCCCTTTCATCCTTTCTTCATTAGCGTGCTCGGGCGTTAGAGCCTCTTTCTAAGCTTCACCTACTTGCTTTATCACATCAGGAGTCACGATCAATTGGTGAGATCTCACCCGGATTGGTTCCCAGTTTTCCTTTCGGCTTAGAGCATCGGCTACCACGTTAGCTTTACCCGGGTGATAATGAATCTCACAGTCGTAGTCTTTTATGAGCTCCAACCATCGCCTTTGTCTCATATTATGATCCTTTTGCTCGAAGAAATACATCAAGCTTTTGTGGTCCGTAAAAATCGTACATTTGGCACCGTATAAGTAGTGTCTCCATATTTTTAACGCGAATACCATAGCAACCAGCTCCAGATCATGAGTAGGGTAGTTCACTTCATGAATCATTAACTGTCGAGATGCGTATGCTATGACTTTGCCTCGCTGCATTAGCACGCACACTAACCCTGCACTCTTTAGCATAGTGGCCTTCGCCTCCACACTTAAAACACCAATTTGTCCCCACTCTACACTTACCCATGTGAACCTTCCCACACTTCTTACATTCCCCTCTGTAGTTCCCCTTACTCAATCCTGGGCGGTGATCGTCAATCCTCATCTTCTTTTCCCCAATCCCATAGTGGTCACCCCTGAATCTCTTCCTATTACCGTTCTTGTTCCAACTCTTCTCAACCTTCCTCAGAATTGGCACCGGGTCTCTCTCGTCATACAACCTTCCGGCCAAATCAACCGCCGACCTGAAGGTGTTTAGTCTAGCAGCTATCATGTTCCTCCTAATATCCACGGACAAACCCTGCATGTACCTCTTAATCTTCTTGGACTCTGGAGTTACTAAATCTGGCACAAGTCTTACAAGTTCATTGAACTTGGAGGTATACTCCTGATGAGTCATATTTCCAGCCTCCAAATGCAAGAACTCCTTAATTTTGTCCAACTCCCAATATGGACAATACTCCTCCAGTACTAGTTCCTTCAAATCCGTCCACCTTATCCTTGCAATAGACCTTTTCCCCTCGTTTGGACAATGTTGTCCCACCAGCATAACGCCAAGTCAACAAAAGAATGGGAGGCAAACTTCACCTTTTGATCCTCCCGGCACTCATTGATGCCTAGGATTGCCTCCATCTCTTGAACCCAATGATGAGCAACAGTAGCATTGCCGTTACCGTCAAAGGTCGGGGGTTTGCACCTCTGAAACACCCCATAGGTACACCCCTTGGTGGTCTCCTTCTCCTCCTCACTGTCATCATCAAGAATTACCACCTTTGGACTAGATGGCTCTTCCATTGTTTTCTCCTTCTTCCCGACATCATTAGTTCTTTCACCCTCCTTTACAGCGCTTAACACTTCTGTCACTACTGAGGGCAACACATTTTGCATGACGTTGTAGACCTCGTCAGCAATAGCTTCCTTTACCCTAGACTTGAGGGTAGCTGATCCTGCACCCTCTTGGTGGCTATGGAGGTCTGTGTCCTCATGAGTCATCTCAGGAGCCTTAGCCTTGCTTCGGGTGACACGTGGCCCAGTAGTACGCCCGCCACGAGCACCGCCTCCGGTTGTGTTCCCAGTTTCCTATCCGCCATAAGATCTACCTCTTAAAAGATTCAAACACTAACAAGGTCATTCAAGGTAATTGCTTGGATTATGTCAAGACAGTAAGTCCCTAATTACAGTGGTCAGTTGCGATTAGCCACTTACTTTACTCTTCATCCCCTAAGTATTCCCTATCCAGACTACATCAGTATCCAAATCTACTAAGCACATGAACCAAATAGCACACGCACGTAATACTGGTTAACTTATGAAAATTTACCTGATGGCACGTAGCTACTTGGGCAGGCATCCCTCTATTTGGTCCCATTTTCAGTTTAAGTTTAGGTTTTGAAAAGAAAAATAATTTACCCATTTCTTTTAAACTTTGACTCTGATACCAACTTGTAAGGCCCCATTCCTGGGAAGCCCCACTGTTGGTGCTAAATCAATAATTTCAGATTTGTTGAGCTTGGATCTTAGGATTCATCACGTTCAGATCTAGAAATCAAAATTAAGATGGGTGTATGTGTGTGAATCAAAGAACAAAGAGATGGATAATAATAATGTTATGATTTCATTGATGTTGATAAACAAGTTACAATGAGAATCATAGATGGCTGATGAAATCAAACCCACCCAAAGGAGAGGATTTCTCCTTGGGTGGTGATTTACACCATGAGAAACACACACAAAAGAACCACACTTGCAAAAATGCACTAGTGGGTCTATTTATATTATTATTACAACATGACCTAATTTTGACTTTCTAATTGTCTTGATGTTGACTTTGTCATGTTGAATTATCTTGTATTGTTGTTTTTTTGTTGTGATCACCTTGGTCTCTGAACTTGTACAATGAGATCTTTAGTTGGCTTTGATTGTGTTTTGGAAAGCTTCAGCTTATCTATTGTTGAACCCAACAGTTGGTTATTCATAGCACTTTATTCAATAATGTTCTTTGAAGTAAGAAATGATAGCAGCGGAATAATTAAACAAGAACCTTCTCATGCATTGATAATAACTTTTTCCAAGAAGTACATCATTGTTATAAGTTACAAAAAAGGACATTTAGTTGTATTTCAAGACAAAAAAACATCAATTTAGCAAAATATGGAAGCCAGTCCTGAATTGCCAAGTAGCTTCGACCCCGTGCCACCCCCAGCAACTTCATTACCTGCCAACTGAAATGCATATAAATGTCAGCGATGCTGAGTGAGTTCTAGTTTAATAATATAGAAAATATACTTTTGTAAACTTCGCTTGGTGATCATTCAACATAGTACATAATCATTCATTAGGAAATTCATTATCATTCTTTCTTCATTAACTTTTCTTTCATTAACTAGGATTGCACAGAGCAAGAGCCTACATTGTTGGTTGGCAACAGATGCCGAACCCCTGTCGGCGAACGTTTATCATGGTAGCTAACCCATCGACAGTTGATCCACACTGCTAGGCACGAAGCCTGCTCATGAACTAGGATCCCATTCATTTGTTGGTCAATCCCCAGGATTAGACCCATGATGTACATCCTTATAGGCTGATACAGCCGTACATCAGTTGAGCAAACGACCTCCTGGTCGTGAACCTCCATTCATTTGCTTGTAAGGCTTTTCATTCATCATAAGGGCCTGGGGGTAACATTCACTAAGTTTCACTGTTCTGCTTTTATTCCATTGTGTCCACTTGCTATGGATAATACTTTTTAAGATGCTCATTACCTTAATCACATAACATGAAAATATAATTAACATAGTAAAAACAACACATAAGAAATAACCAAGCATTATAATCCTTAAACAAGCATAATCATCCCTTATATAGAAGTTCTCCACACTTAAATTCTATTCCCAAAATTTCAGAAAAATCCCAAGTCTCAAAAGAAATACGGATGAACTTAGAAACATACGGAAGAACTAGACAAAGGAGGATGAACTTAGACAAATGCGGATGAACAAATATGGATGAACATTCTCAGGAAATATTCTAAGTGTTAGGAAGTGCGTATGAACCAAATACAGATGACTAAAGCAAATACGCATGGACACTGTAGCAAATACGCATGGACAAAACAAATGCGGATGAACACTTTGGCTATGCTAAAGGCAAATGCGAATGAACACAACAAATGCGCATGAAGAAACACTTATGCGAATATTCAAGTCTAAATGCGGATGAACTAAACCAACCTGCAGTTGCAGCCAATGCTATATTCAGTTCCCAATCCTCATTCTTATACATTCTCAGTACCGATCTAGCATGTTAAACTCTTAGAACATGCATACAACCACATAAATCGATCAAGCATTCAAAACACACACTCACACGCACAACAAGTGCAAAGCACACAGATCAGTTTATATTTTCGGTTGTAAAGCAGCAGCTAAAATATGCATTTCAGCCCCCCAAACAAGTTAAAAACAAGTAAAACCGGGGATCTAGAACTCACCTCTAACAGCTTTTGAGTAAAATTCCACCAAACCCAAGAGCGCCTGGAGTTCTAGCACCTAAACATGCAGGAACAAGCAACCAAACACAAAGAAACACATAAAAATCAGTCCAGCAGCTTGAACACAACTGAAAATAGAACAAAAATACAAGAAAACCTCACCTTTTAAGAAAATTCCAGCTTTCTCACTCTAAAAAAATCCGGTTGAAGCTTCTTCCTCTGTTTCAAGCCGAAAGCCGGTATGAGAAATGAGGGTGTGAGCGGCCATACATGCTTTTGAACCCATAATAGACAAGTTTGCCACCTGTACAACTTTAACCCCTTGACTTGGAGCATTTCACCTTTCTTTCTTTTTTTTTTGCTGAAATTTTCCGGGCGTTACATCATCCCACCTCTAGTAGTTGCTAAAGTAGTATATTTGGGATGTGAGGTCCAGAGACTACAGATCTCCACATCCTACTGTCTTGAGACTTGATGAAGCCTTCCATTCTCATGCACCAGTGTAAAAGTCATCAGGAGTGAATAGTGGAGACTTAGTCATTGTGACGCTTTCCATATCAAGTTTAGAAATGCTGAATCAATATTTCAGATTCGTTGAGCTTGGATCTAAGGTTTTCAGATCTAGAAATCAAAATTAAAGATGGGTGGAAGTGTGTGAATCGAAGAATAAGGATGTATGTGTAATGTATAATGTTATGATTTTATTGATATTGAATAACAAATTACAATGAAGAAACATATACAAACATGGATGAACATCAAACCCACCCAAAGGAGAGAATTTCTCCTTGGGTGGTGATTTACACCATGAAAAACACACACTTAAGAACTACAAGCCACTCACACACTTTGCAATAACCACACATTACAAGTGGCATTAGTGGTTCTATTTATAGTGTTATTACATCATGACCTAATTTTGACTTTTCTTGTGGCCTTGATGTTGACTTTGTCTTGTTGACTTTGTCATGTGTTTGTTTTGTTTTGTTTATCAACTTGGTCTCTAAACTTGTACAATGAGATCTTCAGTTGGCTTTGATTTTGGTGTGGAAAGCTTCAGTTTATCAATTGTTGAACACAACAAGAAAGAGCTGCCATTTGAGCAAGTAAGTGAATGTGAAACTAAAGAGTGATTCAAGATGATGAGATCCTGCAATCAAGAGCCTAAGAAGCTTTGATACCATTCGTAGGATGGTTATGGTTCATAATAGTTTCATAGTTGGAGATTATCAACTAAACATACTTACTAGATCAAATAGGGAACCAGGCAAGGAAATAATGAATAATAAGTAAGAACACTCAAGAATATAAAGATTGGTTTTTAAGGTTGATGTATATTGCTCTTAAGTGTTTTATAAATGTTACAAGGCTTAGTCCTAAGACTGATACATAAGATACTTTATACTACAACCTACAGCCGACCATACTTTGAAGGCCAGCTGGACACTAATCTAGACAATAAGATCAATGTAAAATCAAAAGGCGGATTGCCTTTTAACATGTGACTATGACATGCCATAGCTCACATCCTATTGTATTAAAATAAGGATAAGAGTACTAAAGTAGGAAGTTACAGAAAAGAAAATAGAATGTACAGTTGACAAAAGTAAAAAGGTAATCACCAACTTATATAAGTTGGTGAGTCTTCAGAGCTGACAGCGAAAAGGTCTTCTGCTTTTGTCAAAAGTATGTCAATAGAAACATGTCTTCTTTGTCTTCGGAAGAGTTCAGTCTTTAAGCTTCTGAAGACTTTGTCTTTAAGCTTCGGAAGACTTCACTTTGGGCTTTGGAAGATTTCTGTCTTTGTCTTCGGTAGATTTCACACTTAGTTATTTTTCTTTGTACATTGTCAAATCTTCTAAAGTGTTTCATTGTACTGTAGTGCATACTGAGAGATCTTTGGTTAGCATCAGCCTTTAAGATAATGATCTTTCGACACACCTAAAACAGCCAATCGTAACCTCATCATCTTCCTCCTCCTGAAACCCAAATGGGGAGCGGCTAATCTTCTTCGACAACAAGCTCCGCCACAACCGCCTAAGTAACCAAGCTCCACCACAACCGCCACTTGCCTTCAATCTGCACCCATCGATGATGTCTGAAACGTTAGGGTTTGATTTTGTCGGAGTAACCGAGCCCCACCACAACCGTCACTAAACTGCATTCATTCTAGATTTGTCTGCCGACATCCATCTTGATGGAGGCAGTAGATCTACTATTGACCAAGAATGAATACTATCTTGACATCTTTACAAAACCCATTTGATTTTTGGTGGGGTATATTACTAATTTCAAGATTTCAAATGATGATGCTGTTTGATGATGGTGGTAGTGGTGATTTGGTGATGGTTGTGCTGGTGATGGTGGCGATGGTGGTATGCTGGTGGTAGTGGTGGTGGTGTGGTGGTGATGGCATACACGAAACGAGGGGAGGGGTGGGTATTATTATTTTTAGTTAGTTTTAATTATTTGTTAGAAGGGTATTTCGGTCATTTTTTAAAAGTTAACAAAAAGAAATAACTTCTGTTAATATCGGGGACTACTAGTGTGCATAACATGCATATTTTAGGCCTTCATCTATAATTTCTCAAAATCAGGGACTAAAGATGAATTTTAGCATACCCGAGGAACTAATCATGTAATTTACTATTATGAATATATGTCTCCTAATCATTGGATATCTATATGTATATATAAGGAAAACATTATATGTTTATGAGATATACAAACGATATATGTGTGTGTGTATATATATATATTAACAACCTAACATTATATATAATATACGAATTATCGTTAAACAATGTATTGTTATATTGGAAGTACATTTAAATTCCTTATACCTAACATGGTTGTTTCACTTATTAAATGTCAGTTTAATAATACATAGAATACAAGTGGTGCTATTGATCATTCTTGATTCATATGTAAGACGAGTAAAAATTTTTATTCTTGTTCATATTTACGTTGATTATATTATCTTTGGATCCACAAATAAAGATTTATGTAAAAAGTTTGAGGCCATGTTGAATGAAAAATTTGAGATGAGTCCACTTGGAGACATGTCATTTTTCTTGTGTAGTCAGGCACACAAAGTGATATGAGCATACTGATTCATCAGAAAAATATGTGGCTAGTATGTTGGAGAAAAACAAGTTCAATGAATCCCAGATTGCTCCAACTCAAATCGGCTCTCTGATATATCTGACTAGAAGGTAGGCGGACATTATGTTCCTAGTTTGTTATTGTGCTTATTATCAATATAATCCAAATGAGTCACATATGAAAGCTGCAAGTGGATTTTTAAGTATCTCAAAGGCCAATTTATCCAATATCATCTGAGTTATATTTATATGACTATACTGACAGTGATTATACAAGATGTAATCTAGACAGGAAATATACCACCGGAGGTTATCAATTAAAGGCAATCGATTAATTTCTTGGCAGTGCAAGGAACAAAACAGGGTGTTAACATTGACTACCGAAGCTGAATATGTTATCGTCTCAAGGTGTTGTTCACAAATTGTTTGGATCTAGCAACAATTGCTTGACTATGGTTTGAACTTTTATGACACGACCATTATTTGTGATGACAAAGCACTCATCGGTATTGTTAAGAATCCTGTTCAACACTCTAATACCAAACACATAGACAATCGTATCCATATTATCTTATATTTTTCAATCAAAAATGTATTCATTTGATACAAGTTTCTTCCGATGCTAACATTGTATATTTGTTCACCAAAACTTTTGATTCTTCCTACTAGCTTTGAATATCTAGTTGAATCGTAGGAATAATTAACTTTGAATGATTATACATAAACTTTTACAAATATATTTTACTTTTTCCTTAGTTTTATTAGAATTATCATTTTTGGAAAATCATAATTTTAGGGGGATAAATTATTTTAAAGAAAAGATGAAAAAGATTTTACTTTACGGGGAGTTTAAAATTGTAAAAAATCCCGAAAAAGATTTCTTTTGATAAACTTTCTAAAAAGACAAAAAGATTTGCTGTGCTTTGCAAAATTTTCAGAAATGAATTTTTTGTGAAAATGGTAAATGATAGTAACCTTTTCAATTGGAATTACTATTGACTAATGTCTAAATATAAACTGACTTGAATTTATGTTTGATATGCTTATAGGCTCTACTTTCGAGAATAAACAACAACATGGTCTCTGATGTGTTTGAACTAAGATGATTAAGACTTGAGTAAGAAACATGACCAAGTTTTTTGGTTAATGTTGATTCTATGCCAAAAGCAAACTGATTTACAGTCTTGTTATACCCAAGCTAGTTATTTCTTGATTTAGTAGTTTTCATTTTATTATAAATAAAAGATTTCTATGTTGGACAAGTCTAAAAATATATACCAATGTTGCACACATACTATATGGTTAATATTTTAATTTTTGTCTACGCTAGCATGTAAGTTCGAATTGCACAACACGTAAGTGCTAAACGTTTTATGAGGCATGTAAGTCCGGATGGCTTGTAAGTTCTAATTCTTGCTAAATCTGATGTTCAGAAACATTTTTATGGCTATTTATGCTCAATAGATATATCTTATGTACAATAAAAAATCAATGAGATTTCTAACTAGAGGTAAACGGTTTAAGTCAAGTTGGCGTGCCATGACATCTCAACATTGTCCAGAGGCTGGATAGGCATTCTATAGGATTTCAGTATGTAGGATCCATTTAATCACATAATCATATCAAAATATGATAAAAAAAAAATCATAACATGTTTGTCTAAGTAACGAGTGAAGTGTGAGTTCAAATTGGACATAAAATATTGACAATCAACTAAACCAATTTTATTTTTAAATATGACTGAAATATGTTAATCATTTATGAAAAATATGATCATGTAATGAAAAATTCACAAACAGTTAAATAAGTTAAGCTATATAGTTGAAATTTTGTTAAAACTTTCGTTGTTTTTGGAAATTTTGAAAATTGACAAAAAATAGTTTGTTCTTGTTTTTAAAAATTTCAAGATAAAAATTTTTGAATACCATTTACACATGCTTGAAAATGATCAAAGAAAAAAAATTATTGAAAAAGTTTGAAAATTTAAAGGTTTTCTCAAAATGGTAGTTTTGCACGTAAGGTTTATGCTAAAACTCAGACTTACATGTTAATTTTGCAAAAAGTGTGCAATTCTTTGATTTTGCGAAAACTTAATGATGAGGTGGTTTTGTGCGAATCTTCTAATGCGAAAACTGGTTGTGTATATATATGTGCTATGCAAATAGTTAAATCACTTTTCGCATACACCCTTCTTCTCTCATCCAATGACTTTCCTTTTGTTATGATGTTGTGATTGTTGCTTTCTATTATGGTCGTTTATCATAAAAGGTGGGTTATCAATACTATTTAAGCATGAAGCATTGGTGTTTCTAACTAATTTAAGGTATTAGGTTTGGTAAACATAACGTTTAGGTTGTTTGTTAGATTAAATAGTTAAAAATGTGTTAGATAACGTTTAGGTTTGTTGGATCATATGAGGCTAGTGCAACCAAAATAACACTTAGAAAGATTTTGATGTGCTAAATGAAATGGTCTTCTGAAGATAAAGCTACTCTTCTGAAGACAAGTTAGACATCTTCCGAAGCTTAAAGAATGAAGAACTTCCAAAGGAAGAACTCAGTCTTCCGAGACTAAGTTGTTCTCCTTCCAAAGTATACAACTTAGAAGATCAAGGGCAAAATCTTTCGAAGAATAAAGTCCTGAAGACTTGCAGAAGTTTGGAAGGAGTTGTTTCTTCCAAAGCCAAAATGACATCGGAAGAATTTATTCTTCCGAAGTCATTTAGCTTCGGAAGAACTAACTATGAACCAATGGATATAAGTATGGTCTGTCTAACAGTCCGCTGACACTCTGATATACTGCATAGCGCTTTTCCATGCCCATGTAGTTGACCATACTTTATCCACTGTTCACCCATTATCAGATTAGTTCAGTTGCCACTTTTAGTTGGTAACAAAAGGTAAGTCATGGACCTGTCATGACTACCTAATCTAGGATATTATTTTATCATAGATGCTTTACTTCTAGCAATGTAGTATATGTCTAGTTGTAGATTCCAGCTGGTTTTCCAAGTATAACCGACTGTAGATAGTAGTATATATAGTTTCTTTATATAACTTAGTAACCATGATTGTAAGACTCTTGTAAAACTAAGTTGAGAAGTAATATATACAAGTATCTTGAAAAACCATTCTTGTGTTCTTGTGTTTTCTTTAACTTATTGTAGGACTTAAGAAGTGCATTAATGGATTAATGCTTTAAAGGATGATGCTTGCCATAATCAAACATAAACAAACATGATGTGTTCTAACATTCAAACAATCATTAAGTAACACATTAGCATCATTAACAATCATAACATTCACTAATCATTGTTTAAATTTCTTTTTCAGAATTGTAGATAAAAGAAATTTTGACCAAGTGTCGGTAGCGGATGAAGAGTGATCCACAGCGGACGAATAAGAAGATGCAGCGGATGAAGATCAAGTCCAAGTGCTTGCAGCGAATGAAGACATCCCACAACAGATGAACAACATACAGCGGATGCAAGTCCACAACGGAGGTTCATCCACAGCGGATGAACATTCCACAGCGGATGTTCATCCACAGCGGATGAACATTCCACAGCTGACAACATACAAACACTTCACAGCGGACAGCATCCAATGCATAGCGGACAAGTATTTGACTTCCACAGCTGACATCAAAAACATCCACAGCGGACGACCAATCATCACAGCGGATAGCTTGTAGACTTAGGATTATTTTTTATGTAATTTTCATTTACATAAGGGTAGTTTAGTAATTGTATATAGCTATGTATATAGGCTATAAATAGCATTCTACCCTAATCCTTTGTAAGCTTTTGAACAATCAATCAATCAAGCAGATATTATCATCTAATCACTAGCAATCATACACAAACATACACACACTGATATCCTAGCATTTATCATGGGTTTCCGCACCATGGTTCATGTTTGTTGATTGAGAAATTAGAAAAGATTCTTGGGGGAATCAACCTATTCATGTTGAATAATATTCTAATATGTTTATGTTCAACATGTGTTTAAGTTGATTTCATCTGGTGGTATCAGAGCCTTGGCTGAAATCATTCATTGATTTTCGATCCTCTCAATCAACAAGATGATATCAGTGGTTCATTAGTTTCAAACCATACATTTACGAGCTGAAAATACATCACAACAACCTTCTTCTACTCTTAACATTCATCAAATGCTTAACAAACATGATTTGTTAATATGTTTTTGTGCATTGTGAAGAAGTTTTTGTGGTTTTAAAGCTCAAGTCAGCATTCATACATGAGTTTCAAACGTGTTCATCACAAAAACTCTCTAAAATCCTCATCGGATTTAAAGGGTTTTCTGATATAACAATACACGGGTATTGTTCTATCAATTTTCATCATTCAAACACTGTTTTCAAAATAGAATCATCTCATTACCTGAAAAACCTTATCGATTTAAGGGGTTTTGATAAAACAGTCATTCGAGTACTGTTTCATCAAATTTTCATCAAACACACATTGTTTTAAACATTTTGAATCGTTCAAAGTGTTTAAAATCATCATATTATAGTGAAAAACTCACTTGAATCAGGTTTTTGTTCTTCAATCAACAAATCGATTGTTGATTCTGTGAAGAACGGCATAGCCGCCACCAAAAACCCTAGAATAAACCCTAGGTTTGATCATTCATAACCTTCATAATCTACGGTGATTGTGTTGATTCATCAGGAAAATCAAAGAAGAAATATAATCTTCTTTTGAAATTTTTGAAAAAGTTACTTTCTGATCCAAAAAAGGTAACTGTTAAAAACAATTTCTGTGTTTTTAACAAACAAGCTTGATTTTGTCTAAGTCCAAGTTTAACATCAAACATGTGTCTTTCAAAATCATGATATCAAACAATCATTCATGTTTTCTTATAATCAAACACATTGAATCACACATATCACTCATGAGAAATAATAGTACACTAGTTTAGTTCTTCACTTGAGTCTTTTTCCACTAATAAAGACTGATTGTATTTTGTTTGATATGTGGATAGGCTTAGCATGGGACACCTAACAACACATACAATAGTGAAGCACTAAATTCTCATGATTATGTGGTTAACAACACATCTTGGTCTATGGTGAGTACTAATCTATCCAATATAGGTTGCTTGTAAAGTACCTGCAAGACACCAAGTGAAACAGTTTATAAATTGCTCAATCATACAAGTGTCTCCTCTGTTATGATAATCATAAACCTTGAGTACATCTAGGCATTCTTTGTTGTGCTAAGTACAGACCTGAATGACCTAAATCATGATCCAAAAAGATTCCCAAAGAGGAACACATCCATCATGGATGAACAATCAATAAAGTCTTTAGGACTACATTCCTTGTGAATGAATCAAAAGAATCCCAAAGAGGATCACCTTCCTAAGTGAAGTGAAAAAGAATCCCAATGAGGATCAAACATAATGGATCAAATTAAGCATTTATACTCCTAAGTAGCTAGGTCTTAAGTATTGAAAGTGCTTTCTAGCACATCTTGAGGAAGGTTGTACCAAACATACAATCAGATGTGGGGTACATACAACTCATATCAATCAACTTAAAACATGATAATCAATCACTGTTTCAATCAATCATTAATACCATGCATGAGTTTAAGTGGATCCAATATCTGCAATCAACATTGTTTTAGTCTATGTCTATTCTCAAAAACATTCAAACCACTCAGTGAGAATTTTAGACTAGTATGATCTGATGGTATGTGACACTGATTCATGATTCAACCAAGCAACACATTCATTTGTTAGTAAGATTCAATGTGATCTTACTAAGTGTTTAACAAACAAGCAATAAATTTGGACTTTGATAAATTCCACTCAAACACATAAAATTTTTTATCATTTTTATAAAATATTTTTATAACTATGCAAAAAATTAGGGGGAGAAATTGAACATGGAAATATCAAAGACAGTAGAATTGTGCATATTCATACATTTTAAAATTGGAATTTTCATACATTTTAAATCAAAGATTTAAACAAACATTTTGATTTAAACAAGTTTCATCAAACAAATGTTCTTTCAGAAGAAAATTTTATCAAACATATGCTTCGGAAGACATTAGTTCATCCGCTGTAGCTACAGTAACAGCGGACACACAAAAATACATAAGGGTGGTTTAGTAATTGTATATAGCTATGTGTATAGGCTATAAATATCATTCTACCCTAATACTTTGTAAGCTTTTGAACAATCAATCAATCAAGCAGATATTATCATCTAATCACTAGCAATCATACACAAACATACACACACTGATATCATAGCATTTATCATGGGTTTTCGCACCATGGTTCATGTTTGTTGATTGAGAGATTAGAAAAGATCATTGGGGGAATCAACTTGTTCATGTTGAATATTGTTCTAATATGTTCATGTTCAACATGTGTTTAAGTTGATTTCATCACTTATTATATTACGTGTGAACTTTGTTGAGATTCTGCTTTATCAACCTGAGTGACATTAAGTGAGTTTGTATGATTATCCTGTGTTGTGAGACAAACACCAATCCGACAATTAGTATCAAAGCAATTTTGGCTCTTGATTGTGAGATCTACCATCCCAAATCACCCTTGTTTCTTCATACTCACTCACATCACTCAAATGACTCTCAACCAGAAGTTCCCTGAATTTGAGATGGGAACAATAGCCAAGGTTCCCATCATCACTCCTGATGATTTTGGGACTTGGTACAAATGTATTGAAGGCTTCATCAAGTATCAAGAAAGTCATGTGTGGAGATCAGTTACTCATGGTCCATACCAACCAAAGGTGGAATCCCCAGCTGGTAATGGTGCCATGATTAAGAAGGCCGTTAAAGACTACTCAGATGAAGACTTCAAGAACATAGACAGTGACTGCAAAGCTATGATTGTTTTGCTTACTGCTATACCAAACTCCATAATGGTAGGCTTTAAGCAATGTGAGTCTGCCAAGAACTCTTTAATGCTTTGAAGTTGATGTACTCTGGTTCTGCTGAATCCAAGGAGTCAAAGAAAGATGTGCTGAAGCAGAAGTTTGAGAACTTCACATATATTGTTGGTGACACCATGAGCCAACAATACTTCAAGTACATGGACTTGATCACCTCTCTTCAATCTATGGGAGTGGATCTTGAGAAGTGAGACATAGTAAGAAAATTCATGAGTGCAATTCCTCATGAGTGGACTTTCTATTGTGTCTCAATTAAGAGAACTGAGAATCTCAACACTCTCACCATGACTAAACTATATGGAATCCTTGATGGATACCATCTGGAGATGGAATCTCAGAAAAGCCATCAGATGAAAAGACCCTCAAACCTTCCAGTCAGCAATGCTTTACATGTTGCTGAAGGTTCAAGAACTCCACAACCCCTGTTGTACCTGAACAACCCCAACAACCATCATCTTCCTCTGGGCCATACATCACATTCCTTGAGACACCCAGGTCTTAACAGGGTCAACAAAATTATTTCCAGGAAAGTTATGCTTTTGTTTCAGGGAGTGAGCACTCTAGAGATTTTCAATTTTGTTTTGATGATCTAGAGTGTTTTAGCCCAGATGAAGTTGAATACATGGACATTGTCCAACAGATGGCTCTCTTGACCTATAGAGCAAAGAAGTTCTTTAAAAGAACTGGAAGGCAGTTCCCTCAGAACCCAACCAATAGCAAATTTGGGTTTGACAAGACAAAGGCCAAGTGCTACAACTACAACCAGCTTGGTCACTTTGCAAGGGAATGCAAAGCTCCTAGATCTAATCCTGGAGCAACTCAAGCCTCCCAAAATCCTGCTACCCCTAAAGCTATAACTAAACCCACTAAGCAACAAACTGCAACTGTTGCTCAAGAAGTTGATTGGAGCTTGATGGTGTAAGATGTCATTCCTGCTCAAGCTCTCATGACTAGAACTGAAGATACTAAGGTATATGAGCATCTCTATACTCCAGTCTGTATTGCTAAGGTCAAATTGTATCAGGACTATAACATTGAAATTAAATCTGATATTGAGTCTTTAAATATACTAAAATCTAATTTTAAGAGAGCATAATCTGATTACAAACTCAAAATAGAAGAGTTAGAGAAAAATGTGTCCTCTTTAAAACATGAACATTCAAATTACAGGGCTTAAATAAAAGATTGAATATCCAAGTTGACTAAGGCTCAAGCCCAGCTAGTGATAGCTGAGGCTAAAGTTAAGAAGTATACCATTGAATAGCATAACTTCAACACCATCATTTCATCATCCTCCCACTCAAAGGTGTGTTATCAAAACAAAAGTGGGTTGGGAACCAATGCAATTGCTCCACCACACTCCTTTATGTCTATTAGACAGCCAAGATATGGTACTGATGAGCAGGAGGTTCTAAGTGCTAACCCATTACCCAAAGAGCAGAAGAATGATGTAATAATAGAAACCATCATAGGGAAGGATAAGGTAGAAAACCTCATCCCCACAGCTGATGATCAAACCTTTACCATAAAAGCCAAAAAGAACAAAATCAGGGTAGCAAGAAAAACTGGCAAGAAGGTGGCTGAGACTAAGTTGAAGATAGACCCAAGGGAAAAGGGTGTATTCATATCAGCTGGATTTCAAATGGTTTAAAATCTTAATTCTGGAGAAGAGTGTGTACCAGTACTCCTATCCAGATGAAGGATCAAAAATTGAAAGGGAAGTCTATTGAAGAAGAAAAGAAGTGCAAGAAACAACAGTCAACATGCCCCATCAAAATTAACATTGAATACGTAATCTGTAGTCTGTATAACCACATGGCAAAAGATTGTTACTACAATCCAGCAAGCATACATTATGCATCTAATTTTAAGAAAGAAGGAGTCAAGGATGGTTTCATATTTGGACCTTACCATGTGGTCAAAGTGTTAAGGAAAGGAAAGCTTGTTTCCAAAGCCAAGTTGCTTTTTGAAGAAACTCGTTCTTCCGAAAGGAAAATAGCTTCGGAAGACAAGCTAAAGAACAAACAAAGGAACAAAAAGAATCCTTTGAAACCTTCTGAGAAGAAGACTGCTTCAGAAGAAAAGGTGGTGACAACTTCTTCTGAGAAGAAAGAAGCCTCGGAAGCAAGTTATGCTGCACAAGCCTCTTCAGGCTCATCAACACTGATCAACCACAAGATGGAATGGAAGATCAAAAAACATGCTACAGCCCAACCCTCTTCTTCACAAACCATAACTAAACCCCTATGCATATATTTTAGTTCAATTATATCATCTGCATTGAAAGAGCCCAAGACCAACAAGGCTTGGGTTTCCAATAGTAACTAATCATTTCACCTTATGTGTAGGGACATCCACATGATAAGAGCGGAAATGTTTGGATTGTGGATAGTGGATGCTCCAGGCATATGACAGGGAACAGATCTCTCCTACAACAGTTTGAATACTTGGATGGAGGTCCTGTTCAATTTGGAGGTGAAGTTGGAGGATACATTTCTCGTAGAGGTAGTGTATCCAATGGTAAGTTAAAAATTGACAAAGTAAACTTTGTCAAACAGCTTGAACACAATCTATTAAGTATTTCTCAATTCTGTTATCAAATGCACCAAATGCTTTTCACAGAACATGAGTGCATTATCCTCAAACCTGGGATGACAATTCCTCAGGAATTGGTGCTTCTTAGATCTCCCAGGAGAGGGGTATGTACAAGCTAGATATGATGGGTGAAGTATCATGCTTTCTTTCCAAAGCAAATGATGATGAGTCAACTCTTTAGCATAAAAAATGTGCCATGTTAATTTTAAAACCATGAATAAATTGGTTAAATATAATTTGGTACATTGTGTGCCTAAAAAGGATTTTTTTCTGTAAGGAAAACTGTGTTGCTTGCTTGAAAGGAAAGCAACACAAAGTTTCTCACAAATCCAAAGAAGTTAACTCTATCACCACCCATTACACTTATTGCACATGAATCTTTTTGGTCCTACAAGTATAATGAGCATTGGAAGGAAATCATATTACCTTGGGATTGTTGATGATTTCACAAGATTTACATGGGTTTTTTTTAAGAACTAAAGATGAAAATGCTGAAACTTTGAAACTTTTATTCTTAAAATAGAAAATTAGAAGGATCACAAGGTAAAAATCATTAGAAGTGATCAAGGGACTGAGTTTAAGAATCAAGTTCTTGACTTATTCTGTAACTCAAAAGGGATTGCCAGACAATATAGTGCTCCTAGAACTCAACAAAATGGTGTTGCTGAGAGGAGGAATCGGACACTTATTGAGGCTACAAGAACTATGTTAGCTGATTCAAAACTACCTCTAATTTTCTGGGCAGAGGCAGTCTGCACTGCATGTTTTGTGCAGAACAGGGTTCCCATTGTTAAGCACTCTGGAAAGACCCCTTATAAGCTGTGGAACAAGAGGCCACTATTCATTGGCTTTCTTAGGTCCTTTGGCAGCAGATGTACCATATTAACATAAAAGACAATTTAGCAAAATTTGCTAAAAAGTATGATGATGCTATCTTTGTTGGATATTCCTCAACCTCTATTGCATATAGAGTGTATAATATCAAAAATCAACAATTTGAGGAATCATCCAACATTGTTGTCAATGAGCACACACCTTGTGTTAAGGGCAATGGTCCTGAATATATCTTCAATTTAGAATTCTTTCCAAACTATTCTAAACCATCTTGTGAGAATGTTTCAGCTAGAAGAGGAACTTAAAGTGACCCCTATGAAGATCAAATTTTTGAATTACCAAGACCTATTCCAAGTTCTCCAAGAAGAAATAAAGATCAAGCTCCTTTAACTAGTCCTGAAAGCTTGAATATCTCAGGAAACAATGGAGCTTCAACATGTTATCAGCCAACTGAGTCTCATAACTCAACAGCTGACAACTCAAGTATTCAACACCAAGCTGATGAAGAGAGTGATCTGGAGGAACATGCAACTGTTGATGCTGCTTCTCAGCAAAAAACCATTGATGTTGTCACACATTCATTAAATCAATCCTCATTGAATGAGTGTGAGACATCAGCTGGTGATGATGTTCAAAATCCTGAGCAAAACTTTTCAAACTTAAATCCTAAGCAAAACTTTTCAAACTTGGATCTTTCGATGCAACTAGATGTGATTCCTAGGCTTAGGATACACAACACTCATCCAGCTAAGAACATCATTGGGATGTCTCAAAAGGTGTGAAAACAAGAAGTCAGACCCATAATGGAAATGTCTACTTATACTCATGCTTTCTCTCTTAAATGGAACCAAAGAAGGTGGAAGAAGCCCTCAAGGACAACAACTGGATAGAAGCAATGCAAGAGGAGTTGCTTCAATTCAAGAGGCAAAAGGTATGGAACTTGTGTCCATTGCCACCTGGTCAAGTTCCTATTAGCACTAAGTGGGTGTACATAAACAAAAAAGATGATAGAGGTTTGATCATCAAGAACAAAGCAAGACTTGTTGTTCAAGGATACACACAAGAGGAAGGCATAGACTACACAAATGTCTTTGCACCTGTTGTAAGACTTGAGGCTGTACGAATCTTTCTTGCTTTTGCTGCATCCAAGAACTTTACAGTCTATCCACTTGTTGTGAAATGTCCATTTCTGTATGGGGATATCGACAGACAAGTCTATGTGTGTCAGCCACCTGGATTTGAAGACCCACAACACCCTAACTATGTGTGCAAACTTGATAAAGCCCTTTATGGATTGCATCAGGCACCTAGGCTGTGGTATGAGACACTGTCTCAGTTTTTTCTCAAGAATGGCTATACTAGAGGTACAATAGACAAAACATTATTCATAAGGAAGTCTGGGAAGGACATGCTGCTTGTACAAGGCTATGTTGATGTCATCATATTTGGTTCCTCAAATGATCAAATGTGCAAAGACTTTGAAAGCATCATAAGGAAGAAGTTTAAAATGAGTTCCATGGGAAAGATGGACTTCTTCCTTGAATTCAAGTGAAGTAGGTGGAAGAAGGGTTCTTCATCAATCAATCTAAGTATGTCAAGGACATCTTAGAAAGATTTGAGATGAAAGATTGTAAGCCAGCCAAGACACCTATACCTAGAAATCACAATCTTTGTCCTGATTTCGAGGGGGAGGATACTGATTAGCATCAGTACAGGGCAATTATTGGATCTTTGATGTATCTCACTGCAAGTAGACCTAATATCATGTTTGCAACTTGCATCTATGCAAGATATCAGTCTGCTCCAAAGGTGTCTCACCTAATTTCTACCAAAAGAATTCTTAGATATCTTAAAGAAGCTCCCAAATTGGGTCTTTGGTATCCTAAGAATTTTAACCTTTATGGTTACACTGACAGTGATTATAATGACTGTAATATCAACAAGAAATCCACATCCAGAGGATGTCAATTTCTTGGTGGAAGGATCATCTCCTGGCAATGTAAGAAGCAATAATATGTATCCATATCAACTGCTAAAGCCGATTATATTACTGCTGTAAGCTGTTATGCTCAACTGCTTTGGATTCAGAATCAGATGTTGGATTATGGTTTCAACTTCTTGGAGACTCCTATCCATATAGACAACAAGAGTGCCATTTCTATCATAGAAAATCCAGTCAAACACTCCAAGACAAAACATTTGACATCAGGTACCATTTCATTCGAGATATTCATGAGAAAAATCTAATCAAGCTAGTCAAAGTCAATTCAAATGAACAATAGGCTGACTTGTTCATAAAAGACTTTAATGAAGAAAGATTTAAGTATTTAATCACAGCTATTAGGATGATTAACATTGACTAGTCCTTCTCTTTTGAAAACCTTTTAAAATATGTATTGTCTATGTTGTCTAAATACAATCTAAGCCTTGTTACAAAAAGGTTTTCTTTAAAATTTCTAAGTATGAATTCTTCAGAAGATTGGAAGAGATCTTTATTCATCTTCCGAAGGCAAATTCCTCTGCATAAGTGTTCTCTTTCGAAGAGTTTTTAGCCTCGGAAGGACATTTGATCATTGTAAGGCCCCGTTCCCGGGACGCTTACAGCTGGACCGTCATCGCATAAAATATTTAAAACATACATTACTTTTGCAGCGGAATTTAAAACTTTCATTAATAATTTAAAAACATATCATTATGTTACATCATTCGTTTACATTTCGAAATACAACATCATAATAGAAATGTGGATGCCAGCCTCAAAACGTCCCCAGTAGCTTATGCATCCATGCCTGCAACTCCTTAGCATCAACAAAATAACTGCCAACTATTATGCATACAAAAGTCAGCGACGCTAAGTAAATTCTAGTTTTATAAATAAAATACTTTAGTTTCGTTAAACAAGCTTTTTACTTTCGATCGCGATCACACATCATACGTACACATTGATAATAATTAATTATCTTCATCATCGTTTATCATCAAACAATACATACTTACTATCATTCGAATCCTGCCTCATGCAATACCCCCGACTCATGTCCGAAGACTGATACTATGCCAGGGCCAGTAAACAAACCCCCGACTCATGTTCGAAGACTGACACAGTACCGGGGTATGCGACAAGGATCCCATCTCGTATGCAACACCCTCGACTCATGTCTGAAGACTGATACTGTGCCGGGGCCTGTAAACAAACCCCCAACTCATGTCCAAAGACTGACACAGTACTGGGGTGATCAACAAGACCACATCTCTTTCACATGCCATCCTGTCTCATGCAATACCCCCGACTCATGTTTGAAGACTGATACTGTACCGGGGCCTGTAAACAAACCCCCGACTCATGTCCGAAGACTGACACAGTACCGGGGTACGCGACAAGGATCTCATCGTACGTTACTTCCATTCTCATCATTCGTTATCTTTCACTTTCATTACATAATACTTTACGTACATTCATACATCATACCATGTAAAGTTATAACATCATACATAACATATTACATACCATAATACATACATTTTGAAAACAGCTAAACATGGAAAGATAACCCATCACACACCTCATAATCATCACATCATCAATCATAACACACCAAGCCCAAGCCATCACATCACAACAGAACCTATCTCAACCAACTACCTCATAAAATCCTAAGAAAACCCTAAGTCCAAAATGGAGAGCAGTTGGGCATCTCAGGCGCATGAGCATAAAAATTCTAAGGATAATAGCCTATGCGCATTACTACTATACAGGCGCATGTGTCCTGCTTAGGTGCATAGGTACTGCTGGGGCGCATGAACACTTAGGCGCATGAGCAACTCTGGGCGCATGGGCACTATTGAGGCGCATTGCCAACACTTAGGCGCATGGGCAACTCTAGGCACATGGGAAACTGTTTGGGTGCATGGCCAACACTTAGGCGCATGGGCAACTATGGGCGCATGGGTAACTGTTTGGGCGCATGGCCTACACTTAGGCGCATGGGCATCATGCTGGGCACATGACTACTATTTGGGCACATGATCTTGGGCGCATGAGGTCACTTGGGCGCATGAGGTAAGTTAGGTGTATGAAAACAATTTCAGGCGCATGGGAACATTCTAGGCGCATGACCAACAATCTGAAATATAACAAATTCTACAAACAGCTACCAAACATCGGTCTAAGACATCTTAACATAAATCTACCATGCTACAAACACTAAAACATGCTAAACATCAAATTTAACCTAAAAAACAACCTTGAAAACATACAACAACAGAGCACCATCAAACAACATGATGAAAAACTCATGGTTACTTAAAAATCTTTTGCTCGGTATGCATAATAGCCCCAAACACTTCGAAAATCAGTGAAAAGAGGGGATCTAGAAACTCACCTGAAGCAACCTTCGTGCAACACACTTCAACTTGCAAATTTAGCTTCTAAAACCCATGAAAATAGGCACTTAGCACCACAAATCTCGGCCTAGAAGCTAAAAATTCGGTTAAAACTGAAAATATATTCAAGAAAACTAACTTTTTTGCAAATTTCAGCTTCTTCTCTCTCTAAAACCATGAACTTTTCTTCTTTCTTCCTTTTTCAACCGAGAACAATGGTGGGTAGTGGGGTCATGGGCGGCCATGCCCCTCTTTTAAACATAATTATACTTAAGTTTGCATCTTGCATAACTTTGGTCCTTCAACTTGAGTTATTTATCTTTTCTTTCTTTATACTTTTCCTTTATCTTCTTTTTAATAAATTTTAGGGTGTTATAATCATAGATCAAATCCACTTCCAAAGCTTACTAACTTCTTTTCTCGAAAGAAGATTTTACTCTCGGAAGCAAATTTTTCATTAAGACATGGTTTGCCTTCGAAAGTAAAAATGGCTTCGGAAGACAATATTGAGAAACAAAAGTGTTTTCTCTCGGAAGCAACCTTACTGTTG
Source organism: Flaveria sonorensis (assembly GCA_025506505.1). Lineage (NCBI taxonomy): Eukaryota > Viridiplantae > Streptophyta > Magnoliopsida > Asterales > Asteraceae > Flaveria > Flaveria sonorensis. The sequence goes on along the minus strand of CM046436.1, from coordinate 38,552,233 downwards.
GAAGGAAACTTTTACTGTGTAACAAAAATCTTTGGGCTCCACTCTATAAAAAGTAAGATTTTATTGATGATTGTCAGAATATTTTAAATAGTTTATGTTGCCACCCTTGTCCAATCGAAACCTAAACCGTCCTTTCACCCATCTTTTCACCCTATCCGTTTGGACTTTTACCCCCATGTAAAACTTCTGACTCTCTTTCTCTACTTTCTTTACCGCTGCTAAAACCCCAAATTTTCATCATATTCTCTACTCGCTCTCAATTCCTTCAATCAAACAGTACTCTCAGAACAATGGCCTTGAATCGCCAACACAACCAAGTCGCCATCCTTGATTCTTCAAGGGATACCGATTTTGCCCCTATCATCCAATTTCTTTCTCAATCAACATACTTCACTGCCCTTACTGTTAACCCCACCATCTACTCAAACCACATGGCTGAATTCTGGGTCAATGGTCAAAATGAAATGATCAATGATAAAAGGGTCATCAGATCAAGGATCTGCGGATAGGAGATTATCATTAGTGAAACAATCATCAGGGAGTATCTGGAACTCCATGATGAAGGCGCCCCCACTGATTTTCTCAAGTCTGATTTGGAGGAAACCTACCTTTAAATGGGTTATGCAGGTAATGTGAGAAGGTCAACGGTCTACAAGTTTAACTTCTCCTACAACTGGAAATTCCTGCTTCATGTTGTCCTGCATAGCCTCTCTAACAAATCAGGGGGATGGGATCAAATTTCCTTTAATTTGGGTTGCCTAGTCCATGGGTTGGTAAAAGGCCTCTGCTTTAACTACTCAAGGTTTGTGCTAAATAATTTGGGCAGCAATCTCACTAGGGATCCATTCTATATGTATCCCTGGTTGATTTAGCACATCATCAACTGTGAGTTGGACCAGGACAAATTGTAATTTGCTAATGTTCTAGTGGTCCCTCATATGAAGCCTAGCATCTTCAAGACTTTGAAGAAGGTGTCCACCAACTTCACTGGAAGATTCACCAATCTCCTTTAAGGTATGCTTGAACTAATGGCACATCCCTAGAAGCCTAGCAGGTGATGAACCCACACCAGACACCACCACTACGCTGTCATCTACTTCTTCCCACCTAATCAAAATCACTTACAAAAAACACCCACTCACCCAAAGGTCCAACCATCCTCCTCAATTGACCTTAATATCAGTGTTGAGTCTCCTCAGTCTCAACCTGATGAGCCCATTACCCAAGCCATAAGCCCTCAAGGTGAGTCTCAACACTCCCCTGAGTAGCCAAAGAGGGATAGCCATGTCATTGGCTCAACTGCTATTACAGAAAATCCATTAGGTGCTGACCAAGATCCCGGGTCAATATATATAACCTCTGTATCCTTTCTTGACCTTTTAACCCAACCTGATTAGGATATCATGTTTCATCAGGGCTATGATGTTGATCTATGTCACCACTCTCCAGATCAACTGAGCCCCAGGGAACCTCTGATATCTAACCCACATCAGCTAGACCGAACTGAGGTGAGTCCATTCGGAGTGGAGGTGACTCATATAGATTTAGCTACCACTACTGAGAGTATTTCAATAGGCTCTCCGGATAGTGGTAACATCAGCTAGACTGAATCTATGAAAACTTTGCCAATTGATGCCTTTGAAAGAATCATCAGTATGTAAGGGTATCCAGGGCACCAAGGAACCACAGCTTGTGATGAGGATGTATATATTAGGTATGTTATCCCATCTCCCAATGATTCTTCAAAAGAAGATGAGGGTAGTTTGCAACTAACTATCAAAGACCTACTTTCTAAAGTCTCAAACCTTGAATTAAAGGTTAAGACTTTAGAAGATAGGTCTGCCACTTAGCAACTTGAGATTGAAAATCTCAAAGCTCAACTAGCTTAGAAACAAATTGAGAATTTTGTTAAGCATGTACACACTCAGGTTTCTTTGAGTTCTTCCTCTAGCTCATCTACTTCTCAAGATGATACTACCATAAAAGGGGAGAATTTAGAGAAACAAAGACATGATGAGGAGATATCTCCTCACTCTTTAGAGCAGATATCAACTCAAGTGGAACCCAACCTTGCCTTTCGTCCCTTGATGCCATTTCTTCTTTCTATCCTATAAAGCAACACCTTGCAACCATTTTTCCTCAACCCCCTCCTATCACAGTTCAAGTGGACCTAAGGATTCTTATCGACCTTAATAGATTTTTAACCTAATTTCTGATAAGCTCCTCACTTGAACAAACCTCACCTGATGTTGCCATTGCCTACTTTAGAGCTGAAGAGCTTCAAAGGCTGAATGCACCACCTATCTCTGAGGAGGAAGTTAGTTAACCTAAGGTCTTTACTGAACCTGAGATCAACTTTGAAGGGGAGATACAGACTGATGGCCCAACAACCAACTTAAGAGGGACAGGTAGTGCAGTTACTTTTGAAGCAGAAATCCAAGCTGCTGAAGGAATTATAGAACTGGCCCCTATGTCTGATGACCTGTTCATCACAGAAGCCATTCTTGACTTAGCTTCTGAGGTTAAAAGTGAGGACTTTCTTACAACTCCAATCTCTCCTGCACCACCAGTTCAACCTCCCCCACCCCAACCTGAATCCTCTAAACCAGAATCTCTAAAGGCTGAATCTTCCTCTAATCCTAAAGGGAAGAGAAAGCTCACTGCTGAAGAGCTTCTAGAGGAGGAAAGGTTAGAGAAGCTGAAGAAGAAAGGAAGACTTGATACTGAGAAGTTGCTGGCTGCAAGCAGCAAAGCAGCAGCAGCCACTCAAGAAAATATCAAAAATCAAAAGAGGGTGGAGGTCATTGATAGGTTCATTAGCCTGGGAGTAGACAATGAAGAAATGCTTCTACTACCACTTGATGAGCTTGTGAAGTTGGATAAGGAAACCTGCAAAAGGAAAGAGAGGAAGCAACAAGGTTGTCCATAAAGGAGGATAAAAGAAAAAAGAAGGAGGAGGCAAAAGCAGTAGATAAAAGGGAAAAGATAGCTTTTCTTTGCTCAAGAGGCTATAAGGAGGAAGAGCTGGGCCCTCATGATCATGAGATGATTTTGTTCTTCTTCTATAAAAAACAAGATCATATCAACAAAGAGAGAAAGAAGGTTGCCAGGGAAAAGATGAGGGAAAAAAAGAAGAAGGAGGAAGAGGCACAACTTGCTGCTAACAAGAAGGTGGGAGATAAGGATTGGATGAAAGATTATCTTAAAGCCCACGGCTTTACTGGCAAGCACGTGGGACCCATGTATGAGAAGACCCTACAGCGACATGTTAGTGACATCAAGGCTGACATTCGCTTAGGAAGAAGGCAGGAGGTACCTCAAAGACAAAGTGTTCAGAAGATAGCACCCAAACAAACTCCTAAACCCAAACCACAACCTATAAAACCTATGCCCATACCTTTTCCCTTCTCTATCAAAACTAAGACAACCACTAAACCTTACACCCCTGACCAACACTATCAGCCATTCCTACACCTTCACACCCTGTTTCTTAATAACCACCACCACCACCACCTGTCCTTAAACCCAAAACACAACCCAAAACCTAGTCTTAACCCAAACCATCTTCCGAACCTTCCAAGCCCTTAACCTTAGAATAACTCAAAGAATTAAAAAGAAAGCTCACCAACTGCACTACCTTATGCAAGATCTCTTATAAGAAAGAGTCAATTGACCTAAAATACATTGATGGCTCTTCTTGGTTTCTTATAAGAGATGCATTCCTTGATCTGCCAAAGGGAACACTGAACCAAGCTTTCCAACTTCTTGCCACCAACTCTAATGTACTTGTGGATCGATCTTGTAATGAATATGCAGAATGTAAACATTACGATTGAGATTGAATCAATTGAATAACATGAATACACAATGTAAATAACTTCGTCGTATTGCTCTATGATTTGGCACAAATTACCATAAGTATGAAAATTAGGAAATGAGACAAAAGCTTACTAATTACATTACAAAACATCTATTTATACTAATCTAAAAGTTCTCGCGTGAGTTACTGGTTCTCGCGCGACTTGATGTTGTCGAGCGAGAATCAGTTTTCGCACGGCAACCTTGACTTCTCGCAAAACTTAATCTTCTGCATCTTGATTTTATTTCCCGAGCCTCTAGGTTCAACCCCTATAATCTCCCCCTAGGCTCTGTAAATCAATGCTTTTAAAAGTCCACATCATCAACATGATAGCTGCCTCCGTAAGCATAAATCTTGTTGGTCAAGGACTTCGTGATCATCCAACCATACTATGCAGCTATGAAATGAACAGATTCATCAGCTTTGATTGGGCAAGCCTACAGCTTCATCAAATCATCTTTTCTAAATTTGAGCAGATCCACAGGGTTAATGACACGGTATTCTTTATCTTCAGACTTTATCAATGCATGGCACGTCTCCTTTTTACAACTCCACCCCTTAAGCTTTGACAAGCTGTTAATTGGCATGGGAGCATGAATAGGGATCTTCTTTGCATATCTTGGATGCCTATACACATGGATCTTCATCGGTTTGTTTGTGTTTGGATCAATTCTGGACTTATCTTCAATTACTTTAGATTTGGCAGTCTTAAAGTCTTTGAAGTTGGTCTTGCTTTGCTTCCAAATCATGTTTCAGATCTAATTGGCTTTGCTATAGTTACTAGGGTTAATAAATGGAACACAACCCATGGCATATAAATCTGATGCTCTCAGAGTATGAAAGTCATGTTCGTCTTGGAAGTACTCAATAGTTCCACCATTTCTCTTCATAACATACATCTTTTTCTCTGCATCGTAAGCCTAGCTGATAATAGGTTTTGAGTTCCCATACCTTGTGAAAGGTTTGGAATGCCTCAGTGTATGAATGTAAGCTGGTGGAGGAGGAGCAGCAACGGTTAAGTTCCTGACCTGACGCACAACACTTTGACCGGTAACATTAGCTGTCTCGTCACTCGTTTGTTGATTGCTTGACTCTCTTATGATTTCTCCCTCTTCAATCAAATTATCTGAAACAAGTATTTAAGACTGTTTCCAAATATGTCGGTGTACTCTATTCCTTCTTCTAAATCATCAAAACTCTCAAACTCTTCTTCTTTCTCCTTGGCAATTGCTGTCCACTTGTTTCTCCAATCTCTGTGGTCCAGTGTCATGTAGACTAAGATGACAAGCAAGAGTTGAGATCCCTTAAATTCTGCTCTAGGATCTAAATATAGCTAAATATAAACGTTTGCTGATGTTCAAGACCCTTGACCCTTTCATCTTTCTCAATTAATTGCCTCTACAATTCATCTATCATCTGTGTCTTCTCCAACATTTCTCTCTCTAAATTACGTAAAAGTTTATCAAGTGTGATATGTGTAGGTGAACTAGTCGAAGTACTAGCACCCTGTCTATGCTCAGGAGGAGTGTTGATGAAGTCTTCCATACAATGGGTCTCCTCATTCACTTGTTCTCTAGGAGGTGTACTTAACAGATCAACAGTAGTAGTAGGCATATCAGATGGAGTCTCAGTTGGTGTAGCCTCACTTACTATGACCGGAGTCTCAAAAACTGGTCTATCTTCCATAATTGGATCAGTGGTCATAGGGGTCCGATGTTTTCTTAACACGCCTCGTCCTCTACCCTTACCACAAGGATTATCCCCAGTTCTTCTTGCCATTCTCTTCTTTCTACCTCTAGTGACTGGTGTTTCTTCAGGAATAAACTCTGCATCGTGATCCTTAGCAGTATGTTAAGCCGGTGTTTCACGTACTCGGGGACATTCCTGCAGTACATATGGCACATTTCTGATTTGATCACTATCGGTCTCACTCCCAGAACTGAACTACAAGTCTATCTCAGCATCTATATCAGTACCTCTAGCACCCTGTGAACTCTTAGGTGCTTCTTGAGTAGACTGTGTAGAAGTACCAGCAATATCATCTCTCAATACATGATGAGTCTCAGTCTCTTATGGCTGTGCCTCTGCTTGAAAACCCATAATAAACCTTCCAAGTTTGGCAAAATTAACCCCATTCCATGCATTTCCTCTCGCCCCCATAAGATAAGTGAAAATATCCTTCTTTATCACCATTATAGCATAAGTAGATGAGTTGGGTACCGCTAACTCAGGATGAGCAGCATTCACTATTAGCTGAATAAATCTCGGGTACATTACAAACTTCTTACCCACTGTAGCTATCACGTTCTTCTGTAGCTCAGTAAAGATTTCTTTGGATATGCTGAAAGGAAGTTCATCAACTAAAGAAATCAGCAGGGATCCCAACACGACACTTAGACTTTCCATGCCAGCTTTTAGATTGCTAAGGCAATGGATGACTACATGAAATAAGTACTTCCAAAATGGTGGAAGATACTTCTTCTCAAGAGATGGGTATCTATGATCATATCCCATCCTCTTAAGGCAGTCTCGTACTACGTCATCATCTATCTTCACTGGTGTGTTGGGCTGATCTTCAAGCAATAACATACTGTTGATCACTTTAGTTATGACAACAACCCTTTTCCATTTCACAATTGCAGAAATACAGGGTTCACCATCCTGATCAATCTCATTAACAGCTGTCTCCCAAAACTGATCGATAACATCTGAGAAGATAGTAGGATTAGCCAAAATGGCATAATGAATCTGAGATGACTTCAACCCGTCAATAAGTGATCTAAGCAAAGCTTTATCATCCGATATATCTCCATGAAATGTCACTGCATTATGGTTTTTATTAAAAACAAATGATCATGCCATCTGAAACACAGAACAAAATTGATAAGTACAAGTTATTTTACTCTTGAAACAAAAATTCAACAATTAGAAAAATTTTGAAAAATAAACTTCTCGCGCGAAAACATCAACTACTCGCGCGAAGACGTTAAGTTTCAAATTTAACTTTTCACGCGATAAGATGAGTTTTCATTTGAAACTGACTTTGACTAAAAGTCAACTTCTCGCACGACAATTTTAATTTTATGCGAATAGTTCTGTGCGAGTTTAAAGTTCTCGTGTCTGTTCATCTTCATCTTACTTTTCGCATGCGAATAGTTCTGTGCGAGTTTAATTTTATGTGATTTCAGAATTTCAATTGTTCAATTTCAGAGTGTTTCAACCATTAAAACTTGATTATTAGATGTCGCCTAAGTGATATTAAAAGTTTAACATTTTTAGTTTGTCCAATTTATCATGTATTCGTTATATGAACTTTCGGTCAAGTAACAAACACATTCAAATCTAAACGAAAACATCTATATACCTTGTGAATCACCAAGTAATCACAATGCGAAGTAAGTGGACACTATAATCATGGTTAAACTGGTTTTGACACTTTTTTTGAGAGTGAAAATCTGAAAGTTGTCGTGCGAATAGACTGACTTTTCACTCAACTGTTGTTTTTATAGTACTCTAACTTCTCGCGCGAGAAGTCAGAGTTCTCGCATACTGAGACTTTTCGCATCTGTTGAATTTTTCGCATGTTTTTGAACTTTTCGCATGCGACAAGTTCATTTGTTTTTGAAATTTTTTAACTTTTTAATTTTCATTTGTCAAATTTTAATTAACTTATGAAGCAGTTTGAACTGTTATGAAAAAGATTATGTTTAACTAAGTGTTTACAATTATTCTAACACCCTTAATTTTACAAAAGATATAAAATTAAAACAAGTAGAAAAACATATATATAAAAACAATATTGATTAATTATTTACTTAACTATTTTTTGATAAATTTCAAGTACAGGATCATATTTTAGAAATCGATCATTAACATCTTCAAGCCTTATTATAAATCAAACTAGTTATGTTGATTGTCAATATATTGTATCCATGTTAAACTTAGACTTCAAGTTTTACTTAGACACATAAGCTATGATCTTTATCATGTTTTGATAAAATTATATGAACTCAGTGAATTTCATCATCAAGAATTTTGAGAAAACTCTTATCTTGCTTCAAGACATTTGAGATTTCAAGTCACCCCAATTTGACGTAAACCTTTCACTTCTGGTTAGTTTTCTCAATACCAATTATTTCTTAGATAATATCTATTTGGAGCTTAACTAGCATGAGAAATATTTCTGAACACAGAACATTAACACGTTTTAGGACTTATTAACAACCAGTCGTACTTATGTTTTTGCCCTCGCAAGGCGTTTAGGACTTATATGCCAAGTCGGACTTACAAGCCCCATCTTTTGATTTTTCCTCCTGTGTTATAACATATTCTCAAAAATGAAAATATTTATCATATAGTATGTATGTCTATGACATATCTTTTATTATTGTGCTCATTGGCATCTTTTATTCCTATATGGCCTTTTGGCTTCTTTTTGCTCCTTTTGTTTGTTTTTCTCTTTTGTATTTTGTTTTCAATTGTTTTCAATTGTTACATATATTTACATAATATCTAAAAGAAACTGGATCAAAAAGTAACTGGCTTGAGTATGACAAGACTGTAACTCTCAGTCTATTTTAGCAAGTATTCAGTGTTACCACAAAACCTTGATGAGTTGTCCACTTCAGTCATAGATAGTTACTTTCAGTGAATCACAGAGCTTAGTGCTTTTCATTCTTGAATGCCAAGCATATCAACATATCAAACATAATCCAAGTCAATTGTCGTTAAGACTTAAGATGTATCGGATCAAAATCAATAAATGTAATATCATTTCCTGTATCTCTTGAAAATTTAATTTTTCTCAAAAAAGTTGTGCGTAGGTTCATCGAACCTCCACTGGACAATTGAGCTTCTGTGATTGAGGGGATTAGATGGCAGCTTGTCCCCTTTTTTTATGTCCAGCATGGTCACCAGTCTTCTTATAAAGTCCTGATCACGATCGATTCCACATTTTGTTGCACTTGATAATCAAATTAAGAAGGATGTGTGCTTGTGTGATATCAACAAACATTAAACAAACTCAATCGGATATTATTAATCAAATGATTATAATACTAAAGGAGTATACATCGTTTAAGCTCGATCCACCTGAGATGAGCTCCCCTCGGGCGACCTATCATACAACTCTGTGCTCTCTCACCCTCAGAGCATTTTTACAAATGAACACACATACTAAAACACAAAGGAAAAACATCAATATATACTATGCAGATGTTCTCACGTGAGAACTAGAAGTTTTCGTGCGGCAACTCCAAGTTTTCACACGATAAGTTCTTCTTCAATCATCTTGGAGTTCTCGCTTCCTTGTACTTCTCGCATGAATTGAGTTTTTGCTTTTCACTTGATATTGTAATCCATAAAAAGTATGTCCTTACAATTTCCCCCTATGGATTATTATATCAAGTTATGTTTGACTTCAGTCGGTCATCTTCATGAATTATCTAAACCTGGGTATCTTTCATTTTAGTCTTCCCCCTCTGCTGTAACCTCCTCCTAATGTATAGCTTCATAAAGGATATCACATTTGAATAAATCATGATTACTTACAACTTAAGATGTATTAGGCATATGACAGAGAGGTCCAACTTCCATTTTAGATTCCTGAAGAACCCGATTCTTCAATCCAATGACAAGATTTTGTGATGACGAACAAGACCATTTAAAGTATTCTTCCCCCTATGTAAGATGTAATAAGCCCATATTTTCAGAGCAGGAATACCAAAGAATCTTGATTCTTCACTTAATTAACCAGTTCGATCATTGTCCCCATCAGTAAGATATGATAAGCCCACATTGTCAAGTTTCAGTTCACGAACAACCCGAATCAAATGTTATAAATATAGAATCTTGAACTTGTTCAAACATCACAAAAACCCCTGTTTAAGTACCAAACTTCAAATCATCTGGCATCCTCTAGATTTGGGCTGAAACACTTGTCCTAAACCTTCACAAACTAACAAGTTTTTGCATCTAGACATTGTTCTTGCATTTTTGCAAAGTTTTCGCAAAAATCAAGTTGATAGTAAAAGTTTTGCGCGAATGTCGAAGTTTCTCTTGATGCAGTTTTCGTATATGAACTAGGTAAATGTTCTCGCACGAGAACTTGATGTTCTCTGCGACAACTCCAATTTATCGCAAGAAGTGGTTACCGATGCGAAAACTGCCCAAGTTTTTGCAAAAAACGGTTATTCATGCGAAAACTTCTTCAAAATCAAATTTTTGTGTTTGATTCACTGCTACGATCTTAATTCTTTAGTTTTCACCGTCACAACATGAAGATACTGAGCGTATAGATACAGATCATCATTTTAGCATGTAACAAAGTCAATTATTCGTGTGTTCATCTTCAATTTCCTTTATTTTACCTTAGAAATACAGTCACAACCGACCATAACCTTCAGGTCTTCAATCTTCATGTTTAACGTCTTAATACGAATGACTGTGGAATAAAAATCCATGTATCAAGAGCAACACCTTGCTCTGATACCAAATGTAAAGTCTTGATCATGATCGATTCCACATTTTGTTACACTTGATAATCTAATTAAGACGGATGTGTGCTTGTGTGATATCAACGACCATTAAACAAAATCAATCGAATATTATTAATCAAATGATTACAATACCAAAGGAGTATACATCGTTTAAGCTCTATCCACCCGAGATGAGCTCCCCTCGGGTGGCCTATCATACAACTCTGTGCTCTCTCACCCTCAGAGCATTTTTACAAATGAACACACATACTAAAATACAAAGGAAAAACATTAATATATACTATGCAAATGTTCTCACGTGAGAATTAGAAGTTCTCACACGAAAACTTTATGTTTCGCATGATAAGTTCTTTTTCAATCATCTTGGAGTTCTCACTTCCTTGTACTTCTCGAATGAATTGAGTTTTTGCTTTTCACTTGATATTGTAATCCTTAGAAACTAGGTCCTTACAATCTAAGTAGCCTTCATGTTAACGAGCTTACAACAAAAGCCAAAACTAAAGAAGAGCTGAAAAAGAGAGCAAAGGAAGGAGAAGAAGGAGCAACCAGAAAGGGCAGTTCATTTCTGCAAATGGTTGAGGGACCAACTTCCCAACCTATAGTTAGATGAGAATATGACTATAATTCCCATCAACTAACTCTCTTCAGTGGGACACAACAAAGAGTACATGTCATCCAAAGCAACAAACTAGATCTACTATCAACAGATGACTTGTACAGACTCCTCACAACCACATCAGGAAAGAACAAAGAGATAGACACATATCTTCTTTCCCTAGTGTTGAAAATCTTGAGGACTAGGAAGAAGTGAAGTTTTGATAGCATCAGCCTAGGGGAGTTTGTTGGATCATATGAGGCTGGTGCAACCAAAACAACACTTAGAAAGATTTTGATGTGCTAAATGAAGTGGTCTTCCGAAGATAAAGCTGCTCTTCCGAAGACAAGTTAGAGACCTTCCGAAGCTTAAAGAATAAAGAATTTCTGAAGGAAGAACTCAGTCTTCCAAGACTAAGTTGTTCTCCTTCCAAAGTATACAACTTAGAAGATCAAAGGCAAAATCTTTAGAAGAATAAAGTCCTGAAGACTTGCAGAAGTTCGAAAGAAGTTGTTTCTTTCGAAGCCAAAATGACATCGGAAGAATTTATTCTTCTGAAGTCATTTAGCTTTGAAAGAACTAACTATGAACCAATAGACATAAGTATGGTCTGTCTAACAGTCCACTGCCACTCTGATATACTGCAAGGCGCTTTCCTACGCCCATGTAGTTCACCATACTTTATCCACTGTTCACCCATTATTAGATTAGTACAGTTTCCACTTTTAGTTGGTAACAAAAGGTAAGTCATGGACCTGTCAAGACTACCTAATCTAGGATATTATTTTATCTTAGATGCTTTACTTCTAGCAATATAGTATTTGTCTAGTTGTAGATTCCAGCTGATTTTCCAAGTATAACCAGCTGTAGATAGTAGTATATATAGTTTCTCCATGTAAATTTGTAACCATGCTTGTCAGAGTCTTGTAAACCTGAGTTGAGAAGTAATATATACAAGTATCTTAAAAAACAATTCTTGTGTTCTTGTGTTTTCATTAAATTATTATATTACTTGTGAACTTAGTTGAGATTCTGCTTCATCAACCCGAGTGATAATAAGTGAGTTTGTGCGATTACTTGTGTTGTGAGACAAACATCGATCCTGCAAGGTTGTTTGTTAGATTAAATAGCTAAAAATGTGTTAAATAGACTCGTTAATAGTGGTTAAATACTATAGGATAGCATAATTGGATTTGATAGATACTAGATTAATTTGAACATAAAAGGAACTTTTTGCTTGAAACCATTCTATTCAAAAACTTTGACAAAAATATGAACAGTCACAGAACCTTTGATATTCTATTATGAAAAACAAAAACATTAGATATTTTGGTTAAAAGCAAAAACTTAGATAACTAGGCTTAAAAATGAAAGTTAAAACTGAAGTTTAAAAATTAGTTAAAAACTATTAAGTGAAAACTTAAATAAAATGTTAAGTGCAAAAACTTACAAATTTTCTAGAAAAAGCAAAAAATTATAAAATACAATTAATCTACAAAAACTATAAAATTTGCGGAAACTATTGTATTTGTGAGAACCTTAGATTTCACGAATGCTTAAGTTTTAACAATTTGAAAGTTTTTTATGATTTTTGATTAATTTTCTAATTTTTGTTGTAACACCTGGAAATTTACTAAAAGGAAAAGAAAAGAAGAGTAAAAAGAAAGAAAGGTGAAATATCCCAAGTCAAGGGGTTAAAGTTGTACAAGTGACAAACTTGCCTATTATGGGATTTAAAAGAAGCATGGCAGCCCACACCTCTTCTTTTACAGATCTTGCTCTCGCCTGCTGAAGAAAAAAGAAGCTGCAATCGGTTTCTAGAGAGAGAAAGTTGAAGATTTGCTTGCAGGTGAGGTTTTCTTGTGTTTTCTGCTCGGTTTTCAGCTGTGTTCGAGCTGCTGGACTGATTCTTACGTGTTTCTTGTGTTGGCTGCTTGTTTCGGTCTATTTAGGTGCTAGAACTCCAGGTTGCTCTCGGGTTTGGAGGAGTTTTACTCGAAAGCAGTTAGAGGTGAGTTCTAGATTCCCCTATTTTACTAGTTTAAAACTAGTTTGGGGCTGAAATACATATTAACTAAATTTTTACAACCGAAGCATGAGTTTTCTATGTTTTTGCATCTGATGTGTATGCGATGTGTGTGTTTTTATATGCCTTCTTTGATGTTGTGTAGTTGTAAGCTTTGTTTTAAGTATTTGACATGATAGACCTAAGCTAAGTTCATGTTAAGATGATGTTTGGGACTCGAAAATTTCATAAGTTGCATCACAAGTATTGGACTTAGTTTTCACTGTGGACACTAGCTGTCTGCTATGGAGATAAGGTGTCCGTTGTGGACACTCAAAATGTTTTGAGTCATCCGTTGTGGGACTTTAGACTGTCCACGGTGGACTTGCATGTCCGCTGTGGACTTTGCATGTCCGCTGTGGACACTTAGGCATTTTGGCTGTCCGCTGTGGACTTTGGCTATCCGCTGTGGGCATTTGTTCATCGGCATTTGTTAAGTGTTCATACGCATTTGTTAAGTGTTCATCTGCATTTGTTAAGTGTTTATCTGCATTTGTTAAGTGTTCATTCGCATTGTTAAGTGTTCACCTTTATTTGCTGGTCTTCATCCGCATTTGCTGAACATTCAGCAGTTAAGTCTTTTGTTCATCCGCATTTGCTACAGTGTTCATCCGCATTTGCTACAGTTCATCCGCATTTGTTCTACCAGCATTTCTTTGGACACTTAGAATATTTTCTGAAGACTTTCATCCATATTTGTTCATCCGCATTTGCTACAGTGTTCATCCGCATTTGCTACAGTTTCATCCGCATTTACTTTTGTTCATCCGCATTTGTTCTTGCTCATCCGCATTTTTTTAGGGACTTAGAATTATTCTGAAAGGTTATGCTTGTTTAACGTTTCTAATGTTTGATTCTCTTCTTATGGGCTGCTTTTTATGGATAGTTATTATTAAACTTCATGATATGTGATTATTAAATAGTGAATATTTTAAAACTATTATTCATAACTGAGTGAACACAAAGAAATAAAAGAAGATAGTGGAACTTAATGAATGTTACCCCCGGGCCCTTATAATCAATGGAAAAGCCTTGCAAGCACAATGGAATGAGGTACACGACCTTGTTGTCGTTAGCTCAACTAACGTGTGACTGATTCAGGATGCACATCTGGGTGTAATCCTGTGGATTGACCAAATCAATGGGACCTGTATTCATAAGTAGGTTCGTGCCTAGCAGTGTGGGTCAACTGTCGAATGGGTTAGCTACCAAAAAATTGTTGAAGAGTAAACCTAGACAATGAAAATGAAAGATAATAAAAGAAAGAAAGATAAAGAATCTCTTAATGATTGATTATGTATGATGATGAATGATCACCAAGTGAAGTTTACAAAAGTATTTTTTTTTATATTATTGAACTAGAACTCACTCAGCAACGCTGACTTTTTATATGTATTTTCAATTGGCATCCATCTCATGCAAGAATAATGTTGTTGTTTTGTAATACAAGTAAGTACTCTTTTGTGATTTTAATCAACGATGTATTACTTGGTTAAAGTAACTATAAATGCATGAAATGGTTTTTATAATTCTTCTGTTACAATATTTTCTTATGTTTATACATTTTAAATGAGTTTTAATAAATCAATGATGCTATGAAGGATCAACTGTGGGGTCTCCGGGATCGCGGCTTTACAAGTTGGTATCAGAGCCAAAGTTTAATAGAATTGGGTAAATTATTTTCAAAACCTAAACTTAAACTGAGAATGGGACCAAATGGAGGGATGACAGCCCAAGTAGGTACATGCCATCAGGTGATTTTTCATAAAGTTAACCGGTATTATGTGCGTGTGCTATTTGATTTATGTGCTTAATGGATTTGGATACTGATGTAGTCTGGATAGGGAATGCTTAGGGGATGAAGAGTAAAGTAAGTGGCTAATTACAACTGGCCACTGTAATTAGGGACTTACTATACTTGACATAATCTGAGCCATTACCTTGAATGACCGTGTTGGTGTTTGAATCTTATAGTGTTTAGAGCATGGCTGGTGGTAGATCTTTGGGGGCTTCTAGAGGTGGAGGTCGTAGTGGACGTGGTATTGGACCATGTGTCATGAGGAACGGGGCTAGGACTACTGAAGCGACTCCTGAAGAGCCCGAGTTTCATCACCATGAAGGTGGGGATGAGAGCGTTAACCTGATGACCATAGTGAAGGAGGCTGTAGCTGAGGGAGTTCACCAAGTCATGCACATGATTTTGCCGTCTATAGTGACTGGGGTCATCAGGGCTGTAAGGGAAGATGAGAGGAGGGGGGGAGAACTGGAGTAGAAAACGTGCTAGTAGTGGCGGTTTCCCCCCAAGGGCAAAAGGGCGAAGGTAGAGGGACGCAAGGTGGCTGCAACTGAGATAGGAATGAAGGTGTGCGAGAAGTGCGGGAAGGAGCATGCAAAATAATGTAGGTGGGGATCGAAGGCATGCTTTCAGTGTGGGAAGGAGGGCCACATAGCAAGGAGTTATCATGTAGTGAAATGTTACAACTGTGGCGAGAAGGGGCATATGAGCAAGGACTGCAAGAAGCAGAGGGATGAGAGCTCCGGGGCGAAGAAGGGGACTGAGAAGGCAGGCGGAGGGCGAAGGCCAGAGCATTTGCTATAAATTGGGTGGAGGCTAGGGTGGACCCGACGCAGTGTCAAGTACATTTCTAGTACCAAATTTATGTCTCTGTGCTTTTCGATTCTGGTGCTAGTAAGAGTTTTATTTCTACTGCCTTCTGTGCTAAGTTTCCTGTTAGAAGTAGAAGTATTGATGAGCCCTTTGATGTAGAAACTGACACTGGTAAGTCTACCAGGACTTCTGATCTGATAGAGGATTGTGACATAGAGTTTGAAGGCCATAGGTTCTCTGCAAATTATTTGTGATGCCCCTAGACGGATTCGATGTGGTTTTAGGGATGAGTTGGCTAGCAGCTTATGAGGCAAATATTGTGTGTCGCAAGAAGATGATTCGATTTACCGCACCTGATGGGAGTTCGGTGACGATTTACGGTGATAGGGTCAGTACGGTTCCGAAGGTAATTTCAATGGTGGTGGCCGAGAAGTGCATGAGACGTGGATGTAGTTCCTACCTAGCTTATGTGAAAGATGTGGATGCGTCAGTACCACTATTGTTCGATGCACCGGTCATGTGTGACTTCCCACACATATTCCCGGAGGATCTACCAGGTATGTCACCGTACCGCGAGATCGAGTTCCAGATCGATTTGATATCGGGGTGCCCAACCTGTTACGAAGGTGCCGTATCATCTCGTTCCCTCTGAGATGAAGGAATTGATGACTCAGCCGCAAGAGTTGTTAGATAAGGAGTTCATCCAACCAAGTATCTCTCCCTGAGGTGCTCCGGTATTTTTTGTAAAGAAGAAGGACGGTAGCATGAGGATGTGTATCGACTACCATGAGCTGGATAAAGACAGTAGCATGAGGATAGATCTCTGATTTGGTTACCACCAACTGAAGGTGTGGGAGCAGGATATTCCCAAAACAACATTTTGTACGCGTTACGGACACTATGAGTTTCTCGTTATGTCTTTTGGTTTAACCAACACGCCAGCTGCTTTTATGGAACTGATGAATAGGGCGTGTCAGCCTATGCTAGATAAATTATTGATTGTGTTTATCGATGACGTCCTGATTATTGAAGAGCAAAGAAGAGCATGCCAGACATATTTGGGAGGTGCTGGAGATGCTTAGAAGGGAGAAACTGTATGCCAAGTTCTCCAAGTGTGCGTTTTGGTTAAGCGAAGTTCAGTTTCTGGGTCATGTGGTTAATCCTGAAGGGATCATGGAGGACCCGGCGAAGGTTGAGACGGTGATGCAATAGAAGTCTCTAGAGTTTCCATCTAAGATTCGTGGTTTCTTGGGTTTGACGGGCTACTACAGAAGATTCATCCAAGACTTCTCCAAGGTAGCTTCACCATTGACTAAGTCGACCCGTAAGGATGAGAAGGTTATATAGGTGATAGTTGACCGCCTGACGAAGAGTGCTCGCTTTCTACGGATCCGTGAGACGTATTCATCAGAGAGGTTGGAAGATCTGTTCATCAAAGAGATTGTGACTCGTTATGGTGTACCGGTGTCTCTAGTGCCTGACTGTGACACCCGGTTTACATCTATGTTTTTAAAGAGATTCCATGAATGCGAGGGGGATGAAGCTACATATCATTAGGGCTTACCATCCTCAGACAAACGGTCAGTCGGAGAGGATGATTCAGATGCTGGAGGATATGCTACGAGCATGCGTCATTGATTTCGAAGGAAGTTGGGATGAACACTTACCGTGAGCCAAGTTATCATATAACAACAGATATCCTGCCAGCATTGGTATATCTCCTTACGAGATGCTATACGGTAAGAAGTGTAGAACGCCCGTATGTTGGGGTGACTTTGGGCAGAAGGAGTTGGAGAGCATTAAGGTGATCGAGGCTATGACCGGAAGGTTGGAGAAGATCAAGGCCTTTATGGAAGCAGCAAAGGATAGACGAAAAATCGTATGTCGGCAAGAGACATAGACTGATAGAATTCAAGCTAGGCGATAGAGTTATGTGGAAGGCTTCACCTTGGGAAGGGATCATCCGGTTCAGGAAGCGAGGAAAGCTAAGTCCGAAGGGTGAGTTCTAGATTCCCCTATTTTACTTGTTTAAAACTAGTTTGGGGCTGAAATGCATATTAACTGAATTTTACAACCGAAGCATGAGTTTTCTTTGTTTTTGCATCTCATGTGTATGCGATGTGTGTGTTTTTATATGCCTTCTTTGATGTTGTGTAGTTGTAAGCTTTGGTTTAAGTATTTGACATGATAGATCTAAGCTAAGTTCATGTTAAGATGATGTTTGGGACTGGAAAATTTCATAAGTTGCATCACAGGTACTTGACTTAGTGTCCGCTGTGGATACTAGCTGTCTGCTGTGGAGATAAGGTGTCCGCTGTAGACACTCAAAATGTTTTAAGTCATCCTCTATGGGACTTTAGACTGTCCATTGTGGACTTGCATGTCTGCTGTGGACTTTTCATGTCCGTTGTGGACACTTAGACATTTTGGTTGTGCACTATGGACTTTGGCTGTCCGCTGTGAGCATTTGTTCATCGGCATTTTTTAGGTGTTCATTCGCATTTGTTAAGTGTTCATCCGCATTTGTTAAGTGTTCATCTGCATTTGTTAAGTGTTCATCCGCTTTTGTTAAGTGTTCACCTGCATTTGCTTGTCTTCATCTGCTTTTGCTAAACATTCAGTAATTAAGTCTTTTGTTCATCCGCATTTGCTACAGTGGTAATTCGCATTTAGCAGTTTAAGTCTTTTGTTCATCCTCATTTGCTACAGTGTTCATTCGCATTTGCTATAGTTTATCCACATTTGTTCTACCAGCATTTTGTTGGACACTTAGGATATTTTCTGAAGACTTTCATCCACATTTGTTCATCCGCATTTGCTACAGTGTTCATCCGCATTTGCTACAGTTTCATCCGCATTTACTTTTTTTCATCCGCATTTTTTCTTGCTCATCCACATTTTTTTTGGGACTTAGAATTATTCTGAAATTTTGGGAATCGAATTTAAGTGTTAAGTACTTACGTATAAGGAAAGATTATGCTTGTTTAATGTTTCTAATGTTTGATTCTCTTCTTATGGGCTACTTGTTAAGGATAGTTATTATTATACTTCATGATATGTGATTATTAAATAGTGAATATTTTAAAAGTATTATTCATAACCAAGTGGACACAAAGAAATAAAAGAAGATCATGGAACTTAATGAATGTTACCCCCGGGCCCTTATAATCAATGGAAAAGCCTTGCATGCACAATGGAATAAGGTGCACGATCTTGTTGTTGTTAGCTTAACTGATGTGTGACTAATTCAGGATGCCCATCTGGGGTCTAATCCTGGGGATTGACCAACTCAATGGGACCTCTATTCATAAGCAGGCTTCGTGCCTAGCATTGTGGGTCAATTGTCAAATGGGTTAGCTACCAAAAAATTATTTGCCGACAGGGGTTTGGCATTTGTTGCCAACCAACAATATAGGCTCTTGCTTTGTGCAAACCTAGAAAATGAAAGTGAAAGATAATAAAAAAAAGAAAAAGAATCTCTTAATGATTGATTATGTATGATGATCAATGATCACCAAGTGAAGTTTACAAAAGTATATTCTCTATATTATTAAACTAGAACTCACTCAGCAATGCTGACTTTTTATATGCATTTTCAGTTGGCAGGTAATATGGTTGTTGAGTGTGGCACGGAGTTGAAGCTACTTGGCAAGCAAAGACTAGCATCCATCTCATGCAAGAATAATATTGTTGTTTTGTAATACAACAAAGTACTCTTTTGTGATTTTAATCAATGATGTATTACTTGGCAAAAGTAACTATAAATGCATGAAATGGTTTTGACAATTCTTCCGCTATAATATTTTTCTTATATTTATACATTTTAAATGAGTTTTAATAATGAATGATGCTATGAATGATCAAGTCTGGGGTCTCCGGGATCAGGGCCTTACATTTGTTTATGCGTTGTTTTTGCTGATGTTGAAGCTTAAGTTTGTGGCCAACCATAATATGATTGCTTATACTGGGATGTTCCTGATGATAAGAAGATGTTCACATCGTTGTATGAGGGATTGATACAATCTCAGGTATGAGGGATTGATGCAATCTCAGTTTCACTATGTTATTTGTACCCAGGATTCAACATATAAGGAAGTTACCAGGGAGTTCTGGATATTAGCTGTGAACCAGGGAGTTCTCAATATGAGGAACTTACCCAGGTTTGACTATCTTCTCAGGATGGGGTACGAGCATAAATACCCATCGTTGGAGTAGAAGCTTTTGCCACCATATTTAAAGCTACTCTTTTACATTATAGTTTATTACCTTAGCAGCATGTAGGCAAGAATGGACAACATGAGCTCTGCATTCACTTCTGTGATGGCTGCCTTGATAATGGATCATCCTTTGAGCATCTCTAATGTTATTTTCATTGAGATGCAGAAGAATATGATAGGATCTCCAGCAAGAAGTTGCTGATGTATCCCAAGTTCATTCAGATGTTTCTTAACATATTAAATCCAGAGTTCATTGTCCAGGAGACTCCCACCCTTGATATCATGATACTAAAGCATGATGTATTTCATACATGCTTTTAATGAAGGAGTGCTCACAGTGGTGGAGCTTGTGCCAAGTTTGGAAAATTCTTTGAGATTATAGAAGGCAAACAACAAGCAGTGCAACAACAACTATAAGCATCTAAGCTTGTCAGCCATTTAGAAGGTCATACACAACTACCACCATGTTTTGAAGCACCCGAAACTTCGAGAAAGGGAAAATGAAAGAGATGGGGAAGAAAGGGTTGTATGGACTTAGTTTTTTCTAGTATTTATGAAGAATTGTTTAGGATGACTAAGTATGTATTACAGCTGAGAGTGGCTTAGGTTCCTCCAATGAAAGTTACTTAGAAAAGAATAAGAAAAGAATTTGATATAGATTATGTTCCTGAATAATCTCCATCTAGAAAGAGGAGAAAGTCGATAGCAAAGCCCAAAACCAAGAAGGAAACATGAAAATGATTATTTGTAAGGAAATCTAAGGGACAATGAAGCAAATAGACTAAGTCTGTGACTGATGCTCTTGCATTTGAATTTGAGTTCATTATTGTAGCAGTTAGAATAGTAACAACAACTACACTAGCATCACTAACCATATCAATAGAAACTACATCTAAATCAACACCTATATCTACACCATCAAGAGATCTTGTATACAATAGAGATTTTGATCAAAACATATTCTTGTCCATAACACCTAGTGCTTATTAGAGATATGATACATTGGAGGAAACTCCTATGATCTTACATGTATTAGATGGTGTTTGAATTAAAGGTGGATACATTAAAGAAGTCAAGATAGATTGAAAAATTGGTTTATTATGGTTAGGTGAAAGACATGCAGATTAAGGAACTACAAGAGCATGTTAAGTTTATATTTGAGACACGCTAGATAGCAACCAAGCTTGTGATTAAGAAGGATATAGACAGATAGTGTTAAGACTAAGGTTATAAAGTTTAAAGAGATGATTGTTGACTGAGGTCAAGAGGGAGATTGAGTCTGCAGTGGTGATTGAGACTATAATATGATAAAATACTAGGGTGGTGACTGAGTTGGTATAGGAGGTGATTGATAGAGAGGTTGCGGGTAATCAAGAATATGAAGAAGAAAAAAATGACAAGGATAATGTTACTGATGATGAGAAATATAGGGATGCGAAACTTACAAAGAAATATGGAAATGATGATGATGCTGATAATGATCATGATGATGATGGACCTAATGGAGGTCAAGGCATTGTTCCAAACCATCTGAGGCTACAAATCCTCAAGAATCAAGCAGTTTGGAGCTAGATGAGTCTAAGGCATATGAGCATAGAGATCCTGCTTTAGAAGCTAAATACGAGAAGGATCTATACACATTCAAGCATAATGAATTTTGTTTTACATTCTTGATGAAGATTTTGATTATTTAGAAGACCTGGATGATTCTAAAGAGATTGTATGTACAGATGTGTTTAGGAACACTCTACCAGGCTTATATAAAGACATTGTTCTGAAAGTTGGTAAGTCTTCTATTGATTCAGACTTACCAGAGGTTGTGACTAATTTAGCTGCTCTAGGATTTTATAATTCCATAAATGAGACAATGTGTGACATTCAACAAAATAGTAGAAGGGAGTCAAAATAGCTAATGTTGAACCCCATGATATGACGAGCAAGCCTGGATTGTACAATCAGTACTTTCTAGCTCCACCATCTTTAAAGGAAAAATATTTTATGCATTACAAAAACATTACAGCAAGTGTAGTGATCCATCACCGATTATCAGGTAGATGTATGATCCTGAGAATAAATTATATGGATTAAAGAGAAAGAAAAAAGGTATTAAATATTACCAAAGTGAATGTGAATTCAATACCTTGCTTATTGTGCATCTTAATTCAATATGAAAATTACCATTCTTTAATCCAAGTGATCATGGCAAAGCTGAAGGGACTAAGAACCTGCAGGACTGTTGAAGGGTGGTCAATGCAATAGTTTCACAAGGTGGAGAGGTTTAGAACACTTAGCAGATCAAATAGGGAATCAGTTAGAGATGAAACAATGAACACAAGTAAAAGAACAAAAACACTCAAATATGGTTTTCAAGAATGATATATATTGCTCCCAAGTTCTTACAGGTGTTACAAAGCTTAATCTTAAGATACAAGTACTTGAGATACTTTATATTACATCCTACAGCCAGCATATTTTGAAGGCCAGCTGGAAACACTAATCTCGACAACAAGATTAACGTAGAGTCAAAAGACAGATTGCCTTTTAACTAGTGACTATGACATGTCATAGCGCATATCCTAATATATTACAAAAAGGATAAAAAGTACATAGTTGGAAAGTTACAGAAAAAAAACCTTTATCTCAATTGCAAAAGCATGGACTTTTCACCAAATCTATTCAAAATTGGTACAATTTGTGCATGATTAATCAACTCCCTGATTATCGTCACAAAACTTGAACCAATGAATAGATTAAAAGATCAAAATCAAAGAAAGAAGAAAAAGAAGTCGATGTCGCTATTCATCCAAAACTTTTAACAAATCTGATGGGCTTCAAGCAAATCAAGGTTAAAATCAACCATGTGGTTCATAATCGATGATGATTCATCATTGATCATGTCTGTCATCAAGAAAGTTTATGATTTGTATGAAATCCTGAATCAGTGTTCGTTCGAAATGGATTTCAAGAACATTATTGCAGCTGCTCAAACACAACCGAATGCATCTAAGTTTGGTTAATAAAATTGCACACATGTTATGCTTGGGGATCCAACTAATGCGGCTGCCATATGTATCCTTGTAAATCATTTATTGAAAGCTGATTATGTTTGATAACATACAAATGCAGATGCACTTTTGATTCAACTCAAGCATACAAATGCGAATGAGTTGATCAAGAAATGCGGATGCTCATTAACAAATACGGATGCTTGGTACAATAATGCGGATGTTTACCAAACAAATGCGGATGATCACTATTCAAATGCAGATGGTAACTATTCAAATGCGGTTGTTTGCATACAAATGCGGTTGTTGTGCAAACAAATGCTGATGCTTTGCATACAAATGCTTATGCCTGGCATATAAATCGGATACCTTAGTGTACCAAGTGCAGATGAGTTACTCACCTAGTGTGGATGAGTTAACTTCAAATGCAATTCATCCAACAACAAAAGATGAACAGATGATGAACAGTTGACAGCAACAAACAAGAACAAGACATTATCATGAATGCGGGTGATCGCGACCAACAGGCACGTCCATTTTGAGCATTCAAAACAAAAGAAGAAATCAACTTTGGTCACGTAACCATTGATTTACTCAGGGATTTGTACAATAGTCAGATACTCCTTCTGAAGTACTTGGATTCATCTTTTGTGATGACTTTCAGCACCCGTGTCTCTCTACTGAGCCGAACTGTTAGATAGACTTTAATTAAGGGAAATGACAGTCAACTAAAGAGTAGCAATTATCAAATTATTTTAGAGATTCAAAGAGTGTAAATGTTTTCAAGATTGATTTATGTTCTTGATGTTGTATATTGAAGTTTAAAGTCTAATCATATGTCTAATACATTCAAATCCTTTGAGTGTGATATGAACAGTAATCCAAACGTGATACGACCCATATCCAATACGCTAAGTATTCTCAAAGAGATTCTATCTTTTGTCAGAAATATATTAGAAGAAGCTTAATCTGAGGGGGAGAACTATAGTGAACTGTGTTGGAACATCAGTTGATCAAGAAGACATGTGACAGAGAAGATCTTCAAAGTTAGAGTTTAGCAAGCATCAGTTTAGGGGGAGTATTGTTGGGTTCAACAATTGAATAAACTAAAGCTTACCAAATTATAATCAGAGCCAACTGAAGATCTCATTGTACTAGTTCAGAGACCAACTTGATAAACAGAAGAAAACAAATACAAGACAAACTCAACAAGACAAAGTCAACATCAAGACAAAAAGAAAAGTCAAAATTAGGTCATGATGTAACAATAGTATAAATAGACCCACTAGTACATTTTTTCAAGTGTGGTTCTTGTGTGTGTGTTTTTGATGGTGTGAACCACCACCCAAGGAGAACTCCTCCTTTGGGTGGGTTTGATTCCATCATCCATCTATGATTCTCATTGTAATTTATTCATCAACATCAATGAAATCATAACATTAATATTATCCTTCTCTTTGTTCTTTGATTCATACACACACCTATCTTAATTTTGAATATCTAGATCTGAACATGATGAACCCTAAGATCCAAGCTCAATGAATCTAAAATATTGATTCAGTAGAAGGATTTGTCTTTAAAGCTTTAAAAGACTTCATCTTTGGCTACAGAAGACATGGTCATTTGGCTTCGAAAGATTTGATAGTTAGCATAATTCATTGAGTTATATCAAAGCTTCCAAAGTAACTTCCTTGTACTTGACATGTGCATGTTAAGAGCTCTTTGGTTGATCTTGGTTGCATAAGCCTTTAAGTGTATTCCTTACAAAACCTGATATGGAGAGAGTGCAGAGAAAGATTAAATAATCTAAAGCCATTCAAATCCAAATGATTGAAGACAAGACAATGATACATTCAGGAACAAAAGCACCTTAGGTCACACGAGTTTATAAACAACCAAGGATCACAAGGTACCGATACATGTTCTTGTTCCTATGAATAGTTTATGTAAGTTTGTTAAATGGGTGTATAAGAAGAAATTTGACCATGCCATGATTAATTGTGCTGATAGAGCATACAGGGTTAAGGATCTTATTTACTTATGGAAGTGTGATAAAGAAAAATATGCTTAAACTACAAGCCAATCCAATCAATGATCACATGACAGTTCACTTCTTAGTAACTTAATTTTGTAGGATGGTTAATAAAGCCATGGAAATGAGTCTAGTGTAACTTTTTAAATGAAGCTCTTTTTAATTAAGTTGCATTTGACTCTAATGCAACTTCCCTCAACATAAAAGTTGCATTAAAATATCTAATGCAACCTTTTACGTAAAAAGTTGCATTATTTTATTGTAATTGCAATGTTTTTATAGAAACGTTATCAATTTCATTAAAAATTGCAACTATTTTCTTGAAAGGTTGCAACTTTTATTGAAATGTGCAACTTTTGTTAGATAGGTTGCATATTTTAAAAAAAATTTGTAACATCTTATAAAAAAATGTTACAATTTTTTATAAATTAGCACTTTGAAATAAAAATGTTGCATTGTTAATTAAGTTTTACCCTTTAAATTAAATTTTGTTTTTGTAAGATTTTGATTATAAATATTATTTTGTTATAATAAAAGAACATGATTTTTGAAATTCAAATAAATAAATATATGTATACCAAGGACTCAAACCTGGGTAACTTCAAGGGTAAAGAAGAAACCATCAGCCCAATAACAAAATTATTAACAATGTTCTCTGGAGTTTAATGTAATTTGGGGAAAGAAAAGCCATTCATGCTCTCTAAGTTATACAAGCTGCACTTTAAGTTGTACATGAAAGATTAAACCTAACTCAGCCGCGTAAATCAGTTGGTGATCGCTATTCAGCCCTCAAAACTCATTCAAACAATTGTATTAATCTTTTTTGTTCAACTTTAGTGACCAGGTGCCCTCAATTGATCGAGCAACTTGTTACTTCACCATGTATTTGATTTTGCTTCACCATATGTTAATACTTCACCATCTATCTATTGTTTTCCTCAATACTTGATCTCTAAGGTTTTGTCAATGTTTCATATTGAATTTTAGGTTTCTTATGCAAAAAACTCATGTAATTAATTAATACCAATAGGAATCACAACCATAAATCATCTATTGAATCCTTTGCTGCTTGATCATGTTCATCAAGTTATTGCTTCACCATCAACCTCAAGTCCCCAAACAAAAAACAAGGTTATTATGACTAATCTAATGTTTAATACAATCTCTTTGATTTGGCTTGTTAACTGTTAGGTAAGCATTGCATAATGATTTTCATTGAGTTTACTGAAGTCTAAGATACTTATTGTTATTCATCAACCCCTTTAATGATGAACAATAACAAGCTGATCATTACTTGAGTTGTATGGCATTGTAAGCCAACAAAATTTTTGACATATCAAAGCTACCCATAGTAACAACCCATATAATATGGTTTAACAAACTATAAGCCAACAATATTCCCAGATCTTTGTTTCCACTCTTGAACCTTTGTACTTTAAAAAGAAAATCATGTTAATTTCCATGTAATTAGAGGCATTAGTGATGTCGAACGCTCAAGCTGCAGTAACAAACACCATGATCGGTCTCCAATGATACAACCAAAAAATGCATCCACTTTGTCCACCCATTCCATGTAAATCTTGATAGCATCCATTAATTGGTTAAAAATGAATCGAAGAGATATTTTATTCATCTTGTAGTTAAAGGGGTGTCACTACTATTTAAATTAACCCTCATTACCTACAAGGTTGTTTCTATACTTTATAGCAAACCTTTAAAAGCGATGTGGTTGTGTAACACCCGAAAATTTCAAAAAAAAAAAGAAAAGAAAAGAAAAGTAAGGGAGCAAAAGAGACTTTATTTTAAAAGCGAGGGTTAAGAGTGTACAAGGGTCAAACCGGCCCATAATGGGGTTAAAAACGACGTAAGGCCACCCATACTCTCTCCCATACACTCAACGTGTGGCTTTAGAGAGAGAAAAAGGACTCCAACGGTTCTAGAATGAGAAAGTAGAAGAAATCTTCAAAAAGGTAATATTTAATCGTGTTTCTTCTCGGATTTTTGGTCGGGTTAAGCTTCTAGATAGCTTCCTATGTGTTTCTATGTGTTAAGCCTTTATGTTTATGTGTGTTTAAGTGTAAGAACTCTAGGTTTGCTCTCGGGTTGTAGTATTTTGCTCGAAGTAGGTTTAAGGTGAGTTCTAGATCCCTTCTTTTTACATGTTTTCTACTTTTTTAGGGCTGATATGTGTATTAAAACTATGTTTCTTGTCAAACTATGTTTTTCCATGATGAAGATGACTTTTATGAAAATATGGGCGTTTTTAAAGATTTCAGTGTTGATAACTAATGTTCATGATGATCTAAGTTTGCTTCTTGTAGATCTAAGCTATGTTTACATTTTAAGATGTTGTATGAGACTATAATTCACATAAGCAGGACATAAGTGTTAATGCAATTGTCAGTTGTGGACCTTAGTCATCCGCTGTGGACTTTGGTCATCCGCTATGAACACACTTAGTGTTTAGTTCATCCGCTGGAGACTTTGGTCGTCCACTGTTGGCTTTGGCTGTCTCTGTGGACTCTTAACATTTAAGTCATCCGTTGTATATCTATTTCATGCGTTGTGAACACTTAGGTTTATTCTGGAATTTTGGGTAAAGAAATTAAGTGACTGGTACTTATGTTTTAGTGGAAGTTAGCTTATGTTTGCAAATCTTCCGAAGCTTAAAATCTTCCGAAGCTTAAAATCTTCCGAAGCTTATTTCTTTCGAAGCTTATTTCTTCCAAAGCTTATTTCTTCTGAAGCTTCTTTCTTACGAATCTTATTTCTTCCGAAGCTTAGTTTCTTCTGAAGCTTAGTTTCTTTCGAAGTTTAGTTTCTTCTGAAGCTTAGTTTCTTCTGAAGCTTAGTTCTTCCGAAGCTTATTTCTTCCAAAGCTTATTTCTTCCGAAGCTTATTTCTTCCGAACCTTATTTTCTTCCGAACCTTATGTTTTCCTTCGGAAGTATTAGTTTTTGTGTTGTGTTTGCTAATTGATAGTTAGCATAAGTTTAGGGGCTTAGATTGCATGTTTGATTCTTTTCTTATGTGCTGCTATTTTGAATATTAATATTTCATTTTATGTGATTCCAATGACCAGATATCTTAAAAGTATTATTCATAAATAAGTGGTCATAAAAGAATAAAAGAAAGACAGTGTAACTTAATGAATGTTACCCCCGGGCCCTTATAATAAATGAAAAGCCTTGCTAGCACAATGGAATGAGGTGCACGACCTTGTTGTCGTTAGCTCAACTGATGTGTGACTATTTCAGGATGAACATCTAGGGTTAATCCTTGTGATTGACCAATAAATAAATGGGACCTGTATTCATGAGCAGGCTTGGTGCCTAGCAATATGGGTCAACTGTCAAAGGATTAGCTACTATGATAAACGTTTGCTGATAGGGGTTTGGCATTTGTTGCCAACCAACCATGTAGGCTCTTGCTTTGTGCAATCCTAGTTAATAAAAGAGAAAGATAATGAAAGAAAGAAAGATAATGAATCTCTTAACGAATGATTATGTATAATGATGGATAAACACCCAGTGAAGCTTACAAAATGTATATTTTCTATATTATCAAAACTAGAACTCACTAAGCAACGCTAACTTTTTATATGCATATCAGTTGGCAGGTAATTAGGGACTTACTATGCTTTACATAATCTGAGCTACTACCTTGAATGACCATGTTGGTTTTTGAATCTTATAGCGCTTAGAGATGGCTGGTGGTAGATCTTCGAAGGCTTCTTGAGGTGGAGGTCATGTTGGTCGTGGTGCTGGGCCGCGTGTCACAAGGAATAGGACTAAGACTGCCGAAATGGCACCAGAAGAGCCCGAGCTTCATTTCCATGAAGGTGGGGATAAGAGCGCTAATCTGGAGGCCATAGTGAAGGAGGCCATAGTTGAGGGGGTCCATCAAGTTATGCATATGGTTTTGACATCTGTGGTGACCGGGGTCATTAGGGTTGTAAGAGAAGATGAAAGGAGAGGGAAGAATTGGAATGGAAAATGCTTTGGTATTGGTGGTTTCACTCCTATAGTCAAAAAGGCGAAGGTAGAGGGCCATAAGGTGGCTACAACCAATGTAGTGGTCGCAGCAAGTGTGGGAGAGACCATGCGATAGAATGTAGGTGGGGATCGAACCTCTGCTTCACGTGTGGGAAGGAGAGCCACATGGCAAGAGATTTTCGTGTGGTGAGGTGTTACAACTGTGGTGAGACGGGGCACATGAGTAGGGACTACAAGTAGTTGAGGGCTAAAAACTCTGGGGCTAGGCAGAGGATCGAGAAGAAGGAGGGGCAGAGGGCTAAAGCCAGGGCATCACTATGACTTGGGAGGAGGCTAGGGTGGACCCTGATGTTGTGTCAGGTACCTTCCTAGTAAACCAAACTTGTGATTCTGTGCTTTTTGATTCTAGTTCTAGTAGGAGTTTTATTTCTGTTGCATTCTATGATAAGTTGCCCGTTAGGAGTAGAAAGATTGATGAGCCCTTCGATGTAGAAACTCCCATTGGTAAGTCTACCGAAATTTCCGATGTGGTAAAGGATTGTGACATAGGGTTGGAAGGCCATAGGTTCTCTGCTAGGTTGCTCGTGATGCCCTTAGGCGGATTCGATGTAGATCTAGGGATGGATTGGCTAGAAGCCGAGTATCTCTTCGTGAGGTGCTCCAGTCTTTTCAACGAAGAAGAAGGACGGTAGCATGAGGATGTGCATCGACTACCGTGAGCAGAATAAGTTGACTGTGAAGAACTGGTATCCGTTACCAAGGATTGATGACTTGTCTAGTCAGCTCTAAGGTGTCAGTTGGTTCTCGAGGATATATCTCTGGTCTGGATACCACCAATGAAGGTGAAAGAGCAAGATTTTCCTAAACCAGCTTTTCATACGTGTTATGGACACTACGAGTTTCTCTTTATGTCTTTTGGTTTAACCAACGCATCAGCTGCTTTTATGGATCTGATGAATCAGGTGTGTCGGCCTATGCTAGATAAATCAGTGATTATGTTTATCGATGGTATCCTGATTTACTCGAAGAGCAAAGAAGAGCATGCCGGTCACATTTGAGAGGTGTTGGAGACGCTTAGAAGGGAGAAGTTGTACGCCAAGTTCTCCAAGTGTGCGTTCTGGTTACGCGATGTTTAGTTTTTGGGTCAAGTGGTTAATCCTGAAAGGATTATGGTAGATCCAGCAACATTTGAAGCGGTGATGCAATGGAAGTCCCCAAAGACGCCATCCGGGATCCGTAGTTTCTTGGGTTTGGCGGGCTATTACAGAAGATTCATCCAAGACTTCTCCAAGATAGCTTCACCATTGACCAAGTTGACATGTAAAGATGTGAAGTTCGTATGAGGTCTGGAGCAGGAGAATTCTTTCGAAGAGCTAAAGACGAGATTGACTCAAGCTCATGTCTTGACGTTGCCTGAAGGGAGCGGAGACTTGGTGGTCTATTCGGATGCTTCTTATTTGGGATTGGGTTTTGTGCTAATGCAACGAGGAAAAGTTAAAGCCTATGCGTCCCAACAGTTGAAGGTCCACGAGGCTAACTACCCTACTCATGATTGGGAGTTGGCGGTTGTGGTCTTTGCATTGAAGATTTGGAGGCACTACTTGTACGGGACGAAATGCACCATCTACATTGATCACAAAAGCTTGAAGTACTTCTTCGAGAAAAAGGAATTGTACATGAGGCAAAAGAGATGGTTGGATCTTATCAAGGATTATGATTGTGAGATCCATTACCACCTGGGCAAGGCCAACGTGGTGGCGGATGCCCTTAGCTGAAAGGAAAGACCCGAGCCGATTCGGGTGAAGGCTTGTCAGTTGGTTATGACCTCCGATGTGATGAAGCAGATCAAAGAATTTCAGGATGAAGCACTAAAAGAATATCAGATTAACTCTGAAAGGATGAAAGGTCTAGTCGCCGATTTAGGGTAGAACACCCTTGGTGTTAGAACATGATCCGGGCGAATCTGGATTCCTCGTTATATGGATCTGAGGGGAAGGATTATGATGAAGCTCACAAAACACAATATTCTATCCATCCTGGTGCTACAAAGATGTATCATGACCTGAAGAAGGATTTTTAGTGGCCAGGGATGATGCGTGACGTGGTGGAGTACGTGAGTAAGTGCCTGACCTGTTTACTAGTGAAGGTAAAGTATCAAAAACCATACAGGAGGATCCAACCCCTGGATATACCCAAATGGAAGCGGGAACACATCACCATGGACTTCATCACGAAATTTCCTCGCACGGCGAGAGGATGTGATACCATGTTGGTCAACTTGATCGTTGAAACTATGCAATTGATTGCAAAGCACAAACAATTTCCACCGATAACACAGATTTCAATGATATTATAGATCAAACACTATAAAATGGATGAATATTAAGAACACCAAATAAAACCATTGTTTGATCTGAATTTGATTGCTAAAGATATTACAAAGTGAAAGCCCCTCAATCAATGGCTCATTCAAGCTCCTCAACCTAATTGACACTAATCTATATATAGAGATAATATTCACTAATGACATATTAAGCCCCTAGACTTAGACATTTAGGGAAAATACATATAAAACATAAGAGTGACTGAAACATAACTAAATATATTTTGTGTCAACAAAATATATTTATTAACAATAAAACAACTAGTCAAATACATCTTCAACGTCTTGTCTCAGTTCTTCATCTCGAACGCGTCTGTTTGAGTTTTCCGATGACTTTGACAGTGACATTAACATTTGTTGACTATGACTGTATTGATAATATAGACTATCCTTTTCAAACCCAACATACCATTTGGGTCATTGTAGACTGCTTGACAGAAAGTGCTCACTTCTTGCTAATCCGAGAGACTTACTCGACAGAAAAGTTGGCGGAGCTGTTCATCAAGGAGATTGTAACTCGTCATGGCATGCCGGTGTCTATTGATTCTGATAGGGACACTCGGCTCACGTCTAAGTTCTGGAAGAAGTTCCATGATGTGATGGAAACAAGGTTACACATTAGCACAGCTTACCACCCTCAGACAGACGGTCAATTAGAATGGACCATTCAAACCTTGGAGGACATGCTCTGGGCATGCATTATTGATTTTGGGAGATGATGGGATGAACACCTACCGTTGGCAGAGTTCTCCTACAACAATAGTTATCATGCCAGTATAGGTGTGCCACCATTCAAAATGTTGTATGGGAGATGATGCAGAACCCCGGTGTGTTGGGGTGATATCGGGCAGAAGGAGTTGGGAGGTATCGAGATCATTAAGGCTACATCAAAGAAGTTGGAAAAGATCAAGGCTTTTATGAAGGCAGCACAGGACCGACAGAAGTCCTACGCTGATAAAAGAATGAGGCCAATTGAGTTCTAAGTGGGAGATAAGGTGATGTTGTAAGTATGTTCTTGGAAAGGGATTATCAGGTTTCGGAAACAAGAGAAGTTGATCCCAACGTATATCGGGCCATTCAAAATCATTGCCAGAGTTTGTGAAATGGCATATGGGCTGGAACTTCCCAATGAGCTGCATGGGATTCATCCTACATTCTATGTATCTCACTTACGAAAGTGCTTGGCAGAAGGTGATGTTGTTATTCCTCTCACGAACATTGAGGTTTATGAATGGTTGAATTACGTGGAGCAACCAGTGGCTATTTTCGACCTGAAGGAGAAACGGTTAAGGAATAAAGTGATTAGCCAAGTAAAAGTGCAATGGAAGCATCGCTAGGGATCGAAGGCCACTTGGGAGTCAAAGGAAGAAATGAGACAGCACTACCCAGACCTCTTTAAGGAGTGACAGGTTTCGGGGACGAAACCTATATAAGGTGGGTGGACTTGTAACACCCGAAAATTTCAAAAAAAAAAGAAAAGAAAAGAAAAGTAAGGGAGCAAAAGAGACTTTATTTTAAAAGCGAGGGTTAAAAGTGTACATGGGCCATACTCTCTCCCATACTCTCAACGTGTGGCTTTAGAGAGAGAAAAAGAACTCCCACCGATTCTAGAGTGAGAATGTAGAAGAAATCTTCAATAAGGTCAGATATAATCATGTTTCTTCTCAGATTTTTGGCTGGGTTAAGCTTCTAGATAGCTTCCTATGTGTTTCTATATGTTAAGTCTGTATGTTTATGTGTGTTTAGGCGTTAGAACTCCAGGTTTGCTATTAGGTTGTACTATCTTGCTCAAAGCTGGTTTAATGTGAGTTCAAGATCCTTTCTTTTACATGTTTTCTACTATTTTTTAGGGCTGATATGTGTATTAAAACTATGTTTCTTATCAAACTATGTTTTTCCATGGTGAAGATGACTTTTATGAAAATATGGGTGTTTTTAAAGATTTCAGTGTTGATAACTAATGTTCATGATGATCTAAGTGTGCTTCTTGTAGATCTAAGCTAAGTTTACATTTTAAGATGTTGTTTGAGGCTAGAATTCACATAAGCAAGACATAAGTGTTAATGCAATTGTCCGCTGTGGACCTTGGTCGTCCGCAGTGGACTTTGGTCATCCGCTATGAACACACTTAGTCTTTAGTTCATCCGCTAGAGACTTTTGTCGTCCGCTGTGGGATTTGGCTGTCCTATGTGGACTCTTAACATTTAAGTCATCCGCTGTATATCTATTTTATGAGCTGTGAACACTTAGATTTATTCTGGAATTTTGGGTAAAGAAATTAAGTGACTGGTACTTATGTTTTAATGGAAGTTAGGTTATGTTTTCAAATCTTCTGAACCTTAAAATCTTCCGAAGCATATTTCTTCCGAAACTTGTTTCTTCCGAAACTTATTTCTTCTGAAGCTTATTTCTTTCGAAGCTTATTTCTTCCGAAGCTTAGTTTCTTCCGAAGCTTAGTTTCTTCCGAAGCTTAGTTTCTTCCGAAGCTTAGTTTCTTCCGAAGCTTATTTCTTCCGAAGCTTATTTCTTTCGAAGCTTATTTCTTTCGAAGCTTATTTCTTCCGAAGCTTATTTCTTCCGAAGCTTATTTCTTCCGAAGCTTATTTCTTCCGAATCTTATTTCTTCGAAAGCTTATTTTCTTCCGAAGCTTATTTCTTCCGAAGCTTATTTTCTTCTGAAGCTTATGTTTGCCTTCGGAGGTATTAGTTTTAGTGTTGTGTTTGCTAATTGATTTTTAGCATAAGTTCAGGGGCTTAGATGACATGTTTGATTCTTTTCTTATGTGCTGCTATTATGAATATTAATATTTCATGTTATGTGATTCGATTTACCGGATATCTTAAAAATATTATTCATAAATAAGCGGTCACAAAGGAATAAGAGAAAGATAGTGTAACTTAATAAATGTTACCCCCGGGCCCTTATAATAAATGAAAAGCCTTGCAAACACAATGGAATGAGGTGCACGACCTTGTTGTCGTTAGCTCAACTGATGTGTGACTGTTTCAGGATGCACATCTGGGGTTTAATCCTTGTGATTGACCAATAAATAAATGGGACATGTATTCATGAGCAGGCTTCATGCCTAGCAGTGTGGGTCAACTGTCAAAGGGTTAGCTACCATGATAACGTTTGCTGACAAGGGTTCGGTATTTGTTGCCAACGAACAATGTAGGTTCTTGTTTTGTGCAATCCTAGTTAATAAAAGAGAAAGATAATGAAAGAAAGAAAGATAATGAATCTCTTAACGAATGATTATCTATAATGATGGATAAAAACCCAGTGAAGCTTACAAAATGTATATTTTCTATATTATCAAAACTAGAACTCACTCAGCAATGCTGACTTTTTATATGCATATTAGTTGGCTGGTAATGATGTTGCTGGGGATGGCACGAGGTTGAAGCTACTTGGTAAATAAAGACTGCATCCATGTTATGCAGAAATAATATTTTTGTCTTGTATTACAACTAAATATTCTTTTGAAACTCATGACAACGATGTATTTCTTGGCAAAAGTTATTATTAATGCATGAAATGGTTTTTGTTTAACTATTCCGCTGCCATGATTTCTTACTCCAATGTATTTTAATATGTAAAGTGCTATGAATGACCAGCTCTGGGGTTTACCGGGAAGGGGGCCTTACAGCTTGTGACGATTTCAATTGTGCCAGAGGGTGATCCATTAGAAGTAGTACAACTAATGATTGTGTTAGAACCCGAAAATTGAATGCTTAGATATAGAACAAACAGCCTGATTCGATATAGGCTATATCTCTAATTACAAAGGTAAAAACATAAGTTGATAAACAAAAACATCCACCCCTTTAAAAAATGCAAGAACACTAATATTTAAACTAAACTTTGGTGGGAATGGTTAACCCCACTCCCTTCACTCCTGAATTTTCAATTGTATTCCCTCCTTTCAATTTTCCTCCACTTGAATTCCCCCCCCCCCATCCAGCAGACTGGGTCAGATCTGACCCCGATTGACCTTTACCCAACAGTGGGTTTGTATCAGATTGCTGCTGAGTTATTTCTTAGATAGAGTTGCATTCATATATGTATTTGTTTTATATGATTAATATTGCATCAGTTGTGGATGCTTGAATTATGTATATAAAATCCTTGATCAAGTAATGATTCTGGTTACTATTTTTGATGAAAGAGGGCAGAAAGTGAAGATATTCAGCCACTAGAGTAATTATGGACTAGAATGGTTAAGCCATTAAAATATGTCTTCCCTTTCACCAGTAAATTCAATCCATAATACTTTGTATTAGTATAAAAATGTAATCAAGAAAAGATACTTGATTAGTTGACCATCATTCACTGTAATTCAAATGAAATGGTATTAGAACTGGAATAGCAGCATTGACCATCTTATAGCATTCCTTCATATAATTAGTTGAGAAAAATACAATAAGCAAAGTGAAAATTCAAGAATACAACATGCAAAAGTCAAATAGCTTAACAAATTAACTTTCTTTATCACCAAAATGTAAACTTTTTTGTTGAAGTAAAAATGAGTTTAACCAATATAATAAAAATATGATTTATACAACATAACTTTAGAAAACTATTTACCTGTCAATGGCTAATCTTGTTAGAGTTTACAAGTGGATGCCACATTATACAAGTAGCAGAACTTCACCTAACCTAGAGTTCACACACTATATAAATTCTTTCTATTTTTTAATTTTGAATTTTAATTAAGGCGATAAACACTCTAGATAGGAGCTACTGACTGGTTTACCAGGAATGTTCTTTTTGCTTTGAACCAGGTTGATAAAGAGTTTGTGGATATCGATAATCGTAGGATCGAATATTACAATCGTATTGTTGCCATTTATCAGATCTGTGATGCGGAATCTCACAGACCTGTTGATGATATAAAGTGAAGATTTGTTGCAAGATTTAATGTATGATGATGAATGAATGATGAACAATCAAGAACACGTATTTATAAAATTTCATTCATTCATATGGATGATGATGCTAGGAGATTACAATGGAAGTTTGTAAGAAAATTCTCTCTCACACACACTCAACCTAATTGTTTCTCTCACTAGACTAATTCTTTGTTGTTTGTTATTGTTAGTGCTTATTCCTTAGAGTATAAATGACTACACTTAGTCTATTTATACTCTTTACATAAATGAACAAAATTAAATTTAAGCCCAATGATTACACAAATATTCTTCTAAGCTTGATAAATTCTCTATTGCTGATGAGTGACTGCCGGGTGGCTGATGTCATTCGGGACAATCGCTGATGTTGACCGTTCACTTTGACCACAGTTGACCAAGTTTGACGTTGGTCAATTTTATTCGTTTTGATCATATTTTCAGTATGGTTTCATCGTGTCGGTTTTGGTAATCATCATGAGATTCGACACTTAGGTTTTGAAAAGTATCATATTCAAATAGTACAACAATATTCCCTCTAAGATGATGCTACCAAAACCTCATGATTATCAAAACCTTGGATATTGATTGATGTGCAGTCTTGAAGTGCTGTCTTCTCCCCCTTTTTGGTAGCATCTTCTTAGAAGCTTTAGAAAAAGGCATTGAGAAAAAGACTTTGTTTCAGCACATAAAGACTTTGTTTCGGCACTTGACGGATGTTTCATCAGCTTGATCTTCTAGTCTCATTTTGAAGACTTGAAAATACACCCATTTGCATACACTGTGGATTGCACAGGTAGCAATATCAGCAGCTTTATCTCAACTTCAAACATGAAGGAGAAGCATCAGAAATTCTTCAGACTTGACATACACTCTCCCTCAGCAAAAGCTTTAGAGGGTGAGGAACTTTTCGTGTATGAGACACCAAGAGGAGGATTCTTAGTTCTCAGCAACTGGCAGGAGATCTTTGAAAGATGTAGGAGTGTTCACTTAACATCTTGAACTGAATCAGAAACTCAGGCATGTTATGCAATTCATCACCTACAAAAGTCTAAATCCTCTTGGTAGAGGTATTGCATGGAAGTCTCACTCCTAAATCAATAACACATGTAAATCTGCCAAAACTAAGAAAAATACTAAAAATGACAAATCTTTTTGGAATTTTAGATTTTTCAAAATTATGATTTTTACAAGCATGAATCCTTCAACTACAATGAGATCATACTAATCCAAAATCCTCTACATCTAAGAATTTAAAGTTGGAATAGACATAGACAAAGAACAAAGTTGATTGTAAGTATGTTTGTCCACTTAAACTCATGCAATGATCTATTTTCAACACTTTGTGATATTTATCATGTTTAGGTTTGATTAGATATGCTAATTACGTACCCCACACTCAGAAGTATGGAAGAATAATCCTCCTCATGAAATGCAAGGTGGCACTTTATCACAACTTGAACCAGGCTACTTAGAGTATAAATTCTCATGATATGATCCACTTTAGGATTCTTTTTGGATTGGATCCATATTGGGATTCTTTTACACTTCACTTTGGAAGTTGATCCTTATTAGAATTTTCTTAGCTTTGATCCATATTGGGATTCTTTTCTTTGCCTTTTTGGCATGCATCAGCACTTTTAGTGCAAGGTCAACTAGGTCTGTGCTCAACATAACATAAATTGACCTTATGTTTACTCCATGTCTGTATTTACATACAACAAAGAATAAATAAATGCTTTTATCAATGAGAAATTTATAAACCATTTTCACATGGTATGTTTAGGTAACCACATAAGCAAACACTTGGAAAAGTTATTGCTTATCAATACCCTAAGATGGTTTTGGTCCATAATGCATATTAATTTAGTTCATCACAAATATGCATATCTTGAATCCAAGCTGAGCCTACTGACATATCAAACAGAGACTTGTCAGTCTGTATTGATCTGAGAAATAGATGCTGAAGATAGTAAATGAGTGTACTTTTATTTCTCATGTAAATGCAGGAAGATTCAAAAATAATTACAAATTAGTAATATTTTTTTGGACTTTTCTTGATTTTCTAATTTCTTTTTAGGATATTTTGGTTTTGAGAAAATAAAGAAAGGCATATGTGTTATCAAATCAATAAAGATCATCAACAGTTAGTCAATGTAGCAATGTAATCAGACTAAGCAGATGGAATGAAACATCGGTTGTTTCTTGCATTGTCATCATAGGTTTTGTGGATGATTGATGTCCTGCATTGAATCATGCTAAATTTCTGCTCCATTTGGCTCAGTTGCATCATAAACATCATGAGCAGGAAGAACATTCCTGTCATGGGAAGGATCAGCCACTGCTAACTTTTCTTGGGTTGGCAGGCCTCCACAACTATCCCTAATATCAGTTAGATATTTCAACCCAAGCTATTACTGTCTTGAGCTGTCCATTAGCATCTTTATATGTGACTTGCTGGTATGTGTATGATTTTGCTTTATCTGATGATGTATCAGATTCACCTCCTAAAATTGTTTTCTTTCTCTAACATTATTTTGCTTTTGAACCAACTGACTCAACTTTAGTTTGTTTAACAAAAGGAGTTTTTTGGCTTTTGAAGATCTTTTGGTTGGTTTAGAAAATCTATTTTTCTTTTGAAAGTTTTATGGAGGTGTAGCAAAGGATGTTTGTACTTGATCATGTTTTTTTCTTCTGGGCATGTCATCATATTCATCATAAGAATTATAATCATGATTATAAAAATTTGATGGATGTGATCTTCTATGATAGCCATTATGCCAAGTATTATTCTTATCTCTGTCATACTTATGTTGTGTGTATGACCTAGGATAATGTATTGGTGACCAATAATCATGAATATCATAATGTTTAAAATCATACCCATGCCAATATGATCAAGGAGAAGAGTAGCTATTACGTCTATTGTAGTACTCATGCTCTGATCTTGGTGAGTACGACTCTGATGGATGATAAGATCTTTGACATCTTCTGTGTTGTGATGTTGGAGAGTTGTTGTATGAACACTCTAAAGTGGTATGATTCTCTAAGTCACAATTTACGCAGTGAGGAGTAGGTCTGGATCTTCTTCCCTTATGCTTGAATGATGAAGTTGGATTTGATTGGAACTTTATAGCCTTTTGTCTTGGTTGTTTTCGTTGCTTTCTCTTGTGAGGACATATATATGTATCACTCTCAGTGTTTTTACACTCAGACGTGTTATTTGAATCTGAATTGCATGTCTTGTAGAGAATTGGTTGTTGTTTTGGAGTTTCTAATGTAGCTTTTAAGGTTGATGATTGGATTGGATGAGGTGTAGAAGTCTTGGTCTGACTTTTCTTCTTTCTTTTAGATATGGTTTCATCCTCTTGACATGTTCTTTGATTTCTTGTACCTCAAGCTTCTGCTTTTTCTTTAACTCCATCTTAATCTTTGCCTTCAGTTCGGCCTTTGTTAATTTTGGTTCAAGAAATCTAGCTGGTTTGAATTTCTCATAGAGAACCATAGCCTTTTGTTTGTTGTCAGGCTTTGTTGCTTTGGTTTTTTGTGGTTGTGTTTGTTTTGGATTGATTTCTTTAATGACATGGTTAGTACATGTCAATGTTGCTTTGTTTGGTTGGTTGGTTTCTTCATCACTTTCAGCACTTGCAGGATCTCCATCTTGACCATCACAGGAATGAAAGGTTTTATTCTGTGGTGATTCTGGTTTGAGGTACAGCTTTGATGCTGTTTCAGAAGAAGTGATTTGAGTGATAGTGGATGGTGGATGAACATGCATATTTGAATCTTCTTCTGATCTCTTTGTGCATCAAGTAGTTCTTCTAACTTGCTACCAGTCAGCTTTAAATTGTCAAGTTCAACTTTTGTTGATGCATGATCTGCTTTTATCTTTGTTAGAGACTCAGTGAAGCTTGTAACTTGGGTTTGAAGACTAAATCTTTCTCCAAGGAGTTTGTCTACATCTTTCAACAGAGAATAAATTTTATCTTCAAAGGCTTTATGTTGTATCTTCAATTCTGTATTTGTTGCCTTTTCTGTATTAATTGCTTGATTTAGACGCTCAATGTAACAACCGACTCCTAGGTCCAACTTTAACTTTAATTTTTATCCGACATTATTTTCATTCTTATTATTAATATTATTCTCTTTATATGTGATAATTGATTATGTTTAGTTGCCTTATAAGATTTCGTTATATCTTGCCTTAGTCTAGAAATTATTAAGCAATCCTAGAAAAATAGTAAATCTATGCTAGAAATTAAAATTTTAATTAAGACAAATAATATGTGTGTACACATACATATTCACGGCACACGTATATATATGTAATGTTACACTTAAAAACTTATAAAACTAATACTACCAACAACTACACTACACAATCAACTTACACTACAATTTAAACTTTACAAAAAAAAATTAAAAGAAAACTCTACCCACACACCACCATTCAGCCGCCTCCGCTCTCCCCCACTCACCATCCCCCTCAAACCTCACAAAACCACTTTAACACACCATCCCTTTCCCCATACATGCAATCCAACCCCCAACCTTTTCTCCCTCACTCTCTCTCTTGAAATTCAGCCAAGAATCTCAACATCCCTGCAACTTTTCTTCATTTCCAGCCAAGATCGAGAGCCCCCTTCAAGCACAACATCGATTAATACAAGCTCAAGCTAAGAGGTGACCAAAAGGATGAGTTTCTTGCAAGTTCTTGCAATATCCAGGAAGTTTCAGCTCAACCTCGTGATTCTACAGCCCTCATACTCCACAAATCAATCCAAAATCACGAAACACCTTGAGTGTAAGCATCTATATACCCGAAACAAAGCTATTTCTTGAGATTTCTTCACTTTTCTACCATGAAATCTCACTTTTCTTGTTCACAGCAAAAACTTGCGGATAAAATATTAAAAATAGTGTAACAAGCCTAAGACCACTAAATAAATATTATTTCAGTAATTTAGAAGACCTCAATGTGAAATCTTGGTGGAAAATTTAATGAAAGTGGGTTAGAGTGTTCGGTTTCGGATAAAAACGGGTTTTAACGGGTTAGTTTAAAAATTGGACTTTTTCCTCAAATAACCCCAAAACTACTTTTAAAACAGATTATTATCATGGTTATAAGCCCTTAAAATGTTATACTTGAGGTCATAGGTTGAAATTAAGAGATCTGAAACAAGATGCTTAAATTAACGGTTTTACCGTAACCGGTAACCTGAATTTTGTGTTTTAAACCTCTCAAGTTAAAAATCTGGAAATATTAAGTTAAAACATGCCTAAAATTAATATAAAAACCCCTAGGAACTAATAAGGGCCATATTGGGTCAAGTAATGAAAGAAAGCAAACTTTTGGGTCAAAATTGTAAATTTTAAAACTTGAGAGACCAAAGTGTAAATTTCATAAATATAACTAAATTTCAGTAATCTTATGACTAGAAAACTCTTATTAAACTCATTATAATATAAACAAACTTATAAAAGTCATATAACTTGTCATCCATATCAAAAACCCTAACTTTCCTAAAAAGGAAACTTTTTTACACAAACTCCTAAGAAACGAAGCCACGAGAACGTATGACTATAAAATACATTTAGATACACTTCCAATAGCCTAAGAGCATTAGCTTAATACTTTTATCTTGATCATAGGGTGCTAGGACTTGAATCTTTTCATGACTAAAGAACTGTTGAGTTACCTAAGGTGAGTTTTAGTGTTCCCTTTTTACTACTATTTTGGGATGAAACATGCTATGTTTGAACTAAAAGTTATTTGTGTACTATTATGAGAAGCTATTATATGTTATGGCTAATGTTAGAACCTGCACCTACTTGTATCACAATCATTAATTCTTTTGTGAACCGCTTGTTTTATATGGGTAGATCTACTTGGGGAATCCCCCACGCACAGTGCCTTCCGACATAATAGGAAGGGTACCCCATTGAGATCTAGTGGGGTCGTTTGTGTCATATGACAGGTTTTAGAAGATACTATGGTGTACCACTCAGCAGGTATGGTACACTCTTTGAGGCTCAGTTTCCCCTATGGGATAACCGGTACAACACAAGTTTAGAAGAGGCTAGCCGGGGCTGAGTGCAGGGTTGATTGTGACCCCACAATAGTGACACTTATGTTTTCCTTTTAAAATTAACTTATGGATTCTAAAGAGTCCTTTTGTTTTTGAACTTTAAGCACTTGAACTCACAAACTCTTTAGTTGACACAAAATCTTTTTGAGCATGTTTCAGGTAACCCTTGATGAAGCATGGATTGTAATGGACACTTAATGGATGGCTTAGTGTTATGACTATGAATGGCATTACTTGATTTTGAAAACATTATTAGACATTTGGAATTGTTGTGTAATAAATTTGGATAATTTACAATGGGTGTGGATT
Source organism: Flaveria sonorensis (assembly GCA_025506505.1). Classification (NCBI taxonomy): domain Eukaryota; kingdom Viridiplantae; phylum Streptophyta; class Magnoliopsida; order Asterales; family Asteraceae; genus Flaveria; species Flaveria sonorensis. Next base: position 38,509,671 of record CM046436.1, on the reverse strand, counting down.
TGATGTTTGGGCAAGACTTTCATAGCTCGAATATGTTGTTTTACTGTAATGCCATGTGATTTCCCTCCTTGTGTGCTCTTGAGTGGTTAGTTTCCGCTGCCATGTGTTTTGCTAATCTGTGACGTCCCACCCTCCTTGGGCCCGGGGTGTGACAGATTAGTATCAGAGCCACAGGTTGTAGAGAAGTCGGGAATACCTTAGTAGACCCTAGGCTACAACCCTGATCCCCTAAGACTGCCCTTGTTTTGGAATGTGTTGGAATGAGTGCATCGGGTAAATTGATGATTACACTTGATCAACATAATCATGAATTTACCGGACGCGTGAATTCCGACACGATCCCCTAATTGGTGATAAAATCTTTCTCCCAGATAGAAAATGTTTTTTGTGTGGTCTAAACTGTATCTTCGTACCTATTTTGACCTGTATTATTACTAATTATAGATACTACTACCATCATTACTGCTGTCATGAGCTATGAGAAACCAAATTACTCATGATGATTTTACAGGAACTCAAGACTTACGGATAACAACGGTAAAGCGCCTGCATTCCCTGCAGACGAGACTGCCCCAGTAAGAAGTCTTAGGAGGGCAACATCCCCATCGCAGTATGAGGAGTACATGAGGAGATGCAGCCATCCAGGATGGATATCGGTGACATCCAACGACACGGAGCCATCGGAGTAATCTTCCCCGACATCCCAGGAGAGGAGCCGGACCCGCTCTCATTCACCGTACGTCACTGCACCCGCACATTCGCCTATCCCGCCTATCAGGAACAGGGGCGCGCGAGTCATCACCCGGCTACGCAAGAGTACCCGACCTGGAGCTTCTGTTTCATTCAGGATGCCGCCTCTTCCACCTCCTCCTACGACAGCTCTTGCCCCGGCGCCTCTGATGAGGGGATCGCCCAGACGTCAACCTCAGGATGAGTACTGGATTCCTCCCAGGTATAGCTTGTATGACGGCCCGAGTGTCTTAGCTGGAGGCCCCTACTCACAGTCCAGCCACCAAGCTAGCGATTTTGGTCCTTCTGACCCTATACTGAGCGATATCCTTCGGACCATCCAGCATCACGAGCTGACCTGCAGCTTGCCACAAGGACCTCGCAGTCTTCCCAGTTCCATTCATTGATAGCATCCTAGGGTGTCCAAAGCTTGGAACAAGAACAGAAGAAAAAAGGGACGGGCTGGTTTGGGTGGTTGAAGAAGAAATGGCAGTAATGATGGGATGATACTCGATTTTTTTGGGGGATACTACTATTTTGAGAAACTATTTATCTATTTTAGACATTATGATTTTTATTTGGGGGTGATGGCACCTTCCAACTTGTGATACCATGAGACTATTAACATTTTGCTTGTTGGTTGCTATAATTATCTATGCATGATTTTTTTTTGTGATATTACCTTATCTATTGCAGGTTGTCTAATGGAATATACAATAGTATATTCTAGGGAATTAATTTGATTGCCCCTTAAAATGTTAATTAACTTTATAAAATTGGAAAGAAACTATGTATGACTTATAATGTATTTTGGGAACCCTCATGCGTTTGGTGAAGCAACCTTTAGGAGTCGAATCGATGTAGCGAGATACTTGAAACAAATCTTATAAGACACTAAATGAGTTTATCTATGTTGACAACAGAATGCCGCCTATACGTGGAATGCATGGGGGAAGGAATAGGGGTGTTGGACACATTGGGAACCAGGGTGGAAATCGACCACCTACCCCACCAAGGACCACCCATGAAGAAAATGCCAATGATGAAAGGATCACCAATCTGGTGGCCCAGCAAATCGACAATGCTATCCCCACCATCATATCTCAAATAAATGTAGACCGGGAAAATACAACCGGAAATGAAGGGCCTGGAAACAATGAAGGTAACGCCGAGGATGCTAAGGAAATAAGAACCGGGTGTTCTTACAAAATTTTTATGGCGTGCAAACCAAAAGATTTCTACGGCACCGAGGGTGCAATTGATACTTACCGATGGTTAGACGAGATCGAGCCCGTACTGGATATCAGCGAGTGCAAAACTGAGCACATGGTCAGGTTCGCCTCCCAATCTCTGAAAGGGCCAGCCTTGGAGTGGTGGAAGACCGTCGTTCAGCCACGAGGCAGAAATGTTGCCAGCCCCATGAAATGGTCAGAGTTTAGAGAATTGATGACCAGCAAGTCCTGCCTAATAAATCAACTGGAGAAGCTGGAAGCTGAATTTCTGAGCTTGGAAATGAAAGGCTCAAATTACACTGAATAAATCAATCGGTTCTCAGCTCTGTCCTGACTAGTGCCCCACTTGGTGACACCTGAATCAAAAGGTGTAGCCCGTTTTATCTGGGGACTGCATCCCAGAGTTCAGGGCATGGTCCAATCTGCCAGGCCTATAACCCTCCAAATGGTAGTTGATCTTACCGGTAGCTTGACGGACGACTTGATTAGGGCTTGTTGGACAGAACAGGGGAAGATTAAGGACAAGAAGAAGGTGACGGGCGAGAAGAGAAAGTGGTTTGATGCAAAGAGGGCCATTGGCAATAGCGGTAGCTCAAGCAGGAGGGTTGGCGAAGGGACAAGACGTGATGATCAGGGGGCAAGAACCCGAAAACTGTACTTAGGTACAAGCCTTTTCTATAACAAGTGCAAACTACACCACCAAGGAGAATTAAACCCAATGCCTTGCTTCAGGTGCAAGCAAACCGGTCACCTGATTAAAGATTGTATGTATGAGCCCGGGAAGCAATGTTACGAGTGCGGGGATCTAGGACACATGCGGAACAAGTGTCCCAAGCTAGCGAGGGATAAGGACGCCAGGCCTAACAAACCCAAAGGAAGAGCGTTCGTAATGGATCCCAATGGCGCCCGTAAGGATCCTGACGTGGTTAACGGTACTCATAAATAACCGCCCTGCTACTGTTTTATTTGATACCGGAGCAACAAGTAGTTTTGTTTCTACTACCTTTAGGCCTTTGATTGATTTGGAAGCTTGTACCCTAACCGATGCATACACGGTAGAATTAGCTGACGGCAAGATAATAGAAACCAATGAAATGATCAAAGACTACAAGATACAATTAGAGGGTAATTCATTTAAAATAGACTTGATGCCTATAACGTTGGGAGGATTTGATGTGGTCGTGGGAATGGATTGGTTAGCTAAATATAAGGCTGAAATTGTATGTGGTAAGTATTACTTAGAATACCTCTAATTGATGGAAGTACACTAACAGTCCACGGTGATAGAAGCAACACGCTATACTCCATGATATCCCACCTAAAGGCTACCAAGAGTCTCCACAAGGGATGCTCCGCTTTCATAGTCTACGTGATGAAACCAAGAGAAGAAAAGAGAATCGAATATATACCGATGGTGGCTGAGTACCCGGAAGTATTTCTCGAGGACCTATCGGGACTCCCTCTGACTAGAAAGGTTGAATTTCAAATAGACTTAGTGCCTGGTGCCGCACCAGTGGCCAAGGCACCTTACCGACTCGCTCCACCAGAGATGAAGGAGCTAATGGTACAAATCCAGGAATTGCTGGATAAAGGATTCATTCAACCAAGTGTTTCTCCGTGGGGTGCACCAATACTATTTGTTAAAAAGAAGGATGGAACCCTACGAATGTATATTGACTATCGTGATTTGAACAAGATTACAATCAAGAATCGCTATCCTCTCCCAAGAATCGATGACTTGTTCGATCAATTACAGGGAGCCAGCTATTTCTCCACAATAGATTTGAGATCAGGATACCATCAACTAAAGATAAGGGAAGAAGACATACCCAAGACAGCCTTCAGGGCCAGGTATGGACACTATGAGTACTTAGTCATGCCCTTCGAACTGACTAATGCACCTGCGGCATTTATGGACCTCATGAACCGAGTATGTCGGCCGTATCTAGACAAATTCGCGATTGTGTTTATTGAAGATATTTTGATCTACTCCCGTAGCAAGGAAGAGCATGAGAAGCACCTTAGACTGATTCTTGAGTTGCTCAATAATGAGCAGTTATATGTAAAGTTCCCCAAATGTGAGTTTTGGATGCGCGAAATCCAGTTTCTAGGACATGTGGTGAACAAAGAAGGTATTCAAGTAGATCCAACAAAAATAGAAGCCATTAAAAACTAGAAGATTCCTGAAACTCCTACCGAGATAAGGCAATTTCTTGGTTTGGCGGGATACTATCGGAGGTTCATCAAGGAATTCTCTCGAATTATGCAGCCATTAACCGCACTAATCAAAAAGAATACAGCCTTCATATAGGAAAAGGAACAGAATAAGGCATTTGTGATGCTCAAGGAGAAGCTGTGCAGTGCACCTATCCTTGCCCTACCAGAAGGCGTTGATGATTTCGTAGTCTATTGCGATGCCTCGCGTCAGGGGCTGGGATGTGTATTGATGCAGCGTGACAAGGTGATTGCTTACGCGTCTAGATTGTTGAATGAGCATGAGAGAAACTACACTACTCATGATCTAGAACTGGGTGCCATGGTGTTTGAGCTTAAAATATGGAGACACTATCTCTATGTTACCAAATGCGTCATTTACACCAATCACAAAAGTTTGCAACACATTCTGGACCAGAAGATGTTAAACATGCGCCAAAGAAGGTTGGTAGAATTATTGAGCGATTGAATGTGAGATTCGTTACCATCCAGGTAAGGCCAATGTAGTGGCGGATGCATTGAGTAGAAAGGAAAGGGAAAAAACCCTTTGCGTCAATGGCTTAAGAATGAGCGTGTATACTAGTCTTACCGCTAGATTAAAAGGAGCACAAAGGGAAGCCCTGAAAGAGGAAAAGCTAACTGAAGAGATGCTAAAGGGAATGAAAACGATTAGAGGTGAGTAATGATGGATTGTATAAGCATGAAGGAAGGACATGGATACCAAAACACGGAGGAATTAGAGAGATAGTCCTAGATGAAGCCCACAAATCCAGATATTCGGTTCATCCGGGAAGTGACAAGATGTATCAAGACTTAAAGACTCTCTTCTGGTGGCCCGGGTTAAAGAAATCGATTGCCACATATATGGGGAAATGTCTGACGTGTGCAATGGTAAAAGCCAAAAACCAGAAACCATCAGGAACCTTACAACAGCCCGAAATCCCCGAATGGAAATGGGATAACATTACGATGGATTTTGTTACAAAGTTGCCAAGAAACTCTCGAGGGCATGATGCAATCTGGGTAATAGTGGATAGGCTTACCAAATCAGCTCACTTCCTACCTATTCGAGAAGATTACGGTTTACCGTGATAGTCGCTTCACTTCATGATTTTGGAAGTCTCTCCAACAGGCTTTGGGGACCCGTCTTGACCTAAGCACTGCATACCACCCTCAAACTGATGGACAATGTGAAGGAACCATTCAGACTCTGGAGGACATGTTAAGAGCTTATGCGATCGACTTCGATAGAAGTTGGGATAACCACCTTCTTCTAGTGGAGTTCTCCTACAATAATAGTTACCACACAAGTATAAAAGCAGCTCCGTATGAAGCCTTATATGGTAGAAAATGTCGGTCACCATTAAGCTGGAATGAGATTGGTGATAGCCAAGTAATGGGACCCGATATCAAGATGGAAACCACAGACAAGGTATTTAAGATCAAGGAACGACTGAGAGCAGCCAGAGATCGTCAGAAGAAATATGTGGATAGAAGACGAAAGCCCCTGGAATTTCAAGTGGGTGATAGAGTGATGCTAAAAGTCGCACCTTCGAAGGGCGCAGTCAGATTTGGCAAGAAAGGCAAGCTAGGCCCAAGATACATTGGACCATTTGAAATTTTATCAAGAATTGGCCCAGTAGCATATCAATTGAGGCTACCTTAAGATTTGAGTTACATAAATGACACTTTTCATGTGTCTAACTTGAAGAAGTGTCTCGTAGACAAAGACTTGGAATTACCATTGAAGGATGCCAAAATTACTAACGAGTTGGAATTTATGGAGGAGCCCATAGAGATTATTGACCGATTAGTCCAGAAACTTAGACGATGTCGTATACCCAAGGCTAAAGTGAGATGGAACTCTAGGCGAGGACCAGAGTTCACATGGGAACAAGAAGATGAGATGAGAAATGTGTATCCGCACCTCTTTAAGCCCACCCGTTTAGAATCTAATCAAAGCTAAAATTTCAGGTCGAAATTTCCCAAACGGTGGGAGAATGTAACAACCGACTCCTAGGTCCAACTTTAACTTTAATTTTTATCCGACATTATTTTCATTCTTATTATTAATATTATTCTCTTCTTATGTGATAATTGACTCATGTTTACTTGCCTTAAAAGATTTCATTATATCTTGCCTTAGTCTAGAAATTATTAAGCGATCCTAGAAAAATAGTAAATCTATGCTAGAAATTAAAATTTTAATTAAGACAAATAATGTGTGTGTACACATACATATTCACGGCACACATATATATATATGTAATCTTACACTTAAAAACTTATAAAACTAATACTACCAACAACTACACTTGTCACACCCCGGGCCTAGGTAGGGTGGGACGTCACAGACTAGTAACAAAATATGGCAGCGGAAACAAACCATCGTAAGAGCACAAAAGGAGAGAACATCATATGGCATTACAGTTTAAAGAAATAACGGGCTAGATGTGGGTCTAGCCACCCATACGGGTGCATGATTCAACAGTACAAATTGTTCCCAACAGTTGTAAATCAAAATAATCCCAAATTGTTTGAAACTAAGAAAAAGCCAATGCCATGGGTCATGGTACTAGGTTAGTCTTCTACACAGCTAGACTCCCTTCAAGGATTACCTGAAACATGCTCAAAAGAAATTTGTGTCAACTAAAAAGTTGGTGAATTCAAGTGCTTAAAGTTCAAAAACAAAAGGATTCAAAAGAATCCACATTTGATTTAAAAATCATAAATCATAGTATCATTGTTGTGGGGCACACAATCAACCCCTGCACTCCGTCCCGGCTAGCCTCTTCTAAAGTTATGTTACACCGGCTAATCCCGAGGGAAGAATTGAGCCTCATATAGTGGACCATACCTGCCGGATGGCTCACCTTAGTATCTTATTAAAACTTGTCACATGCCACAAATGACCGCGCAGGATCTCAGTGTGGTACCCTTCCCGTTCATCAAGGAAGGCACTGTGTGTGGGGGATTCCCCAAGTAGATCTACCCATATAAAACAAGCGGTTCACACAAGAATTAATGCTCGTGATAAAAGTAAAAGCACGTTCTAATATTTCCACAACATATAGCAGCATATTATAGTACAAAAAATTCAGTTTAAACAGAGCATGCTTCACCCCAAAAACAGTAGTAAAAAGGGGACACTAGAACTCACCTTAGAGCTTCAAGTAACGGGTTCTTCGTGTACCGGGAAGGTTTCAAGTTTAGCACCCTACCAACAAGATTAAGTATTGAGCCACTAATTCTAAGGTCAAACGAGGTAGATAATAATGTGTTAAGGGGTTAAATGTTCAACTAGTTTAGATTTGCCAAGGCTTGCATTAGAAAGTTTCCTTTTATAGTAAGTCATGGTTTCTTATGGATAATTATAGGTTTTTACACTATTAGGTCATTGATACCAGTTAAATTAAGTTACCAAGTGATTACATGTTCATAGGGTTGTTCTATGGAGTTTTGGCAGAATTTACAGTTTAGTCCCTCAAGTTTCAGAATTTTACAATTTCTACCCTAAAGTTTGTTTCTTTAAATTTAATGGCCTTTTTGACAAAATAACATATTTTGGAGTTAAATAATACATGTTAATCAAGTTAAACTTCCAATTTTTAGAACTCTAGAATTTAGTTGGTAAACATGTGTTTTTACGTTACCGGTTACGGTGAAACCGGGGTTTTTTAACGGTTAAGTATTAAAACTTTTAATTTTATGTCTTAAAACTTGAAGTATTATATTAAGAACTTTTAATAAGTTTTTATAATCTGTTAAGAATGTATTCTTAAGCCCTTTTTGTTGAAAGTCTCGTTTTTAAGTTCGACCCGTTAAAGCGCGTTTTTACCCGAAACCAATCGCTCGAAATCATGTTTGACCAATTTTTCACCATATTTAAGTCTTAAAGTTCTAATCTTACTGAAATAAAAAGTTTCCCATAGATTTTAGGTTTATTCTTGTATTTCCATGAATTTCTTCCAAAAATCACTCGGTTAAGGCCCGTTTTCAACTAAAAATTTCATTTAAATTGTTCTTAGACCCATTTAATAACAAATTCGACCAATTTAAATTTTTTAACCTTTTTAGAGCCTGGAATTATTTTTAACATGGTTATACCCTAAGTCCTCATATTTTCAAGTCAATTTACCACCTTTTCGGGTCCCCTTATAAGTCCAAAATGCCTATAATCCCTACTATTTTAATTTTTCAGCTTCTGACAACATTTCATACACCCAATAACATCCAAAACCTACTGAAAATCAATACTAATACACGGATCTACCATGTAACCATAATATAAGCTTGTATTTGGGAGATTTTTACCATTTTAGTCCTTTACACATGTGTAAAACATATTAGTTGTACCCATTCACCACCAAATCATTTTGTAACTTTCAAAACAGGTTGTTAGGAGGTTTAAAAAAACATTTTTAAGAAGATCCCAAGCTTTGGTTACGAAGGGTTACAAAACATAAAGTTCATGGGTGTCAAAGTCACCCAAAAGAGGGTTTTCATGGTGTAAATCGTGTTCCACCCATAGAATGACCAATATATCAAATAAGATACCTTTAGGGATGTTAGAAGCTCCTCAAGAACAAAGTGATAGCAGTAAGTTTCTGTTAGAATAAAGAATGTAAGGTTTTGGGTAGATTAAAGAAGGAAAAACACATGACATAGCTTGTTTCGGGTGTGATGAACCTTACTCTTTGTGTGGTTCATGATTTGGAGAGTCTAGAGGGACAATAATGATCTGGAGATCTAGAACAAAGGCTGGAGAATGTCGAAGTTGCAAGGACCGTGCACCAATGTTCATAAGGTAGCACCTTCTTGCTTGTTGAGGCTTGGCCGATGATGGTTGCGGTTGTTTCTTCGATTTGGAGGGCTGGAACGGAGAGGAACCGTGGTGAAAGTGTGTGTTTTCTGCAGGTGAAATCAAGAGGAGAGGGAGAGAAATGAGAGGAGTGTGTTTGTGGGTTGTAAGGAAATGCATGCAAGAGGAATGGGGGATAGAAGTGGTGGGGTGTAGTGGAGAAGAGAGGAGAGGATAGGTGGAGAGGGGCTGCCGCTTTTGGCATCTAGTGGGGGTATTATTTTTAAATTTTAATTGTAAAAATGGTATTGTGTAGTATTATTTTGTGGTGTTGGGTAGTATTTTAGATGGTATCACTTGTTAATTGTTAAACGTTAGGCTTGTATATATATGTTTCAACCGTGAATTGTGTGTGTATGCACACACTTTAATTGTTCCAATTAAAATTCAATTGCAAGGGTGATAAAGTAACTTTCCCGGAACGCGAAGTTATTCTATGCTAAGGCTAGAACTGACAAATTCATGCAAAATGGCACATGAAATAACAAAAATGACAATAATAGCAATAATAATAATAACACTGATAGTAATAGTAATAGTGATATTGCATTAATATTAACTGCATGGATAATGATGCGGGAGGGGTTAAAGGTTAGGGTTATGACCTGGAGGTCGGTTGTTACAACACTACACAATCAACTTACACTACAATTTAAACTTTACAAAAAAAAATTAAAAGAAAACTCTCCCCACACACCACCATTTGGCCGCCTCCCCTCTCCCCCACTCACCATCCCCCACAAACCTCACAAAACCACTTCAACACACCATCCCTTTCCCCATACATGCAATCCAACCCCCAACCTTTTCTCCCTCACTCTCTCTCTCGAAATTCAGCTAAGAATCTCAACATCCCTGCAACTTTTCTTCATTTCTAGCCAAGATCGAGAGCCCCCTTCAAGTACAACATCGATTAATACAAGCTCAAGCTAAGAGGTGACCAAAAGGTTGAGTTTCTTGCGAGTTCTTGCAAAATCCAGGAAGTTTCAGCTCAAGCTTGTGATTCTATAGCCCACATAGTCCTCAAATCAATCCAAAATCATGAAACACCTTGAGTGTAAGCATCTATATACCAGAAACAAAACTATTTCTTGAGTTTTCTTCACTTTTCTACCATGAAATCTCACTTTTCTTGTTCACAGCAGAAAATTTAGGCTATATCACTGTATTTGTGAGACTCACGACTTCAAGAAGGTATATTTTAATGAGTGTTCGTGCACCATGGGTTGGTGCATATGATTTCAACCCGAAAACCCTCTTTTTCGTGTGTTTTAGCACCAATAACCCACTTGTTTTGAAAGACCCTTCAACCAATGTTAAAACCTGCTCCAAAACATTTTATTAACATCATTATAATCTGTATTAAAAGTTACAAAAAGGGTGTATTTTAGTGACCCGAAAAGGTGGTGAAATTCTCAAAATGGCTAAAACTTAATAAGTTAAAACTTTTAAAACCTCCAGGCCCTAAAATAAGTATTTTAGTATTAAAAACCGAATTTGGTGAATTTTTGGGTTAATATGTAATTTCTATGAATTTATTTAATGAAAATAAGCATAAACCGGGAGATTTTTGGATAAAATATTAAAAATAGTTTAACAAGCCTAAGACCACTAAATAAATATTATTTCAGTAATTTAGAAGACCTCAATGTGAAATCTTGGTGGAAAATTGAATGGAAGTGGGTTAGAGTGTTTGGTTTCGGATAAAAACGGGTTTTAACGGGTTAGTTTAAAAATGGACTTTTTGCTCAAATAACCCCAAAAATACTTTATAAACAGATTATGATATTTTTTATAAGCCCTTAAAATGTTATACTCGAGGTCATAGGTTGAAATTAAGAGATCAAAACAAAGATGCTTAAATTAACGGTTTTACCTTAACCGGTAACCTGAATTTTGTGTTTTAAACCTCTCAAGTTAAAAATCTGGAAATATTAAGTTAAAACAAGCCCAAAAGTAATATAAAAACCCCTAGGAACTAATAAGGGCCATATTGGGTCAAGTAATGAAAGAAAGCAAACATTTGGGTCAAAATTGTAAATTTTGAAACTTGAGGGACCAAAGTGTAAATTTCATAAATATAACTAAATTTCAGTAATCTTATGACTAGAAAACTTTTATTAAACTCATTACAATATAAACAAACTTATAAAAGTCATATAACTTGTCATCCATATCAAAAACCCTAACTTTCCTAAAAAGGAAACTTTTAAACACAAACTCCTAAGAAACGAAGCCACGAGAACGTATGAACATAAAATACATTTAGATACACTTCCAATAGCCTAAGAGCATTATCTTACTACTTTTATCTTGATCATAGGATGCTAGGACTTGAATCTTTTCTCTAACTGAAGAACTGTTGAGTCACCTAAGGTGAGTTTTAGTGTTCCCTTTTTACTACTCTTTTGGGATGAAACATGCTATGTTTGAACTATAAGTTATTTGTGTACTATTATGCGATGCTATTATATGTTGTGGCTAATGTTAGAACCTGCACCTACTTGTATCACAATCATTAATTCTTGTGTGAACCGCTTGTTTTATATGGGTAGATCTACTTAGGGAATCCCCCACGTACAGTGCCTTCCGACATAATAGGAAGGGTACACACTGAGATCTTGTGGGGTCTTTTATGTCATATGACAGGTTTTATAAGATACTATGGTGTACCACTCAGCAGGTATGGTACACTCTTTGAGGCTCAGTTTCCCCTATGGAATAACCAGTACAACACAAGTTTAGAAGAGGCTAGCCAGGGCTGAGTGCAGGGTTGATTGTGACCCCACAACAGTGACACTTATGTTTTCTTTTTAAAATTAACTTATGGATTCTAAAGAGTCCTTTTGTTTTTTAACTTTAAGCACTTAAACTCACCAACTTTTTAGTTGACACAAAATCTTTTTGAGCATGTTTCAGGTAACCCTTGATGAAGCATGGATTGTAATGGACACTTAATGGATGGCTTAGTACTGTGACTACGAATGGCATTACTTGATTTTGAAAACATTATTAGACATTTAGAATTGTTGTGTAATAAATTTGGATAATTTACAATGGGTGTGGATTTGATGTTTGGGCAAGACTTCCATAGCCCGAATATGTTGTTTTAATGTAATGCCATGTGATTTCCCTCCTTGTGTGCTCTTGAGTGGTTAGTTTCCACTGCCGTGTGTTTTGCTAATCTGCGACGTCCCACCCTCCTTGGGCCCGGGGTGTGACACTCAATGTAATGTTGCAAGTTATTGATTGTTTTGGTTGTACTTGCTTCAGATATTTTGGCTTTAACTTTAGCCTTTGTGTTTGTTAACTTCATAGAGAGTTCACTTGTGTGAGCATTCAGCTTGTGTTTTTCTTTAAGAAAGTTATCAACTTCTTTCTCTAGTGAACTAATTTGATTAGCAGAAGTTTGTAGTTCCTTTGCATGTGAAGCTCTTTCCTCCTTTATCATGTATGCTAGATTGTTGCAATATTTTCGATATGCTTGTACTTTATCTATGCATGCTAATGAGCATAGATTGATCTTTCTGTCTTCAAGAATTTCAGGCAATGAAGGAATGGTTGTGTTGTTGTTCTTTGTGGCTTTTGCAAGCTTGACAGTTAACTCTTCTAGTTTGAATTATTGTTGAACCATTTCATCTTGCAACTGGTTCATCTCTTGAGCTAAACTAATGTTTTGTTGATTCAACGTCTTGATTTGTGCTTGATCATTTCTTTGAGATTGTTCCATCTCTAACCTGCGTTTGATCAAATCATTAGACAATGTGTTGTTTGAGTTTGCAAGATCACACAAATGTAAATGCATTAGTTCTTCTTAATGTGACTGATATACAATTGAATATTTGCCTTGTCAAACAATGAATTATTGTAATAATTTGATATGCTGCTGTTGTTCGGTTGGTTGCAGCTTTTGATTGATTTGTTGTTGTTGTTTGGTTGATTGCAGCTTGGTTTCCTTTGTTTGAGTTCTTGAAACTTTTTTCTACCTGCAGCAAGAAAGATAGCTCGGTTTCTTTAAACACGAATATTAGTGAATGATGTTATATTTTTCATTTTGTTTAAAAACAAAAATAATTTAACAATTGTTTTTGTGTTTCAAACAAAATCAAATTTTTAAAATTTTAATTGAATCCAAAGAACGTCAAAACTCAATTTAATTAGATCGGCCTAATTAAAGAGTTAACTCGGTTCAATTACAATTTAGTTAAGCTAGACTAAGATTAATCTAGGTTAATTTAAAAAGTAACAATATTTGGATCGCCCCAATTAAAATTAAATGATGTTACAAGTACGCTGTGTACAGATGGTACCCAAGTTGTATGTTTAACGTCCGTTGTGGACCGATGAGTATGTTTCTTCTAACTCATCCGCTGTAAAATGAATGTAACATCCGCTATGTGTTTTTGAAGATGTTTATAAGGTCAGCTGTCAACAAAGGTGAAGATGTTTGTTCAATGTCTACTGTGGACTATGTGATTAATATCCGCTATGGGTGTTGTGAATCAGCTGAGTATCGAGATGTGTGTCCACTATGAAGATAAGAAAGACTTTGGGACTTCTGGTGTGAATTTTGTCCGTTGTGGACTTTAACACATCAGTTGTGGAAATAGTGCATCAGATGTGGAAATAATGCATCAGCTGTGGAAATAGTGCATCAGCTGTGGAAATAGTGCATCAGCTTTGGAAATAGTGCATCAGCTTTGGAAATAGTGCATCAGCTTTGGAAATAGTACATCAGCTGTGGAAATAGTACATCAGCTATGGAAATAGTGCATCAGCTGTGGAAATAGTGCATCAGCTGTGGAAATAATGCATCAGCTGTGGATGATAGAACACTTGGTCAAAAATTGAATTCCAAATGTACTTTGTGTATTCTTTGTAAAGTTTGATTATGAATAAAATTTTTGTTTTAAATACACAAATTGTTGTATGAATGATTCTTGAATGATTGAATGATGAACAAATGAATCAAAATCCAGATTGAATCATGAATTTGGCTGATTTTAAGATTTCAAAATAGTTTGACTTTGAAAAAGTCAAACTTCATGTTCTTGAATGAACAAACTTTTGATTCTTGGGTTTTTGATGGAATTTGATAAAACCAAATGTTATAATAGCTATAGGTAAGTGATTCTAAACTAAAATAACAATCAATTTCATATAATCATCACCTAAACTCGAATTTAGATGATGAACACATGAAGAACATTAAGCAGAACAAAAACTCAGATCTAGGAATCAATGTTCAAAAATGTATGTTTTGGTTGTTTTGTATGATAAATGAACCTTAGATTTGATGTTTCTAAGCTAAAACCACTATCAATTTCAGCTAAACAACATCAAATTCATGTTTTTGATGATTTTTCCTCAAGAACCGTGAACTTTTCTCAAGAACATAAAATTTTCAAAAATCTTCAAATTCAAGAGTTGTGGTTGATCAATTGATATGAAACTTTACAGATGTGTTAGTTATCACAAGCTAAAGCTATTAGAAGCTTAAATTCAATCAAACAACAATAAAATCAAAATTTCATGTTCTTGAGCATTTGAAGACTTGAAGAACAAATTTGCTTAAATCTTCAAATTAATGGCTCAAATGAACTTCAATAGATGTGAAAACTTATAGATCTTCATGAAATAACAATTCTAAGCTAATGGTAGCTTGATTTCATCAGAAACAATAACAATTTGTAGATCAAACTTGTGATTCAAATTTTTTAGAAAAATTTGAAGAACAAGGAGCCAAGGCTCCGATAAAGAGTTTGTGGAAATCGATAATCGTAGGTTCGAATATTGCAATCGTATTGTAGCCGTTTATCAGATATGTGATGCGGAAATCTCATAGACCTGTTGATGATTTCAAGTGAAGATCTGTCGCAAGATTTAATGTATGATGATAAATGGATGATGAACAATCAAGAACACATATTCATAAAAATTTCATTCATTCATATGGATGATGATACTAGAAGATTACAAAGAAAGTTTGTAAGAAAATTCTCTCTCACACACACTCAACCTAATTGTTTCTCTCACTAGACTAATTCTTTCTTGTTTGTTATTGTTAGTGCTTATTCCTTAGAGTATAAATAACTACACTTAATCTATTTATACTCTTTACATAAATAAACAAAATTATATTTAAACCCAATGATTACACAAATATTCTTCTAAGTCTGATAAATTCTCTGTTGCTGATGTGTGACTGCCAGGTGGCTGACGTCATTCGGGACTACCGCTGATGTTGACTGTTGACTTTGACCACGATTGACCAAGTTTGACTTTTGTCAATTTTCTTCGTTTTGATCATATTTTCAGTATGGCTTCACTGTGTCAGTTTTGATAATCATCATAAGATTCGACACTTAGGTTTTGGAAAGTATCATTTTCAAATAGTCCAACAGAGTTGTTTTTACAAAAATCAAAGGAAGTTGGGAATTGATTGCTTTAATGGAAAGAAGTTACATAATATTGTTAAAGTGATACATGGGCAGAGTGTTATTGTTGTCAAACAATAGATGCAATTTTGAAAGTCAATGAAGACTTGAAGATATTAAAGTGCAAGAACATATCAGATGTGTTTCTTTGGGAATTGACTTTTTAAGTTTTGTATTGCAAGTTGTTTTTGTTCTTTTGCTTCATTTATTTTGGTTTACATTAGTTTGATATGATCTGGTGGATTTCAATTTCTATGCTTTGACCCTTTTAAATAGTATTATTATTGTTATCATCTTCATAGAGTGGATACGCTTCATTTTGACCCATACCAAATAAAATGTGGATTATTATAATTTCATATGGTTTGTCCACGTTGTTTTGACCTTTTTTTAGTATTCTGATCGTTATGAATTCATAAAGTGGGTATGCTCCATTTTAATCCATACCAAATTAAATACGTGTTATTATAATTTCATACACCGTGTTCGGCTTGTTTTGATCCGTTTATATAGTGTTTTGGTTGTTATGATTTCATTATGTGTGTACGCTTCATTTTGACCCTTACCAAATTAAATGTGGGTTGATAAAAATGAATACACCGTGTTCGGCTTGTTTTGGCCCGTTTATGTAGTATTTTGATTGTTACCACTTCATAAAGTGGGTACGTGTAATTTTGACCAATAACATATTAAATAATGATTATTCTAATTACATACGTTGTGTTCAACTTGTCTTGACCTGTTTAAATAGTACTTTAATTGCTCTCGCTTCATAAAGTGGGTATGGGTCATTTTGACCCAAACCAAATTAAATGTGGATTGTTATAATTTAATATGGTGTGTTTGGCTTGTTTTGACCCTTTTAAATAGTATTTTGATTGTCATGAATTCATAAAGTAGGTACGCTTCATTGTGGCCTATATCGGCATATCCAATTAAATGTGGATTATTATTATTGCATACGATGTGTTTGGCTTGTCGACCCGTTTATATAGTATTTTAATTGTTACCAGTTCATAAAATGAGTACGGGGTCATTTTGACCATACCAAATTAAAGGTGGATTATTATAATTTCATACAGCGTGTTTGGCTTGTATTGACATGTTTATATAGTATTTTAATTTTTATAATTTCAAAAGGTGGGTACGAGTCATTTTGAGCCATATAAAATTAAATGTGGATTATAGTATCACACTGTGTCTTCTGGTTGTTTTGACCCGTTTACATAGAATTTAGATTGTTATGACCATGGACGACCTTAATTGGTTATAATTGAACGTCATTAACCATAGTTGGACATAATTTACCATAGAGCGTATGTTAGCGACATTTATAGACACTAATTGATAAAAAAAACCCAACTCTACTTGTCATTAATGACCAAACTAACCCTAACAGGGTATCAATGACGCTAATTGATTGTCTATGACATAAAGTGGAGACAAACAACCAAATATGAACTTCAATAACCCAAAGTGACATGTATTGACCATGAATGGCCTTAAATTTATGACCTTAATTGACCGTCATTAGCCATGGTTAACCATATATTACCATTAAACGTAATTCAATGACATTAACAGACATGATGATCAAAATCAACACTATTTGGTCATTAATCAACAAATTAACGCTAACGAGACATCAATGATCCTAATTGACTATCAATGACATAAAGTGGACACCAACCAAATATGAACTTCAATAACCTGAAGTAACATGTGTTAACCATGAATGACCTTAAATGACCATGGTCGACCCTATTTGGTTGTTTATGACCTTGATCGGCCGTCATTAGCCATAGTTGACCATAATTTACAATTAAACGTAATTCGTGACATTAACAGACAATAACTGATGAAATCAACACTACTAGTCATTAATAACCAAATAAACCCTAATGGGGCCTCAACGACCCTAACTAACTATCAATGACATTAAGTGGACACCAACGACCAAATATGAATTTCAACAACCCAAAGTGAAATGCGTGAACCATGAATGACCCTAAAGGACGATAGACCTCCCTGATTGATTGTATATGACCTTAATTGACCATCTTTAGCTATATTTGACAATAATTTTGCATCAAACATAAATCAGTGATGTTAATATACACTAATTCTTCAAAATCAACAATACTTGGTCATTAATCACCAATTTAACCCTAACAGGGCATTAGTGACCCTACTCTAATTGGCTATTAATGATTTTAAGTGGACACCAATGACCAAATATAAGCTTCAATAACCCGAAGTGACATGCGTTAACCATAAATGACCATGGACGACCCTAATTGGTTGTTTCTAACCTTAATCGTTCTCTATTTACCTTAAAATCACAACCAATTACCTTGATTGACCCAAATTTACCAAAATTAACTCTGGTTATTCATTAGCCGAAGTGTAGACTTGTTATTCTTTGGGATATTACTCTAGTTTTTTTATTCATTAAAAAGGTAATAAAACTATATTTTTTCTCTTAAAATAAATTCATTAAATATGACTATAGGACCTGTTACCTCCTAATTCTTCATTAAAAAATTGAAAATTCCCTCCAAATTTCTATTTCCCCTTAAATCTTCAATATAATCGGATCTCCATGCCTTAGACTCTCCTTCTCGATCTGATTCTTCATTTAAGAAACCAGGTATCGATCTTTTGCCTTTGTCATCTATTAGATTCAAGAAATCGTTATTCAGCTTCTACATCATCAACTATCTGAATAAAGAAATCAGCATAAGGTCTTCTGGCTTCATCATTTCTCTGATTCAAATAGTATGTTTCTTCTTTTTCTTCTTTTTTTAAAATAGACACAACCATCTGATTAGTGAATCAGACATCAACATTGATTTTGTATGCATGTACAATGCAATTATTGAATCAAAATCTAATTGTTCAATGATGCATCAAAATATTTTTTTGGGTCTTTAGAGTATTGAATTCCTGTTTCTTATTCATTGTTTCTTAGGTAATCAGTCAATTGTTATTTGTAGCCTTGTGTTTACGAAAAAAAGAATAAAACTGCTACTTTGGATTGTTTAACTCAAATACTGGTTATTTGTAGGCTTATGTAGTTTGATGGGATTATCAGTAGGCTTTGTTTTGAGAAGTTATGATTGGAAAACTTTTTAGGATCTCTCTCTGTTAATACACACTCGCATAAATTTTCATTTGGATTATCTCTATCTAGTTTTTGCTTGTCTTAATATTTGATTCTGTTTAAAGTTAAATTAACCTACTGAAAATTACAAAAGCAGATTAAGTTGAATTGTTATATATTGCATCAAGATTAGTCTCTGTTAAATATATATACATGTTTGTCTTGAAAGCTTAGCATGTCTACTCCTAATTCAAGATTTTACCTATCTAGTTGTTCTTGGTTATTAACCTTAAGGGGCCGCTAGGCAAGCATAAAGATGTAAACACTTAACATTCAACTCTTTGAGTGTTATGTAGCTGATTATATTTTTAAGTTATTAGCTTACTAATATTCACCCACCCCTGCCACTTTATATAAAAAGCCTCATTTGTTTTTATTTTCACTGTGATTGTATATGGCAAAGCTTGATGAGGATGATGATAAGGTTGATGACGAGGATGATGACATATTTCAAGGTATCGTTTTTGAAATCTTAAAGTTCATTTAATTATTGATTAATATCAAAGTCAGTTATACAATTACTTATCATATGGTATTACTCTTACATGCTTTTAGATGTTAATGGAGTGCACATATAACTAACAAGTTTGGAGGATGATGGGAATGAAGGGTATATTGTGAGATCATAAGGTACTTATGTTTAGTGACTAAATTAGTTTATTTTTAGTTTTGGGTTTTTTTATAAATATATCATTGCTGTTGAAACATGTTATTTGAACGCACTCGTAAAGGACAGAAGGATGTGAATATGTTGATACATATGATGTAACGACAAGGAAAATTGTACGTTCTTTCTGCTTTTTCCTTTTCATAATTTTGCATGATGTCTCTAATATATATGTGTGTTATTTATCATTTTACTATCACTTTGTTACATTCATATTTCATACGTTACTTATCAGGTTAGAGGTTAAACATTACTTGGTAATCAATTAAGTAAATTATCTTGTTTATGGTATGATTCCATATCATATCTATGATTTGATTCACTCACATAAATAGATACATATATGCGTATATAGTGCAGGATCGGTGTTGGTCTCTCAACACAAGTTTTGTATCTCACAAACTCATTAATTTATACTCGACTGATGAAGAGGAATCTCTATCTAAGTTGACAATAATATAATAACTTGATGAATACAAGAAAGGTTTTCAAGATACTTGTATATATTATTTCTCAACTCAGTATTACAAGACTCTTACAAGCATGGATACATAAGTTACAATGAGAAACTATATATGCTACTATCTACAGCCGGTTATATTTGGAAAACCAGCTGGAATTTACCGCTAAGCAAATACTATATTGCTAGAAGTAAAATATCTAAGATAAAATAATATCCTAGATTAGGTAGTCATAACAGGTCTATGACTTACCTTTTATCACCAACTAAGTATGGTAACTGTACTAACTGAAAAAAATAAACAATGGATTAAAGTATGGTCAACTACATGGGAGAGGGAAAAGGCCATGCAGTATATCAGAGTTGTCAGCGGATGTCAGACAACCCATACGTATGTCCACTGGTTCATAGTTGATTCTTTCGAAGGCAAACTGGCTTCGGAAGAATAAATTCTTCCGAAGCCATTTATACTTCGGAAGAATCAACTTCTTCCAAGTCTTCTGCAAGTCTTTGTGACTTCATTCTTCGGAAGACTTTGACTTGGATCTTCTAAGTGTGAATGCTTCGGAAGGAGAATTACTTGGTCTTCATATACTTTGGAAGACTTGTGTTGGACTCAACAAGTGCTTTAATAGAATAATGCTTAAAAGGATAATGCTTGCCATAAACAAATATTATGTGTTCTAACATTCAAACAATCATTAACTAACACATTAGCATCATTAACAATCATAACATTCACTAATCAATGTTTAAGTTTCTTTTTTAGGATTGTAAATAAAAGAAATTTTGACCAAGTGTTAGTAGCGGATGAAGAACTGCCCACAGCGGATGTATAAGAGGATGCAGAGGATGAAGATCAAGTCCAAATGCTCACAGTGGATGAAGACATCCCACAACGGATGAGTAACATACAGCGGATGCCTGTCCACAACGGATGTTCATCAACAGCGGATGAACACCCCACAGCGGATATCCCACAACGCACAACAAACAATGCAAACACTTTATAGTGGACAAGTGATCTGACTTCCACAGTGGACATCTTAACATCCATAGCGGACAACTAATCATCCACAGCGGACAGCTTATAGACTTAGGATTTTTATGTAATTTTCGTTTACATAAGGGTAGTTTAGTAATTGTATATAACTCTGTGTATAGGCTATAAATAGCAATATAGCATACTACCCGAATCCTTTGTAAGCTTTTGAACATTCAATACAATCAAGCAGTTTTTATGCATTAGCTTCAAAACATACATTTTGAGCTGAAAATCATCACAACAACCTCTTCTACTCCAAACATTCATTAAATACTTAAAACCTGATTTCTTAACTATTTTTGTGCATTGTGAAGAAGATTATGTGGTTTTAAAGCTCAAACCATCATTCAAACACTGTTTTTTCAAAACAAAATCATCACAAGACCTAAAAAACCTAATCAGTTCTAAGGGTTTTTAATAAAACAGTCTATCAAGTATTGTTTCATCAAGTTTTCAGCAAACACAAATCGTTTTGAACATTTTGAATCGTACAAAGTTTTTAAAATCATCATATTCTAGTGAAAACTCACTTGAATTAGGTTTTTGCTTTTCAATCAACAAACAGATTGTTGATTTTGTGAAGAACATTAAAGCCGCCATCAAAACCCTAGGATATACCCTAGTTTTGATCATTCATAAACCTTCACAATCTCCGGTGAATGTGTTGGTTCCTCATCACAAAGTCACTTTTTGATCTGAAAAGTTAACTTTAAAAAAACAAAATATTTGTTTTTTGTTTTTAGGGTTTTGACTTTTGTTGACTGACATCATTAAGGGTTTTGACTTATTGACATCCTCAAACAAAATTTTCCCTTTTCACCGAGAATATAACAGTGACATCACCTAGGACATTAATTAATTTCAATTAATTAATTTTTTATTTGGTAAGTTAATTTAAAAAGTGACTCAATTAACAAACAAATCCTAAAGACTTTAGGATTAAATAAGTTTTTCATCAAGCTAAAATCATCAAACAAATTTAACTTAAAAAGTTGAGTTAAAATTCAACTATCATGGCTAATGAAATGACGGGATCCAACAGTGGTCTAAAACCACCCAGACTAAAGAACAAATCAGACTTCAAGCAATGGAAGATCATGTTCATGAATTGGATAATTTTTCAAGACCCAAATTTGTGGACTTCCATAACCGAGGGTCCTTATATTCCTCTAACTCTTGGACCTGATTACAACATACAAAAGCCAGTTAGCTTGAAAAGCGTAGCTGGTGATGACCTCAAGAGGGTCAAAACAGACATGAAAGCATACAACATATTGGTAATGACTTTGCCTTTTGAAATTTTAACACGGGTTGAAAATTTCAAAACAGCACTTGAACTATGGAAGGTACTTCACACCATGTGTGAAGGAAGTGATGAAATTAGGGAAATCAAGAAAGAAAAATTAAGGACCCAGTATGAAACCTTCCACCACATTCAGGGAGAATCAATTCCATAACAGCTTCATAGATTTGTACAGTTGGTAAATGAGATGATTGTCTATGGTCTCAAGTATGAATATGTGGAGATTAACAAAAAGATGTTGCATACACTGCCAGAGAGCAGGACTCAATCAGTATCTCTAATGAAAGCAACATTGGATCTAGACGCATTGTCCCTAGAAGCTCTAGTTGCTAAAGTTGAAGCATTAGAACTAGACGAAAGATCCAGGAATAACAGCAGAATCAGACATGTTGAATCCTACAAGTTCAAGGAACTACAACAAACAGATAGTGAATTTTTGACATGCACCATAAAAGATGAAGATGAGGAATTTTTAGATAAAAGTGAAACCTCCTTCTTTTTAGCCCCTAAATCATCTAGTACCAAACGGAAGTCTAAAAAGACTGGTGTTCATGCTTCCTATGAAGCAACACCACAAAGCAAACATAATCCTCAAACATCCAGTTCTAGCAAACAACAACAGCCAAAGAATCAAAACGTGCACAAATATGAGAAACTGATGGATGCTCTCACTATTATTTTACAAAGTGAAGAGCAGAAAGCATCCTATGCAACTTTCTTAACTAGCTTTGAAGCATTTTTGGGTGCAAGTCTCACACCATCTCAAATCATTCAACAGGACCTGGATGAATTGCCACCAGACATGGTTGAAGAAATGGATCTTTAGTGGTCTATGGTAATGATTGCCTATAGATCAAAAAGGTTTCTCCAAAGAAACAGAGGGTTGCACATGGACAAGAAAACCAAAATTGGTTTTGACAAAACGAAGGTGAGATGCTACAATTGTCAACTGTATGGTCATTTCTCAAGAGAATGCTAGCAACTAAGAGTTGACAGAAACAATAATCAAACACAAGCATCTAGCAGCTACCATTCAAACAAACAAATTCCACCTCCAATCAGTATTCCGGCTGCACCAACTCCACCTCAAATCACACAATACAGCCCAAATCAACACTCCAAATCATCAGCAATGATTATAAAATAGGATGGTGAGTGTGATTGGAGAATGTACGAGGCTGAAATCCAATCTCCTGATCATGCCCTCATGGCAAATATAGAAGATAAGATTTCAAAAATCCCCGAAGAGGTACGGGAAAATCTTTGTACACAGGCATGCATTGATGAAGTCAACAGATACAAAGAACATGCAGACAAACTTTCCAAGAAAGTAATTGAAACAAACATTTTAAATGAAAGTCTAAAATCTGAACAAAAACCATATGGAGCAAAATTCTTTCATTACAAAATGATTTGGACAAATTAATGTCTAAAAAGTTAACACTAGCAGCTCAAGTAGAGCAACTCTCTGTATTATTGATTGAGTCAAAAACATTGCAGACTGAAACTGAAGTGAAACTTTAGAAGTTTCAGGTAAGCAACAAGAAGTTTAAAGAACTTCTTGCACAACAAAGGGCCTTCAAAGACCCGTTAGGTTTTGGATATAATAAGTCAACCCACCTTATAGTGACAATTATATTCCTTTACCTGACTCAATGAAAAACAAACAGGGTGAGTCTCTTGACCCACATGACAGGACTGATGATTCAAAACAATCATCATCATCATCATCAAAATCACCATTAACATCAAAATCACCTTTGATAAAATTTGTTAAAAGTCAAGCACCGCCATAAATTAAATCAACAGATTTTTATCAAGGAGAGAAAAATGAATTTGATGAACAGACAACTGACGAAGATGATGTTGATCTATTGGATGATGAGTCCACTCAACCAATTATTGAAACTCAAAGAGTTTCAAGTGTGGTTGATGCACCAACCAAACAAACAAAGCAGACTCAAGGGTTTGATATCTGCTCTGGTGGAAGAAAAGCTGGATCTTCCACTGCCTCTCCTAAACAAACAAATAAAGGGAAAGGCAAAGCTCTAATTTAGCAAAAACATCAAACAGTAACTTTTGAAGTACCTTCAAAATCAAATTTAAAGAAAAACGTTTTTAACAAACAAGACAATACAACTTTACCACACTGCAAGTGGCGTGCTCAATACACACACACCACCGAGAAGTGCAAATATGGTAAATATTGCAAGTACTGTCACATGAACAATCACAGTACAGAATCATGTCATTATCATAACTATTATTCAATTTGTGAGAGAAACAATCATAGTACTGCAAATTGCTTTTTCAATAAGAAATATAAAAAGCAAAACAAACAGCCTCAAGTTGAGAAATCAACTGAGAAACAAACAATTGTTCCCAATAACAACAAGGGAGGAGTACCAAGACACACCTTATCAAAAAGTTATTTTAAACAAAGAAAAAACATTTTATGATAACTTTAAACAATCTAACAGGAGACATAAGTCTCAAAACCATAAGTCAACAGACATTAGCACTCAAAGGAGAAGAGCTAAAAGTATTTTTTTTGACAGAGCTAAAAACAACCAAAGGAAAACTAGTGTACCTAGAGTTCCTAAACCATCAGACAATGCCATTTTAGAATATATTTGTGTTATGGGGAAAGACGGAAAACCCAAGACCATCTTGGCTTGGGTTGCAGCAATTAACTAATTTCTTTTCTCTTATAGGGACATCAAAGAAGTCCTGACAACATCTGGTATGTTGATACTGGATGTTCCCGACATATGACTGGCAATTGTTTCCTCCTTCAGGATTTAAAAGCAAACATGGAGGTAATGTAGCTTTTGGAGGAGACAAGGCAGGTGGAAATATAACTGGTGAAGGAACAGTTTCAAATGGGTTGATCAGCTTTGAAAATGTCAACTACTGCTCCAACCTCCAGTTTAATCTTCTAAGCGTATCTCAAATATGTGATAAAGGATATGCAATTTTATTTGACTCCAACAACTGCTACATCCTCAAGACAGGTTTTCAAATACCAGAAGATTGTATCCTTTTGAAAACACCTCGTCATAATAACACATACATTGTTGATATGAACACTGT
This sequence comes from Flaveria sonorensis, assembly GCA_025506505.1. Classification (NCBI taxonomy): domain Eukaryota; kingdom Viridiplantae; phylum Streptophyta; class Magnoliopsida; order Asterales; family Asteraceae; genus Flaveria; species Flaveria sonorensis. The sequence continues at coordinate 38,484,467 of CM046436.1, read as the reverse complement.
TTCAACATCATCCCCTGAAACATTTTTATTATCAAAAGCATCAGAAGAAGTTTCCTAATTATGGCACAGACTTTTGGGACACTCTAATTTTAACAAAATAAATCAACTTGTAAAAGGTGATCTAGTCATAGGTTTACCACAAAAGGAATTTTTCTGTACAGACCACTACACTGCATGTCTGAAAGGCAAACAACATAAAGTGTCTCATAAGTCCAAATTGGTAAACTCTAACAACACACCACTCAAATTGCTTCACATGGACCTTTTCAGCCCAACAAACATCCTAAGTATAGGAAAGAAGCAATACTGTCTTGTTATAGCAGATGATTACTCCAGATTCACCTAGGTTTTCTTTCTACTACACAAGTCAGAAATAGCAGAAATCATCAAATCCTTTATCACTAAGATTGAGAATCGACTGGATCTTAAAGTTAAATCTTTAAGAAGTGATAATGGTACTGAATTTAAGAATGACTTCATTTCCTCTTTTTTTGCAGAGAAAGGAATCAGTTATCAATTTAGTGTAGCAAGAACTCCTCAGCAAAAAGGAGTAGCTGAAAGGAGGAACAAAACATTAATAGAAGCAGTTAGATCAATGCTAGCTGACTCTTTATTACCATATCCTTTTGGGCTGAAATAATCAATACAACTTGCTACATACAAAACAGAACACTAATAGTCAAAGAACATTCCAAAACACCTTATGAATTAATGTTTAAAAGAAAACCATTCATTAGATTTCTTGAAGCTTTTGGATGTTCTGTTTTAATATTAAACACCAGAGAACAATTATCTAAGTTTGCTCCAAAAGCAGATGACGGATTTTTTGTTGGATACTCCGGAAGCTCAAAAGCTTACCGAGTATACAATCCAAGATTAAACATAGTGGAAGAAACAACAAATGTTGTTTTTAATGAACATTCTTTTACTTAGAAAGTCATTGGATCATACTAGTTGTTTGATATTGATGCATTAACAAAATCATTTGACACATCTTATTTTGATGTTTCAGGTACCAAGGATAACAATGAGTATCCAATGGTTCCACCAACAACCATAGATGTTCCTTTAACTACGGATCCTCCAAGGAGAACAAACATCACTCCTTCCAGTACCATAGTTTCAACTCCTCCAAAACAAACAAACTCATCAAAAGGAACATCACCAGACACACCATCTTTATCAACTCCTGTGACAACCCAACCATAACCGAATAACCAAACCAAGTCACATCAACCAATCACTGTTGAAGAAGATGATGATTATCATTCACTACCAGACACATAAATCTTAGATTTATTTCATGATTCACCACAAGCATTCAATGAACCCTCACAACTAGATAAACAAACAACCACAAACCACAACCGAATAACCAAACCAAGTCACATCAACCAATCACTGTTGAAGAAGATGATGATTATCATTCACTACCAGACACATAAATCTTAGATTTATTTCATGATTCACCATAAACATTCAATGAACCCTCACAACTAGATAAACAAACAACCACAAATACCCTTGCCCAGCCATCAACACCCAATCAAACAATCACCAATCTTGATTCAACAATTCCTGTTGATTAGATTACAACAACCAGAGTTCACAAAGACCATCCACTAGAAAACATTATAGGTGACCTCAATACCAGATTGACACGAAGTCAATCTGACAGAACAAACATTTGCCTGTATTCCTGCTTCCTATCTCTAACTATACCCAAAAACATAACAGAAGCACTCAAAGACAACAGTTGGATGGAAGCTATGCAAGAGGAATTACAGCAATTCAGAAAGCAAGAGGTATTGTCATAAGAAACAAAGCAAGGCTAATTGCCCAAGGATATACTCAAGAGGAAGGCATTGATTATGATGAAGTCTTTGCTCCTGTAGCTAGATTAGAAGCTATCCGAGTGTTCCTTGCATATGCCTCATTCAAAAACTCCACTATCTACCAAATGGATGTCAATTTTGCATTCCTCTATGGAAAGATAGATGAAGAGGTATATGTTGCTCAACTACCAGGGTTTGAAGACCTAGAATTCCCTAACAGAGTCTACAAGTTAGAAAAAGCTCTGTATGGTCTTCATCAAGCACCTAGGAAGTGGTATGAAACTTTATCTAAGTTTCTACTACAGAATGGGTACACACGAGGGAAAATAGATCAAACATTGTTCTTAAAACAAAAAGAACAAGACTTGTTAGTGCTTCAAGTCTATGTGGATGACATAATTTTTAGCTCCACAAACACACAACTTTGCAAAGAGTTTGAGACTCTTATGCAATCTAAATTCCAAATGAGCTCAATGGGAGAACTTACATTCTTCCTTGGTCTTCAAGTTCAACAATTTGCTGAAGGAATTTTTATCAACCAGAGCAAGTATGTGAATCAGATATTAAAGAAATACAACATGTCTGATTGCACATCCAGCAAAACACCATTTGCAACTGGAGTGAAGTTTGGACCCGATCCAGAAGGAACATCAGTTGATCAGAAACTCTACAGATCAATGATAGGTTCACTGATGTACTTAACAGCAAGCCGTCCAGACATCATGTATGCAGTTTGCATGTGTGCCAGATACCAGGCAGATCCAAAAGAATCACACATCAATGCAGTAAAGAGAATCTTTAGATACCTAAAAGGGAAATCAACACTTAGTTTGTGGTATCCAAAAGATGGAGATTTCTCTTTATTTGCATACACAGACAGTGATTATAATGGTTGCAATAACAACAGAAAATCCACTACTGGAGGTTGTCACTTTCTTGGATCAAGATTGATCTCCTGGCAGTGCAAGAAATAAACAAATGTCTCTGAGTCAACAGCTGAAGCAGAATACATAGCTGATTTCCATGCTGTTCTCAAGTGCTTTGGATTCAAAACCAAATGCTTGATTATGGCTTTAATTTTCTTAAAACACCCATACATATTGATAACTCTGCTACCATGTTTATCACCGACAACAAAACACATAGATATCATATATCACTTTCTGAGAGATTGCTTAGAAAAGGGTCTGATAAAGTTGATCAAAGTCCATACTGACAATCAATTGGCTGACTTGTTTACCAAACCATTAGATTTAACAAGATTTGAATTTCTAGTTTTGTCACTTGGTATGATCAACTATGAATAAAACAAGTAATGTTTTCAAAACATGAATTTCAAACAAGCTTGATTTTGTCAAAGTCCGAATTAAACATCAACAAGCATCTTTCAAAATCAAGATATCAAACAAACATTCATGTTTTCTTATAATCAAACATCTTGAATCACACATACAACTCATGAGAAATGATAATACATTAGCTCATTCTTCACTTGAGTCATTTTTCACTAATAAAGACTGATAGTACTTTGTTTCATATGTGGATAGGCTCAGCATGGGACACCTAACATCACATACAACAATGAAGAACTAAATTCTCATGATTGTGTGGTAAACAACACATCTTGGTTTATAATGAGTATTGATCTATCCAACATAGGTTTCTTGTAAAGTAACTACAATACACCAAGTGAAACAGTTTATAAATTGCTCAATTATGCAAGTGTCTCCTCTGTATGATTTTCATAGACCTGGAGTAAACCAAGGCATTCTTTATTGTGCTAAGCACAGACCTGAATGACCTAAATCATGATCCAAAAAGATTCCTAATGAGGAACACATCCATTTTGGATGAATAATCAATAAAGTCTTTTAGACTACATTCCTTAGGAATGAATCAAAAGAATCCCAAAGAGGATCACCTTCCAAAGTGAAGCGACAAAGAATCCCAATGAGGATCAACCAACATGGATCAAATTAAGCATTTATACTCCTAAGTAGCTAGGTCTTAAGTATTGTTCCTCTGTGATGAAACCTGCACTGCTTGTTTAAAAGGAAAACAACACAAAGTCTCATTCCCTCCTATAGAAGAACCAAAGTCCACTGCCTGCCTGCAATTACTGCACATGGATCTCTTTGGTCCTGTGAGAGTAATGAGCATGGCAAAGAAGAAATACTGTCTGGTAATTGTGGATGATTACTCCAGATTTGTATGGACCTTCTTCTTGCATTCAAAGGATGAGGCTGCTCAGACAATTATTAACTTTGTGTTGTATGTTGAGAAGCAGTATTCCCTATCAGTCAAGTGTATAAGAAGTGATAATGGAACTGAATTTAGAAACCATACACTTAATGATTTCTACCTTTCAAAAGGAATCAAGAGGCAGTATAGCATCCCAAGGACTCCAGAACAAAATGGAGTAGTGGAGAGAAAGAACAGGACCCTAATTGAAGCTGCAAGGTCTATGTTGGCTGACTCTGGTTTGCCACTGACCTTTTGGGCTGAAGCTGTCAACACAGCATGCTATGTGCAAAATAGAGCTTTAGTGAATCAGAGGTTGATGAAGACTCCTTATGAAGTTCTACATCATTTGGCTCCTCTAATTTCATTCTTCAGAGCATTTGGGTGTCCTTGTTACATTCTCAACACAAAGGATCAACTCCAAAAGTTTGATTCTAAGGTGGATGCAGGGTATTTTGTTGGGTATTCATCCACTTGCAAGGCTTACAGAGTGTTCAACTGCAGAACAAAGATGGTTGAAGAAACCTTGCATGTGAAGTTTAATGAATCTCCTAAGGACAAAATCTCACAAAACCCTGTGGAGTTGTTTGATCTGGACATACTGCAATATGTTCCTTATCAGCCTCCAGCTGTTGCAGATCATGTGAATTCATCACCTTCTGCAGCTAGTCAACCATCTGGTGGTACTGATGTTCATGATGATCCAAGTACTCACCTATTCAAGTTTAGTGATCAACTGCCTGAGTCTACTCAACTTGATGTTCCTGTAGCTTCAGTAGCACCATCCACAACAAATGCTGATGAGATTACTGAATCCTCTACTTCATTTGACTTGCCATCTAATACTTGGTTTCAAGAATCTGGATCAACATCTGTTACTGCTGAGCGTGCTACAAACACTTGCACAGATCTTATAGTATACCAAGAGCTGAAGAATCACCCAACGTCTCAAATCATTGGTGATATCAATGCTGGTGTCTCAACTAGAAGTCAATTGTCCAACTTCTGCTTCTATGCTCTCTTCATCAGTCAGCAAGAGCCAAAGAACTATCATATTGCATTAAGAGACAATGGATGGGTTGATGCCATGCAGCTTGAGCTTCTTCAGTTCAAAAAGCAGCAAGTGTGGGAACTGGTTCCTCTACCCCCAGGTAAGTGTGCAATAGGCACTAAATGGGTGTTTAGGAATAAAACAGATGAAAATGGGCAAATTGTCAAGAACAAGGCCAGACTGGTTGTCCAGGGGTTTTCACAAGAAGAAGGTATTGATTATGATGAAACCTTTGCCCCTGTAGCCAGACTGGAGGCAATTAGATTGTTCTTAGCCTATGCTGCATTCCACAATCTTAAAGTTTTTCAAATGGATGTCAAAAGTGCATTTTTATATGGTAAAATAAAAGAAGAGGTTTATGTGTGTCAACCACCAGGTTTTGAGGATAATAAACATCCTGATTGGGTGTATAAACTTGATAAGGCTCTTTATAGGTTGAAACAAGCTCCTAGAGCCTGGTATGAAACACTGTCAAACTTTCTTCTTCAGAATAATTTCACTAGAGGCTCCATAGATAAAACTTTGTTCATTAAGAAAGTGGGTCAGCATAAGCTCCTTGTTCAAATTTATGTTGATGATATTATTTTTGCATCCTCTGATCCACAGTTGTGTGATGCATTTACAAAGTTGATGCAACAAAAATTCAAAATGAGTGCCATAGGAGAATTACAGTTTTTTCTAGGTTTGCAAATTAAACAACAAGCTGATGGAACTTTCATTCATCAGTCAAAATACACAAAGAGTCTTTTGGCAAAGTTTGATTTACAAAACTGTAAGCCCTGTTCTACTCCCATGTGCAGCACCACACAACTGGATGCAGATCAGAAAGGTAAAGTTGTTGATGAAACACTTTACAGATGTATGATTGGGTCCTTGATGTACTTAACAGCTTCTAGACCAGATATTATGTTTGTAACTTGTGTTTGTGCTAGATTTCAGGCTGCTCCTAAAGAGTCTCATTTGATTGCAGTCAAGAGGATCTTTAGATATCTGCAAGGTACTCAATCTCTAGGTCTTTGGTATTCCACTGGGCACTCTTGCAAATTAGTTTCTTTTTCTGATAGTGACTATGCAGGGTGTAAATTAACTAGAAAATCAACTTCTGGTGGATGTCAATTCCTAGGCAACTGTTTGGTTTCTTGGCAGAGTAAGAAACAAACATCTGTTGCTACATCCACTGCTGAAGCCAAGTACATTGCTGCTGCAAGTTGTACATCTCAGGTACTCTGGCTTCAGAATCAATTACTGGATTATGGCATTACAGAGACTAAGACTCCATTACTAATGGATAGTGCTTCAGCTCTTTGTATTGTCAAGAATCCAGTCCAGCACTCTAGGACCAAACATATTGAGATCAGACACCATTTTATTAGGGATTGTTTTGAAAAAGGTCTGATTGATCCAAAGTTTGTTCCTAGTGCTGATGAGCTTGCAGACATATTCACTAAGCCTTTGGACAGTTCAACTTTCCAAAACCTAGTGTTAAGGCTTGGTATGCTGCAGCTAGAATAAGTGACAACTACTGATGATCTCAGTCAACAAGTACTGATGAGCATTCGTATACTACTGTCACAAATAAGTACTGAAGTTCTTTTATCCTCAGTAGTTTTCATAACTACTGAAGACTAAATTACTTAAAAGTACTGAAGTACTCATCTGTTGAAAAGAACTGATGTGGTTACAACTACTGCTGTAGTTACAACTGCTGATGTCAAAATAACAGATAAGTACCGATGACCTATGAAACATCTGAAACTCAGACAAAGTCTGATGAAGTGTTGAGGTCAGAATGAAACAACTGATGAGCTAAGAATTGACGACAACAGCTGATGAGAAATTTTTCTCTTCAGTTGTTTCTACAACTGCTGCTTCACTTCAAACAACTGAAGCCAAAACCATGTCTTCAGTAGTTTCACAACTACTGATGACTAACACCAAGTCTTCAGTTGTTACAACACCTGAAGCCAAAACCATGTCTTCAGTAGTTTCACAACTACTGATGACTAATACCAAGTCTTCAGTTGTTACTTCTGAAAGTTAAAACCAGGTCTTCAGTTGTTTTCAAACAACTGATGACAGCACCAACACTTTCAGTCGTTTTATATCAGCTTTTTCTTACCCTATAAATACCTAAACCTACTTTCAGACGTTTCATTAGCCGTTTTCCGTCCTTCACTCTCTCAACAATGGCGACCATGAAACTCAAACCCAGACACAACTGTGTTGCCTACCTCTCGAAATCGACCTTCTGGAACAAATTTGATAACGCCATCGATCTTATGGTAGATTCCCAGTACCGAACCGCGTTTCTTCTGAATCCTACCATCTACCCCGATTCCCTAAGCCAGTTCTGGACCAACGTCTCTGTGCAAACTAGTGAGAATGATAGCCAAATCACTCTCCAGTCGTTGGTCAACCAGAAACAGGTGGTCATCACTCCGGACATCATTCGACAAACCCTAGATCTACATGATGCCACCTGTGTCACAGAATACCCGAAAGGCACAACCGATATGTCTTTCATCAACAACGGGTATGAAGGAGACTTAAGTGCTACCACCATTCTAAAGAATCACTTCCATGATGCTGAACGTCTTATATTCCACATGGTGAATGTCTGCCTTGCACCAAAAACCTCCTCATGGGATCAAATGTCTTCCCGATGGCAACAGGTATTATACTCTATCTTTGAACGACAAACTTTAAATTTTTCTGAGATAGTGTTCATGGAACTAAAGGATCTGGCCTTGAAACCTGTGGCAAACAGATGGATATTATATCCCAGGTTTCTCATGGCCATAATTTTAACACAGCTAAAATCAGACGGCCTTGTTGGCCTTGGAGTCCCTGCTCCGGCTGTATTGCCTAAAGTATACTCCAGGCACAACTCTGACCCTACATTGAAAGGGGCTGCCCGGCTGCTAAAACCCAAGCAGCGGGAACCCACAGCCTCCACTTCCAGATCCAAAGTCCCCACCAAACCCAAAACCAAAAAGCCCAAAAAGGCTACTCAGGGAGATGAGTCCCCTGAGGATGCCCCTGTAACACCAATACAGGAAACACTTACTGGTTCTAACCCCCTAGTAGTGTCCAAGACTCTACCAACCCTAGCCGCTCAGGCATCCTCTCAACAGGATCCTGATGCAACCAAAATTAGGGATACCACAATGCTAGAACCTATCTCAATTGAGAAGGTTACCATTGAAGAGCACCAGTCACCCCGGGTGCAATCTGCTTCAAACCTATCTCCAAATGCAACCGCCCCTCAAAGCCTAACATTTATTGTTGCACAAGTGTTGAGTCAGCTGCATTCCTCTCCTCCTCCCCAGACACCAATTACAATGGGGAGAACCTCAACAGCTGAGGAAGAGGACCAAAATGCTGCTGATAACCCACAGCACAGGGGTTATAATGTTCAATCTCCCCGTGTAGAGGAGGAGGTTAGAACATCTGGTGAGGCTGCCACTTCTACTGATTCAGCAAATGAAAAGGATGAAGTTGGTAACATCTCTAAGACCTCACCAGAGGCAACTGCCGATGAAGGACTCAGTCCTGAGGCAGGAAGTCCCCAGAACCAAGAACAAGGGGCACATGCTACAACTGATCTACACTCAGGGCATGTACATCCTGATTCAATCAGGAGGTCAGGTGATTCAGCAACGACTGATGATGACCTGGGCTTTTTCTACGATGTCTTAGCCCATAACACAATCCTTGAGGCTGAGGTGAGCAGACTCAAAGAACTGCTTGCCAAAATGTCTCAGGATCAAAGTCCATCTGCCCCAATAAACCCACAGATGGCACCTTCATCCGAAGGTTCCCCAAACACTCCGCCACTACACTCAACTGAGCCACCAGCCACTGTTGTTGGCACCACCTCTCAGGGACAGAACCCCTCTGAGTAGATGGCTGCTACATTTCAAAATTCCTTACCTCTCATCACTCCCATCATCAATGAGATTGTGCATAAAGCCATTGATGAGAGGATCTCCTCGAATCTAAAAGCACTTGTTGATGATGCTGTTCAAAAGAAGCTTTCTGCCATTCAAACCCCTGAACCCAATGCACCCAAAAAGGGGGAGTCTAAGGCAGTGAAAGAAAGAAAGAGAAAGAGAGTGGAAGAGGAGAAACAAGAAAAAGAACAGGAAAAACAACTGATCACATACAAGAGAAAGAAAAGGTGCTGAAACTCAAAAGCCTGATGAAGAGAAATCATTGGAAGATCTGATTAAAGAAGCTGATGAAGCTCACAGCAGATCAATGGATAGAATAATAGATCAACTCTTCAGACAGGGCTTTGATACAGCCACATTAGACACTGAGATCAGAAGGCTGGAGATTAATGAGATACAAGAAAGATGGGCCAGTTATAGTGTGATGGAAAGGGAGAGGTTGGAAATAATGATCAGGTTTACTGCAAAATACTTGGGAAGATCATTAATTAAGATTAAATCATGGACCAAAGACAGTATTCTGGCAATAACCACCAGAATCTGTACTTCTGAAGCATTCAACAAGGGGTTAATTATCGAAGCACTAGATGAAGCAGGTGCTGGGAAGAGAACTGATATGGCCAAGCTTTCCAAAGCCAAACTCACCATAAAAATGCTAGATCAGCCTTCCCAAACTCCCTCTCAAAAACAACCAACCCCACAACTCTCCAAATCAACTCAACCCTCAAAACCAACTCCCTTACCCCAAAAACCACCTCAAACCACATCCAGTGATGCACCCAGAAGGAGGAGAAGGGTGTTGAGGATGGTAGAAGATGAAGAAGAAGATGATGAAGAAGATAGTCTGCCAATCTCTGCTGTTCTGAAATTACCTGAGCCCAGAAGTCAACAAATGATCACACCAGACTTTCAGAGGCAAATGGTGAAAGTTAAGATTGAAGAAGAAGAACAGCAGAAACAGCACGATGAGCAACTTTTAAAGATGATTGACAAAGAGTTTCCTCAGTCATCATCTATACAAGCCATGAAGAAACATGCTCAAAGGCTGTATGCTCTCAGGTATACCTTTCAATATCAAAAGGAGAGAGTAAGGATTTGGCCAGACCCCAGGGTTAGTTCTAGAATTCATAAGAAATCCATACCAAGTAGATACAATGGCCAAGTGAGAAAGACCATAGATGCTGCTATTATGTTGGCCATTGTAGTCTCACCCTGGGAAATACTTGAAGACTTCAAGAGAGCCTACAAGTCAAAGATGACCCCTCAAACTCTAATGGAGAACAAAATGGTCAAGAAGGGGTTGTTATACAAGAGGCTTGAAGAGATCAAGAAAAATGAACTCCAGTTGTTATTAGAAGGGACTCACCCAGATGAATTTGCTTACAGAGAGATAACAACTGTTGAGTTGAAAAATGGAAAGACGATAAAGTACTTATCAGAGTACTATGGCCCAGAGTTCTTCTTCGAAGGAGAAGCAGAAGAACTCACTAAGGAGGAACAAGTTGTTCTCCTTGAGGCCTACGTCAGAGAGTCTTATAGACTCATCAATGGGAAGTAGGCTTCATGGTTGGGATAACGGCTCTGTGTCCAGTTCCCCAAGACAGAGTTCCCTTCCATCCTTTGATATTCACATCTACTGAAACCTGTTCCCCGGCTCGTGCTTATCTGATATCTCTGAAGCTGATCAAGAGAGTATATCTGCCAAGAATAAGTCGGACCTCAATAAGCTTAAAGGTTTTGGCTGCATTGGTTCAGGGGGAGTTTGTTGGACCAAAAGAACCAATGAGCCTGATCAGAAAAACCTTTAAGTCCCACGGACATTACAACAACTGAAGTAGTCTGCAACAGCTGAAGACATCAGCTGATAACAAGGTCTGAAGACAAAGTCTGAAGTGAAAGAGCTGAAGACAAAGTCTGAAGTGAAAGAGCTGAAGACAAAGTCTGAAGACAAGAGCTGAAGACAAAGTTTGAAGTGAAAGAGCTGAAGACAAAGACTGAAGACCAAGTTTCAGATGATTGTCACAACAGCTGAAGAAGACCTCTTCAGTAGTTGTGATGGTTTCCTTTCAGTAGTTGTATTTTCTTTTCTGTACTTGTAGTTTCAGTAGTTTTATGTTTCTTCGTGTACTTAGAATACTCTGAGATGTTCTCAGTTGTGAACATTCTCAGTAGTTTGCTTATGTTCAGTAGTTTGTAATAGTTCTGTTAGACGTCACTATCAAGTGACATCAGCAGACGTCACATTCCCTTATATAAGGAATGGTGACCTAATTGTAATCCGTGCAGCTTAGAAAAACCTAGCAGCCGCCATACCGAAGCATGTGTGCATGAATGTTATTATCCCTTTGCAGAAAACCCTATTTCTATATAACCGTGTACTGTTCCATTGAATATTTATTGTGTTCTTGCTATATGTGCTTAATTCTTGCTCTAATTCCGCTGTGATTCAACTCTAATTGATCAAACTTAGATCACTGATCCTAACAAAAGTGCTTTCTAGCTTTTCTTGAGGGGGTTATTCTAATCATACAATCAGATGTGGGGAACATACATTCCAATCAACTCAAAACATGATAATCACTCACTATTTCAATCAATCATTAATACCATGCATGAGTTTAAGTGGATCACAATATCTGCAATCAACATTGTATTAGTCTATGTCTATTCTCAAAAACATTCAAACAACTCAGTGAGAAATTTAAACTAGTATGATCTCATGGTATGTGCAAATGATTCATGTCAAAACATGAAAAACATTCATTTGTAAGTACGATAACGTGTTATCTTTCAAAATGTTTATCAAACAAGCAATAAAATTGGACTTCGATAATTTCCTCTCCAACACACACAAAATTTTGCCAATTTTATAAAAGGTTTTTATAACTATGCAAAAATTTAGGGGGAGAAATTGAATATGAAAATATCAAAGGCAACAGAATTATGCATATTCATACATTTTTAAAATTTGAAATTTTCAAAATTTTGAGTTTTTTAAATAAAGCCAAGTCAAGACAACACCTAAATATAGTAGGTTGACACACATACATATGTACAATATTGCACAATCTTGCTTGTGAGTAATATCTTAACATTCATATATTGATTATGTTAAAATTTTAGCATTTTAACATACATTTTAAAGCAAATATTTAAACTTACAATTTGATTTAAACAAGTTTCATCAAACAAATATTCTTTCGAACGAAAAATTTTATCAAGCATATGCTTCGGAAGACATTAGTTCAAAACAAACAAAAATCTGAAATTTTTGAAAACTGTTGTCACAGCGGATGCTGCAGCTACAATACCATCATAACATGTAAAATACACCAAGTGTATATAGCGAACAAAACAAACATACATCTGCTATGCTCTAGTAAACATACAAGTGCTCACAGCACACGATGTCAAAATAACATCCGATGTGAACACAGTAACATTCCACAGCGCATGACTAGCATTAGTCATCTGTTGAAGAAACAATACAAGTGTATACAGCGTATGCACATAGGTAATCATATGCTGTAAACATTCTCACATCACATCCAAGTGTCCACAGCACTTGAACAAATGTGTATCCGCTGTGAACAATCAAACACATCATTTTCAAGTGTCCACAGCGCATGAACAAATGTTCATCCGCTGTGTACAATCAAACAGATTCAGTGTCCACAACGCATGAACAAATGTTTATCCGCTGTGAACAATCAAAAAAAGCATTCAAGGGTCCATAGCATATGAACAAATGTTCATCTGCTGTGAACAAACAAACCATTTCAAGAGCATACAACGCATGAACAATTGTTTATCCACTTTGAAAACAGTGGCCAAACACAGCGTATGACTGTTCAAGTGTACACAACGCATGACCAAAATGACCATCCGCTGTGAACACAGTACAACATCAAAGGGGTCCACAACATACAATCTAAAAATTATACAGCGTACGCACTGTTCACAAAGTGCATGTGTAATTCACAACGCATGGCTTAAAATTAAATTTTTATGTTACTATTCATACAGTGTACAGACACACTGTACCTACAGCGGATAGTCATTTTGTCCGCTGTATATATACGCAACACTTGTAAATTTTTCTCTCATCACGAATGAGAGGGAGAAAATCAAAACTTTTAAACGTTACTCATAGTGCGATAAACCCTTAAACCCTGAAACCTCTGTTCGATTGTGAACCTAAAATCGTTTTGATTTCTCATCTGATTCACAATCAAATAGGTATAACAACATGTTTCTTATCATCAAACATCCTTTAAAACATCTTGTTCATTGGTTTAGATTCAAACATTGTTCGACCTAGTCAAACATTGAACCAAAATCAAACATGAATCTTTTGATGTTTTAAACCAAATCAAACACTGAATAAGTGTTAGATGACCTTAGTCGAATGTATTAAGCCTATTGTTTTGATGTAACTTGATTAAGTGTTCATTGGGTTTATGAATAGTCATGATGTTCTTGCCAAAATCATACAAAAACTGAGGTTTAATCTTCGAAAATGTTTAAAATGATTCAAAATTTGTTATAACTTAGTAAACATGTTCAAAAGTCATTAAAAGACACATAAAGACAGTTAAAATGGCATGGCATTGAACACATAAACATTAAATGCATATTCATTCAATGTGCATTAAATGGTCATTTTGACTTTAAAAGGTCAAACTGGAGTTCATAAACAAGTTGTTATAGGTTGTAATTGTTGTATGAATTGAACAAAACAACTTTTTGTAACAAACACATTGCAAAACCAATTTGGATCAAAATAAATTGAATCAAACAAGTTTTTCATGACCAAAATCAACTAAGTAGTTGACTTTGGATAAGTCAAACTATCTTAGATGTTTATATCAATCAAACATACATTTTAAACAAGTCACAAGTGTTAAACATACATAATTAATCATCTCATAACAATCACAAGACAATGAACACTTGATCAACATTTCATCATCTCAAACAGCATACATTCATATTATACAAGCTACTAACACATTCATTTTCATATGGCATATATGGCAAATCTAGTGTTTGTCAGAGATCACAACATCTGTGCATTCCTCAATGCTGATTCTCCTAAGGCAGAAAATTACAGAGACATTATTCATTCAATAAGGTAAACAAGGCTGGTTCATGCAATGACTGCAAGTCTAGAAATTTATGAGGATCATATAGTTCAGTTTTGGACTCATGCATATCTGGAACAACTCAATGATAAGCAAGTAGTGATATTTACTGTGCATAATCAACAGATCATTATCTCTGAGGAAGTTATCAGGAGAGTACTTCAAATGGGAGAAGAGGATGCAGAAGGTCTAGTAGAATTCGATAAGAACTATGTTCTACATGTTTTCAGGCAAATAGGCTATACTGGTACCATTGATAGAAAACAAATTAAGAAATCATACATGTGTGCATAATTCAGATTCTTAATGCACACATATCGAAAGACAACGACCAACAGGAAGACTGGCTGGGATGCCACTTCTTTGAGAAGCTCATCTGCAATAGCAAGTATCATTGCTAGAAGACCATTCAACTTTGCAGCTCAAATCCTTAATGGAATGATTTACAACTTGACTGAAGTAAGGAACCAGTTTCAGATGTTCCCTAGATTTCTTCAAATGATTATTAATGATCTTCTGCCTAACATACCAAGAGAAGGAGCTGTATTTCATCCTGTTCATTTTAATGAACATGTGTTCAATAAAATCAAGTCAAGCCTCCATCAAGGATATGAGGTTATTGTTCCACCTCATATGATAAACCATGACCTTCCTGATGTACTTTTGAGGATACCCGGTCAAGGTGACCCTCACATGCTCTTCCAAAATGTGATTCACCAAGATCCAATCATACAGCATGCTCCTATCATTCAAGAAGAAGAAGCTGCACCCTTACAAGAGCAAATAGTTTAGGAAGAACAAGATGCACCCATCCCAAAGCCATTCAATGTTCAAGAAGAAGCACAAGAACATGAGCATCATTTGCCATCACCACCTCAAAGTGTAAGGCCCCGATCCCGGGACGCTCACAGTTGGACAATCATCGCACATAAAACATATAATTTACATTTACAATTTCTAAAACATTGCAGCGGAATAATTTTAAACCATTTCATTATAATTGCTTTTTCAAAATAATACATTGTAGTTAACTGTTACAAAATATCATAATTTGCATTACATCATAAAAACATTATCATAACGTGAAATGGATGCCATCTAAAATAATCCAAGTAGCTGCCTCGTGCCATCCTCAGCAACATACCTGCCAACTGGAAACACATAAAAGTCAGCGTTGCTGAGTGAGTTCTAGTTTTATAAAATAAAATACTTTTCTTTCGTTTAAAACCATTCTTTACTATCATACGCGATCATACAACATACGTACACATAGATAATATCATTATTATCTTCCATTACCATTCATTACTTTCATACCGTACATTTCATTCATTAACCTTCCTTCGTTCAATCCTTCCGGATCAATGTCATCAGCTATACCCCAAACGTAGGCACAAAGCGGGTACTGGGCCGAAGTCTATAAATAGACCCCCATTCATTGCGCACAAAGCCTGACACCAGTACCGGGGCAAGCGACAAGGATCCCATACATAAGTTTACCCCAAACGTAGGCACAAAGTGGGTACTGGGCCGAAGTCTATAAATAGACCTCCATTCATTGCGCACAAAGCCTGACACCAGTACCGGGGCAAAACTCATCCATTCATTCATTCTTTCTTTAATGCATGCATTTTTCGTACTTTACATTCCTCTTTTCATTATCTTTCTGCTTTTCATTACATGCTACTTTACGTTTATTGATATTAATCATACCATGCAAAGCCACGGAAGATAACATACATGACAAGGAACATAACATAAACATAACCATACCATACATAGCATCATCACATCACATATGACATCATAAAGTCAACTTACATCACCCCCGGGAACCTCCCAAGTCAAAGCCTACACTTTACCTTTTCCCTAAAATTTCAGAAGATAATCTAAGTCTTAGGTGCATGGGCACTATGCAGGCGCATGGCCTTCTGGGCGCATGGGAACACAGGCGCATGGGAAAGTTTCTGGGCGCATGGGAACACCATTGGGACGCATGGCCCAACACTTAGTCATTCTAGGCATTTCTAGGCTCATGGGCACTATGCAGGCGCATGAATGCCTAGGCGCATGGGCAGTTTTGGGCGCATGGACACTTAGCCAAATTCAGCCTACTCTAGGTGCATGGATATTATTTGAGCGCATGGGCCAAATCCAGGTGCATGGGCAACCAACTCATATAACATCATAATCAGTCCCAACATCACCAATTCAACATGTTCTAACTTAGTTCTAGCATTTAAGCATCATAATATGAACATGGCATCATCATAACATCAAGAACACCCAAAATCATAACCCACCCACATTCACACATACACATTCATACGGGTATAAAACCCACATTCATAAAAACATATATACATGCATTTCCAGCCCCAAAATCAGTTAAAACATGTAAAAAGGGGGTTCTAGAACTCACCTTATGCAACTTTCGTGTAGACTCTTCACACCCGAATGCAAATTTGAGTTCAACCGCCTAGAAACCCACCAAAAACACACATAAGCATACAACCGAGGCATAGGTCGGCCAAGAACAACTTAAAATGATGAATTCTTACCTTGAATTCAAATTCTCCTTCTTCTTTCTTCAAAGTCCGAATTCTGCTCTTCTTCTTTCTCTCTCTAGAAAATCCGAATGCAAAAAGGTGAAAAGTAACATGGCATGGGCGGCCATGTTGCTTTTGTACAAAATTATATGATATTTTATACTTTATACACTTTTAACCCCTCTATTTGGGTTTTATTACATTTTCTTCTTTTCTTCCCTTTTATTCTTAAAAATCCAGGTGTTACACAAAGCCTAACTTTCACTAATCAGCAAACACTGTCATCTTTATTGAGAGATATTGATGCTTCATTAGAACAAGCAATTGAGGAAGAAGAGGTTGGCACTTCCTCAGTACAAGAACATGTACAAGAACACCAAATCACTACAGATCTTGTTGAAAGTGATGAACAGGACAGTGAAATTATAACTGAAGAAGAAATAGAGTACTCAAAAGTGTTTCTATTTACTGAGTACAATAAGCTTATAGAAAAGTCAAACAACAGAGCTAAGAGATTAAAAGAAAAGCTAAAGAGCAAAGACAAGGAAATAGAAAAGCTTGAAGCAGATTAAACAGCCCAAAAGTTGATTGTTCAGTTTTTTGAACAATAACTCAAACAATCAAATGAAGAGGTAAAGATGAAAGAACATGACCTCAGTAGTGCAAGGCTAGATATTGCCTATTTAACTGAGCAATCTGATTCAAAAGATGCTAAAATTGATGAATTGAAAAGGATTATTGCAGCTCAGAATGAAGAGATCAAAAGGCTAAATAGAGAGTTGGAAGATGTGGATCAACATAGAATGAATGAGGAAGAACATTCATATGATCATGAACATGAGTTGAATGAAGAGTTCATTGATCAATCATTATCCAATATTGGAGAAACAAGCTCTAATGATCAACAAATAGAACTAACCCTTGTTATTCTAGAAGAATCATATTCCATGGATCAATTATTCAATGAATCCAATCCCTTTGAAAACATCCATTACTCTTTAATTTTAAGGCAACACTTCCACTCTCCTAACCCACATACAGCAGAAACAAGCATTGTGCCATTCAATCAATTAATAGACAAATACAAGGAATTGATCAAATAGTTTGTTGAGTTAGTAAATGAGCAAACAGAATCTCCTAACAAATAAGCATCATCATCTCAACCTCAAATGAAAACCTATGAAAGAAAGAGGAAAAGGTTGTACTTAGCATCATTAGTGAAGAAAAAAACAAATAGTTGAAGATGTTGATGAACCTCAATCTCCTCCTTTAAAGTTGCTAGAAGTCAAAACAAAACAAGTGGAGGATGAACCACAACAAACAAGCTCGAAGGCTTCTCTTATAGAGGGTGAAATTGATCAAACACTTGAGCAACAGCCTATTATTATCTTAACTGATTTTGATGAAGATAAAGAAGCAGATGATAATGAGATCATTCAAAACATACAAGAACTCTGCCAGATGATCTTAAAACATTGATGGGAATTGAGTTGGTCACCAGAGGATTTCCTTATGACTCATTTATTCAGCTTAACCTCTCTGAGGTTAAAGACTTGCTCAAAGACTTTCAAGAAGTCATGAAGAATGAAATAAAGCAAACATACAGAAGGTATAAGAAAATTTAGGATCAAGAAGAGTTGTAAAACAATCTACCTAAGGATCCTCAGATAGAGAGGATGACCTACTCCCAGGTTAAAAGCTGGTTAAGTCACACAAGAGTACCATACAGGTCATATGCAGGAATATCTCTATCTGAAATGAAAGAAATGGCTAGAGAAATCTACAAGAACATGCTTGCCAATGCATTAAAACCACAAGTCTTCAGTCCTCATCCTGCATCTTCTCTATCAACTTATCATCAAACTCCACCTGAGCTTAACCTAATCGAGGAACCAAGGCAGATCATGCCATACAGGCTATGGCCTGAAGGTAATGAAGTAAGAAAAATGATCAATAAGAAGACAAATTTTGTTAAACTGTATGACAGAATAACTCTTTCTGCTGGTGTAAATGAAAGAAAGATAGTGGCTTGGAAGTATGATGAAACATGGGATGCTGTGTTTATAAAGAGATTATCTAGACTTGTCCAATACTTAACATACATATCCTAGCTTGGATCATTAACATATGAAGACCGTCTTGACCTGTTACAGCTAAGAATGGTCAATCACACAAACAATCCAAGAGGAGCCAATTTCTTTCATATACTAAGATCATACATGAAAAAAACATCATCATGAATTAAAACAAAAGGCTGATAAAGAAGATAAACTTCATATTGCTAAGCTAAGAAAAGAACAACAAGAAGCTAGCAAGAGGAAACAGATAAGTGAAGAACCACCCTCTGATATTGACCTAGAATTGTTAGAAAGGGTTGGTTATCCAATGAGGCCATCTGATTTGAAGCTAATTATGAAGAAGATTGATAGTAACTAGTACAATCACCCAATTACAAAATGGTATTATGATGAAAACCATTTTGAGGTTGTACTTGAACGAAAACTTGAGAGAAAAGAAGCACAAGACATAAGGTTATTTGATCATGTGGAAATCAAACTCCTTCATTCATCATATGTTTCATTTCTGAAAACAAAGACATTCCTAGAAATATTGCCTTCCGAAGTCATTTTCCATTACACAGTAAAGATGTTCTTCCGAAGGTAAACTTGCTTCTGAGAGACAACACACGTGTTTCTCAATATTGTCTTCCGAAGTCATTTTCGCTTCCGAAAGCAAACCATGTCTTATTGACAAGTTTGCTTCCGAGTGTACAATCTTCTTCCGAGAAAAGAAGTTAGTAAGCTTTGGAAGTAAATTTGATCTATGATCAATTATTCTTCCGAGGCTAAAAACTCTTCGGAAGATAATATTTAGGCAGAGGAATTTGCCTTTGGAAGAAGAATAAAGATTTTTTTCGAGGGCAAATTTCTCTTCGGAAGTATCGACACTTAGAATTTTGAAGAATGTCTTTTTGTAACAGGGCTTAGATTGCAGTTAGACAACATAGACATGACATATTAAAAAGGGTTTTAAAAGAGAAGAACTAGTCAATATTAATCATCCTAATAGCTTTAATTAAATATTTAAATTTGTTCATCAAAGGCTTTGGTGAACAAGTCAACATATTGTTCATTTGAATTTACTTTGACTAGTTTTATTAGATTTTTCTCATGAATATCTCTAATGAAATGATACCTAATGTCGATATGCTTTGTCTTGGAGTGCTTGACCGGATTCTATGTAATAGAAATGGCACTCTTGTTGTCTATGTGTATAGGAGTCTGTATGAAGTTGAAACCATAGTCCAGCATCTGATTTTGAATCCATAGCAGTTAAGCACAGCAGCTCGCAGCAGCAATGTATTCAACTTCAGCAATTGATGTTGATACACATGATTGCTTCTTGCATTGCAAGGAGATAATCCTTGTACCAAGAAATTTGCATCCTCCGGATGTAGATTTCTTGTTGATGTTGCAGCCACCATAATCACTGTCAGTGTACCCATAGAGATTGAACTCTTTATTCTTAGGATACAAAAGACCCGGTTTAGGAGCTCCATTAAGGTATCCAAGAATTCTCTTGGTAGCAATTAAGTGAGACATCTTGGGAGCAGCCTGATATCTTGCACAGATGCAGGTTGCAAACATGATATCAGGTCATATTGCAGTGAGATACATCAGAGATCTAATAATCACCCTGTACTGATGTTGATGAGTATCCTCCCCCTCGACAAAGATTGTGATTTCTTGGTATGGGTGTCTTGGCAGGCTTACAATCTTTCATATCAAATCTTTCTATGATGTCCGTGACATACTTAGATTGATTGATGAAGAACTCTTCTTTCATCTGCTTCACTTGAATTCCAAGGAAGAAATCCATCTTTCCCATAGAACTCATCTCAAACTTCTTCCTCATGATTCTTTCAAAGTCTTTGCATATTTGGTCAATTGAGGAACCAAATATGATGTCATCAACATAGACTTGAATGAGCAGCATATCTTTCCTGGACTCTTTATGAACAATGTCTTGTCTATGGTGCCTCTGGTGTAGTTATTCCTAATAAGAAACTAAGACAGGGTCTAATACCATAGCCTAGGTGCTTGATGCTGCCCATAGAGAGCTTTATCTAGTTTGCACACATAGTTGGGGTGTTGTGGGTCTTCAAATCCAGGTGGCTGACACACATAGACTTCTCTATCAATATCCCTATATAAAAATGCACATTTGACATCAAGTTGATAGACAGTGAAGTTCTTGGATGCTGCAAAAGCAAGGAAGATTCTTACAACCTTAAGTCTTGCAACAGGTGCAAAGACATCAGTGTAATCTATTCCTTCCTCTTGTGTGTATCCTTGAACAACATGTCTTACCTTGTTCTTGATGATCAAACCTTTATCATCTCTCTTATTTCTGAATACCCACTTGGTGCCAATAGGGACTTGGCCAGGTGGCAATGGACACAAGTTCCATACCTTTTGCCTCTTGAACTGAAGTAACTCCTCTTGCATAGCTTCAATCCAATTTTTGTCCTTGAGGGCTTCTTCAACCTTCTTTGGGTCTACTTGAGTGAGAAAGCATGAGTACAAGCAGACATTCCTATTATGGGTCTGACTTCTAGTTCTTACACCATTTGAGACATCCCTAATGATGTTCTCAGCTGGGAGAGTGTTATGCATCCTGAGCCTAGGGTTCACATCTAGTAGCATAGATAGATCTAGATTTGAGAAGTTTTGCTCAGGGTTTTGAATACCATTACCAGCTTATGTCACATACTCATTCAATGAGGATTGATTGAATGAATATATGACTGCATTAATGATATTCTGTTGAGAAGTAGTATCGATAGTTTCCTGTTCCTCCAGATTACTATCTTCATCAGCTTTGTGTTGAATGCCGGAGTTGTTAGCTGATGAGTTTTGAGGCTCAGTTGGCTAACAACCTATTGTAGCTCCATGATTTCTTGATATGTTTAAACTTTCAAGACTTCCAATACTGGGAGCTTGTTCTTCAGTTCCTCTTGGAGAACTGGAAATAGCTCTGGGTAAAAAAACAATTGATCTTCATAGATGTCTCTTTGAGTTCCTATTCCAGCTGAAACATTATCACAAGATGGTTTAGAATAGTTTGGAAACAATTCTAGATTGAAGATATGATCAGGCCCATTCCCTCTAACACAAGGAGCGTGCTCATTAACAACAATGTTGGATGATTCCTTAAATCATTGAATTTTAATATTATACACTCTACAAGCAATAGAGGTTGAGGAGTATCCAACAAAGATAGCATCATCTGACTTTTTAGCAAATTTTGCTAAATTGTCTTTTGTGTTGAGTATGGAACACCTGCTGCCATAGGACCTAAGAAAGCCAATGAACAGTGGCCTCTTGTTCCATAACTCATAAGGGGTCTTTCCATGGGGCTTAACAATGAGAACTCTGTTCTGGACATACCATGCAATGCTGACTGCCACTGCCTAGAAAGTTAGAGACAGCTTTGAATCAGCTAACATGGTTCTTGCACCCTTAATAATTGTCTTGTTCCTCCTCTCAGCAACACCATTTTGTTGAGGAGTTCTGGAGCACTGTATTATCTGGCAATCCCTTTTGAGTTGTAGAATGAGTCAAGAACTTGATTCTTGAACTCAGTCCCGTGATCATTTCTAATGATTTTTACCCTGGGGTCTTTTTGATTTTCAATTTTAAGAATAAAAGATTTTAAAGTTTTAGCTGTTTCATCTTTAGTTCTCAAAAAAAAATACCCATGCAAATCATGTAAAATCATTAACAATCACAAGGCAGTATGATTTCCTTTCAATGCTCATTATACTTGTAGGACCAAAAAGATCCATGTGCAATAAGTGTAATTGAGTGATGATGGAGTTAACTTCTTTGGATTTGTGAGAAGCCTTGTGTTGCTTTCCTTTCAGGCAAGCAACGCAGCTTTCTTTACAGAAAAATTCATTTTTAGGCACACCATGTACCAAATTATTTTTAACCAGCTTATTCAGGGTTTTAAAATTAACATGGCATATTCTTTTATGTCAAAGAGTTGACTAATCACCATTAGCTTTGGAAAGAAAGCATGATACTTCACCCAGTGGAGAAGCATTGTTCATATCAAGCTTGTACATATCCCTTCTCCTGGGAGATCTAAGAAGCACTAATTCTTGAGGAATTATCATCCCGGGTTTAAGGATAATACACTCATGTTCTGTGAAAAGCATTTGGTGCTTTTGATCATAGAATTGAGAAACACTCAAGAGATTGTGTTCAAGTTGTTTGACAAAGTTTACTTTGTCAATGTTTAACTTACCATTGGATACACTACCTCTACCAAAAAATGTATCCTCCAGCTTCACCTCCAAACTGAACGACCTCCATCAAAACATTCAAATTGTTTTAGGAAAGATCTGTTCCCTGTCATGTGCATGGAGCATCCACTATCCACAATCCAGACATTTCCATTCTTGTCATGTGGATGTCCTTGCACATAAGGTGAAATGATTAGTTATTGTTAGAAACCCAAGCCTTGTTGGTCTTGGGTTCTTCCAATACAGATGATATAACTGAACCAAATTATATGTATAGGGGTTCAATTATAGTTTGTGAAGAAGAGGCTTGGACTGCAGCATCTTTTCTGGTCTTCCATTCCATCCTATGGTTGACCTGTGTTGATAAGCCTGAGGAGGCTTATGCAGCATGACTTGCTTCCAAAGCTTCTTTCTTTCAAAAGAAGTCTTCACCACCTTTTCTTTCGAAGCAGTCTTTTTCTTGGAAGGTTTCAAAGAAATGTTTTTCTTTCTTTGTTTCCCTTTTTGCTTGTCTTCTGAAGCTATTTTCCTTTCAGAAGAATGAGTTTCTTCCAAAAGCAACTTGGCTTCAGAAACAAGCTTTCCTTTCCTTAAAACTTGGACCATATGGTAAGGTCCAAATGTGAAACCATCCTTGACTCCTTCTTTCTTAACATTGGTTGCATAATGTGTGCTTGCTGGATTGTAGTAACAATCTTTAGCTATGTGGTTATGCAGGCCACATATTATGCATTCAATGTTAATCTTGGTGGGATATGTGGGTTGTTGTTTCTTGCACTTCTTCTCTTCTTCAATAGCCTTTCCCTTTAGTTTTTGATCCTTCAGCTGGATAGGAGTGCTGGTACCACTCTCCTTTCCTGAATCAGAACTTCTAACCACTTGGAATCTAGCTAAGATGAATACACTCTTTTGCCTTGGGTCTGTTTTCAACTTTGTCTCAGCCACCTTTTTGGCAGTTTTTCTTGCTGCCCTGATTTGGTTCTTTCTTGCTTTGGTGGTTAAGGGTTTATCAACTGTGGGGATGAGGTTTTCTACCTTATCCTTCTCTGTGGTGGTTTCCATTATTGCATCATTCTTCTGCTCACTAGGTAGTGGCTCAGCAGTTGGAACCTCTTGATTATAAGTACCACATCTTGGCTATCTACTAGACACAAGAGAGTATGGTGGAGCAATTTCATTAGATCCCAACCCACTTTTGTTTTGATAAAATACCTTGGAGTGGGAGGATGATGCTATAATGGTGTTAAAGTTATGCTCTTGAATAGCATACTTCTTTGCTTTAGCCTCAGCTATGACTAGTTGGGCTTGAGCTTCAGTCAACTTGGATATTAGATCTTTTATTTGAGTCCTATAGTTGGTGTGTTCGTGTTTTAAAGAGGACTCAATTTTCTCTAACTCTTCAATTTTGAGTTTGTAGTCGGATTCTGCTCTCTTAAAATCAAATTTTAAGATATTTAAAGACTCAATATCAGATCTAATTTCCATGTTGTAGTCCTGATATAATTTAACCTTAGCAATACAAGCTGTAGTACAGAGGTGTTCATATACCTTGCTATCTTCAGTTCCAGCCATAAGAGCTTGAGCAGGAGTGACATCTTGCACCATAAAGCTCCAATCAATCTTTTGAGCAACAGTAGCAGTTTGTGGCTTAGTGGGTTTGGTTGTAGCCTTTGGGGTAACAGGATGTTGGGAGGCTTGAGCTGCTCCAGGATTAGATCTTGGAGGTTTACATTCCCTAGCAAAGTGACCAAGATGGTTACAGTTGTAACATTTGGCCTTGCTTTTGTCAAACCTAAATTTGCTATTGGTTCGGTTCTGAGGAAATTGCCTTTCGGTTCTTTTGAAGAACTTCTTTGCTGTGTAGGTTAAAAGAGCCATTTGTTGGACAATGTCCATGTATTCAACATCATCTGGGCTGAAACACTCTAGATCATCAAAACAGTATTGAAAATCTCCAAAGTGCTCATTCCCTAAAATAAAAGCACAACTCTCCTGGAAGGGAGTGTGTTGAGCTTGTTAAGACCTGGGTGTCTCAGGGAAAGTGATGTATGGCCTAGAGGATGATGATGGCTGTTGGGGGTAGTTCAGGTACAACTAAGGCTGGGGAGTTCTTGATCCTTTAGCAACATGTAGAGCATTGTTGACTGCAGGATTTAAGGGTCTGTGAGAGTGAGAGTGTTGAGATTTTCTGAGTCTCCATCTCCATATGGTATCCATCAAGGATGCCGTACAGTTCAGTCATAGTGAGAGTGTTGAGATTTTCGTTCTCTTGATTGAGACACAGTAAAAAGTCCACTCATGAGGAAGTGCACTCATCAATTTTCTCACTATTTCTCTTTTCTCAAAAGCAACTCTCATAGTCTGAAGAGAGGTGATCAAGTCCATATACCTGAAGTATTGTTGGCTCAAGGTCTCACCAACAATATAAGTGAAGTTTTCAAACTTCTGCTTCAGCATATCCTTCTTTGTCTCCTTGGATTCAATGGAACCGGAGTACATCAGCTTCAAAGCATCAAAGAGTTCTTTGGCGGTCTTGTATTGCTTAAATCCTACCATTATGGAGTTTGGTATGGAAGTGAGCAATACGGTCATCGCTTTGTAGTCGATGCCCAACCTCTTAAATTCTTCATCAGAGTAGTCTTCAACAACATTCTCAATCATGGCGCCATTACTAGCCGGGTCTGCCACCTTTGGCTTGTATGGACCATGAGTGACAGATCTCCACATGCGGCTGTCTTGGTACTTGATAAAACCTTTAGTACGTTTGTACCAGGTTTCAAAATCATTAGGGGTGATGATAGGAGCCTTGGTCATGGTTCCTATTTCAGACTCAGAAAACTTTTGGTTAAGAGCCATTTGAGTGAAGTGAGTAAGTTTGAGGAAACGAAGATGATTTGGGATAGTTAGATCGCACAATCAAGAGCCTGAAAAGCTTTGATACCAATTGCAGGATCGGTGTTGGTCTCTCACACAAGTTTTGTATCTCACAAACTCACTAATTCATACTTGGTTGATGAAGAGGAATCTCTAACTAAGTTGACAATAATATAATAAGTTGATGAATACAAGAAAGGTTTTCAAGATACTTGTATATATTATTTCTCAACTCAGTATTGCAAGACTCTTACAAGCATGGTATAAGTTACAATGAGAAACTATATATACTACTATTTACAACCGGTTATACTTGGAAAACCAGCTGGAATTTACCACTAAGCAAATACTACATTGCTAGAAGTAAAATATCTAAGATAAAATAATATCCTAGATTAGGTAGTCATGACAGGTCCATGACTTACCTTTTGTCACCAACTAAGTATGGTAACTGTACTAACTGAAAAAGATAAATAGTGGAATAAAGTATGGTTAACTACATGGGAGTGGGAAAAGGCCATGCAATGTATCAGAGTTGTCAATAGATGTCAAACAATCCATACTATGTCCACTAGTTCATAGTTGATTCTTCCAAAGGCAAACTGGCTTCGGAAGAATAAGTTCTTCCGAAGCCATTTATACTTCGGAAGAATCAACCTCTTCCAAGTCTTCTGCAAGTCTTTGTGACTTCACTCTTCAGAAGACTTTGTCTTGGATCTTCTAAGTGTGAATGCTTTGGAAGGAGAATTACTTGGTGCTCATATACTTTGAAAGAATTGATTCTACCTTCGGAAGTTCTTCATATACTTCAGAAGTAAAACCACTTAGTCTTGGAAGACTTAGTTTTACTTTCGAAAGTTCTTCATACTAAGGCTTTGGAAGAGCAGCTTTAGCTTCGGAAGACTTCTTCAATTGTACTTCATAATTATTTTAAATGTTATTTTGGTTGCACCAGCCTCATATGATCCAACATATAGTTTTTTATACAAGTTTGACTTCTAAATTTGAACAATATTCTTAATATTTTTTTATCCTTATTGCAGGAATAAATGAAAACTATCAACCTATGATAAATTCAAATCCTAAGGTAGATCTTTTTTTTTGCTATAATAAACAAAGAGAACTATGGATATCTTTGACTTTACGGCCATTATAAATACATTGATAAAAAAGTACATGATGCTTGCACATCGTAGATGATTCTTGAGGCCGGGTTGATGGAATCATTCATAGCAAAACGTTGAAGTTGAGAAAAATCAATTGCTTGGAAATGCGCAAAAAGACTAAAGAGGATTACGAAAGAAAAAAAGGCAACCGCGAAGATTTGCAAAAAGATATTAACGACGAGCGAATATGTTAACGTATATGTATTGACTATATTGTTGTTTGATTACAAACATATATGTTAACGTACACCATTTGACTATTAATGATATCCATGTTATTATTGTTTTTCACAATTATGATTGAACAAATATTTATTAAAGGCAATTGAATTTAGGTTACAAAGTTGTGTTTTGGTGTAAAGAAGGTTGAATTTAATGTAGTTAGAATTGTCAAAAGGTTGCATTTATTATTAAAAAAAGGTTGCATTTTTCTTATTATAGAAAAAAATCATGGTTCTATTAAGCCTAGAAAAAATTGCATTTGTGTGATTAAGCTATTATAATGGTTGCATTTTCATATATAAAAAGTTGCATTTGAGTGATAAAACGGTTACATTTTGGTAACTAACTATAACAAAAGTTGCCTATAAGTATGCAGGACCGTTAAAAAGTACTTAAGCTTGCACTTAGTTAACACACTTAGGAGGATCTTAAGATCACTTAACAATTCAAATAGGGAACTGTGAACCTTTACTGAAGATACAAGATAAACACAAGTAAAACAAGAACAAGAGCACAAGATAAAGTTTTCAAGGAAGTTGTATATTGCTTCTCTAGTTCTATTACAAGTGTTGTACTAGTATATTTGACTACAAGAACCAGAGACAACTTATACTAGATCCTACAACCGTCAATATGCAAAAAGACAGTTGGAAGTGACTAATCTAGACAACAAGATCAGCTTAAAGTCAAAAGGTAGATTGCCTTTTGACTAGTGACTATGACACATAGCTCACTGACTTTTCTATTACAAAAAGTCAAGAAGGTACAAAAACAGAAACTTGCAGGCAAAGACCTTATCTACTTTATCATAAAGTATGGAAGTTTCACCAACTAGTGATAGCAGGTGAACCACCAGAGCATACAGTGGAAAGTAGGTTGCTTTATGATAAAGTTGATGGAAAATGTATATTTTCTCTCTCTTTAGAAGAAAATCAGTCTTGTCTTTAAACAGCTTCGAAAGACTTTGTCTTGAGAGCTTCGGAAGACTTCATCGTTTACCTTTGGAAGAGTTGAGGCTTTGGCTTCGGAAGACTTTACACTTGGAATATTTTCCAAGTTAAGTGTAAAGCTTTCGCAACAGTTTCTTCTGAACTTTGGCTTTGGAAGATTTTACACTTAGAATTTTTCTTGAGTGTGTAAAACTTCCGAAGCTAGTTCGCCTTTGTTCTGAAGTGCATGTTGGAAGACTTGGTTGTTTTGGTATCTTTTGGTTGCATCAGCCTCTTAACTTCAGAGGTTCCTACAAAGTATTACAAAAGTTGCATTTCAAATTAACAAAAAGTTGCATTAGATTGTAAAAAAGTTTGCATACATAAATGTTATATTTGAATAGAAAATGCAACACTTTCAAAAAAAGTTTCATTAGGCTTTGAAAAGGTTGCATTAGACTAATGCAATTTCTTCTAATGTAGCCCTCGATAAAAGATTGCATTAGGTCTAATGCAACCTTTTCAAAGCCTGATAAAAGGTTGCATTAGGTCTAATGCAACCTTTTCAAAGCCTAATGCAATATTTTATTAGGGTTGCATTTGCTTTTATTCTTGTAGTGTCTAATTCTATACATGATACAGTGTTTGACATTCAACACGAAGGTAGAAGGGAGTTAAAAGTGCTAATGTTGATCCCCATGATATAATGGGCAAGCCTACATTGTACAACTAGTGCTTTTCGGCTCCGCCATCTCTAAAGGAAAAATATTTTATGCATCACAAAAACATTAAATCAAGTATAGTTGTCCATCATCGATTTTCAGCTGGATGTATGATGCTGAGAATAGATTATATGTGTAACACCCGGAAATTTTAGAAAAAGAAAAAAAGTAAAGGAGCAAACATGAAGTTATTTCAAAAGCAAGGGGTTAAAAGCGTGCAAGGGCCAAACTTGCACATAGTGGGGGTTTAAAAGAGGTATGGCCTCCCATAACCTCTTTTCTCTCCTGTAACCTTCGGTTCTAGAGAGAGAAAGTGGAAGAAAATCTTCAAAAGGTAAGATTTCAAGGTGTTCTTCTCAGTTTTTGTTGGGTTCGAACTTCTGGACCGAGATTCCGTTTTCGTGGGTTTAGGTGCTGGAACTTCAAGTGGGTTCTTGGGTTTGAGGTGTTCAACTCGAAAGCTATTCAAGGTGAGTTTTAGATCCCCACTTTTACTGGTTTTCTACTTGCTCGGGGCTATTATACGTACTAGAAAGAAGGTTTTTAAACCAAACTGCGATGTTCTATGAAATGTACGAATGTTTACGTGGATGTATGTTTTTAACAGATTTCTATGTTGTTGTATGATTGTTAGTGATGTTTTAAGGGTGTTAACTGGTAGATCCATGCTAAGGGTACGTTTAGAAGTGATGTATGGTGCTATAATTGCATGAGTTGCATTGCAGGAGCTAAACTTATTTTCCGCTGTGGACATTAGAGTGTCCGCTGTTGACACTTGGCCATTTTAGCTGTCCGCTGTGGATCTCGTATGTCCGCTGTGGACACTAGGTAAGGTTGTCCAGGTCGTTCGCTGTGGACACCCACTGTCCGCTGTGGACACTTGAACATTATTAAGGTGTCCGCTGTGGACACTCACTATCCACTGTGTACACTTGGACATTATTAATGTGTCCGCTGTAGACACTTAGGCATTTAGCCGTCTGCTTTAGACTTTGCATGTCCGCTATGGATTTTGCGTGTCAGCTGTGGACCCTTGAGGAGATTTTATGCCGTCCGCTGTGGACTTGTTCATCCGCTGTGAACTTGTTCATCAGCTGTGGACTATGGCTGTCCGCTGTGGACTTTGGCTGTCCGCTGTGGATACTTAGAATATTTTAAGTTGTCCCCTGTATGCCTTGTCATGCGTTGTGAACACTTAGGATTTTCTAAAATTTTGGGAAGTAGAACTTAAGTGTTAAGAAATGATGTTTTATGGTGGCTTATGCTTGTTTATGATATGAATGCATTGTGTGCTGTTATGATGATGATGTTGTTCCATGTTATGTATATGATGTGACTTTACGTGGTATGTTATACCTATGTATGTAAGTAAAGTATTACGTAATGAAATTAAAAGATAACGAATAATGAAAATGGAAGAAATGAATGATGGGGTCCTTGTCGCTTACCCCGGTACTGTGTCGGCTTTTGGTTAGCGTGGGGGTTTACTTATAAACCCCGGCACAGTATCGGCTTTTGCTTGACATGGGGGTATAGCGTATGAGTTGTGAGAAGGAGTCCTTGTTGCTTACCCTGATGCTGTGTTGGCTTTTGCTTGACGTGGGGGTCTACTTATAAACCCCGACACAGTATCGGCTTTTGCTCGACGTGGGGGTATAGCATACAAGTTGTGAGAAGATCCTTGTCGCGTACCTCGATACTGTGCCGGATTTTGCTTGACGTGGGGGTTTACTTATAAACCCTGGCACAGTATCGGCTTTTGCTTGACGTGGGGGTATAGCGTATGGCAGGATCTAGATAAAGGTGGAAGATATTGATGAAAGAAAGTGCGAATGATGAACGATGATGAAAGATAATATTTATTACCAAGATGTATGTATGATGTGAGATCATGTACGAAAGTAAATGAAATATTTTTAATAGAAGTAAAGTGTTTTAATATAAAACTAGAACTCACTCAGCATCACTGACTTTTGTGTGCATAATAGTTGGCAGGTATTGTTGATGCTGAGGAGGTGCAGGCATGTATGCATAAGCTACTGGGAATGATTCGAGTCTGGCATCCATATTTTGGGAATGTTATTGTAATAATACATTTCTGAAATGTAAATGAAACGATATGATGAGTTGACATGTTTTAATTATTAATAAAAAGTTTAAAGTTTCGCTGCAAAATCATGAATTTTATATGTTTTATGCGTTGATTGACCGACTGTAAGCGTCCCGGGAACGGGGCCTTACAATATGTATTAAAGAGAAAGACAAGAGGTATTAGTATCATCAAAGTGAACATGAATTCAATAACTTGCTTGTTGTGCATCTTAATTCAATGTGAAAATTACCATTCTTTAATCCAAGCCATCATGGCAAAGCTGAATGGACTAAGAACCTGATATGGAGAGAGTGCAAAGAAAGATTTAACAATCTGAAGCCAGTATAATCCAAATGATTGAAGACAAGGCAAGGAACATGAAAGACAAGAGGTATTAAATATTATCAAAGTGAATGTGAATTCAATACCTTGCTGGTTGTGCATCTTCATTCAATGTGATAGTTACCGTTCTTTAATCCAAGCCATCATGGCAAAGCTAAATGGACTAAGAACCTGATATGGAGAAAGTGAAAATAAAGATTTAACAATTTGAAGCAAGTCAAATCCAAATGAGTGAAGATAAGACAAGGATACATTCAGGAACCAAAGCACCTTAGCTCACAAGAGTTTATAAACGACCAAGGATCACAAGGAAGGTACCAATACATGCTGTTGTTCTTGTGAACAGTTTATGTAAGTTTGTATAATGGGAGTATGAGAAGAAATCTGACAATGCCATAATTAACTATGCTGATAGAGCATACTGGGTTAAGGATATTATTTACTTATGGAAGTTTGGTAAAGAAAAATATGCTTAAACTGCAACCTAATCCAATCATTGATCACATGACAATTCACTTCTTAGCAACTTAATTTTGTAAGATGGTTAATAAAGCATGGGAAAAGAGAATGCATGCTTATGGAGGGAACTATATTGAAGATAATGTTGACTTATGATTGTATTGATTCATCAAGCCTAGGGAAAGATTTTAGATTTCACAATCTAAGGCTCGGGATATCACATTTTAGCGTATGTGAAAACTTGTCTTTTTGTAAAAGCTTCGTAGTTTGCAAAAACCAAAAGTTTTGTAAGAACTATAGCTTGAAGGGTGTTGATGCCCCTACTTATTCAAAAACTTGAAACTATGCGAGAATTTTTTTTACGAGAACTATTCTGAGCAAAAACTTTGTAATTAGTATAAATTGTTTAATTTCAGAAAATTTATTTGTAAATTTTCATTCAGTTTGTTTAGTAATTGCTTATGCAAGAATATCATTTTTCTTAAAATACTTTCTTTTCATAAAATTTATTACTTTCATACGTGTTCACACGTCACACGTACACCAAGATAATATTCATTATCATTCATCATTCTTCTCATTCATTCCGTACATTTATCATTATCTTTCACTTTCTACCGGACCAATGTGCAATACCCCGACATTGTGCACGAAGCTGGTGCTAGGCCTGAGGTCTAAAGATAGACCCCGAACATTGTGCACGAAGCTGACCCAGTCACCTGAGGCAAGCAACAAAGGTCCCCGTCAATCTCAAAGATTGACCCTCCTTGCATCCTCATGGGGTAGCTAACCCGCACATAGTTGAGCTGACAACCCGTGGCTGTGAACCTCTCATTTTGCTTGCAAGACTTTCATTAATTCTTTATGTTCCACTTTTTATTATCATTAATCTTTCACTTTCATTATGATAATTTTACGTTTACGAGCATAAACACACCACGTAAAGTCACATAATATTACATAATATAGAACACAAGAACAGGCCATAAACAAGCATGGAATAAACAAATACAACCATCAAAACATCCCAGCGCAATTCCTTAAATTTCCTTTTTCCCAAAATTTCAGAATATTTTCGAAGTGTTTCAGGCGCATGAGCACTATGTAGGCGCATGGGCACTATGCGGGCGCACCAACACTTAGGCGCATGAGAAACTTAGGCGCATGGGGTACTCTTCAGGCGCATGAATAACACTTAGGTGCCTGAGGAAATTTCCAGGCGCATGACTACTATATGGGCGCATGGGCTAGTACTTAGGCTATTTGGAAAAAATTCCAGGCACATGGGAACTATTGGGGCGCATGAGCTTCACTTAAGTTTTCTAAGTCAGAACTTCAGGCGCATGAGCCCTATTTGGGCGCATGACCAACAGTTATGCATATTTTAGACTTATTTTCAAACCCAATCTACATATTAACCTATTTGAAGTTTATTCCTATCATTCTAAGCATCAACAACACATATACAACCATAAAACACAAGCATACATACATAAATATATACGGGTACATATATAACAGTTGTAAAACATTTTTAAACATGCATTTTCAGCCCCAAGAAGTTTAAAACACACAAAAACCAGGGTCTAGAACTCACCTATGCAGCCAGTAAGTAAAACTCCTCCAAACTTGCGTGCACAAGAGTTCAAACACCTAAAAACACCACAAAAACAAACAACCAAACATATAGAACACATAAAAATTAGTTCTAAGGTCAAAACCCAACAAAACCGAACCAAAAACACAAAGAACACTCACAAATTTACGAAAATCAGCCTCTTCTTCTTGAAAAACCGAGAGAGACAAGCTTCTTCTTCTTCTTTCTTCTTTTTCAGTCAAAAAGCAGGTTGTGGAAACAAGTAGTGGGCGGCCATGCCCAAAATATAATAAAATATTGGGTTTTTGTACTTTTTACACTTAGCCCCCTCCACTTTTGTCACTTTTCTTTCTTTCAAGATACTTTTCTTCTTCTTTTATTTTTAACAAAATTTCGGGTGTTACAAGTCTACCCCCCCTTAAAGAGGTTTCGTCCCCGAAACCCATCACTCTTCGAACAACTATGGGTAGTGCTGTCTCATTTCTTCTGCAGTCTCCCATGTAGACTCAGAACCCTTTCGGTGTTTCCACTGCACACACACAAGTGGAACCACTTTATTTCGTAGCCTCTTCTCTTTCTGGTCGATGATTGCCACTGGTTGCTCTATATAATTTAGCCGCTCATCCACCTCGATGTCCTCCAGTGGTACAATCATATCTTCATAAGCTAGGCACTTTCTATGATGTTATACATGGAATGTCAGATGAATTCCACTTAACTCATCGGGTAGTTCCAATCGATAGGCCACCTCTCCTACTTCTGCAATAATTTGGAATGACCTTATGTATCTCGGGCTAATCTTACCCCTTTTTCTAAATCGAATGATTCCCTTCCAAGGTGAAACTTTTAGCATAACTTTATCACCCATCTTGAATTCAATCGGTCTACGCCTCTTGTCGGCATACGACCTTTGCCTGTCCTTCGCCGCCTTAATAAAGGCTTTGATCTTCTCTAACTTCTTGGTCGTAGCCTCAATCACTTCCATGCCTCCCAATTCTTTCTGCCTGATGTCACCCCAACACACGGGTGTCCTACACCTTGTACCGTATAGCATCTCATACGGGGGCATGCCAATGCTGGCATGACAACTGTTGTTGTATGAGAATTCTGCTAACGGTAAGTGATCATCTCAACTTCCTCCAAAGTCAATCACGCATGCTCGGAGCATATCCTTAAGTTTCTGAATCATCCTTTCAGACTGACCATCTGTTTGAGGATGGTAAGTTATGCTAATGTGTAGCCTCGTCCCTATCGCATCATGAAATCTCTTCCAAAATTTTGATGTGAACCGGGTGTCACGGTCCGACATGATAGACATCGGCACACCATGACGAGCTACAATCTCTTTAATGAATAGATCCGCCAACCTCTCAGATGAATATGTCTCGCGGATCGGTAGGAAGTGAGCACTCTTTGTCAGATGATCAACTATCACCCATATAGTATCGTACCCCCTTGCCGTACGAGGTAACTTTGTAATGAAGTCCATGGTGATGTGCTCCCACTTCCACTTGGGTATATCCAAAGGTTGGATTTTCCCATATGGCTTCTGATGTTCTGCCTTCACTTGCAAGCAAGTAAGGCACTTACTCACATACTCCACTACATCGCGCTTCATTCCCGGCCACCAGTAATCCTTCTTCATATGTTGATACATCTTGGTAGCACTGGGATGAATGGAGTATCGAGTCTTATGAGCTTCATCCATGATCTGCCCCTGTAGGTCTCCGTAACGAGGGATCCACATCCATCCGAAGCGGATTCTAACTCCATGGGTATTTTCTCCCAACTCTGTGACTAGACCTCTCATCCTTTCAGAGTTAAGGCGATCTTCTTTCAACTACTCATTCTGAAATTCTTTGACCTGTGTCATCGCGTCAGAGGTCATCACTAATTGATAAGCTTTCACCTGGATCGGCTCAGGTCTCTCCTTTTGACTGAGGGCATCGACCACTACATTGGCTTTGCCCGGGTGGTAATGTATCTCACAATGTTGGACCAAAAGAACCAATGAGCCTGATCAGAAAAACCTTTAAGTCCCACGGACATTACAACAACTGAAGTTGTCTGCAACAGCTGAAGACATCAGCTGATAACAAGGTCTGAAGACAAAGTCTGAAGTGAAAGAGCTGAAGACAAAGTCTGAAGTGAAAGAGCTGAAGACAAAGTCTGAAGTGAAAGAGCTGAAGACAAAGTCTGAAGTGAAAGAGCTTAAGACAAAGTCTGAAGTGAAAGAGCTGAAGACAAAGTCTGAAGTGAAAGAGCTGAAGACAAAGTCTGAAGTGAAAGAGCTGAAGACAAAGTCTGAAGTGAAAGAGCTGAAGACAAAGTCTGAAGTGAAAGAGCTGAAGACAAAGTCTGAAGACAAAAGCTGAAGACAAAGACTGAAGACCAAGTTTCAGATGATTGTCACAACAGCTGAAGAAGACCTCTTCAGTAGTTGTGATGGTTTCCTTTCAGTAGTTGTAGTTTCCTTTCAGTAGTTGTAGTTTCAGTAGTTTTATGTTTCTTCGTGTACTTGGAATAATCTGAGATGTTCTCAGTTGTTGTGAACATTCTCAGTAGTTTGCTTACTTTCAGTAGTTTGTAATAATTCTGTTAGATGTCACTATCAAGTGACATCAGCAGACGTCACATTCCTATATATAAGGAATGCTGACCTAATTGTAATCGGGGCAGCTTAGGAAAACCTAGCAGCCGCCACACCGAAGCATGTGTGCATGAATGTTATTATCCCTTTGCAGAAAACCCTATATCTATATAACCGTGTACTGTTCCATTGAATATTTATTGTGTTCTTGCTATATTTGCTTAATTCTTGCTCTAATTCCGCTGTGATTCAAATCTAATTGATCAAACTTAGATCTCTGATCCTAACAAATGGTATCAGAGCAGGTTAATCATTGATCGGTTTAACAATTGATCATTGAAACTGCTATTTTGATATCTATAGTTTGATCGAATTAGCATATGTGCAAGAACTGGTTATAAAGATTGATTTTCTGCTGCTTCTGGTTATTTAATTTGAGTTTCTTCTTGGTTCTTATTGAGTTTGTTGTGTTTTTGTGCAAAATCTTTTGAAACTTGATTGATTTGGTTTGAATCTGAGAATGACTACTCCATCTAATGATCCTCACAATACTGGCTCCTCAACCAAGCCTCCGATGCTGGTTAGGAGTGAGTATAACATATGGCAACGAAGAATGCTCCATCACCTGTCTGTTAACAGTTCAGGTTGTTGGACATCTGTGGTTCATGGTCCACACAAGCCTATGGTGAACAATCCGGAGACCAATCAAATGGTTCCGAAGAAGAAGGAGCAATACTCAGATGAAGATCGTAAACTGTTTGAGATTGATGCTAAAGCCCATGGAATTCTGGCCATGGCACTGCCGAATGAAATCTATTCTGGGCTTATGCATCATGAAACTGCTCATGACCTCTGGAATGCTTTGAAGGAACAATTCGGAGGAACTGATGAGGTCTTAGCAAACAACAGAGAAATCCTCGCCCAACAATATGAGACATTCTCTCATAGGAAGGGTGAGACACTGACTCAACAGTTTGAGCGTTTCTCCTGCTTGATCTCTGAACTGAAAATGGTCAAGCAAGAGTATACTAACAGCCAGATGAACAACAGATTCCTCAGATCACTGCCTGAGAGATGGGACACATACACCATTGTCCTACGCTCCAGTGCAAATCTGGATAGCCTATCTCTCACCCAACTCCATGGGAAATGCTTACATTTGAAAGAGAGATAGAGCAGAAAAGGAAACTGGCATCATCAGGAAAGCTCTCTGATGACTTTGTACCAGGTAACACTGCCTTGGTCGGTCATGAGTCAGAATATGCTGGATCAGAAAGTCATTATGATGAGCATATAGATTTCTCTTCAAACAGTTCTGATCATGCATTTGTTGGTGTTGACAGTCATTCTGGGTGTAATAGTGATAATTTATGTTTTATCATGGATGATTTGCAAGGTATTGCTGATGATGATTTAGAAGAGATGGATATTTTGAGCCAAATGGCCCTGATCAATATCAGATCTCAAAAGTTCTACAAGAGAACTGGTAGGAAATTTCCAGGACTCTCTGGCAAAACCAAAGTTGGTTTTGACAAGAGTAAGTTGAGGTGTCACAAATGCCACAGGCTTGGGCACTTTGCAAGAGAGTGTAGATCAACTGGATCTAACTCCTCTGCACCCTTTGTGACCTTTCCAAGCAATAGTTCACAAAAAAAAGGGCAACATCCTGCTAGTTCTGGTCATCACTCACAACCTCAATCTCCTGCATACTTTGTCCCTCAGGGTTCAATGCCATATCCTTATCCCTGCTATTATATGCCACAGCCAAATCCAGTTCATGTCCCTATAGCACAACAACCTCAAGCCCTACC
Organism: Flaveria sonorensis; assembly: GCA_025506505.1. Classification (NCBI taxonomy): domain Eukaryota; kingdom Viridiplantae; phylum Streptophyta; class Magnoliopsida; order Asterales; family Asteraceae; genus Flaveria; species Flaveria sonorensis. The sequence continues at coordinate 38,446,580 of CM046436.1, read as the reverse complement.
TGAGCCTCAACCATCTCCATCACAATCTCAACCTCATCACAGCTTCTTCACACCAGGAGTTGTTGACTGGAGCAGCTTACCAGATGATCTTTCTGGTTTCAATGAGCAACTATCTGCTGGTGCTGGTCAACATGGTGGTGAACATCCTTTTGGGAATCTTGCTCTCATGGCCCTGGAGTCTACTGAGGGTTCCTGCTCAGATGCTTCATCTTCACAGGTAACCCAGATATCTTCTGAGGCTAAAGCCAAGTTATGTTCTGAATCATGCATAGCTGCCTTTGTCTCTATTAGAGAGGCAAATGTAGCTTTAATCAGTCAAAATCTTGAGCTTGAGAAAACTATTTCCAAAAGAAAAGATGAGTATGTGTCTGCACTTAATGACAAAGATGATGAGATTTACAAGCTTAAATGCCAACTTAATGATGAAAAGGCTAAGGTAGAGGTTATACTCGAGAACCACAGAAGTCTCAAAGAGACACTTGCAGCTACCCAAGTTGAGTGTGACCGATGGGTAACATCCTGCAAGGGATTTGAAATGCTTCTCAGCAAGCAAACAGCTTCAAATGTGAAGTTTGGAATAGGTTACAATCATACTGCACCACCTACTGATTTTACTTCAAAATCAATAGTAAAATCTGAAGGTGAAAGTAATTTCCAAACCACATCATCATGTGATTCATCCTCAAATGATAATACAAAATTAGAGGATGAAGTCAGTGTTAAGATCTCAGCAAATCAATTGCCTGATGGTTTAAATGCTGATAAACACATGAAGCTGAGAAATTCAGATGTTGTTCCTCAAAGTACTCCAAGCACTGAAGGGCAAGTCACAACATCTGAAAAGCATTTCAAATCTGATGAAATAAAAGGATTAACAACTGTTGAGGAATCTATCATACGGTCTTTCAGGACGGATAGAGAACAGCTGAAGAACAAGTCTTCAGTTGTTACCGATCCTTCAGTACTTAACACAAGTACTGAAAGGAGGAAAGTACTGAAGATCACACCTTCAGTAGTTTCCACTTCAGCAGTTGATCAATCCAAGATGAAGAATAAGCCATGTGAAATATGTGGTAAATTCAATCATCTATCTGATGAATGCTGGTACAAAAAGGGTTCCAAACTCAACAGAGATAAGCTCATTAAAGAAGAGATAAATAAAATGAAAAATGAGTTTGAAACCAAGTTTGTACCACAGTCATCTCAAACTGATAAACCCAAGGCCTCACCAAAATCCAAAAAGAAGGATGGGGTTTATCAGAAAACAGCTGATAGTGTTCCTCATGATAAACATCAGACGAAGTCTGTGAATTTCAAGAAGGAGGAAATGGTGGGTCACAGGAACTCATCAAAAACAAGTACTGATGTGTCAAATGAGCTGAAGGCTTTAGCAACAAATCAGACACAACTTGTTATGATGGTTCAGCATTTGTTGGGGAGAGTTAACCAACTAGATGCACCTGTGATCAAACCACTGAAAAGGAAATCCAAGCCCAAATCTAAGAATTCCATTTCAGCACCATCTCCACCTTCATCAGCTGTTACTCATGAGAAACAAGTTATGGTTAAATCTGTTGATGAAAACATACCCAAAACCAAAAAGGTTTGGGTCTCTAAAGCTAACTAGTTTCTTATGATAAATGCAGGGTTCTTCAGCATGCCAAGAAGCATCTGGTATGTAGACAGTGGAGGATCTATGCATATGACTGGGAGCAGTTCTCTTCTTAATGACTACTCTCAAGGAAAGAAGGGATTTGTCTCATTTGGAAATGATGCTAAGGGTTACATCATCGGGAAAGGATTTGTGTCAAATGGAGAAATCAGATTTGATGATGTTAACCATGTGGAGAATCTCAAGTATAATCTACTGAGTGTTAGTCAGATGTGTGATAAAGGGCATGTTGCACTTTTCACAAGCCAGAACTGCCGGATTCTGTCTTCCAAAGTTCTGAGGCTGATTGACAAGGTATTGGATGAATATACTCTCCTGAAGGCCAACAGGATAGGAAGAGTATATGCCTTGGATTTGTCAAAGAAGATTGATTTAAAAGGTCATCCTTGCCTGTTCTCCAAGGCCTCTCCTCAGGAATCTAAACTGTGGCATAGAAGGCTGGGTCATGTTAATCTCAAAAACATAGAAGGCTGGGTCATGTTAATCTAAAAGTTTGTTCCTAGTGCTGATGAGCTTGTAGACATATTTACTAAGCCTTTGGACAGTTCAACTTTCCAAAACCTAGTGTTAAGGCTTGGTATGCTGCAGCTAGAATAAGTGACAACTACTGATGATCTCAGTGAACAAGTACTGATGAGCATTCGTATACTACTGTCACAAATAAGTACTGCAGTTCTTTTATCCTCAGTAGTTTTCACAACTACTGAAGACTAAATTACTTAAAAGTACTGAAGTACTCATCTGTTGAACAGAACTAATGTGGTTACAACTACTGCCGTAGTTACAACTGCTGATGTCAGAATAACAGATAAGTACTGATGACCTATGAAACATCTGAAACTCAGACAAAGTCTGATGAAGTGTTGAGGTCAGAATGAAACAGCTGATGAGCTAAGAATTGACGACAACAGCTGATGAGAAAATTTTCTCTTCAGTTGTTTCTACAACAGCTGCTTCACTTACAACTGAAGCCAAAACCATGTCTTCAGTAGTTTCACAACTACTGATGACTAACACCAAGTCTTCAGTTGTTACAACACCTGAAGCCAAAACCATGTCTTCAGTAGTTTCACAACTACTGATGACTAATACCAAGTCTTCAGTTGTTACTTCTGAAAGTTAAAACCAGGTCTTCAGTTGTTTTCAAACAACTGATTACAACACCCACACTTTCAGTCGTTTTATATCAGCCTTTTTCTTACCCTATAAATACCTAAACCTACTTTCAGACGTTTCATTAGCCGTTTTCCGTCCTTTCACTCTCACCAATGGCGACCATGAAACTCAAACCCAGACACAACTGTGTTGCCTACCTCTCGAAATCGGCCTTCTGGAACAAATTTGATAACGCCATCGATCTTATGGTAGATTCCCAGTACCGAACCGCGTTTCTTCTGAATCCTACCATATACCCCGATTCCCTAAGCCAGTTCTGGACCAACGTCTCCGTGCTAACTAGTGAGAATGATAGCCAAATCACTCTCCAGTCGTTGGTCAACCAGAAACAGGTGGTCATCACTACGGACATCATTCGACAAACCCTCGATCTACATGATGCCACCTGTGTCACAGAATACCCGAAAGGCACAACCGATATGTCTTTCATCAACAACGGGTATGAAGGAGACTTAAGTGCTACCACCATTATGAAGAAGCACTTCCATGATGCTGAACGTCTTATATTCCACATGGTGAATGTCTGCCTTGCACCAAAAACCTCCTCATGGGATCAAATGTCTTCCCGATGGCAACAGGTATTATACTCTATCTTTGAACGACAAACTTTAAATTTTTCTGAGATAGTGTTTATGGAACTAAAGGATCTGGCCTTGAAACCTGTGGCAAACAGATGGATATTATATCCCAGGTTTCTCATGGCCATAATTTTAACACAGCTAAAATCAGACGGCCTTGTTGGCCTTGGAGTCCCTGCTCCGGCTGTATTGCCTGAAGTATACTCCAGGCACAACTCTGACCCTACAATGAAAGGGGCTGCCCGGCTGCTCAAACCCAAGCAGCGGGAACCCACAGCCTCCACTTCCAGATCCAAAGTCCCCACCAAACCCAAAACCAAAAAGCCCAAAAAGGCTACTCAGGGAGATGAGTCCCCTGAGGATGCCCCTGTAACACCAATACAGGAAACACTTACTGGTTCTAACCCCCCAGTAGTGTCCAAGACTCCACCAACCGTAGCCGCTCAGGCATCCTCTCAACAGGATCCTGATGCAACCAAAATTGGGATACCACAATGCTGGAACCTATCTCAATTGAGAAGGTTACCATTGAAGAGCACCAGTCACCCCGGGTGCAATCTGCTTCAACCCTATCTCCAAATGCAACCGCCCCTCAAAGCCCAACATTTATTGTTGCACAAGTGTTGAGTCAGCTGCATTCCTCTCCTCCTCCCCAGACACCAATACAATGGGGAGAACCTCAACAGCTGAGGAAGAGGACCAAAATGCTGCTGATAACCCACAGCACAGGGGTTATAATGTTCAATCTCCCCGTGTAGAGGAGGAGGTTAGAACATCTGGTGAGGCTGCCACTTCTACTGATTCAGCAAATGACCAGGATGAAGTTGGTAACATCTCTAAGACCTCACCAGAGGCAACTGCCGATGAAGGACTCAGTCCTGAGGCAGGAAGTCCCCAGAACCAAGAACAAGGGGCACATGCTACAACTGATCTACACTCAGGGCATGTACATCCTGATTCAATCAGGAGGTCAGGTGATTCAGCAAAGCCTGATGATGACCTGGGCTTTTTCTATGATGTCTTAGCCCATAACACAATCCTTGAGGCTGAGGTGAGCAGACTCAACGAACTGCTTGCCAAAATGTCTCAGGATCAAAGTCCATCTGCCCCAATAAACCCACAGATGGCACCTTCATCTGAAGGTTTCCCAAACACTCCGCCACTTCACTCAACTGAGCCACCAGCCACTGTTGTTGGCACCACCTCTCAGGGACAGAACCCCTCTGAGCAGATGGTTGCTACATTTCAAAATTCCTTACCTCTCATCACTCCCATCATCAATGAGATTGTACATAAAGCCATTGATGAGAGGATCTCCTCGACTCTAAAAACACTTGTTGATGATGCTGTGCAAAAGAAGCTTTCTGCCATTCAAACCCTGAACCCAATGCACCCAAAAAGGGGGAGTCTAAGGTAGTGAAAGAAAGGAAGAGAAAGAGAGTGGAAGAGGAGAAACAACAAGAAAAAGAACAGGAAAAACAGCTGATCACATACAAGAGAAAGAAAAGTGCTGAAACTCAAAAGCCTGATGAAGAGAAATCATTGGAAGATCTGATTAAAGAAGCTGATGAAGCTCACAGCAGATCAATGGACAGAATAATAGATCAACTCTTCAGACAGGGCTTTGATACAGCCACATTAGACACTGAGATCAGAAGGCTGGAGATTAATGAGATACAAGAAAGATGGGCCAGTTATAGTGTAATGGAAAGGGAGAGGTTGGAGATAATGATCCGGTTTATTGCAAAATACTTGGGAAGATCATTAATTGAGATTAAATCATGGACCAGAGACAGTATTCTGGCAATAACCACCAGAATCTGTGCTTCTGAAGAATTCAACAAGGGGTTGATTATAGAAGCCTTAGACGAAGCAGGTGCTGGGAAGAGAACTGATATGGCCAAGCTTTCCAAAGCCAAACTCACCATAAAAATGCTAGATCAGCCTTCCCAAACTCCCTCTCAAAAACAACCAACCCCACAACTCTCCAAATCAACTCAACCCTCAAAACCAACTCCCTTACCCCAAAAACCACCTCAAACCACATCCAGTGATGCACCCAGAAGGAGGAGAAGGGTGTTGAGGATGGTAGAAGAAGAAGAAGAAGATGATGAAGAAGATAGTCTGCCAATCTCTGCTGTTCTAAAATTACCTGAGCCCAGAAGTCAACAAATGATAACACCAGACTTTCAGAGGCAAATGGTGAAAGTTAAGATTGAAGAAGAAGAACAGCAGAAACAGCACGATGAGCAACTTTTGAAGATGATTGACAAAGAGTTTCCTCAGTCATCATCTATACAAGCCATGAAGAAACATGCTCAAAGGCTGTATGCTCTCAGGTATACCTTTCAATATCAAAAGGAGAGAGTAAGGATTTGGCCAGACCCCAGGGTTAGTTCTAGAATTCATAAGAAATCCATACCAAGTAGATACAATGGCCAAGTGAGAAAGACCATAGATGCTGCTATTATGTTGGCCATTGTAGTCTCACCCTGGGAAATACTTGAAGACTTCAAGAGAGCCTACAAGTCAAAGATGACCCCTCAAACTCTAATGGAGAACAAAATGGTCAAGAAGGGGTTGTTATACAAGAGGCTTGAAGAGATCAAGAAAAATGAACTCCAGTTGTTATTAGAAGGGACTCACCCAGATGAGTTTGCTTACAGAGAGATAACAACTGTTGAGTTGAAAAATGGAAAGACGATAAAGTACTTATCAGAGTACTATGGCCCAGAGTTCTTCTTCGAAGGAGAAGCAGAAGAACTCACTAAGGAGGAACAAGTTGTTCTCCTTGAGGCCTACGTCAGAGAGTCTTATAGACTCATCAATGGGAAGTAGGTTTCATGGTTGGGATAACGGCTCTGTGTCCAGTTCCCCAAGACAGAGTTCCCTTCCATCCTTTGACATTCACATCTACTGAAACCTGTTCCCTGGCCTGTGCTTATCCGATATCTCTAAAGCTGATCAAGAGAGTATTTCTGCCAAGAATAAGTGGGACCTCAATAAGCTTAAAGGTTTTGGCTGCATTGGTTCAGGGGGAGTTTGTTGGACCAAAAGAACCAATGAGCCTGATCAGAAAAACCTTTAAGTCCCACGGACATTACAACAACTGAAGTTGTCTGCAACAGCTGAAGACATCAGCTGATAACAAGGTCTGAAGACAAAGTCTGAAGTGAAAGAGCTGAAGACAAAGTCTGAAGTGAAAGAGCTGAAGACAAAGTCTGAAGTGAAAGAGCTGAAGACAAAGTCTGAAGTGAAAGAGCTGAAGACAAAGTCTGAAGTGAAAGAGCTGAAGACAAAGTCTGAAGACAAAAGCTGAAGACAAAGACTGAAGACCAAGTTTCAGATGATTGTCACAACAGCTGAAGAAGACCTCTTCAGTAGTTGTGATGGTTTCCTTTCAGTAGTTGTAGTTTCCTTTCAGTACTTGTAGTTTCAGTAGTTTTATGTTTCTTCGTGTACTTGGAATAATCTGAGATGTTCTCAGTTGTTGTGAACATTCTCAGTAGTTTGCTTACTTTCAGTAGTTTGTAATAATTCTGTTAGATGTCACTATCAAGTGACATCAGCAGACGTCACATTCCTATATATAAGGAATGCTGACCTAATTGTAATCGGGGCAGCTTAGGAAAACCTAGCAGCCGCCACACCGAAGCATGTGTGCATGAATGTTATTATCCCTTTGCAGAAAACCCTATATCTATATAACCGTGTACTGTTCCATTGAATATTTATTGTGTTCTTGCTATATTTGCTTAATTCTTGCTCTAATTCCGCTGTGATTCAAATCTAATTGATCAAACTTAGATCTCTGATCCTAACACACAATCATAATCTTTGATCAACTCTAACAATCTCCTCTGCCTCATATTGAGGTCCTTTTGCTCAAAGAAATATTTTAAGCTCTTGTGGTCCGTGAAGATTGTGCACTTCGTCCCATATAGGTAGTGCCTCCAAATCTTTAATGCAAAGACCACAGCTGTGAGCTCCAAATCATGCGTGGGGTAATTAACCTCGTGGATTTTCAACTGTCGGGACGCGTAGGCTCTTACTCTTCCATGTTGCATTAGCACGCAACCCAACCCCGAATAAGAAGCGTCCGAATAGACTACCAAGTCTTCATTCCCTTCGGGCAATATCAAGACAGGAGCTTGAGTCAATCTCGCCTTAAATTCCTCGAAAGCATCCTCCTGTTCTCGACCCCACACAAACTTTACATCCTTGCGAGTCAATTTAGTCAAAGGGGAGGCTATCTTGGAAAAGTCTTGGATAAATCTTCTGTAGTAGCCCGCCAGACCCAAGAAACTACGGATCTCGGATGGCGTCTTCAGAGTTTTCCATTGCATCACTGCCTCGACCTTCGCCGGGTCTACCATGATCCCTTCGGAATTTACCACATGACCCAAAAATTGGACTTCACGCAACCAAAAAGCACACTTAGAGAATTTAGCATACAACTTCTCTCTTCTAAGTGTCTCCAATACTTCGCGTATATGGCCGGCATGTTCTTCCTCATTTTTTTGAATAAATCAGGATATCATCAATAAACACAATCACTGATTTATCTAACATTGGCCGACACACTCGGTTCATCAAATCCATAAAGGCAGCTGGCGCGTTAGTTAGACCGAAAGACATAACGAGAAACTCATAGTGTCCATAACGCATGCGAAAAGCTGTCTTAGGAATATCTTGCTCCTTCACCTTCAATTGATGGTAGCCAGATCGAAGATCTATCCTTGAGAACTAACTGGTACCTTGGAGCTGATCGAAAAAGTCATCAATTCTTGGTAGGGGATATCGGTTCTTCACCGTTAGCTTGTTTAATTCTCGGTAGTCGATACACATCCTCATACTACCGTCCTTCTTCTTCACAAACAGGACCGGATCACCCCAGGGAGAGATACTCGGTCAGATGAATCCTTTGTTCATCAACTCCTGCAGTTGAACCATTAGTTCCTTCATCTCATTCGAAGCTAATCGGTACGGTGCCTTGGCAACGGGTTAAGCACGAGGTATCAAATCAATCTGAAACTCGATCTCACGGTCCGGTGGCACACCTGGTAAATCTTCTGGGAACACGTCTAGAAAGTCACACACAACTGGTACATCAGACAATTATGGTACTGACGCGTCCACATCCTTCACATAAGCTAGGTAGGCACTACATCGGCGTTTCATGCACTTTTCTGCCACTGCCATCGAGATCACCTTAGGAACCATTGTCACACGAACACCGTAGACCGTCACCGAAATTCAAATCATCTTTTTGTGATACACAATATTTGCCTCATAGGCTGCTAACTATCCATCCCTAGAACTACATCAAATCCGCCTAGGGGCATCACAAATAGTTTAGCAGAGAACCTATGGCCTTCTAGTTCTATGTCACAATCTTCTATCATCTTAGAAATTCTAGTGGACTTACCAATAGCGGTTTCTACTTCGAAGGGCACATCAATGCTCCTACTACTAACAGGAAACTTAGCACAGAAAGCAGCAAAAATGAAACACCTACTAGCACCAGAATCAAATAATACAGAGGCATAAATTTGGTTTACTAGAAACATACCTGACACGATCAGGGTCCAATCAGGCCGCTTCCCGGGTCATAGTGAATGCTCTAGCGCTTACCCTCTGCCCTTCACTCTCCGTCCTCTTCTTCGCCCCAAAATTATCTGCCCTCGGCTTCTTGCAATCCCTGCTCACATGCCCCTCCTTACCACGATTATAGCACCTCAACACCCTACAATCCTTCATAATGTGACCAGGCTTCCCACACTTAAAGCATACATTCGATCCCCACTTGCACTCACTAGTGTGCTCCTTCCCACATTTGCCACACTTTTTCATCCCCGAGCTTCATGACCCCACTCTTCAGTCATCCATCCTCATCCTCTTGTTGTTTGGAGTGAAACCACCATGTCCAAACAACTTCCCATTCCAGTTCTTGTCACACCATCCATCTTGCTCACCTCAATCATAGCCACTTCCCTCTTATCAATGAGTCTTCTGCCAGATCCACTGCCGATCTAAAGGTACTTGTCCGGGCAACAATCAGGTGTCTACGGATATCCACTGGCAATCCTTGAATATACCTCTTTATCTTTCTCGACACCGGTGTCACCTGATCCGGTACCAGCCTTGCCATTTCGTTGAACTTGGTGGTATATTGCTGGTGGGTCATGGTTCCCGCCTCAAGTTGTAGGAACTCTCTTTCTATCTTGTCGAGCTCTCGGTGAAGACAGAATTCCTCAATCGTCATTTTCTTCAACTCTCCCCACCTCATCCTTCCGATGGCTCTGCTGCCCTTGGCTTGGACAAATATTGTCCTACCAACATAGAGCCGAGTCAATGAACGAGTGAGTGGCGAACTTCACCTTCTGGTCCTCCCTATACTCACTAATCTCTAACACCGCCTCCATCTCTCTTACCCAGCGGTGAGCAGTGGCAGCATTACCGTTGCCATCGAAAGTTGGGGGTTTGCATTGTTGGAATGCCCCGTAGCTGCATCCCCTCACGGTTTCCCGCACTTCCACCTCCTCTTTATCACTGAAGGGCGCCATCCCAGCTTTCAGTTCCTCCTCTTCATCATGACTCCTCTCATTCCCCCTTCTCCCAGCCGTAGTCCTTCTCTCCTCCTCCTTCTCCTTTCTCTCATCCTCGCGCACAACACGGATGACTTTAGTCACTACAGATGGTAGAATCATCTGCATGACCTGATGCACTTTCTCCACAACTGCCACCTTTACTGAGGCTCTTAAGTTAGCACTCTCATCCACACCCTCCGGATGATGAAGCCCAAGCTCAGTAGGATCCGTCTCGGCAGTCCTTGTCTTATGCCTTGTGGCACGTGGCCCAGCACCACGACCACCTCATACTCCTCCTCTAGAAGCCTTCGACGATCTTCCTCCAGCCATCCTCTAAATACTATAAGATTCAAACACTAACACAGTCATTCAAGGTAATAACTCAGTTTATGTCAAGTATAGTAAGTCCCTAATTACAGTGGCCAGTTGTGATTAGCCACTTACTTTACTCAACATCCCTCTAGCATTTCCTATCCTGAATACATCAGTATTCAAATCTACTAAAAGCACATAAATCAGATAGCACACGCATATAATACTGGTTAACATTAAGAAAAGAATTACCTGATGGCACGTAGCTACTCGGGCTGGCATCCCTCCATTTGGTCCCATTCTCAGTTTTAGTTTAGGTTTTTTTTTTGAAAATATTTACCCATTTCTCTTAAACTTTGGCTCTGATACCAACTTGTAAGGCCCCGTTCCCGGAGACCTCACAGTTGGTCAATCATAGCATAATATATATAATACAACTTACATTTCATCAAATAACACAGCGGAATTTATACCAAAAACCATTCATTTCATTAATAAGTACTGTTGCTAAGCAATACATCATTGTTTCTTAAGTTACAAAAGACCTTTAAATTGCATTACAAAACAACAATATCATTAAGATGGAATGGATGCCAGTCTTGCCCCGACGAGTAGCTTCCCCCGCGTGCCATTCTCAGCAATAATTACCTGCCAACTAAAAATGCATACAAACTCAGCGTTGCTGAGTGAGTTCTAGTTTTAAAACATTAAAATACCTTTATTTATATACGATAATATCATTTTTCTTAAAATACTTCCTTTTCATAAAATTCATTAATTTCATACGTGTTCACATGTCATACGTACAACAAGATAATATTCATTATCATTCATCATTCTTGTCTTTCATTCCGTACTTTTATCATTATCTTTCACTTTCTACCGGAACAATGTGCAATACCCCGACATTGTGCACGAAGCTGGTGCTGGGCCTGAGGTCTATAAATTGACCCCGAACATTGTGCACGAAACTGACCCAGTCACCTGAGGCAAGCAACAAAGGTCACCGTCAATCTCAAAGATTGACCCTGTGTGCATCCTCATGGGGTAGTTAACCCGCACACAGTTGAGCTGACAACCCGTGGCTGTGAACCTCCTTTCATTTTGCTTGCAAGACTTTCATTCATTCTTTATGTTCCACTTTTCATTATCATTAATCTTTCACTTTCATTATGATAATACTTTACGTTTACGAGCATAAACACACCACGTAAAGTCACATAATATTACATAATACGGAACACAAGAACAGGCCATAAACAAGCATGGAATAAACAAATACAACCATCAAAACATCCCAGTGCAATTCCTTAAATTTCCATTTTCTCAAAATTTCAGAATATTTTCTAAGTGTTCTAGGCGCATGAGCACTATGTAGGCGCATGGGAACTATGCGGGCGCACCAACACTTAGGCGCATGAGAAACTTAGGCGCATGGGGTACTGTTCAGGTGCATGACTAACACTTAGGTGCCTGAGGAAATTTCCAGGCGCATGACTACTATATGGGCGCATGGGCTAGTACTTAGGCTATTTGGAAAAAAATCCAGACGCATGGGAACTATTGGGGTGCATGAGCTTCACTTAAGTTTTCTAAGTCAGAACTTCAGGTTCATGAGCCCTATTTGGGCGCATGACCAACAGTTATGCATATTTCAGACTTATTTTCAAATCCAATCTACATATTAACCTGTTCGAAGCTCATTCCTATCATTCTAAGCATCAACAACACATATACAACCATAAAACACAAGCATACATACACAAATATATACGGGTACATATATAACAGTTGTAAAACATTTTTAAACATGCATTTTCAGCCCCAATAAGTTTAAAACACACAAAAACCAGGGTCTAGAACTCACCTATGCAACCAGCAAGTAAAACTCCTCCAAACATGCATGCACAAGAGTTCAAACACTAAAAACACCACAAAAACAAACAACCAAACATATAGAACACATAAAAATTGGTTCTAAGGTCAAAACCCAATAAAACCGAACCAAAAACACAAAGAACACTCACCAATTTGTGAAAATCAGCCTCTTCTTCTTGAAAAACCGAGAGAGACAAGCTTCTTCTTCTTCTTTCTTATTTTTTAATCGAAAAGCAGGTTGTGGAAACAAGTAGTGGGCGGCCATGCCCAAAATATAATAAAATATTGGGTTTTTGTACTTTTTACACTTAGCCCCCTCCACTTTTGTCCCTTTTCTTTCTTTCAAGATACTTTTCTTCTTCTTTTATTTTTAACAAAATTTCGGGTGTTACAGATGTAATCCATGTACGACAATAAAGTGATCTAATTCCTAAGAGTAAGAGTGTATGGAGCAAATTGATTTTTTAAAATGAAAACTAATATGGATGGCAATATGCATACTTTTAAACCTTGGCTTGTTGTAAAATGATATACTCAAACTCAAGCAGTTGATTATGAGGAAACCTTTGCACCAGTTTCATACTTAAATCAATCAAAATTCTAATGGCCCTATCTGCATATTATAACTATAAAATATGGCACATGGATGTTAAAATGACTTTCATGAAGGGATATCTTAAGGAAGATGTTTATATGGATTAACTAGAAGGTTTTGTGGGTCCAAAGAATCCTAATAAAGTATGTAAGCCTAAGCAATCTATATATGGGTTACAACAAGTGTCTTGAAGGTTGAATATTTGTTTTGATGAAAAACTCAAAGAGTTTTTTTTTTAAAGCAAAGATGAACCATGTATTTGCATGAAGGCAAGTAACAGCATAATCATATTCTTATTATTGTATACAGATGACACACTATTTATTGGAAACAATATTCCAACTTTGCAAGAAGTAAAGTCTTGGCTTGGAAATTATTTTGCAATGAAGGATCTTGGTGAAGCCACATAGATTTTTCTGAATTAAGATCTATAGAGATAGATCAAGGTGGCTGATATGTTCAAGTCAAAGTGCATATATTGATAAGGTCTTTTAACACTTCTCAATGCAAGATTCCTAAAGAAAATTACTACTTATATGACTAGAACAATTTATATATAGATCCAGGCATATACCCTAGAAAGTATATAATTCAATACAATTCAAGATAGGAATCTGTTTTGCTAAGCAAATAACTAATGTTTCTATCTTTTTGTTACATGTATGTTGTTACATCTAATCATTATTAATGCTAAATCTAGTGGGATTATATTGCTTATGTGCTAATTGATATTTCATCACTATGAAGATGATGATAAGTCTAGTGATATCTTGCATGTCTTGAAGATAGATAATGTTTATTATCTTATTAACTTTAATCATGGGAAACACAGTGTAAACATTAATATACACAACTCATACAAAAATCAATTATAAAATGTAGGTTTTATTAAAAATGGATAGTTATTATAGGTCTCGATATGAAAAAGGTAGTGTAAATGGAATTGTTACTTTGACCTAATCCTAACTACATAAAGTCAAAATATAATGTTAAAGATGTGATCATTTCCGAGTTATCATATTTACACATAGCGTGTATTGTAAATATATAAACTTGAATATATGCTCCAGTATATTTTTACAACTGAAATAATCCTCTTACACATGTTTTCTTATCAAAAAGATATATATGCTTAAATTTTCAATTGAAAAATATTCAAAAATATCAGAAAGATTTTTGTTGAGTTTAGCATAATATTTTAAACAATTAAAAATTTTTATTTCAAGCTTCCGCGAATATTATCTTTCATACTTAGGATTGTTTGAAGTTGTTTCATAAATGAATCAAATTTTGAAATAATTAGGTACAGGGTCCTCCTCCTAAATCTGATTTCTTAAAATAGATTTTTGACTAAGACTATGAATTGACTTTTAATGCTTAGTATACAGGTTATACAAGGACTAACTGCATGAAGACTGGCAGAGTTAGGAGCTAGCATTCAGGGCTAGTCAATCAAGTCAAGTTATGAAGACTTATAGCTAGGCTATAAAGACTTGCAGTCAAGCTTTGAAGATTTGAAACGAAAGCTAACAAAATCATTTGACATTATCATCATCTAAAGCTACCTTTAAAAGGGAGTCTGTTGGAACATCCAGGGTGAAACTAGCTTAGATGATAATATTTTGTTGCTTTCATGTGTATTTGATAGTAATAAGTGTATAGCTGATGTGCTTTAAATTATACATAGAAAACATATCAAAAGAACATCATTTATTCCTTAAACTCTTAGTTAAAATGATGAAATTGAACTTAAAGTTTTAAATTATATTTTCATACTTTTAAATGACCAAGATGGACAAAGGGAGCATAATTAAAAAGAATTAAGGAAAACCAAGCTTTGGTGTCCAAGCATGGGGTCGTGCCACATCAAGCACCCTCCTATGCCTAACTTGAAACATAACCTCATGCTAAATTTAGCACACCCCCATGTTCAATAGTGTCACACCCACAAATTCCACGTGCGGAGTTTTACTGCGAGGCGTGTGAACAAACCAGGATCTCAGTCATTAGTTACTCAGAACGACTCTATATGCAACATTTAAAATAATTTAGAGTTTGAATCTTTAAAACATATGCGGAAGCGAAACATTTGCGGAAGCATTTTGTAAAAAAAATGTCAAACATATAGTAACAAATGAAACTGCGCAAAACACGCTCCCAAACTAAAGTGTAAGAGTATTCAATATGACAAAACAGTATAATGTTTGTTCAAGAAATGCATGACTCGTGCATGCTCCTAAGGCAAGCTGCTAGTATCAACCTGAGAAAAGCATACTAAAGTGTCAACACGATGGTTGGCGAGTTCAAGAGTTTGTAATTAATCATAAACAGTTGCGTTAGTAAAACATAACAAGTGCATTGAAATAGATAGCAAGTCTAATTTCATTAGTAAATAACAATAGTGATTTCGCGATCAAAGCTGACTATGTTTGTCTGTTGCCTCCCGCTACGACATACCAGGTTGTGACGCTGTTAGTTGTTTAGGACAATATTGCACCCGCTTGACCTCCAGTCTTACGGGTGGGGCTTGTTAGACCCAGTAGTACAACCCAAGATTTCCCGCTAGATTCCTTAATTAACGATGCGAAAGTGTGAGGGCTTTCCAATGGTATATTACACTACGTCTTATTAAACACATGTTATAATAGTAAAGCGTTTAAAAATAAGTATGCTTTCTCCCCCAAAAAGAGAGTAGATAAAAGTAGGGCATTAAACTCACCTGATGTGCAAACAAACGATAACAAAAGCTATGATGTGTGGAAAGACAACACTTCAAAGGTTACCTAGAACACGCAAGTACATAAGTACGTGTACAAAGAGAGCTTAACAACCCTAAGTGCATAATAACACATTGACCCAAGGTTTTGGAAAACAAAACTCATTTGACCTAGTTGACCCGTTTGATCCGTTGGTGACATGTCAAGTTAGGTTCTTGTTTGATCAAGTATAGCAACTAACAAATCATCATACCATCACGGACTACTATGCAAGTAATTCTTATAAGTCACATTGCAACACTTAAGTCTTATCATGCTTTTCATGCTAACCAGGTTATCATACAATGCACATAATTCAATCCATCATACAACACAGGTTCACAATTAGATTCCTCTACAATACACATTGGGTTTAGTCACTCACAACGTGCCATATGAAGCCACTCACAGCTACACACCCTAAACCCTGCCAATCCTACAAAGTAGGGGCCTTAGATTCGCATGCGTGTATGATACCCATCATCAATATCCCACAAGTAATTAATACAACCAAGACATCAGCATTATAATAATCAGCAATCACAATTCATCATGATACATAACCTATACACTTGCACATTTTCCAAGAAAACCTATATGTTCCAATAGTTTCATCAACCAACCATATGACCCAATCATCACAACCCAACACATTAGACATCATCCATGATCACTCTAGCATGCTCCTAACATTCTAAATATGATCAAAACACAAAATCACACGTTTCATATAAATAAAGTTTCCCTTTTGGGAAAGTGACATCCCAAAATCTATCCTTTCATCAATTTCAACCCAAATTCATCTATAACATACCCTATCTAGTTCATAGCAATCATAATCATCCATCTAACATCAACAATTCATCAAAACACAAATTCTCATGAAGAAAAGTTTCCACTTTTGGCAATGTATGAACTAGATAACAAAATCATGGATTTCTTGCATAATCTACATAGATTAACATTCATATAACATAACTAACGTCATATCATCATCAAACCATCATCAATTTTGATTTTTTCTATGAAAATCAAACTAGGGTTGTATCATAATCAAAAACCATGAAAATTCAATAAAAATCTAACCTTTAAGTGTGCAAAGATGATGATTAACACTTTCTAATCACTTGTAATGCTTCAAACTCAGTCAAAATTAATGCTTGCTTGTTGTTCTTGATCAAAAATCAAAGTGTGTGTGTGTTGGAAGTCGCGGCCGCAAAAGGGGAGTGGGGACTAGGGTTTGTTTCCTTTTTTTATTATTTTGATTAATTACAATTTACAAATTAAACTCTCATGTTAAAACTTTATAAAAACTAAGCTTTTAACACCTTTTAATTAGTTTCAAACCACATAACATATGGATTGTTACCAACTAGTAACAATTACATATATTTCAATTTAACAACAAAGCACATGAACCAAATATAACATGTTGACACCTTACAAGGCAAAACCCACAAATAATATTTAAAATTTACAAATCACATAACCACAAACTAATAATCAACATTATTAATCAAGTTATTATCTAGTAACCATTGCCAATTATTATTAAGTCACCAACATTCAATGACAACTAGTGTGTGCTCACAACACGTGTATGCAAGACCTAACGGACCTAACTGAGTTTGGTAACGGAAAATTACCGGATGTCACATTATCCCAATGCTGAAAGAATTTTCGTCCTAAAAATTGCCTTACATGGTTGTGTTACATCACTGGTCTACAGCATTGGCATAACGAAATCAAGTGAGTTGTCACATCTTCTCCATGTTGAAAGAAAATTCTTCCCAAATTTAATCATTACCTCCACCAGTTGTCATCGTTGATTCAAACAAATGATGATACTTGAGCTTCATTTGATCTTCACATTCCCACGTGAACTCCGGTCCACGTTTTGAGTTCCAACAAACCTTGACAATAGGGATCTTACTCTGCTTCAAGGTCTTGACCTCTCAGTCCATCACCTCAACTGGTTCTTCGACGAATCATAATTGTTCATCTAAGCGCACTTCCTTGAGCGGTACAACCAACGTCTCGTCAGATAAACACTTTTTCAGATTAGAGACATGAAATACATTGTGAACTCCACTCAACGAGTCAGGCAGGTCTAATCGATACGCCACTGGACCTATTCTCTCCAGAATCTCAAATGGCCCAACATATCTCGGATTAAGCTTGCCCCTTTTGCCGAATCGAATAACACCTTTCCACGGTGAGACTTTCAGCAAAACTTTGTCACCGACTTGAAACTCTAAAAGTTTTCATCACTTATCTGCATCACGTGCTACAACCATACGGTTCCTTATATGTACGATCTTCTCGGTAGTCTCGTGCACCAAATCGGGGCCTGTTAGCTGACTATCACCAATTTCCGTCCAGCAAACTGGTGATCTACACTTTCGCCCATAGAATGCCTCAAATGGTGTTGCCTTAATGCTGGTATGATAACTATTGTTGTAAGAAAATTCCACCAACGGTAAATGAACTTTCCAGTTATTCCCGAAATCAATCACACAAGCACGCAACATATCCTCCAATGTTTGAATAATACGTTCGCTTTGCCCATCTGTTTGTGGATGATAAGCAGTACTCATGTCCAGGCGTGTACCCAAGGATTTTTGTAACAACTACCCAAAATATGATGTAAAACGAGCATCACGGTCAGAAATAATTGATATCGGTACACCATGTCTCGAAACTACCTCCTTCAAATAAATTCAAGTTAACTTGTCCATTTTATCAATTTCCTTGATCGCCAAGAAGTGAGTAGACTTAGTCAATCGGTCTACGATCACCCATATCGTGTCACAACCAATAGGAGTCCAAGGTAATTTAGTAATGAAGTCCATAGAAATCTGTTCCCACTTCCAAAAAGGAATCTCAGGTTGTTGTAGTAACCTAGATGGCTTTTGATATTCAACTTTAACCTTCGAACAGGTTAGGCACTTGCTCACGTACGTAGCTACGTCTGCCTTCATATTAGGCCACCAATAGTGTGCCTTAAGATCATGGTACATCTTGTCAAAACCAGGGTGTATAGAGTAATTAAACTTGTGTGCCTTACACATAACCAAGTCCCTTAGGTTTCCATACAAGGGCACCCAGAGTCTGTCCATGAAGTAACGAATTCCATCCGCTTTCACTTCAAACTGTTTGTCCATTCCTCGTAAAGATTCAGATCCAATGTTTTCCGCTTTCAAAGCCTATGTCTGAGCTTCTCGGATGTGTCCCAGCAAGTGAGTGCTACTCGTAAGCTGCAAAGCTCGCACTCATCAGGGCTTAGCAGTTTCCTTTCTACTCAGCGCGTCAGTGACTACATTCGTCTTTCTCGGGTGATATTTGATAGCACAATCATAATCGTTCAACAATTCAACCCAGCGTTGCTATCTCACGTTCAGCTCCTTCTGCTCAAAGATATTCTGAAGACTCTTGTGATCGGTGTATATAGTGCACTTGGTACCGTACAAGTAATGTCTCCAGATCTTCAAGGCAAAAACTACCGCACCCAGCTCCAAGTCATGGGTGGTGTAGTTCTTCTCGTGTACTTTTAGTTGTTTCGAAGCAAAGGCTATCACCTTATCATGTTGCATGAAGACGCAACCAAGTCCTTGGATAGAAGCATCACAGTAGACCACAAAGTGATCACTTCCCTCCGGTAATGCCAATATCGGTGCGCTACACAATTTTCTGTTACAACAACTGAAAAGTGGACTCTTGACTCTCACCCCATTTATACGTTGTTCCTTTATGAGTCAAGGCTATGAGAGATTGAGCGATCTTAGAAATCCCTTAATAAAACGCCGATAATATCCTGCCAGTACAAGAAATTGCCGTATCTCACTAGGCGTCTTGGGAACTGACCAATTCTTTATCGCTTCAATCTTTGCAAGATCAATATGTATTCCTTTATCATTAACAATATGACCCAGAAATTATACTTCGCGTATCTAGAAATCACACTTGGAAAACTTAGCGTACAGTTGTTCCTTTCTAAGTAATTCCATGATTAGATGTAGGTGCTCTTCATGTTCTTCCTTGGTCCTCAAATAGATCAATATGTCATCGATAAACACGATAACAAACTGATCGAGATAGGGTTTGCACAGACGATTCATGAGATCCATGAACACTGCTGGTGCATTTGTCAACCCAAATGGCATGACCAAGAACACATAATGACCATAATGCGTACGGAATGCAGTCTTCGAGATGTCTTCATCTCGAACTCTCAGTTGATGATACCCAGACCTCAAATCAATCTTAGATTAATAGCTTGATCCTTGAATTTGATCAAACAAATCATTTATACGAGGCAAAGGGTATCGATTCTTGAGTGTAACTTTGTTTAATTCTCAATAGTCGATGCACATTCGAAGTGTGCTATCCTTCTTCTTGACAAAGAGAACAGGGGCTCCCCATGGTGATGAGCTCAACTGAATAAACCCTTTATCAATAGCTTTTGAAGTTATGCAGATAGTTCCTGCAGTTCATTCGAAGCTAACCGGTAAGGTGCTCTTGTAATCGGAGCTGCTCCGGGGGTTAAGTCTATTTGAAACTCAACTTGACGATGAGGTGGTAGTCTAGGCAGATCCTCTGGAAACACCTTTGGAAAGTCATGAACTACCAAAATATTATCTATCTTCCTTTCCACCGGTTGCTTGTCGGTTACAAAGGCTAATATGGCTAAGCGACCTTTGTGTAACAACTTCTGTTCTTTAATATATGATATGATGCCTATCACTGCACCACACCTCTTGCCTCTGACCAAAATAATTTCTCCACCAATAGGAATACGTACAATCTTCTCGCGACATACGACTTCCGCCTGCTTGTCGGAAAGCCAATCCATGCCTACTACTACATCAAAACTCCCAATCATTACAGGCATGAGGTCGATGTCAAAGGTATGACTAGCAAGTTCTATCTTGCAACCCTTAAGGATGTGTGTTATGTGGATTTGCTTACCATCAGCTAATTCTATGGTATATCTAGATTCCAACATAGAAGGCATATCACTTAAGAGACTACTAAACTTAGTAGAGATAAAACTTCTATCGGCTCCAGTGTCAAACAATACAGTAGCAAAACGACCATTAACAGGAAATTTACAAGTAACCGTAGTAGGGTTGTTTAGAGCCTCACCTAAATTCATGATGAAAGCTCTCCCTTTAGCTCCTCCGTTGTTTCCACTGTTGTTGTCACCATTACCAGCACCATTCCTATTTTCTTCAATTGAGGACAATTCCTCTTATAGTGTCCTTTCTTTCTATATTCGAAACAACCTTTTGGTGTTTCTTGGGGTTGTTAAGGCTTCTTCATCAACTCACCATGGTAATCCTTTTCCGCATGTCCAGCCTTACCATAACGCTAGCATCGAAAGTTGTCACACCTGCCACTGTGGTGGTAGTTACATCGATTGCATTTAGGATACTTACCCACGTGTCCTTATCCTAGTGCTGATGAGGATCCCTGATTGAAGCTGTGATTACCATCAAATCTTCTTTGTTGTTGCTACTGAGCCTGACTGGTTGATGATGAGCCTTTATTACCAGTGGGTTCCCACATGCGCTTATTGTCAGGTACACCAGCCACCGCGCCCCGATTGGGTAACTTCCCTTGAACTACAGCCTGATCGATCAGCCTGTGAGCTAACCTAATAGAATGTTGTATGGTAGCAGGGTTGGAGGCTGTCACCATACTCTAGATCTCAGGAACTAGCCCATGTAAATAAAGCTTGATCCTCTTATGCACCTCATTCACCATTCCCGGGCACAGAGTTGCCAACTCATGAGACCGGGTAGTATAGGCCTCAATCTCAGAACCTTGCATCTTGAGTTGCCAGAACTCAACTTCTAGCTTCTGCACTTCATCTCAAGGGCAATACTCCTCAGTCATCATCACCTTATACACTTCCCAAGGTAGGTCATTAGCCATCGCCTGAACCAGCATTTGCACCTAGGCATTCCACCAGGAGAGTGCTGCACCTTTAAGGGTTCCAGTAGCGTAGCTCACTTGATCGGCTAGCAGGAAGTTGCATTTTGTGAAGACTGATTCGGTCTTCTCAAACCACTGCACCAGTCCCACAGCTCCTTCAGTTCCACTATAGGTATGAGGCTTGCAATCCATAAAGGATTTGTAGGTACAAGGTGGGGGTCCTGTGCCAACAAACCAAGACATTAGTTGAGCAGCTTAAACAAGCAACTAGGGTATTGGTTAAACCACTTGTATCATTTACCTGCTTGCTCTCAAGCTTGTGCAGCAGCCACTACCGCCTGTACATGTTCATTTATCAGGGCAGCAATTCAGGAGTCATATTCACTGTAGACGTGCCACGTCCGCATCCTGCGCCACGTCTGCATCCTGCGCCACGTCCTCTGCCACGTCCTCTACCTTCACCTTCCATTTTCACTTTACATTCACAAGCACAATAATGAGTAAAATCTAACATATTTTTCTCATTGAAGCATATCAAATAGTAAGAAAAATGACAATAAAGTTCATCACCCACAACATTTATAACCAAAATAATAACCAAAGATAAATAGATTGTAAGTAATTCACAAAATATTCCATCGATGTCAAAATTTTTAATTTTTCAGTTGGGTGGGAAACAACCCTTCCCATATAGGTTTTAAAAAAAACACTACGTAGTCCAAGTCAGATGAATAATGAAATCAGTCTAGTACGTCAGACCTATCACTGTCTTCCTCTATCTCTAAAGGTTCTTCTTCTTCTGGGGCTTCCTCTGGTTCTTCATCAGGGTCCTCTTCAGGTTCCTCACCGGGTTCTGCGACAATATGCATCGCGGCAAATTGAGCTTCTATATCACCCAGTCTTACCCCATGATCGTGGATGATGTTATCCCTATCATCCGAGCGGTGGATCGCCTAAGCTACACGATCAGTTAAGGAGCGCTGATGGTTATAGCACTTCGATTGCAGATCCTTCAATTCTTCTATCATCATCTTAGTCTCACGTATTTCATGTCGTAAAGCGCCGACCACTTCTTCAGCTCATTCGTACATCGTTTCCCCGTGTCCAGGGCAGCAACTAACGCTGCAATCACCAGCTCGCTAGAATATGGTAACGAAGGGAGGGTAGGTGTAGGTAACTCAGAGGTAGACCTAGTTCTCGGTCTAGTAAGCGGGGGCTTAGGAATATGCTCCTTATAAGCATGCGGTTTTCGTAGGTGGGATAGTAACTCCAATCTCACGGTGCATCGCGTTCTGGCAGTGTGAATGGTTGATCCTAGTCTATTTCCTCATGAGGATAAGGAATTCAGGGCCACTCAGGTCCTCTATCGGGTACAGTACCTAGATCCCGTGAAGATGATGCCATGCTGCAGGGTACGTGATGTGTATGCCAATGAGTATACAATAAGGGATAAGTAACGAGTAACTAAAAAACTGTGTGTTTATAGACTAGTGTGTATGCAACCTAGTTCCCTATAAGCAATGGCTCTGATATCAATCTGTCACACCCTCAAATTCCACGTGCGGGGTTTTACCACGAGGCGTGTGAACAAACCAGGATCTCAGTCATTAGTTACTCAGAACGACAGTATATGCAACATTTAAAATAATTAAGAGTTTGAAACTTTAAAACATATGCGGAAGCAAAACATTTGCGAAAGCATTTTTTAAAAAAATTTCAAACATATAGTAACGAATGAAACTGCGCAAACAAGCGCCCAAACCAAACTGTAAAAGTATTCAATATGACAAAACAGTATAATGTTTGTTCAAGAAATGCATGAGTCGTGCATGCTCCAACGGCAAGCTACTAGTACCGACCTGAGAAAATCATACTAAATTGTCAACACAATGGTTGGTGAGTTCAAGAGTTTATAATTAATCATAAACAGTTGCGTTAGTAAAACACAACAAGTGCATTTAAATAGATAGAAAGTCTAATTTCATTAGTAAATAACAATAGTGATTTCGCGATTGAAGCTGACTATGTTTGTCTGTTGCCTCCCGCCACGACATACCAGGTCGTGACACTGTTAGTTGTTTAGGACAATATTGAACCCGCTTGACCTCCAGTCTTACGGGTGGGGCTTGTCAGACCCAGTAGTACAACCCAAGATTTCCCGCTAGATTCCTTAATTAACGTTGTGAAAGTGTGAGGGCTTTCTAATGGTATATTACACTATGTCTTACTAAACACATGTTATAATAGTAAAGCGTTTAAAAATAAGTTTGCTTTCTACCCCAAAAAGAGAGTAGATAAAAGTGGGGCATTGAACTCACCTGATGTGCAAACAAATGATAACAAAAGCTACGATGAGTGGAAAGACAACACTTCAAAGGTTACCTAGAACACGCAAGTACATAAATACGTGTACATGGAGAGCTTAACAACCCTAAGTGCACAATAAACACATCGACCCAAGGTTTTCGAAAACAAAACTCATTTGACCTAGTTGACCCGTTTGACCCATTGGTGACATGTCAAGTTAGGTTCTTGTTTGATCAAGTATAGAAACTAACAAATCATCATACCATCACAGACTACTATGCAAGTTATTCTCATAAGTCATATTGCAACACTTAAGTCTTATCATGCTTTTCATGCTAACCAGGTTATCATACAACGCACGTAATTCAATCCATCATACAACACAGGTTCACAATTAGATTCCTCTACAATACACACTGGGTTTAGTTACTCATAACGTGCCATGTGAAGCCACTTACGGCTACACACCCTAAACTCTGCCAATCCTACAAAGTAGGGGCCTTAGATTCGTATACGTGTATAATACCCATCATTAATATCCCACATGTAATTCATACAACCAAGACATTAGCATTATAATATTCAACAATCACAATTCATCTTGATACATAACCTATACACTTGCACATTTTCCAGGAAAACCTATGTGTTTCCATAGTTTCATCAACCAACCATATGACCCAGTCATCACAATCCAACACATTAGACATTATCCATGGTCACTCTAGCATGCTCCTAACATCCTAAACATGATCAAAATACAAAATCACATGTTTCATATAAATAAAGTTTCCCTTTTGGGAAAGTGACATCCCAAAATCTATCCTTTCATCAATTTCAACCCAAATTCATCAATAACATACCCTATCTAGTTCATAGCAATCATAATCATCCATCGAACATCAACAATTGATCAATACACAAATTCTCATGAAGAAAATTTTCCCCTTTTGGCAATGTATGAACTAGATAACAAAATCATGGATTTATTGCATAATCTACATAGATTAACATTCATATAACATAACTAACATCATATCATCATCAAACCATCATCAATTTTGACTTTTTCTATGAAAATCGAACTAGGGTTCTATCATAATCAAAAACCATGAAAATTCAATAAAAATCTTACCTTTAAGTATGCAAAGATGATGATTAACACTTGCTAAACACTTGTAATGCTTGAAACTCAATCAAAATTGATGCTTTCTTGTTGTTCTTGATCAAAAATCAAAGTGTGTGTGTGTGTTGGAAGTCGCTGCCGCAAAAGGGGAGTGGGGCTAGGGTTTGTTTCCTTTTTTTTATTATTTTGATTAATTACAATTTACAAATTAAACCCTCATGTTAATATGTTATAAAAACTATGCTTTTAATCCCTTTTAATTAGTTTCTAACCTCATAACATATGGATTATTACCAATTAGTAACAATTACATATATTTCAGTTTAACAATAAAGCACATGAACCAAATATAACATGTTGACAAGTTACAAGACAAAACCCACAAATAATATTTAAAATTTACAAATCACATAACCACAAACTAATAATAAACATTATTAATCAAGTTATTATCTAGTAATCATTGCCAATTATTATTATGTCACCAACGTTTAACAACAACTAGTGTGTGCTCACGACACGTGTACCCAAGACCTAACGGAAATAACTGAGTTTGGTAAGAGAAATTTACCGGATGTCACAGATAGTCTGACAGGTCAAAAGTACTGTCCCCTGAAAAGTAAGCATGGGGGCGTGCCTTATCACCAACACGGGGTCGTGCCCCATCAAGCACGGGGCCATGCCCGACCATTTCTGCACATGTGAGCTAACCAACTTTCATAAACATTGTACTAGCATGGTGATGGAATAACCTTCTTGCAGTTATATATTCAAAACATTCAATAACCCATAAAAAACATAATGATGTTCATATGAATGATTTAGTTGAATGGGTTTAGAATGATAATGATTGAATATACAGATAGTGATCCTCGTAGGATCTTTTCAAACTCTCAATAGATTGAACACTCATTCATTATGGTGCGTAAACCTATAACAAATGGTATGATCTTGTGTGTGTGATTGTGTGCTTGGATGTGTGTGATTAAATGATCAGTAAACTTCAAATGCTTGTTTGAAAAATAACGTTCAAAAGCTTACAAAGGATTAGGGCACGAGACTATTTATAACCTATGTACATACCATGTAGAATTACAAAAGTACCCTTATGTAAACAAAAATTACATAATAGTCATATATCTAAAAAGCGTTGTCCGTTGTGGCTATTAAACATCGGCTGTGGATGTTAAACGTCTGCTGTGGATGTTGAATGTCCGCTATGGATGTTCTAGTGTCAGTTGTGTATTTTGAACGTTTGATGTGGATGTTGAACGTTCGTTATGGATGTTGAACATCCGCTGCCAACACTTGTCAAAATTCTTGTATTTACAATTCCTGCAAAACAAACATAAATGACAATTAGTGTTATGATTGAATAATAACTATGATTAAATGTTAGTATATGATTGTTTGAATGTTAGAAATTATTTGTTTGATTAAGACATGCATTAGTCCTACTCTCCTTAAGGATGATGCTACCTATTTGATTTTGTTTGATTTGTTATGTTATTGATTTTTTTGATTGTGTTTGTTAGTCATCATTAATACTGATTGATTGTTATGTTTGATTATGCTTGATTAGATGATATTTAGTTGGGTGATTGATTGATTGATTTATTACATGAGTGTAATCTGTTTGGTTTGAATGAAATATTATTATATGAATGTTTGAATGATTTGTGTATGGTTGAATGATGTTATATGATTTTTATGCTTTGTGTTTGTTTAGTTAGACATGGATGTTTGTTACTTGATTTGATTGTTTGTGTGTTTGTTAGAGAACCTTTATCAGGAATGAGAATGTCCCGCTTCATCCTAACTTTTCTTCATATCAGCTTGACTGGCTTGTCTTTGATTGGCTTGATGATGTTTGAGCAAGATCTTGAATCTCTTATTTAGTTATAGGATCTTTTGCTGCTTGTTGTGCTTATTAGTGTATAGGAATTAGTTTAAGAGCATTTAGGAAGTGATGAAATCAACTTAAACACAAGTTGAACATGAACATATTAGAACAATATTCAACATGAATAGGTTGATTTCCCCAAGGATCTTTTCAAAATCTCTCAATAATCAACAAACACGAACCATGGTGTGGAAACCCATGATATATGCTATGAAATCAGTGCGTGTGAGTGATTGTGTGTGATTGAATGCTCGCAAATAATAATAACTATTTGTTTGATTGATTGTTTAAAAGCTTACAAAGGATTAGGGTAGTATGCTATTTATAGCCTATACACAGAGCTATATACAATTACTGAACTACCCTTATGTAAACTAAAATTACATAAATAATCCTAAGTCTATAAGCTGTCCGCTGTGGATGATCAGCTGTCAGCATAGGATGTTAAGATGTCCACTGTGGAAGTCAGATATTTTTCCGCTGTGCATTGGATGTTGTCTGCTGTGAAGTGATTGTATGTTGTCAGCTGTGGAATGTTCATCCGCTATGGATGAACATCTGCCGTGGAATGTTCATCCGCTATGGATGAACATCCGTTATGGACTTGCATCCGCTGTATGTTGTTCATCCGCTGTGGGATGTCTTCATCCGCTGCGAGCACTTGTACTTGATCTTCATCCGCTGCATCTTCTTATTCATTTGCTGTGGATCACTCTTCATCCGCGTTGGAGCTTTTGTTCATCCGCATTGCAGTACTTCATCCGCTGCGGGTACTTGTCAAAATTTCTTTTATGTACAAACCTGAAAAAGAAATTTAAACAATGATTAGTGAATATTATGATTGTTAATGATGCTAATGTGTTAGTTAATGATTGTTTGAATGTTAGAACACATTATGTTTGATTATGTTTGATTATGGCAAGCATCATCCTTTAAAGCATTAATCCATTAATGCACTTGTTGAGTCCAACAATACTCCCCCTAAGGATGATGTTGCCATCCTTCTAATGTTTGCCTGCTAATGTTTTGTTTGTTTGTAAAATGTGTGTGTGTTTGTTTTTGTTAATGATATGATTGTAATGATATTGTGTTATACTTATTTGATTGTGAATCAGATGATAAATCACAATGAGTTTAGGTCTTTAATCGAATAGGGTTTCAATGGTTTAAGGGTTTAAACATAGTGTATAACGTTTAAATTTTTTTTGGATTTTCTCTCTCTCTCTCTCTCTCTCTCTCTCTCTCTCTCTCGTGATGAAAAGAAAAATTTACAAGTGTTGTGTTTATATATACAGTGGACAAAAGACTTATCCGTTGTGGGTACAACGTTTGTACACTGTATGAGCAGTGACTTACAAATTTGATTTTAAGTGGTGCGCTGTGAGTTACTCATGCGCTGTGTGAACAGCGTGTCCGCTGTACAATTTTTCATTGTACGTTGTGGACCCCTTGTATGTTGTACTGTGTTCACATCGGATGAACAATTTTTCATGCGCTATACACACAACTGATGACTAATCAGTCATACACTGTGTATGATCACTGTTTTCACAGTGGATGAACAATTGTTCATGCGTTGTTTGCCCTTAAAAAAATTATTTGTTCATAGTGGATGAACAATTGTTCATGCTCTGTGGATCCTTAAAAATTTGTGATTGTTCACAGCGGATGAACATTTGTTCATACGCTGTGGACACATTAAATGTTTTGATGATTGTTCATAACGGATGAACATTTGTTCATACGCTGTGGACACTTTGAAAATTTGTTTGAATGTACTCAGCGGATAAACATTTGTTCATGCGTTGTGGACTCTTGAAGGTAATGTGTGAATGTTTACAGTGTATGATTACCTGTGTGCATAGGCTGTATACACTTGTACTGTTTCTACAACTGATGACTTATGTTTGTCATGCGCTACGGAATGGCACTGTATTCACAGCGGATGTTTTGTCAACATCATGCACTGTGAGCACTTGTATGTTCACAAGTGCATAGCGGATGTTTGTTTGTTTTGTCCGCTACATACAGTCCTTTTATTTTGCATGTTATGATGGTTACTGTAGCTACAGCGGATGTATGTTTGTGTGTCCGCTGTGACAACAATTGTCAAAAATTAAAACATTTTCAGATTTTTGTTTGTTTTGAAATGCTTTCTTCCGAAGCATATGTTTGAAAAATTTACTTTCGAAAAAAAATTTTATTTGATAAAACTTGTTTTAATCAAAATGTTTGTTTAAATCTTTGATTTAAAATATATGTTAAAATATTGAAATTTTAACATATTCATGATCGGTTCAAAAGGATCGAATCTGTGATGATATCATGACGCAATGATCAATTCAAACACATGCAATTACATCAAAAATTCATAGATTTCATTGATAGCAAATGCACAGGATACAATGTGTAAGGGTTACAATTCATTCAACTAATTCTAACTGTTTCTTAGATCTCTCTTGTCTAGATCTCTAGATTCTTTATTCTTTAAATTCTACCCGGCACATACATAAAATATCCTATTTATACTATCAAGAAACAAAGGAACATATATTTACAAATAAGTCCATATACTATGACAAAAAACAACATAAAGACAAAATGTTAATCTTTCAAGAAGTCTAACAATTCAACATATGGATGTTTAGATATCACTCATAAGCAATATTGTGCAATATTAAAAAAATGTATGCATGTCATCCTGCTGTTTGTTGGTGCTGGCTTGACATGACTTTGTTTAATACACCAAATTTTGAAAATTTCAAATTTTAAAATGTATGAATCATGCACAATTTTGCTGTCTTTGAAATTTCCATGTTCAATTTCTCCCCCTAAATTTTTGCATAGTTATAAAAATCTTTTATAAAAATGACAAAAATTTATATGTGTTTGAGTGGAAATTATCGAAGTCCAAATGCTTGTTTGTTAAACACTTAGTAAGATCACATTGAGTCTTACTAACAAATGAATGTGTTGCTTGGTTGAATCATGAATCAGATTCACATACCATGAGATCATACTAGTCTAAAATTTTCACTAAGTGGTTTGAATGTTTTTTGAGAATAGACATGGACTAATACAATGTTGATTGTAGATATTTGATCCACTTAAACTCACGCATGGTATTAATGATTGATTGAAATAGTTAGTGATTATCATGTTTTGAGTTGATTGATATGTGTTGTATGTACCCCACATCTGATTGTATGTTTGGTACAACCCTCCTCAAGATATGCTAGAAAGCACTTTCAATACTTAAGACCTATCTACTTAGGAGTATAAATGCTCAATTTGATCCATGATGTTTGATCCTCATTAGGATTCTATTTCAGTTCACTTTGGAAGGTGATCCTCTTTGGGATTCTTTTGATTCATTCACATGGAATGTAGTCTTAAAGACTTTATTGATTGTTCATCCATGATGGATGTGTTACTCTTTGGGAATATTTTTTGATCATGATTTAGGTCATTCAGGTCTGTGCTTAGCACAACAAAGAATGCCTTGGTGTACTCTAGGTCTATGATTATCATAACAAAGGAGACACTTGTATGATTGAGCAAATTATAAACTGTTTCACTTGCCGTATTGTAGTTACTTTATAAGCAACCTATATTGGATAGATTAATACGCACCATAAACCAAGATGTGTTGTTTGACCACACAATCATGAGAATTTAGTTCTTCACTGTTGTATGTGATGTTAGGTGTCCCATGCTAAGCCTATCCACATATCAAACAAAGTACAGTCAGTCTTTATTAGTGGAAAATAACTCAAGTGAAGAATATGCTAGTGTACTATCATTTCTCATGAATGGTATATGTGATTCAATATATTTAAAAAATGATGTGTTTGTTTGATATCTTGATTTTGAAAGATACATGTTTGATGTTAAACTTGGACTTTGACAAAATCAAGCTTGTTTGATTTTAATATTTTGAAAAACATTACTTGTTTGATTCAAAGTTGATCATACCAAGTGACTAAATCAAAAATTCAAATCTTGTTAAATCAAATGGTTTAGTAAATAGGTCAGCCAATTGATTGTCTGTATGGACTTTGTTCAACTTTGTTCAACTTGATCAGACCCTTTTCTGAGCAATCTCCTTTTCTGAGCAATCTCTCAAAAAGTGATATCTAATCTCTGTGTGTTTTGTTTTTGAATGTTGAACAGGATTGTCAGTGATAAACATGGCAGCAGAATTATCAATATGTATGGGTGGTTGAAGAAAATTAAAGCCATAGTCAAGCATTTAGTTTTGAATCCAAAGCACTTGAGAACAGTATGCAGAAGCAGCTATTTATTCTACTTCAGCTGTTGACATAGAGACATTTGTTTGTTTCTTGAACTGCCAAGAGATCAATCTTGATCCAAGAAATTGACAACCTCCGGTAGTGGATTTTCTGTTTTGATTGCATCCACCATAATCACTGTCTGTGTATGCATATAAAATGAAATCTCCATCTTTGGGATACCACAAACCAAGAGCTGGTTTGCCTTTCAAGTATCTAAAGATTCTCTTTACTGCATTGATGTGTGATTCTTTGGGACCTGCTTGATATCTCGCACACATGCAGACTGCATACTCGATGTCTGGTCTGCTTGCTTTTAGGTACATCAGGGAACCTATCATGGATCTATAAAGTTTCTGGTCCACTGATTTTCCTTCTGGATCGGGTCTAAACTTTAATCCAATTGCAAATGGTGTTTTGCTGGATGTGCAATCAAACATGTTGTATTTCTTTAATATCTGATTCATATATATGCTTTGATTGATGAAAATTCCTTCAACAGCTTATTGAACTTGAAGACCAAGGAAGAATGTAAGTTCTCCCATTGAGCTCATCTGGAATTTTGATTGCATAAGAGTTTCAAACTCTTTGCAAAGATGTGTGTTTGTGGATCCAAAGATTATGTCATCCACATAGACTTGCACTACTAACAAGTCTTGTTCTTTTCTTTTTAAGAACAATGTTTGGTCTATTTTCCCACGGGTGTATCCATTCTGTAGTAGAAACTTTGATAACGTTTCATACCACTTCCTGGGTGCTTGATGAAGACCATACAGAGTTTTATTTAACTTGTAGACTCTATGAGGGAATTCTGGATCTTCAAACCCCGATGATTGAGCAACATATACCTCTTCATCTATCTTACCATAGAGGAATGCACATTTGACATCCATTTGGTAGACAGTGAAACTCTTGGATGAGGCATAAGCAAGGAATACTCAGATGGCTTCCAGTCTTGCTACAGGAGCAAAGACATCATCATATTCAATGCCTTCCTCTTGAGTATAACCCTGGGCTATTAGCCTTGCTTAGTTTCTTATGACAATCCCTCTGTCATCTGCTTTGTTTTGGAAGAGCCACCTTATGCCAATTGCATATTGACCTTCAGGAAGATCAACCAGCTTCCATACTTCTTGCTTCTTAAATTGTTGTAGTTCCTCTTGCATGGCTTCTATCCAACTGTTGTCTTTGAGTGCTTCAGTGATGTTTTTGGGTACAGTAAGGGATAAGAAACAGGAGTACAGACACATGTTTGCTATATCAGATTGACTTTGAGTTAATCTGGTATTGAGGTCACCTATGATATTTTCTATGGGATGGTCTTTTTGAACTCTTGTTGTTGGAATCTGATCAACAGGAATTTTTGGATCAAGATTTGTGATTATTTGAGAAGGGGATAATGGTTGAGCAAGAATATCAGGAATTGTTAGTTTATCTGGCTGAGGGATCTCATTGAATATTTGAGGTGAATCATGAAAGAAATCTAAGATTTCATCTTCATGATGTGTGTCTGGTAATGAGTGGTAATCATCATCTTCTTCAGCATTGGTTGGTTGATGTGGTTTTGTTTGGTTGTGTGGTCGTGGTTGGGTGGTCATAGGAGATGAAGATGATAGGATGTTTGATGATGTTCCTTTTGATGTGTTTGTTTGTTCTAGAGGAGTTGACATTGTTATACTTGAAGGAGTGTTGTTAGTTCTCCTTGGAGGATCAGTAGTCAACGGAACATCAATGGTTGTTGGTGGCACCATTGGATACTCATGGTTATCCTTGGTATCTGAAACATCAAAATAAGATGTCTCAAAGGATTTAGTTAAATCATCAATATCAAATAGCCAACTTGATCCAATGACTTTCATAGTGAAAGAATGTTCATTAAAAACAACATTTGTTGTTTCTTCCACTATATATAGCCTTGGATCGTATACTCTCTAAGCTTTTGAGCTTCTAGAGTATCCAACAAAGAATCCATCATCTGCTTTTGGGGAAAATTTGAATAATTGTTCTCTTGTGTTTAATATTGATACAAAAAATCCAAATGTCTTAAGAAATCCTATGAACGGTTTTCTTTAAAACATTAATTCATAAGGCGTTTTGGAATGTTCTTTGAAGATTAATGTTCTGTTTTGTATGTAGCAAGCTGTGTTGATTGCTTCAGCCCAAAAGGATACGGGCAATAAAGGGTCAGCTAGCATAGTTCTGGCTGCTTCTATCAATGTTCTGTTTCTCCGTTCAGCTACTCCATTTTGCTAAGGAGTTCTTGCTACGCTGAATTGATGACTAATTCCTTTTTCTGCAGAAAAAGAAGAAATGTAGTCATTCTTAAATTCAGTACGACTATCACTTCTTAAATATTTAACTTTAAGATCTAATTGATTCTCAATCTTAGTGATAAAATATTTTATTATGTCTGCTGTTTCTGACTTGTGTAGTAGAAAGAAAACCCATGTGAATCTGGTATAGTCATCTACTATAACAAGACAATATTGCTTCTTTCCTATGCTTAGGATGTTTGTTGGGCCAAATAGGTCCATGTGAAGCAATTTGAGTGGTGGGTTATTAAAGTTTACCAATTTTGACTTATGGGACACTCTATGTTATTCGCCTTTCTAACATGCTATGCAGTGGTCTGTACAGAAGAATTCTTTTTGTGGTAAACCTATTACTAGATCACCTTTTACAAGTTGGTTCATTCTGTTAAAGTTAGAGTGTCCTAATCGTCTGTGCCACAATTAGGAAACATCTTCTGATGCTTTGGATAATAAACAAGTTTTAGGGGTTGATGCTGAAACAATATTCATATCAATAATGTATGTATTGTTATGACGGGGAGTTTTCAAAAGGATACAGCCTTCTGGAATTTGAAACCCTGTCTTGAGGATGTAGCAGTTGTTGGAGTCAAATAAGGTGGCATATCCTTTGTCGCATATTTAGGATACGCTTAGAAGATTGAACTAAATATTAGAGTGGTAGTTGACATTCTCAAAGCTAATCAACCCATTAGTTACTGTTCCTTTGCCAGTTATCTTCCCCACCTATCTTGTCTCCTCCAAAGGCTACATTACCTCCATGTTTGTTCTTAAAATCCCGAAGGAGGGAACAGTTTCCAGTCATATGTCGGGAGCATCCACTGTCAGCATACCAAATGTTGTCAGGCCTTCTTTGATGTCCCTACAAAAGAAAAGAAATTAGTTAGTTGGTGTAACCCAAGCCATGATGGTCTTGGGTTTTTTGTCTTTCCCTATAACACAAATTTCTTCTAATATGGCACTGTCTGATGGTTTATTAACTCTAGGTACACTAACGTTCCTTTGGTTGTGTTTAGCTCTGTCAGGAGAAGTACTTTGAGCCCTTCTCCTTTGAGAGTTAATGTCTGGTGACTGTCTGTTTTGAGACTTATGTCTTCTTGTTGGTTGTTTAAAGTTGTTATAAAATGTTTTGTCACTGTTTGAAACAACGTTTTGGTGAGGAGTTTGTCTTGGAACTCCTCCTTTGTTCTTAATTTGAACACTTGTTTGTTTCTCAACTAATTTCTCAACTTGAACCTGTTTGTTTTGCTTTTTATTTTTTTATTGAAAAAGCAAGTTGCTGTGTTGTGGTTATTTCTTTCACAAATTGAACAATAGTTGTGAAAATGACATGTTTCAGTACTATGATTATTCATATGATAGTACTTGCAGTATTTACCATACTTGTTTTTCAGTGGAGTGTGTGTATTGATCATACCACTCACAATATGGTAACTCTGATTTTGTTTGTTTGTTAGTAACTTTTGTCTTAAAATTTGATTTTGAGGGAATTTCAAAAGTTATTGTTTGTTGTTTTGGCTGAAATGTGACTTTGCCTTTCCCTTTATTTACCTGTGTGGGAGAGATAGTGGAAGTTACAGTTTTCCTTCCACCAAAACAGATATCAAAACATTTAATGTGTTTCGTTTGTTTGTTTGATGTATCAGCCACACTTAAAACCTTTTGAGTTTCAGTTATTGGCTGAGTTGGCTTATCATCCAATAAATCATCTTCATTGTCATCTGTTATTTGTTCATCAAATTCATTATTCTCTCCTTGATAAAAGTCAGTTGATTTAATTTGTGGTGATACTGAACTTTTAACAAATTGTATGAAAGGTGATTTTGATGTTAATGGTGATTTTGATGATGATGATGATGATGATTGTTTGGAATCCTCAGTCTTTTCATGAGTGTCAGGAGATTCATCCTGTTTGTTGGTCATTGAGTCAGGTAAAGAAATATAATTATCATTGTAAGGTGGGCTGACCTTGTTATATCCTAAACCTTACGGGTCTTTGAATACCCTTTGTTGAGAAAGATGTTCTTTGAACTTCTTATTGCTTACCTGAAACTTCTGAAGATTTACTTTAGTTTCAACATGCAATGCTTTTGATTCAGTCAATGATGCAGAGAGGTTCTCAACTTGAGCTGCTAGTCTTAATTTCTCAGACATTAGTTTATCTAAGTCATTTTGTAATGAAAGTATTTTGGTTGCATATTATTTATGTTTTGATTTTAAACTTTCATTTAAAATGTTTGTTTCTATAACTTTCTTTGAAAGTTTGTCTGCATGCTCTCTATATCTGTTGACCTCATCAATACATGCCTGTCTGCAGAGGTGCTCCTTTACATCTTTCGGGATGTCTGATATTTTATCTTCAATATCTGCCATAAGGGCATGATCTGGAGATGGAAGTTCAGCCTCATACAGGCTCCAGTCACATTCACCATCTTGTTTGATTATCATTTCAGAAGATTTTGAATGTTGATTTGGACTGTACTGTGTGATTTGTGGTGGGGTTGGTGCAGCTGGAATGCTGATTGGAGGTGGCAC
This sequence comes from Flaveria sonorensis, assembly GCA_025506505.1. Lineage (NCBI taxonomy): Eukaryota > Viridiplantae > Streptophyta > Magnoliopsida > Asterales > Asteraceae > Flaveria > Flaveria sonorensis. Next base: position 38,410,614 of record CM046436.1, on the reverse strand, counting down.
CTGTCTGTTAGAATGATAACCACTGGAAGTTTGTGCCTGATGTGTGTTTCTGTCAACTCTTGGCTGTTGACATTCTCTTGAAAAGTGTCCATATAGTTGACAATTATAGCACCTTACTTTTGTCTTATCAAAACCAATCCTAGTTTTCTTCTCCATGTTCAATCCCCGATTTCTTTGTAGAAACCTTTTAGATCTGTACGCAATCATAGCCATGGACCATTGAAGATCCATTTCTTCTACCATATCTGGTGGAAGTTTATCCAAATCTTACTGAATGATCTGTGATGGTGTTAGACTTGCACCTAAAAATGCTTCAAAGCTTGTAGAAAAGGCTGCATAAGCTGCCTTTTGCTCTTCACTTTGCACGATTATAGTAAGAGCATCCATTGGATTTTCAAGTCTATGTATGTTGTTGGTTTGAGGTTTTGGCTGTTTGTTTGAGTTAGAGGTATGTGGATGTTGTTTACTCTAAGGTGTTGCTTCATGTGAAGCATGCACACCAGTCTTTTTAGACTTATGTTTGTTGCTGGATGATTCATGTGCTGAGAAGAATGACGTATCATTGGAGTCCAAAAATTCTTCATCTTCTTCTTCTCCAGTGCTTGTCAGAAATGCACTGTCTGTTTGTTGTGGTTCTTTGAATTTGTAAGCCTCTACATGTCTGATGTGATTGTTATTTCTGGATTTTTCATCCATTTCCAGAGCTTCAACTTTGGCTACCAAAGAGTCAAGGGATAGGGCTTCCAAATCCAATGTTGCCTTCATCAAGGATACTAATTGAGTCCAGCTTTCAGGTAGCTTGTGCAACATCTTCTTGTTGATTTCAACAGCTTCATATTTCAGTCCATATACAATCATTTCATTTACTAACTGGACATATCTATGTAACTGTTGTGGGATAGATTCTCCCTAGATGTGATGGAAAGCTTCATATTGGGTTCTTAGTTTCTCTTTCTTGATTTCCGGTATTTCATCACTTCCTTCACACATTGTGTGAAGAACTTTCCACAATTCATGAGCTGTTTTGGAATTTTCAACACGAGTCAAAATTTTCAAAAGGCAATGTCATTGCTAGTATATTGTATGCCTTCATGTCTGTTTTAACCCTCTTGAGGTCATCACCAGCTATGTTTTTCAAGCTAACTGGCTTCTGTATGTTGTAATCTGGTCCAAGAGTCACAGGTATGAAAGGACCCTCGGTTATAGAAGTCCATAAATCAGGGTCTTGAAAAATTATCCAGTTCCTGAACATGATCTTCCATTGTTTGAAGTCTGACTTGTTCTTTAGTCTGGGTGGTTTTAGACCACTTTTTTTACCTGAAATTTTATCAGCCATGATTGTTTAGTTTTAACCTAAAGTTTTAAGTAATGTTTGTTTGTTTGATTTTAGTCCGGTGGTAACTTTGTTTAATCCTAAGGTCTCTAGGATTTGTTTGTTGTTGATTTTTTTTAATTAGATTTACCAAATAAAGGAAATTAATTAATTAATTAAAATCCGATGATATGTCACTTTCAAATCCAATGACAAGAAATGAATATTCTGTGAAAGGAATGTCAACTTTCTAATTAATGCGGTCAATAAAAAGTCAAAACCCTAAAAAATACAAAAAATTGTTTTTAACAGATTACTTTTTGGATCAAAAAGTAACTTTTTAAAAAAGTTCAAAAGAAGATTTCGGATCTTCTTTGAATTTTCTGATGAACCAACACAATCTTCGTAGATTGTGAAGGTTTTTGCAAAATCAAAACCTAGGGTTTGTTCTAGGGTTTTTGGTGGTGGCTGTGCTGTTCTTCACAGAATCAACAATCGGTTTGTTGATTGAAGAACAAAAACATGTTAGTGAGTTTTACACAAGAATATGATGATTTTGAACAATCTGAATGATTCAAACTATTCAAAACAATGTATGTTTTGATGAAAATTAAATGAAACAGTACTTGAACACTTTTTATCAAAAACCCTTTAAAACCGATAAGGTTTTAAGGTAATTAGATGATTTTTTTGTGATAAAAGCTATTGTTGAATGTTGAAAACAGATAGAACAATACTCGTGTATTGTTATATTAGAGAATACCCGAGTATTCTAATGGGTTTTCAGAGAATGTTTGATGATGAACACAATGAAAACTAGTATATGAATGATGTTTAGAGCTTTAAAACCATAGAAACTTCTTCACAATGCATAAAAACAGATTAAGAAATCATGTTTGTTAAGCATTTGATTAATGCTAAGAGTAGAAGAAGGTTGTTGTGATGTATTTTCTGCTCGTAAAGGTATGGTTTGAAGCTAATGAACCACTGAAATCATCTTGTTGATTGAGAGGATCGAAAATCAATGAATGATTTGAGCCAAAGCTCTGATACCAACTGTGGAAATTCGATTCTGCTGGATGGATCGAATATTGCAATCGTATTGTTGTCGTTTATCGGATCTGTGATGCGGAATCTTATAAACCTGTTAATGAATTCAAGTGAAGATTTGATGCAAGATATAGTGTATGATGATGAATGAATGATGAACAATTTAAGAACAGATATCCATAAAATATTTCATTCATTCATATGTATGTTTGCTAGGAGATTGCAAGGGAGTTTTCAAGAGGTTTCTCTCTCACTCACACACACTCAACCTTATGTTTCTCTCCCTAGACTAAATCTGTATGCTTGCATTGTGATGGTTTGCAATGGTTACAACACGTCTACTGTGGATGTGTTTACACGTCCGCTGTGGGTGTTAACACATCAGCTGTGGATGTGTTTGTTCGTTAGCTGTGAACACTTAGACAAATGTATGTTTGTCAGCTGTGGACCTTGTGCATCAGTTGTGGATGTAATGCATCAGCTGTGAACACTTCGTTGTAAATAGTACAAAGATTATCAGCTGTAGAATTAGATCATCAGCTGTAGAATTAGATCATCAGCTGTGTATGATAGTGCACTTGGTAAAAAATTGAATTTCAAGTATTCTTTGTAAAATTCGATTATGAATGGAATTTCACATGCAAATACACAAATTAATGTTTGAATGATTGTTGAATGATTCTTGAATGACCAAATGATGAACAAACTAATCAAAATCTGAATTAAATACTAGATTTGGCTGATTTTTAGATTTCAAAGCAGTTTGACTTCGGAAAAGTCAAAATTCATGTTCTTGAATGAACAAACTTTTGATTCTTGGGTTTCTAATGGAATTTAATAAAATCAAAGGTTATAATAGCTGTAGATAAGTGATTCTAAGCTAGAACAACAATCAATTTCATATAATCATCACCTAAACTCGGATTTAGATGATGGACACATGAAGAACACAATGAAGAACAAAAACCCAGATCTAAAAATCAATGTTCAAAATGTATGATTTGGATGTTGTGTATGATAACGAACCTTAGATTCGATGTTTCTAAGCTAAAACCACTATCAATTTCAGCTAAACAACATCAGATTTGTGATTTTGATGACTTTTCCTTAAGAACAGTGAACTTTTCTTAAGAACATAAAATTTTCAAAAATCTTCAAATTCAAAAGTTGTGATTGTTCAATTGATATGAAACTTTGCAGATGTTTTAGTTATCACAAACTAAAGCTATTAGAAGCTTAAATTTGATCAAACAACAACAAAATCAAAATTTCATGTTCATGAGCATTTGAAGACTTGAATAATAAGTTTACTTAAATCTTCAAATTAGTGGCTCAAAAGAACTTCAATAGATGTGAAAACTTGCAGATCTTCACAAAATAACAAATCTAAGCTAATGGTGGCTTGATTTCATCAGAACAATAACAATGTGCAGATCAAACTTGTGGTTCAAACTTTTGAGAAAAATTTGAAGAACAAGGAGCCAAGGCTCTGATACCACCTGATGAAAATCAACTTAAACACATGTTGAACATGAACATATTAGAACAATATTCAACATGAATAGGTTGATTTCCTCAAGGATCTTTTCAAAATCTCTCAATAATAACTACTTGTTTGATTGATTGTTCAAAAGCTTATAAAGGATTAGGGTAGTATGCTATTTATAGCCTATACATAGAGCTATATACAATTACTGAACTACCCTTATGTAAACTAAAATTACATAAATAACCCTAAGTCTATAAGCTGTCCGTTGTGGATGATTAGCTATCCGCTGTGGATGTTAAGATGTCCACTGTGGAAGTCAGATATTTTTCCGCTGTGCATTGGATGTTGTCTGCTGTGAAGTGTTTGTATGTTGTCAGCTGTGGAATGTTCATCCGCTATGGATGAACATCTGCTGTGGAATGTTCATCCGCTGTGG